>CM038673.1:731525859-732725859 GCA_021605145.1 Aegilops bicornis
TGGTGTTCGACTAGCCATTGGGGAGAGCACCACGCATCCACCAACGCCTCCCAATAGTCCATCTTATCCACACACCATCTCGGGGGCACCTAAGTGAGTCAAGAGAAATTTCAGCCATTTAATCAAATCAAGAAAACTAAGTTCAAGGCCTTAAGAATAGGTATAATTACCTCCAAGTACTTCTCCCTACTCAGAAACTTGCCGCGACAATTCTTCTTGGCTCTCCTAATACCCTTCGAGGCGTAGTAGTCTCGAATGGCCTGCACCCGAGCCTCGTGCCGTAAGTTCTGAAGTAGGCGCTTGCACTCGGCTTCGACAACCATAGTCGCGGCCTCCTGTTCTCCCTCTGAAACCCTGTAGAAGGTCTGCAATCAAAGAAGACAACAATGATTAGTACAATCACTAGCTAGGTAATCGTTTCATTTTAATTACAGAAGGAGAAATTACCCAAAACCGACGGAACACAATGCCGGCCACCGTCTCGCACGCGACACCGGCGACCATCTCCCCCGGAGGGGCCGGGGCAACAGAGTACAACTCCCAGCTCAGTGCTAGCTATGGACCCTGATCCTCACCAGGCATCGTGACCCACCGAGGGAAGTGTCGCCAAGAAGCGCAAGTTAAGGACTGGTTGGGCTCATGGACACCACGGTCACGGGTATACCTAGCCCCTGCAGTATGACAAGGCCAATGCATTAGATATTAATTTGAAGGAACATGAAGGCAAAAGGTTAAAAAAATAGTAAGTGCACTTAGTTCAACCCTTTAGGCGCAATCAACCACCTCTGGTCGGGGGTCGTCGGCACGGGCGGGAGCTTTGTACAACCATGCTTGTAGACCTTCTTACCCTTCTCAACCAGCTCGTCGTCGTTGTAGCTATCATCTGAAAAGGTGTCCTCGCTACCATCCTCTGGGCCACTAGCCTCCGGAGTCTCGTGGGAAGAAGACGGCGGGACCGGAGTCTTCTGGGACGAAGACCCCGTGACCGGAGTCTTCTGGGACGAAGACTCTGGGATCGGACCCACGTGGGGTGAAGGATCGGCGACCCGAGTCTGGTGGGGCGAAGGATCAGCGATCGGAGGCTCATGGACCGGAGTCCGAGACGGGTCCATGTCAGACGGAGTACCATGTGGTCGGGTGAATCACCGAGGGTGGCGGCGAGGAAGGCGAGCAGCCTTCCTACCTCTCCTGCTGCCACGCCCACCTCTACCAACCTTCTTCGTCCTCCTCCGACCTCTCCCACCGAAGAAGAAGCGCCCGCCGCAGCTTGTCTCGTGACACTGTCTAGCAGCACTCTCCGGAGGGGCTGGGGTGGAATAATGGAACCACCCCTCCCAGTAGCGCTCGCAGGAGGCTCGGGGTGCTCTGGACCCTTGCCCACCATCCTGTCAACCCTTGCAATGACAAAACGTAAACGAAATTAGTACAACATAAAAAATTGGATACCTGAAATGAACATAATAATATGTATATAATTTAGGTGTATCATCATCGTGAACATAATAAAAATGCACCCGATCAACACAAATATATATGATGTTTTTGTATCATCATCATGTCCGGGGTCGATCGAGGTGTCAGGGTGTCGGGGTCGGGGTCAGGGTGTGGTGTCAGGGTGTCGGGGTGTGGTGTCAGGGTGTCGGGGGTCGGGGTGGGGGGGGTTTGGGTGTTGATTGTCGGGGTCTTAGGGTGTCAAGGTGTCGGGGTCGGGGTGTCGGTGGTCTGAGTCGGGTCAGGTGTGTGGTGGTCCGGTGTCGTGTGGGGTGTCGATGGTCGGGCCTGGGTCGGGTGTGGTGTCCCGTGTCGGATCGGGGTGTCGTGTCGGGCCTGGGGTGTCGGGTCGGGTCGGGGTGTGGGTCGGGTGTGGTGTCAGGTGTCTGGGCCTGAGGTAAGGGTGGGTGTGGTGTCAGGGTGTCGGTGGTCGGGGTGTCAGGTGTCGGGGTGTCGGTTGTCGGGGCCGGGTCGGGGTGTGGTGTTAGGGTGTCGGGGTCGGGTCGGGGTGTGGTGTCAGGGTGTCGGGGTGTCGGGGTCGGGGGTGTCGTGTTGGGGTCGGGATGTCGGGGTCAGGGTTGGGGTGTGGTGTCAGGGTTCGGGGTGTCAGGGTCGGGGTGTCGTGCCGGGCTGTCCTGTCGGGGTGGGGGTGTCAGGGTATCGCAGGTCTGGGTCGGGGTCGGGGTGTGGTGTCAGGGTGTCGGGGATCGTCGGGGTCGGGGTCGGGGTGTGGTGTCAGGGTGTCGGGGGTCGGGGTCTCTTTTTTCCTTTTCTTCTTCTCCTCCTCTCCTCTTTCTTCTTCTTCTTCTTCTTCTTCTCCTCCTCTCCTCTTTCTTCTTCTTCTTCTTCTTCTCCTGCTCCTCTTTCTTCTTCTTCTTCTTCTTCTTCTTCTTCTTCTTCTTCTTCTTCTTCTTCTTCTTCTTCTTCTTCTTCTTCTTCTTCTTCTTTCTTACCCTCCTCCTCCTCCTCCTCCTCCTCCTCCTCCTCTTCTTCTTCTTCTTCTTCTTCTTCTTCTTCTTCTTCTTCTTCTTCTTCTTCTTCTCCTTCTTCTTCTTCTTCTTCTCCTTTTTCCTCTTCTTCTTCTTTTCTTCTTTCTTCTTCTCCCTCCTCCTGTTCCTCCCTCCTCCTCCTTCTACTCTTCTTCTTCTTATAAACTAAAACTAAACCTAATCTAAAATAAACTAAAATTAAAACTAATCTAAAATAAACTAAACTAAAACTAAAACTAAAACTAAACTGAAACTAAAACTATAACTAAAACAGAAACTAAACTAAAAGAAACAAAAAGAAACTAATTAAACAAAAAAGGGGGAGGAGCTCACTGCGGGAGGAGGCGGCGACCCGGTGGAGTGGGAGGCCGGACGGCCACGGCGGCCGCTGGAGGAGGCGACGACCCGGTGGAGGGGGAAGCCGACGGTCATGGCAGATCGCATGGGACGGCCGGGCCATGTGGAGGTCGGGAGGGTGCGGGCGGCGGGCGGCCAGCCACGGATGGGGTCGGCGGCGGCAGCGCGGGCCGGTGTGGGTGGGGGATGACGACAGAGGGGAGGGGGCGGCGTGGAAGGGGCGGCGGCGGTGCGGTGGAGGTCAGGCGCCCAGAGAGGGTCTTGGCGGGCGGGCGACCGACTACGGCAGACGGGGTCGGTGGCGGCGGCGCGGGTGTGGGTGGGGAGGGATGAGCGAGTGAGAGAAGAGAGAGAGGACGGGGCGGGACGGCCGTTAACGTACCCGCCTCGGACGGCAAAGAGGTGGGCCGGTGGGCTGTAGTTGGTTAAACAATAACTGGACCCACCCACCTCTTTGCCGTCTGCTAGCAGACGACAAAGATTCTTTGTCGTCAGCCAGCAGACGACAAAGAATTGGCTGATGGCAAAGACCTTGTTTGCCATCAGCCACTTCTTTGCCGTCCGTTTTCTTGTGGCTGGCGGCAAAGACCTTCTTTGCCGTCAGCCAGCAGATGGCAAAGAGTTGGCAGACGGCAAATAAGCTAATTTCAGTAGTGTTGGATCCCATAGGAATTTTTCTATGGAATCTTTTGTACTATATTTCATAGGAAATTTAACATCCACTCCAACCTCTTTTTTACAATTCCTTTGTTTCCCCGTGGCATCAAACAATCATTGCTAATTCCGTAGGATTTAAATGGGCATGCCACTCCAACCCTACACTTTTCCTATTCCTACGTTTTCAAATCCTATGAATCAAAGAGGCCCGACATGTAGCACACATAATTCTATAGGAAAAATCCCTATGGGATTCAATCCTATGAATCAAACGACCAATGTAGGAAAAATTCCTAAGGATTCTAATCCTCCAAAAATCCTATGAAATTCCTTTGAATCAAAGGAGCCCTAAGACTACTGTGTACTGCAAGGGTCTCTGAAATATTCGAAGTGAATGAACAAGAAGGAATAGTCCAGCAACAGGGCAAAATGCATACGTGTTGCGGGTTAAGCTTACTACTAGATGCTGGGCATATGTGCATTTGCTTCATATTCATGGAATCAGATACGCTGAATACTACCTGCACGAGGAAAACACTCTTGATTTTGTACTGAGACTATTCACTCCAAAGTTCAAACATTTTGAAGACCAACAAACATGAATGACTTTGAAAGTTTGGATGCAGTTTTAAATTTGTCTTGCCTTGTTCCAATCATCACTTAATGATTGTGCACTATCACGAGCCTCACTCTGATTTTCTTCTGCCATACGAGAAGAAGACGATACACAAGGAAGCTATTTCCATGATGTTATTGGGCTTTTAGGTCCCTTTGCTCTTTATATTCAGATAATGAATGTTCAACACAACCATTTTCTTCCACTGCCATCTACTCCCTCTGTCCGTAAATACATGTCGAAGAAATGGATAAAAACGGATGTATCTAGGACTAAAATTCGTCTAAATACATCTATTTCTTCGACAAGTATTTCGGGACGGAGGGAGTACATCCATATGAGAATTGCTTTCATGATTCGGTAGACTATCCAAAGCAGGGACATCGCACAGAGTATCCTGAACTCAGTGGCCTCACTCAGATCCTGCCACGGGAGAACAGAATAAGAAGCTGATACAGTGCAGCCATGATCTTGAGCTTTGCTGAATGTGTTATGTTTTTTTAGGGGTGAATGTGTTATGTGGTTCCTTTTTTTTAGTGGCAACAACTATGTTTAACTAAGAATATGTTCGGGGATACAAATATGTCCGGTAAGACTTGAAACCATAAATGACGACCGAAAGGTAAAGTAGTTGCTGCCTTTGAGAGCTTGTGAGCCTCAAGATCAAACTCCCTCTTCTCATGGATAAATTCCACGGAAACAAAATCAAGTGTCCTTCTCTTCAGGTCTTGAATAACAGCTGCAGACGTGCCATTGTAGTTGCCTTTCAGGTGTGTGATTGTTGTGGCATAGTTAGTTGAAACTTGTATCTTCTGGTAGCCCAGATCCGCCCCTAAAGACAGAGCCTCGCCACTCGCCATAGCTTCTAAAATTCCTGGATCAACCATATCAGAAACTGAGATGGCTGAGGCTCCTCGGTATGCAGCCGTTTCATCTCGGCAAATAACAGCCACCGCACCACGATTGCCATTCCTACCAATAGCTGCATCGACATTTATTTTAACAAAACCCTCTGGTGGTATAGTCCATCTAGGCATATGGCGAATAACAGATGATTTTTGAACTAATTTTTCCGCTTTCAGATTCTCCAAATCAGCGAGGTATCTCAAAATGAAGGAGTAGGTAGTTAGTGGTGACTGAAATTGTTCTTCATGAACAACCTTCCTCCTGACCCACCATATGGACCAGAGAGAAACTAGTAGCTTCACAAACGTGTCTTGTCCCATGGAGTCCTGAAGTTCAATTAACCATAGCTTAGCATCTCTGTGGTTGCATGCAATCATGTGTTCCACAAGCTCTTCATCCACCAAGGACGATACACACTTTGCCATAGAGCATTGAACCAAAGCATGTTTCCAGGTGTCCTCTGCTGAGTTACATATTGGGCATACACTCGACTCAGTCATATTCCGATGAGCTCTAACCTCTTCCGTTGGCACCGAGTTTCTCGCAAGGCGCCAGGCGAAATTTCTCAACTTAGCTGGAACTTTCATACTCCAGAGATTCTTCTAGTGCTTCTTGTCACCCTTGGTATTAGAGTTTCCAGGAGCCTCATAGAGCCAAGCTTCTCTGGTCCTCTTAGTCTCCATTAGCAATCTATACGCTGAATGTACAGAAAAAATTCCAGACCGCTCATAGTGCCAAGCCCATGTGTCAGGTTTGTTATAGGAACTCAAAGGGATTTGTAAAATTTTCTGCACATCAATTTCCTGTAAATGTTCCCTCAAAGCAATTTTGTCCCAGCTTCTAATAGAAAGATCCATCAAATCGGATACCAACACTGGCGGGTTTTGAGACCGTGGGTGCAGCACTCGAAGCATATGATCCATTGGGATCCAGTTCTGATTCCAAATGTGTGTGATATGTCCGTTTCCAATTCTCCGGATTAAGCCCTGCTTCAAGACAATTGTGCCTTCAAAAATTGCTCTCCATACCTGAGAAGGATGGCTTCCAAGCTCCGCCTCAAGCAGATCTGATTGAGGGTAGTACACTGCCTTTAAAATTCTAGCACTAAGCGATTTTGAGTCTTGCAACAATCTCCATGACTGTTTTGTCAACATTGCCAAATTAAAGACCTTTTTTTTTGAGGGAATGCCAAATTAAAGACCTGTTATGTGGTTCCTGAACAAGTTCATTCCTCTCCAACTAGAAAAGAAGAAGTGGGCCGAGCCCAACGCGAGGGCCCATGTCCACCTGCAGCGTGACCTAGCTGCACCTCTCCTCCATATAAATCACCCCATCTCGCCCAGCTCTCCCACCCCTTAGCCGCCGCCACAGCCTCCAGCTCCAAACCCTCATCTCCCCATCCGAGCTCACTGCCCCAGCCCCCACCCCACCCAGCCATGGCGGACCGCGGCGGCGAGCGTGGCGTCGGCGAGCGCGGCGGCGACCGCGGCGGCTTCGGACGCGACTTCGGGCGCGGCGGGCGCGGGGACCGTGGCGGGCGCCGCGGCGGCCGCCGTGGCCCACGCCAGGAGGAGGAGAAGTGGGTGCCCGTTACCAAGCTCGGCCGCCTCGTCAAGGAGGGCCGCTTCACCAAGATGGAGGAGATCTACCTCCACTCTCTCCCCGTCAAGGAGCACCAGATCGTGGAGACGCTCTGCCCGGGGCTCAAGGACGAGGTGATGAAGATCACCCCGGTGCAGAAGCAGACCCGCGCCGGGCAGCGCACCCGCTTCAAGGCCTTCGTCGTCGTCGGCGACAGCAACGGCCACGTCGGCCTCGGCGTCAAGTGCGCCAAGGAGGTGGCCACGGCCATCCGCGGCGCCATCATCCTCGCCAAGCTCTCCATCGTGCCCGTCAGGCGGGGCTACTGGGGGAACAAGATCGGCCTGCCCCACACCGTGCCCTGCAAGGTCACCGGCAAGTGCGGCTCCGTCACCGTGCGCATGGTGCCCGCCCCCAGGGGTTCTGGAATCGTCGCCGCCCGCGTCCCCAAGAAGGTTCTGCAGTTCGCCGGGATCGACGATGTCTTCACTTCCTCGCGTGGATCCACCAAGACCCTTGGCAACTTCGTCAAGGTATAAACTTCCCCTTCGTTTATCCATACTCTGCCATGTTCCCGTCATTCTGCAACTTTACTGTCAGTACGTAATGTTCATTCCCTTGTGTGTGCATGGTTTGGAATGCTTACTGCAAGAAGTGATGCCTTTGGCAGCGTGTAAAATATTATTTTTATTAGATTCAAGCCTGCATAATGTTGGAAGGGGCGTAACTGGTTTGCAGTCTGATTTGTATGATTTAGTCTAGATTCAGTTGGCCTGGAAATTGTAGTTCTACTGTACTAGCCTAAGGTTGTTGACCAAACTTTAATTTGTGCCTAATACTTCAGGCTGGTCTTCAATTGATTGATTGAAAATGTG
This sequence comes from Aegilops bicornis, assembly GCA_021605145.1. NCBI lineage: Eukaryota > Viridiplantae > Streptophyta > Magnoliopsida > Poales > Poaceae > Aegilops > Aegilops bicornis. Next base: position 731,533,332 of record CM038673.1, read on the forward strand.
TCACAACCTATTTAAACATTTCAGTTTATTTTGTATTAGAAGCTTTTCATGTTTTCAATCTGTACATGTAATACATTTTCGAGTTGCTGAATCTGGCTTGTGTGTGTCCTAATACATTTTGAGTTGTTCATGTATAGTGATGTATCACTTCTCTTCTCTGTTTATTTATGCACACGTTGGCAGTGGGAGCGCATATATTAACTTGTGGTGATGATTCTATCAGGTTGAATGTATTCTGTTTTGCATTGAATTGTTGCAAACCTGAAGCTCACAATTCTTTTGTTTCTAGGCTACCTTCGATTGCCTGATGAAGACTTATGGATTCCTCACCCCTGACTTCTGGAGGGAGACAACCTTCACCAAGGCGCCGTACCAGGAGTTCACCGACATCTTGGCGAAGCCGACCAAGGCCCTGATGCTTGATGCACCAGCTGAGAAGATAGAAGCTTAGGATGTTGCCATGAAAGGGTTTTTACTAGCTGGGAGCTGTCTGTTGCACTTCCCTTTATTATAGTCGAGAACCAGGTGTCTTTGAATTGTGCTACTTGTGGGAGTCTCTGTTTGCTGTCAAGTTTTGGATTATGGTGCAATGCTACTCTCTGTTATCGGCAATATTTTTGGTCTGTGCTTTGTGTTGATCTTCTCTATTGCCTCCTGCTTTGTTTGGAATGTGGTAGTTTGGCTGGTGTGATTTCAGCAGCCTTGCCTTTATACTCCCTCCGTCTCAAAATAAGTGTCTTAACTTTATACTAGCTCTAGTACAAAATTGTACTATGCTTGAGACACTTATTTTGGGACGGAGGAAGTATGTGATATTTTCTTAATCCCATTCAACTTGCTGGATATGATTTGATTAGTTTGTGATTCTAATCAGGAGGTAGCCGAGCTTTTCTAAAGCCCAACACTAGTAAATCTACATGGCGGTGGTTGGCTGCTTATTCTCTGTTTATTCTAATCAGGAGGTAGCCGCTGCAGGTCGATTATCTAATAACTGAATTTGGTTTTCAACTGAATTAGCCAATGTCGTTGCAGCATGCCACTCGCTACTTGTACAGAATTTAGTTTGGCGAAAGAGATGAGCAATCCAACTACTACATGGAGAAGTATGCAGATGCTCAAATTCAATTCGGTTCTGCACTTGCACTGTTGCACAAGTAGCTTACCTGAACACTCACTTATATACATAGCATTCAATGAAGCATATGGAACAATTTGTCAAATGAAAAAGAAAATTACTAGTGCATTTGACAAATTTTTGTTTTGCATTTGACAAATTGTTCCATATGCTTCATTGAATGCTATGTATAAGTGAGTGTTTGGTCCTTCTACACAACGTACTGAAGTTTTGTTCAGCCTGGTTGAGAAGATAGAAGCTTAGGATGTCGGCGTAAAGGGTTTTCACTAGCTGGGAGCTGTCTAATGCTCTTTGCATTATTATTGTTAAGACTTTGAATCGTGCTGCTTCAGGATGTCTTTGTTTGCTGTCAAGTTTTGGATTGTGGGTGGTACTATGCTACTCTCTTTTATCGTCAATGGATACTACAGTACATAATTATGGCAATCGCAGTCTTATTTATCTATAGATGTTTGTGTTATTGATGTTCTCCTCTGCGTCCTTGTTTGTTTTGTTTCTTACTCTGGTGCATTGTATTTGTGCAAAATTCGACCTGATAATGAATTACGTATGATTTCTGCTGTCACTGGCCAAAGAATCTTTACTCTGACCAAAGTTACAAAAAAAATGTATCAACATTCGTTTCTATGCCTAACTGACAATCATCTGTAGCGGGTATATGGCGTGGCGTGGCGCCAGAGTATGCAATAAACGGAAACGTGTCGCCAAAGATGGACATTTTGAGCTTTGGTGTCTTGGTGCTTAATGAAATTGTAACCAAGAGGAGGAACTGCGGTTCAGATGATTGCGAGACGTATGGACTTGTTGGACCAAAGGGACGATATCGCAGATGATTGATTGAGACCTTGTTTGTTTCATAAGTCTTAGGACTTTTTTAAGTCCCAACTTATAAGTCATAAGTCCCTACCTGTTTGTTTACAGGGACTTATAAGTCCCGAGTCCTGTTTGTTTACAGGGACTTATAAGTCCATGTTGCGCCACTGCAACGAGGCTCAGGAGAGGGCTTGTCCGGCGATTGGAGGCACCGTTGCAACGAATCGAGGCAGAACGAAACGAGACGGGGCGAGAGGCGGAGCGGCGACGGGGCGGCGACGGGGCGAGAGGCGGGCGCGAACCGAGGCGGGCGGTGATGGGGCGAGAGGCGGGCGGCGACGGGCGGCGAATCGAGGCGGGCGTGATGGGGCGAGAGGCGGGCGGCGACGGGCGAGAGGCAGCGATGGGCGGCGAACCGAGGCGGGCGCGATGGGCGAGAGGCGGCGATGGCGACGGGCGGCGAACCGAGGCGGGCGGTGATGGGGCGAGAGGCGGGCGACGGGCGGCGAACCGAGGCGGGCGGCGACGGGCGAGAGGCGGGCGGCGACGGGCGAGAGGCGGGGAGGCGACGGGGCGAGAGGCGGGGCGGCGACGGGGCGGGCGACGGGGCGGGCGACGGGGCGTGTGGGGAACGAGTCTGGAGCGAATAAGTCCCAATAAGCTCCTCCCTGAGAGTCTTATTTGATAAGTCCCAAATCACCATAATAAGTCTCAATAAGTCCCTTGTGTTTGGTTTAGGTGGGACTTATAAGGACTTTTTTAAGTCCCTAAACCAATAAGTCCCTGAAAACAAACACCCCCTGATGAATCACTGGAAGGACACCCGCGAATCCAGGCGCTAAGATGTATGTATGTATCCACATTGGGTTGTTGTGCCTGTGCGGGCGTCCAAGCAGACCCTGACGAGTCGCATAGGTGCCTACCTCGAGGCTGTTTGCCTCTCGTACGTGGCGGCTGCAACCCTAGCCGCCGCCAGGGGCCGATCTTCCAACGCCGTTCTTCGGCGGCTCCCCTCCGCCGGCGACTTGATGCGTCGGTGGTGGGGGCGTCGCCGGATCCACAGATGACGACGCTGAATAAATATTCTTCGGATTCTTTCCTGACGAGGCCATCGGTCCTATGGTTCGGGATGGATCTGGAAATCAGTCTGTTCAAGCAAGGATGGCGTGGCGGCGGCGGCATCCTCGTGGTGGACCCGTGTCTTCGGGCTCCACCATTGCGACGACGTTTGCTCCAGCTTCGGCATGGAGCTTGGGAGGTAGTCCAGGAGCGGATGCAGATTGTGGTCTGCATTGACGACATCTGGAAGACGGAACGTGTGCTGGGTTCGTGGTTCGTGGATGGCAGATATGGTTTCCTCCTTCGGCGTCTTAGTCGTGGTGGGGTGCCAAATCTGGTGTTGCCCCGGTCTGATTCGTTCAATGGCAATGGCTTCACTTTTGGTGAGCCACCTTGGATGTCCGCAAAGTTGAATATCATCTATGGAGCCGCGTCGAGCTCGGGTGAGAAGGTGATTCGTCATTCTTTTTTTCGGTGGCTGCTGTGGTGGTGCCGGAGGCAGGTGACGGGCGTTAGTGTCAAGCTTAGAGATGTTCTGCTATCTTTTCAGTTTTATCATGTCGATTCTTACGTGACTTGTATTTTGTTTTCTATGATATAAATGAGACACGTATTATCATGTAAAAAAAGAAAATAGACCCTGACGACAGGCCTGACATCCCATCCATCATCTTCATGTTGAACAGGGACGACATGGAGCTTCAGCCACCAGCACAGCCTGCATTCTTCTTCGGGGAAGACTCAAACTCACCTTCTCCACCATGCCATGCCAGCAGGGCATCTACGTGTACAATACAACCCATCTGAGGTGATCTTTGAAAACACCTCTGAATGGGCTCACAACTACTGAAGCAAAAAAAAAAAAAAACCCACAGAAATTCTATTAGGCACACCGCTGCATGGAAGAGTGAGGCCAGATAGAGGATGTGAAGGGTTAATCGATGCTGTGCAGGTGCTAAAATTCACTCTGTTTTTCATGTAAGCACACTGGACCGCCCAGATTCGCCCCGATGGCGCATTGAACCAGCTCTGTCTTGCAAGCAAGGCAAATTACGGTGAACAATGGTTAGCGCTCCACTTCCTCAACCCTGAAGAAATACGATTGGGTGACTGACTGTTCGATCAATTATCTGCAACTCGCCTGGATCTACCTGCTATTTACTGCAGTTATTAGGCTAGTATAAAAAGCTCTATTGCAGCCGACCGGGTCCATCGTGCTTAAGTACCCAAATTATGTATTCTCTCTGTTTTTATTTACTCTGCTTATTAGAATTGACTCAAGTTAAATTTCGTAAAGTTTGATCAAGCTTATAGAAATAACATAAATATTTATCATAACAAATCTATATGATGTGAAAGTGCATTCAATAATAAATTTAATTATATTGATTTGCTATTGTATATGTTCGTATTTTTGTTTATAAACCTTGTTAAAGTTTACAAAGCTTGATTTTGACCAAACTTAATATGCGGACTAAATAAAAATATGGGGAGTACAAACATGTACCCCAACGGAGTGGCACCAGACCACAGGTTCAGTGGGCCCAGGGTGTAAGCGTAGCCCGACTCCGTGAGCCGCCTGTGCCTTAGTATGTGAGGGTCCGTAACCAATTTTCTTTTCTTTTCTTTTCAAGAGCATGCAAATTGCGTGTCTACGCTTTCTAAAGTCAGAGGGTCTGTAACCAATTGAATTGAGATAGACATAAAAGAAGTGACTAGATTTCCGATGTCACCTTCCTCTCTGTCTCCCATCCTTCCTCTGGTGGTCTGTTCGTCACCTGCCCTTCTCCATGCCTTCCCGATCCCCTTTCTCGCTGATCGCGATCGGGTCGTCACAATTGGATACCATGTACTTCAAATTGGCCCCAAAATTTGCTTTCGCTGTCAGTTCCTCAATTCTCTCAGCAAGAATCTATATTGATTGAGATACATCAAAACGAGACCCCCCCCCCCCGCCTCGCCGACACGGGAGGGAACCCTAGCCGCCGCCGCTCGCGGGCACTCCACAACCCTTTCCCGTGCCGCCGCCGGAGAGCCGGCCGGCAAAGCCGCACCGGATCCCATGAAGGTGGCGGCGGGGCGGATCTGGCTTCCCCGCGCCCTCCACCACCACCCCGCACCCTCCATCACCTCCCCCGCCTCGACCCCCCTCCCCGTGCGGCTGTCTGCTGGTCCAAGCGGGCTGCGTGTCTACAGGCGTCTTCTTGTGACGGATCCGCCTCCTCGTCGGCTGACCTGCGCTCAGGCTTGTCGTGCCTCCTCCCGTCCGCCAGTTCCATCCATGGCAACAAGGGCGCCGAGGAGTCCTGGATTAGGGGGTATCCGGACAGCCGGACTATATACTTTGGCCGGACTGTTGGACTATGAAGATACAAGATTGAAGACTTTGTCCCGTGTCCGGATAAGACTCTCCTTTGCGTGGAAGGCAAGCTTGGCGATTCGGACGTTAGATATCCTTCTCTGTAAATCGACTATGTGTAACCCTAGCCTCCTCCGGTGTCTATATATACCGAAGGGTTTAGTCCGTAGGACGAGAGCAATCACAATCATAGGCTAGCTCCTAGGGTTTAGCCTCTACGATCTCGTGGTAGATCAACTCTTGTAATACTCATATCATCAAGATCAATCAAGCAGGAAGTAGGGTATTACCTTCATCGAGAGGGCCCGAACCTGGGTAAAACATCGTATCCCCTGCCTCATGTTACCATTAGCCTTAGACGCACAGTTCGGGACCCCCTACCCGAGATCCGCCGATTTTGACACCGACATTGGTGCTTTCATTGAGAGTTCCACTGTGCCGTCACGATAAGGCTCGATGGCTCGTCTCGTTGTCAAGGACAACATCACCTCTGGGGGAGCCCTGGCTCTAGGCCAAACTCTCCGGCTGGGTGGCTTCGTAATGACCACCCAATCGGCTGTTGCGCCGACGATGACTTCTCAGGTCATCAAAACGGTCTCCGCGTCGATTCGGATCTTGCCGAACAGATGGACCCAATGGAGCTCTCCTCCTTTAATGAGCTCTTGGATCGCATCGCCGCTCTGGGCGTCGCTACGGACTATGACCGGATCGGGCTTAAACCCGACTAAAGGAAGATTTACTCTCCACCGGTCACCCATGAGATAGCGGTAGTGGAAGAGCATCGTATGAATTCTCCCTCTATTTTAAGGACAAACTATGTCCGGATTTCCGAGCTCCCTGAGCCGAACACCCGCCCGCGGGAGGACATGACCCAAACCCCAAATTTAGAATCGTGCGGCGGGCCAAAAAAACTGGGCAACATCCCGGAACCCGAGCCGCCAAGCTCGGAAGCTTCCCTACCCTCGAGTCTCGGATTGGGTCAGGATTCGTACTTAAATCCGCCCACCCACCCAGATCTATTCAATCTTTCTCATATCAGACAAGAGCCCCAAGAGACAATACATCATTACTGGGCCAGATTCCTCCTTGTGATAAACAAGGTCAAGGACTGTCGCGAGAAGGACGCAATCTCTCTCTTTTGCAAAAATTGCACGGACAAAGGGATCCTCAACGCTATAAGCCGCCATGACATAGTACACTTTGCGGACTTAGCGGCCATAGTACATAAGTACTGCGCGATGGAAAGCACCTGGAAAACCCAAACAAACTTCTTGGACAATCCGGCTCTAAATAAACCCCTCGTCCGAACGAAAAGGGTAAACTCTCGCAAGTACCCGATTCAATTATCAAAAAACCAAGGCCCAGTGCAGGGCATGGAACCGTATTGGAGAAATGGCTCAATGGGCCATGCAAAATTCATAGCACACCGGATACCATACCAACACATAGCCTTAGAGCATGTTGGATACTCCGGCAGGTAGCAAAGAGCGGCGAGGATCTCCTCATCAACCATACTGCAGAACAGCATCCCGCCGAGAATAACAATGCGGTACTGACAGTCTTCGAGACTTCCACCTCAAACAATAGGCGCAAGCGAGCTCTCCGTAGCCTCGCCGAAGTTTGCCACGTGGCAACAATAAATCCATGGAACGACACGACCATAACTTTCAATGCCAGTGACGAACCTCAATTCCGAACTGTCCGGGCACCAGCCGCCTTGGTCCTTAGTCCAATCATGGACGGCTTTCGGCTCACTAAAGTGCTCATGGACGGCGGAAGCGGATTAAACCTCATCTACGAGGAAACCTTCAACAAGATGGAAATTGACAAAAGCCGCATTGAGCAAAGCAGCACTACCTTTAGGGGAATCTTCCCTAGTCGAGAGGCACGGTGTGCGGGAAAAATCACATTGGATGTGCTATTTGGCACGCCGGAGAATTATAGGTCCGAAGAAATCACGTTCCAAGTGGCCCCGTTCAGCAGCGGATACCACACCCTTTTAGGGCGGGACGCATTCACGAGCTTTCAAGCTATACCCCTTTATGGGTACATGAAACTCAAAATGCCCGGACCCAATGGAATCATCACTCTAGCTAGTGATCCGGACGTCGCACTCCAGCCGAAAATAAAACCGCCGCACTAGCCCTAGAAGCATTATCCGAAGCCCTAGCGACCGAAGAACTAACAACGCTGCACGCCACAGTGGACAGAGACGACGTGATACTCGACAAGCGACCCAAGTCCACCTACTTTAAGCCCGCGGACAAGATAGTCAAATTCCAGGTCCACCCAACGGACCCCACAAAGACAGCTTCCATTGGGACACAATTGAGCCCCACAATGGACGCCGCACTGCAAGACTTCCTACGTGAGAATTGGGACATTTTCGCCTGGCACCCTTCAGACATGCCGGGCATCCCACACAGTCTGGCTGAACATAGCCTCAATATACTGAAAGGATACAAGCCAGTCAAGCATACTCTTAGGCGCTTCTCAGAGCCTAAGCGGCAAGCCATGGGAGAAGAGCTAGCCAAGCTACTTGAGGCCGGATTTATCAGAGATATAAAACATCCGGATTGGCTAGCAAACCTAGTAATGGTACCAAAGAAGAACAAATCCTAGCGCCTATGTGTCAATTTCAAAGACCTCAATAAGGCTTGCCCTAAGGATCCCTTCCCCTTCCCTCGCATTGACCAAATCATTGACGCCACCGCAGGACACGACTCACTGTGTTTCCTCGACGCATACTCCGGATACCATCAGATCAAGATGGCGGAATCCGACCAAGCCGCAACGGCCTTTATAACACCATATGGCCCTTTTGTTTCAACACTATGCCTTTCGGGCTCAAAAACGCCGGCGCAACCTATCAACGCATGATTCAGACATGCCCGGAGAAGCAAATCAGCAAAAAAGTGGAGGCCTACGTGGACGACGTGGTCATCAAAACAAGACACGTCGAAACTTTAATAGATGACTTAAGACTCACGTTCGATAACCTTCGAACATACGACATCAAGCTCAACCCGGAAAAATGTGTCTTCGGCGCATTCTCGGAAGTTGCTCGCTTCATCAAGCTTCCAACAGAGGAATCAAAGCAAATCCGGCAAAAATCCGAGCTCTATCGCAGTTGGCTATCCCAACAGACCTCAAGCAGATCCAAAAACTAACTGGATGTGTGGCGGCCTTAAGCCGCTTTATCTCTTGATTAGGAGAAAAGGCACTACCTCTTTATCGCCTTCTTCGGCGCACCGAACACTTCGAGTGGACGGATGCGGCCACGGCCGGACTGGAAGAAATAAAGGCCCTACTGGCCAGCAATCCAGTCCTGACCGTGCCAAATACTGGCGAACCTATGCTATTATACATAGCTGCAACACACTAGGTTGTAAGCGCAGTGCTAGTCATCGAACGAGAAGTAGACGGACACAAGTTCCCGCTCCAAAATCATGTATATTACGTGTCCACTGTACTCACTCCATGCAAATCCCGATACCCACACTATCAAAAGATAGCATACACGGTCTTCATGGCATCCCGGAAGCTACGACACTACTTCCAAGAGTGTTCGATTACGGTGGCCTCCGAAGTACCACTCAATGACATAATAAAAAACCGCGACGCCACCGGCCGGATTGCTAAATGGGCCATTAAGTCGCAAGTCCTGGCTGACTTTGTCGCCGAATGGACAGAAGCCGAACTCCCTAAAGAGTACGGCGTGTACTCCAGTTGGATCATGCACTTCGACGGCTCTAAAATGCTGCCCGGATTGGGAGCGGGTGTAGTCTTGACATACCCTACCGGAGACACGGTCCAATACGTACTCCAAATATTATACACAGACTCCAACAACACAGCCGAATACGAGGCGCTGTTGCATGGTCTTCGGATGGCAGTCTCTATGGGCATTCAACGCCTAGAAGTGCGCGGGGAGTCGAACCTCGCAATATCACAAATAAATGGAGACTTCGATGGCAAGGATCCGAAAATGGCAGCCTATCGTAATGCCGTCCTCAAAATGTCAGCTCGGTTCGAGGGGCTCGAATTCCACCATGTGGTCCGAGAAAACAATCAAGCGGCGGATATCCTCGCCCGCATCGGCGCTAAACGCGACCCCCGTCCCACCTAATATCTTCTTGGAAAGGTTGTTCAAGCCATCCGTGGTATGGGAAGGGGAGACCGGCAACACCAGTCCGACTCCGAACACAACCCCAGATTCCGAACCATCTGACATAATCGGGGGATCTACCACCGAAATAACACCTTCGGCCCACGAAATCATGGCTGTCACCGCCCCGTGGACCGAGCCCTTCTTGGCCTACCTAAATAGGCAAGAGCTCCCCGAGGACCAAAATGAGGCACGTTGTATTGTGCGGCGTTCCAAGGCCTACAAAGTCCATGAGGGAGAGCTCTATAAGAAAAGTGCCACCGGAGTGCTCCAAAGATGCATCTCCGAAGAGGAAGGGCGGCAGCTCTTGACTGAAATCCATGCCGGACTCGGCGGGCACCACGCTGCAGCTCGGGCACTTGTCAGAAAGGCCTTCCGTACGGGTTTTTACTGGTCGACAGCCCGGGCAGATGCACAGGACCTTGTCCAACATTGCGTCGGTTGCCAGCTCTTCGCCAATCAGAGCCATATGCCCCCTACCGCTCTTCAAACAATCCCCATAACTTGGCCCTTCGCGGTCTGGGGGCTGGATATGGTCGGACCTCTCAAAGGGGGAAGCCATAAGAAAAATACTTATTGGTCATGGTGGACAAGTTCACCAAATGGATAGAAGCCAAACCAGTTAAAACGGCCGAATCCGGACCAGTGATAGACTTCATATCCGGGGTTGTACACCGTCGACGTCCCCCACAACATCATCACTGACAATGGCTCAAACTTCACAGCCGATGAAGTGAAAACTTGGTGCGGCACCATGGGCATTAAGCTTGATTATGCCTCCGTCTATCATCCCCAAACAAACGGTCAGGTCGAACATGCAAATGGTCTCATTATGAGCGGCATCAAACCCAGACTAGGTCGAGGAGCTCGACTCCGTACTCTGGGGGCTGCGGACCACGCCGAATCGTACCACCGGATACACACCATTCTTTATGGTGTACGGCACAGAAGCAGTACTACCGTGCGACATAATCCATGACTCACCTCGCGTGTGCATGTATGAAGAGAAGGAAGCCGAGCTAGATCGGCAGGACAACTTAGATGCCCTGGAGGAGGAGCGCGACGTCGCAAAAGCCCGTTCCGCATTCTATCAGCAGCAGGCTCCAAGGTATCAAAGCAGAGAAGTACGGGCCAAAACATATAACATTGGCGAACTCGTTCTACGCCTACCGGAGAAGAAGAAGGACAAGCTCAAACCCAAATGGGAGGGTCCCTTCATCATCGATAAAGTTCTCACCGGAGGAGCATACTGTCTATGCAATGCATATGATAACAGACTCGAGCCAAACCCATGGAACGCGGCCAGACTCCGGAGATTCTACGCCTAGTGCCGAACTCAGTGTTCGTCTCCTTACCTCTGCTCTTTCAATTATGTTCTCCTTTTTCTTTTCTCGCCCTCTTTAACTTCTTCACACAAAGTCTTAAATACTGTGCGGATGCTTGGATCACTCCGACCGCACTATGTGTGCTTACCATACCTGGGGGCTTCCTATACGGAAGCTAAATATAATTACTTTTATGGCTTTCTGCCTACCACATATGCATCGTTTTTCCATATGTGCCTTTTCTTCACCATTGTATGCATCGATATGACTTAAGATTTGGCCATGCTGGGTTGCCTGGCTCTTGTGTTTATTCCCTACGTTCCCGTTAATTCGGCTAGGGCATAAGGGGAGCACCTCTGTGATTGTTACTGCCGGTTCAGCCGGATGTGTACCTCAGACTGGGTGAAGCCGAAAGCTAGCGTTCTTAAGGGAATATTCGGTCGGTGAACAAAAGATGTTTTTCCGTTTATTACAACGTGAATCCCCAGATGTTTTGTTTCCTATGCTTCTGTTCGCAGTTCGGACATGCACATCGATGCATGCGTACCCAGGGAAAGGAACCCCTAACAGAACTATTCTCTCTGGAAGATGTTTCTTACTATCCATGTAATATAACATAACTAGTTGGGTACTTGTCTGTTCAAGCACTTATGACCCCTACGCCTGGTTTCCACGCATACCCCGGTTTTACATAACTGAGAAGGTATTCGGATACACCCCGGACTGTCGGGTCCGGGGGCTGAAGCGAAAAGGTCCGCCATGACAAATGATTTTCAATACGGCTAGGGACTACATAGGTCCATTGAATTACATAGTCACTTGGACTGGCTATATTCTTCCTCTATACCATCCAACATGCTGTCTAGCTTACAATCCTGTTGGGAATACTTTGCGGCTAACGCTACTTGGTCATATACCAGACTTACGGGAATCTCTTGCCCATCTAACCCCACCGGTCCGACTTCGGCCATATGGTTCGGGTCAGCCTTGGCGTATCGTGTCTTCACCATGGCCCAGGCTTCCCTTGCACCTTGTCGGCAAGCTGATATCTTCCATAATCAGAAGCACCGCCGTGCTCCTTTGAGCACTGCCACAAGCTCGCCCATGCCTCCTGGCAGGGAAGCGGATTGCCACAGGGCATGGGCAATACCCTGCATCACCTGTCGAGCTTGTTCGTGCAGTTGTGAGAGATCTTGCAGCATATCACCTGCGGATCCGGGCATCTCCTCTTCAGACGGCTCGTCACAAGATACCTACAGACATAACCACAAGATACCTACAGACATAACCTCACAAGATGCTTCCTCATGAACTGCATTTACAGTTCGTTTAAGCACTTACTGTAGATGCCACGTCGAAGCCTCCGGTTCTCCTTCACGGAGTCCGCAAGCTGGGCTCGCACATCTGATAATTCGACGCCCAGTCGCACATTGGCGTCTTGGAGAGTGTTTTTTCTCCTGCCTAACCTGCGTAAGCACACGCTCGCCAGCCTTTAGCTGTCTTTGGAGATGTGACTCACTATCTTTTACGACCTCCGGATTCTCTCCGGGGTTGTTTGCAGAATCTTCTGTTAGACTTATAAAGCAAGCCGAACACTAACTGGTATGTGTCCGTAAATTTTCTCTATTGAGACAAGTATTACCAGATGAGGCCTTCGGGGATTCCTCTAGTTTGGCAACTGAGGCCCTCAGCTGGGTCTTGCACTCCTCTAGCTCTTGAGTTAAATGGGTATTCTTCTCTACAAGAACTTGTGCACACAATGATCCTTAAATCAGTTGTTCCAACTGTTTCAAGTCGCAGGGGTTATGGATATGTATGCTTATCAAATTTTCTTACCCGTATATCCTTTGCATACTGGTCCATCGCTCGGGCAAGTCCATCTTGGGCAGCCCGGATATATGCGTCTCTCGAATTGAAGGCATTGAATGCCTATTCGGAAAAGTTACCATTGCGCAGTACGGCCCGTCGGCGCCGGTGATTCATGGCGCTCTCTACTTTGGAATTTGTGGCGGAGAGCCTATCCGCATCCTCTGTCGGAGGGCAATTCGGCGTCATCCCCACATTAGCCTCCTTTCTTGAGGCCGGTTCTGGAATCCGACTGGTGGAGGCGTGGCCAGCAGGATCTCCGGATATAGTCCGGCGACTACTCTTTCTGCCAGAACACGATGGATGTTGTTACATTTCAAAAATGATAATCACATAGCAGATTTTAATCATACCTCTACGATGGCGTTTCGACCCTGACCACCTTCCTCTTGAGCCTGCCTGACCCAGATGCCCTTTGCTGATGAGCCCCTAGGGGCTCGGCGCCGCCTTCCGATGGCCGTCTCTATAAAAATACGATATTCATGCATAAGGTATGGAACAAAGGAGGAATCCTCTCTGGAGGTTAGGGCTTCAGCTTTGCTTACACGTGATGCAGGGAGCAGTCCGGGATAATCGGCAATAATGGCTACCAAGGCACCATCGTAGCTTGCCTGATAAAATGTCCCATCGACAAGCTCCACAGATATGTCCGGATCTTCTTCAAGTCCGGGGCCGAGGGCCCGGTCAGGGTCCTCCGGCTATGGAGATGGGCTGTGAATCTCCCTCACGGCCTTTTGCAGTTCCTGCTTGGAATTGGCAAGATGAGTATTTATGATAAAGAGTACGGGAGTGACTGGAGTTGAGTAAAGGATAGCAGGTCACCCGGCTCGGGGGGTTGTACATAGAAAATCCATCCCGTGGCTTAATACGGAGGAACTCCTCTTCCTCTCCTTTGTACAAGCCGGACAGTATTTTCCCCAGAGTGGCGGCGGAGTCTGGACCTTTACGACCGCAGCGGGTAGCATCGTCTTCTCCATTGAAGTGCCACATGGGTTTCCTCCGATATTGAAGTGGCTGCACCCCCCTCATTATACATATTGACATAACTTCGATTATTGCCAATCCTGATTTGGCCAGCGTTTTTATCCTTCCCATCAGGTAAAGGACGTCTCTATTATCTTCCTCCTGGGGGCTCTGGGGGCGCCAGTTTTGGCATTTCTTCAGTAGAGCATTGGTGAACTCAGGAAGGCCCGTCCGAAATGGGTCCGGAAGAGGAACGTCCTCTACATAAAACCACTCCGAGGGCCAGTGTCGGTGTCAAAACCGGCGGATCTCGGGTAGGGGGTCCCGATCTGTGCGTCTTAGGCTGATGGTAACAGGAAGCAACAGACACAATGTTTACCCAGGTTCGGGCCCTCTCGATGGAGGTAAAACCCTACTTCCTGCTTGATTAATATTGAAGATATGAGTAGTACAAGAGTAGATCTACCACGAGATCGTAGAGGCTAAACCCTAAGAGCTAGCCTATGATGGTATGATTGTAATTGTGATCGGCCTTCTAAGGACCATCCTCTCCGGTTTATATAGACACGGAGAGAGCTAGGGTTTACATGGAGTCGGTTACAAGGAAGGAAATATAATATCCGGATCGCCAAGCTTGTCTTCCACGCAAAGGAGAGTCCCATCCGGACACGAGCCGAAGTCTTGAGTCTTGTATATTTACGCTTCAATAGTCCGGACGATGTATACAGTCCGGCTGTCCGGATACCCCCTAATCCAGGACTCCCTCAGTAGCCCCTGAACCAGGCTTCAATGACGATGAGTCCGACACGCAATCTTGTCTTTGGCATTGCAAGGCGGGTTCCTTCTCAATACTCCAAGGTTATTATCGAACACATAGGCCGTGTCCGGATCTGCAAAATGATCTTCACATACCACCGTAGAGAGAATGATACTTCAGCTGACAACTTTTTAAACAACGTGACATGTCTTTTCGGTCGGGTCATTATTCGAACCATTTTTCCGCAACCAGCCACAGCGCGTATTGCGAGGCGGTTTCCTTGACACGTCTTGTCAAAGCGGAGATCGTGTCCCCTTATCACGGGATTCTCATCAATATGGGTATGGGTAATCCCCCCGTGCCATCAATCGTGGCGCTTGGGAAGTAAGCGATTCTCAACAGGCTAGTGGGGAGGCGCACCGCTTTCGTCGCCTCTATAAAGGAACAAGAGTTCCCCATTCTCACCCACGCCTTCTTCTTCCTTTGCCCACTCTTGCCTCCTCGAGCTCCAGCGCCCTAGTCCAAGTCTTCTCCGCACAGTTAAACATGTCCAGAGCAGGAGGTAAATGGGTGGCTTCCACCGTGAAGCAGAAGAATATCGCAAGTCTTCGGGCGGCCGGATACTTGGCCGCAGACATAGCGCACCGGCTACCAGACGACGGGCAGGTCATTCCAACTCTAGGACCCCACGAGAGGGTCGTGTTTCTTGCCCACTTCGTCCGTGGACTGGGGTTTCCACTCCACCCCTTCGTCCGCGGGCTCATGTTCTACTACGGGTTAGATTTCCATGATCTAGCCCTGAACTTCGTCCTCAACATCTCGGCGTTCATCATCGTATGCGAGGCTTTCCTCCGCATCAAGCCTCATTTGGGCTTTTGGCTGTAAATCTTCTGCGTGAAGCCGAAGATCGTGAGAGGCCAGCAAGCGGAGTGCGGAGGAGCCATGGTGGGCAAGATGCCTAACGTCACCTGGCTTGATGGCTCCTTTGCGGAAACCGTGAAGGGGTGGCAGTCGGGGTGGTTCTACATCACCGAGCCATGTGACGCTGACTGGGCGGCGGCCCCCCGAGTTCCGATCCGGAACCCCCATGCGGCTCACCTCCTGGGAACAGAAGGGCCTGTCCTGGGGCGAACCTACAGAGCTGACCGGACTCATAAACTGCATCAAGGGCATGAAGGACAAGAACATCAAGCTTGTCAACGTGATCCAGGTCATGCTCGTTCGCCAGATTCTGCCGTGCCAAAGGCGTGCATTTAATCTGTGGGAGTTCGTCCCGGCCGAACACCAGACGCTCCAGAAGCTCTACGGCATGAAGCACAAGAACGCGTGGAAGGTGTTGTTCAAGGCCTCTGAAGTACCTCCTCTCATATCCGAGGACTGCGGGCTCCATGCCGCGTGGCATCCTATTCAGTTGAGTTCTCAGGCCGCCACCGGGTTCGGTTCTTCCCAATATATTCATGGGGAAGCCTTAAGTGATTGTGTATATTTGTTCAGGATTATGTGGAGACAGCGGAGCAGATTGACTGTCCGGCTTCACTGCCAGAAAGCCCAGCTAATGCTCTCCTGACGGAGATGCTGGTTCCGACGCCCTACAACGGACCGGAGAAGAAGGCCGATAAGAAGGCCCCGGGGGTCCGAAAGGGTCTCCGGCGTAAGGTTGCGCCAGAAGCCTCGTCCGAAGATGACAAGGCACACTCCTCCCCCGAAGGGGAAGGAGAAGAAGAAGAAGAGGAGGCCGCCCCATCCGAAAAGGTCGGGGGGCCTGAGAGGGCGGACCAGGGGACCAGGAGAGGCCCCCGGCATAAGGCCGTCATACCCTTGTCGTCTGATGACGACGAGGCAGATTCCTCCCGCGGAAGCAGGGGGAAACAAGAAGAAACTCCACCTCCCCGTATTGGGGGGGGGGGGGGAGAAAAAGAGGAAGGCTGCCCCGGTGGGGGAGACTGGGACGTCCAAGAAGGGAAAGGTGTCCCTTTCGGACTACTCCGCCACCGCCGCCGATAGCGAGGAGGGGTGGCTGCCCAGGAAGAAGCCCCTAGTGCGATCGTAAGTATCCACACTCCATTGTAATTTTGCTTCATCGTTTTGTTATAACGCCAAACTTGTATGCAGTCCGAGGGCCCATCCCGAGGTGTCGTCTTCGGACGGGTCCTTGAGTGATTCAGCAATGAACTCTCTTCCGACGGCCACTTCTCCTTGGCCTGCGGATGACACGGAGGTGTTGTCCCAAAGGCTCCCCGAGCGGGGGGAGGTGGATCTGGAGGCGCCCCAAGGCGGCATTCCAAACGTCGGACACGCGGGGTTCAAGATCCTCATGATCGTGTTGGTGAGAGCCGCAGAAGTCGGACTCTCAGCCCAACACCGTTCCGGAACCTCCCGTGGTTCCGGACTCAGGCGGACAGCCCCTCGTTAAGGAGGGCGAGCCGTCTGTGCCGAGTACTTCCGCTACGCCCGAGGCGTCGGATCGTCTGCTGGAAGCGCTTCGCGGCGCTTCCATAGATGAAGAGCACCGTACTCTCATGAGTGCGGTGATTCAGAAGGTTTCGTCCACCAAGAGCGGACTAACCGAAGCCTGCACCAGCCTCCTAACAGGCTTTGAGGTAAGTAGTAAAAATGTGTGAAATTACCACCTGATAGGTAGTAGCCCCTGATACACTGTTTGGTGTTCGGAAGGAAAAACCAAACGAAGGGTCAATTATAATCCGCAGGAGTTTAACAATAAGTTTGATTTTGAATAAGCAGGCTGTGCTACTTGCCGCTGCGGTCCGTACGGCCGAGATCGCCGGACTGAAACAGGACCTGGGGCAGGTGCACGGAGAGCTCGACCTCACGAGGAGGCATCTCGAAGAGAGCAAAGGTGAATGATTTCCCTCTCTTATATAATGAATGGTAGATAAAATTTGATTATGCTAACGATGAAGCGTCGTGATTTGGCAACAGAGACCACCGCCGAAGTGGCGTCTCTCAAGAAAGCGCTGTCCGAGGCCGAACACAAGGCGGCCTTGGAATGCAAGGAGCACAAAAAGCAAGAAGCCCGCGTGGGTGAGGTACAAGAAGAGCTCCAGGAGCTTGGCAAAAGGTTCGAGTCCGTGGAGCATGAGCTTAAAGCAAAAGAGGCCGAGCTTGCGAAGGCCCTTACAAGTATAAAAGACGCCAAGGCCGAAGCCGAGAAGGCACAGCAGGAAATCCAGGAGGCCAAAAAGATAACGGCGGGTAAGAAATTCTTTATGCAAAGCAAACATGTGGAGGAGGCGTTTCTTTTACTTACCCGAATCCAGAGCTCTCCAGGGGCATTCGCAGATCTGCCACGCAGCGTATCAGATGCCACGGAGTTCTACCGTGCCCAGGAGGGGAGCTCAACGGAGAAGCTGTTCTGGTCCCAGTATGCTGGGGCCAAACACTCAACGCCTCTGAGTGACCAACTGAAGCAGTTAGTCGAACTCCACAAGGCGGCCGAAGTGGCTATGAAGAATTTCATAGTCTGGATGTGGCCTGGTGAGCCCCTGCCCACCAGCTACTTCAGCCTGATCAAGCGGATGGTGAATGCCTGTCCGCGACTGGAAGTCATCAAGCGATCCGTTTGCATTGAGGGTGCCCGCCGGGCCTTTGCCCGTGCGAAGGTGCATTGGGGCAAGCTGGATGCGGAGAAGCTGGTGAAGGACGGGCTGCCAGAGGGCAAGCCGCATCGCATTCCCGAGAAGTATTATGATGGCATTATGAAGGGTGCTCGCCTCGTGGCCGATGAATGTACCAAGGACATAATTTTTGAATGAATTCACTTCTGTCATGTTTGTAATTTAAAGACGAAGTTACTTGCGCTATGTAGCGCTTTTGTTATTTAAAATATTACCTTCTGTGCGACTATTTATCAAATTCTAAAAGTAGGCCAGTCATCGGCTTCCGCCCCCATGTAACTAGTACTGGGGTGTTCGTGGAAAACCCGGACACTCTTTATCCAAATGATTGGTCCCTTAAGGAGGTGTCCAGTGGAGCAGACAAGGCAATCAGACTATGTGGCTTTATAACCTTCACTTAGCCATAGAAGTCTACAATTTTAAATTTCAGTGAAGCCCCTAGAATCCGGAAGGCCGAATTGGGGCGCTATATACGCCTAGATCGGACGAAGCCGAATTATCGCCTAAAGCGGAAAAATCTTTAAGGATTTTAAGATCTCTCGAACAGCGACCAGCTCTCGCCACATCACGCCGGTCAGTTTTTGGCTTTCTCCACTGAGGTGCTCGTCCGGAAGAACCAGGGCACAATCGCAGTACTTCTCCCTGCGCTACCTTAGCCGATATAACGGAACGTAAGGCACCAAAACAAGGGAGCCGGGCTATCCCAACTGTAGACCCAAGACATGATTCGGAGCTGATGCATATAATGCTATAAGTTCGGGGTGCCGCACTGTTGAAAGTGTTCGGACTTGTCTTACCGTATTATGGGGCTCCATAAGAAGCCCCTAGCAAACTAAACGTACCAAAGTGTACGGATGCAAAATAAAATAGACATTTCTAAAAATAAAATGCTAAATTAAGAATAATAAGCTGACGCTATATATGATCTCCCATTGATGAATAATACGTTTAAGCGTATGTTTACAATGGATGCATTAAGCGGAGATAAATAGGATTATTTGACATATCCTATCCAAGGGCAGGCTACGTACAGATAGATAAAGCAGGTATAACGATCGTAAATAGATTCCACCTGGGTGTTTCCTTCTGTGCGCAAAGCCTGTTGCCTCCTTGGTTTCCTCTCCTATGTAAGTCTGACAATTTGGCTCTTCGAAAGAGGCTGCGCTAAAGCAATATCCTGAAAGGTAAAAGGAAAGGTTACGAAGTGTGTGGCTGCGATACCGCACTGTTGACTGAGCCACTTCTGCGCCTCCGCCTGTGCCCATGGTATTTTGAGTGCGTAATTGTGTACGCGTGGCACGAATGCTACTTTGATGGGATTTGAGCGGAGGCCAGACTGCTAGTCGTGCTCTTGGCGTGCCTGGTGATCCTGTTGCGGGGTGTTCCGCCCTCGCTTGACGGAGCTTGAGGTTGTCGTCGCCAGATTGGTGGTTTGCCGGAGGGGGCCGCATTGTACTTCTGCCGCAAGGGCTACAGTATGCTCTTCTGTACGGAGAGAGCGGTCCATATTTCCGTTGGATCGTTATGACCCGCTGGCCTGGCATCTTGAGCTTGAGGTATGCATAGTGTGGTACCGCATTGAATCTAGCGAATGCGGTTCGTCCGGCAAAGGCGTGGTAACCACTACGGAAAGGGACGATATCAAAGATTAGCTCTTCGCTTCGGAAGTTATCCGGGCATCCGAAGACCACTTCCAATGTTATAGAGCCCGTACAACGGGCCTCTACTCCAGGAATTACAACTTTAAAGGTGGTTTTGGTGGGCTTAATCCTTGAAGGATCGATGCCCATTTTGCGCACTGTGTCCTGGTAAAGCAGGTTCAGGCTGCTGCCGCCGTCCATAAGGACTCGCGTGAGGTGGAATCCGTCGATGATTGGGTCTAAGACTAATGCGGCCGAGCCGCCGTGACGGATACTGGTAGGATGATCCCTACGATCAAAGGTGATCGGACAAGCTGACCATGGGTTGAATTTGGGGACGACTGGCTCCATCGCCAGAACGCGTCCCGTAGTGCTCGCTTCGTTCCTGCTTGGGGATGTGAGTGGCGAGATCATGTTGACCGTTTTCACCGGGGATTTCTTCTGTCCCCTCATGTTCGGACGCCGGGGCTCCTCGTCATCGTCGCTGTGCAGCCCCTTGTCCTTGTTTTCGGTGTTTATTTTGCCGGCCTGTTTAAATACCCAACAGTCTCTATTGGTGTGGTTGGCTGGCTTGTCTGGGGTGCCATGAATTTGGCACGAGCGCTCCAGTATATGGTCTAGACTGGACGATCCATGATTGTTTCTTTTGAATTGCTTCTTCCTCTGACCGGATTTGGATCCGCTGAATACGGCATTGACCGCCGTGTCTTCGGTGTTGTCGCCGTTGTTCCGTCGCTTGTTTCTGTTGCGCCGTAGCTTGCCATTATTGTCCCGCATATCCGAAGTGCCGTAATGTGGCGTAGTGCTACTGCGAGCCAACCAGCTGTCCTCGCCCGCGCAAAAGCGGGTCATTAGTGTCGTGAGAGCTGCCATGGACTTGGGTTTCTCCTGGCCGAGGTGTCGGGCGAGCCACTCGTCACGGATTTTGCTTGAAGGCCGCTAGGGCTTCGGCGTCTGGACAGTCAACTATTTGGTTCTTTTTAGTTAGGAACCGAGTCCATAATTTCTTGGCTGATTCTCCGGGCTGTTGAGTAATGTGGCTCAAGTCATCGGCATCCGGAGGTCGCACATATGTGCCTTGGAAGTTGTCAAGAAATGCGTCTTCCGTGTTTTCCCAACCGCCAATGGAATTTGCGGGCAGGCTGTTTAGCCGATGTCAGCGGGTCCTTTGAGCTTAAGGGGAAGATACTTGATGGCATGTAGATCGTCTCCGTGGGCCATGTGAATGTGGAGAAGGAAATCTTCAATCCATACCGCGGGGTCTGTTGTGCCATCGTATGATTCGATGTTTACGGGTTTGAACCCTTCTGGGAATTCATGATCCATCACTTCATCGGTGAAGCAGAGGGGGTGTGCGGCGCCTCTGTGCCGGGCTATGTCGCGACGCAGTCCGGCTACGTCTGACTGGTTGTATTCGGCCCGGCCGGATTTGCTGTTAGTATATCCGGTATGACGGTCATCGTCGTGTGCTGCAGCGCGCCCCCGTGATCCGTAGATCGATCTTGGTTGTCCTGCGGTGTTATCCAGTCTATCGTGCAGGTCTCGAGTATTGCCCCGGCCGTAGTAAATCGCGCTGGGTGCAGGCTGGTATTCGGGCTGATATGCCGATTTATCCCGACCTCGAGGCAGCCGGTCAACCGTGTGGCGCTCGAGTCCATATTCCTCAGCTGCCAGGACTTCTGTCCATCTATCTGTGAGCAGGTCTTGTTCAGCTTGAAGCTACTGCTGCTTCTTCTTTAGGCTTCTCGCAGTGGCAATAAGCCGGCGCTTGAAGCGCTCCTGCTCCGCGGGGTCCTCGGGCACGCCGAACTCGTCGTCGCCGAGGCTAATCTCATCTTTGGAGGAAGGCATGTAGTTGTCCTCCTCCGGATACCCGTCCGTCGCCTGTTCGTCTGGGCTGTCGTCCTGCCCATCTTCCTGCTTGGCCTGCTCGAAGGCGGGCTGTTCGGGGTTGTATTCATCGTCGGCACCGTCCGGATTGTTTTCGTCTCCGGTGCCGGTATTTCCTTGGCCGGGCTTGGAGCGGCGCTGGGGACGCCCATGCTTTGCTTTTTTCTTGGAGGGGTTATCCTCCATTGCCTCATCGCCATTAGTTTCTTTCGGAGTGTCCACCATATATATATATATATATATATATATATATATATATATATATATATATATATATATATATATATATATATATCGTATGAAGAGGTGGCTGTCCACCGCCCTGTGAGCGGTGGCTCCTGTATGTCTCCTGCATCATCGTCCATACCGTCCATGTCTTCAGAGTCGAATTCAAGCACGTCAGTTAAATCATCGACCGTGGCAATGAAGTGGGTGGTGGGTGGGCAGCGAATTCCTTCGTCACCTGCTTCCCACTCGAACCGGACATAGTTCGGCCCAGAGCCTCCCGACAAAGAGAGAGACTTCAATGAGTTCAGCATGTCGCCAAAGGGCGAGTGCTGAAAGATGTCCGCAGTGGTAAACTCCATTACCGGAGCCCAACCTGGCCCGACTGGCTCGAGGGTATGCGGACCGGGACCAACAACCGGATACGAGTCCGGGTGCCCGAGGTTACAGGCCTCAATAGAGGTGAGACCTATGTTCGGCTCCACCACCGATGAGTATGCGGCCCGTGGGGCGGGGTCCACCACTCCGTCCTTAGGCAACACAACCTGTTCCGGATTTAGATCCGGGGCTATTGCAGGGATGGTATCCCGAGCATTGTCCGACAGCAGGTCTAGGCCGTGCTCGTTGTGACTGTCCGGCGCTCCTGGCACATGCCTGAATCCGTCGAAGATCAAGTCTCCGCGAATATCGGCCGTGTAGTTCAAGTTTCCGAACCTAACCTGGTGGCCAGGGGCGTAGCTGTCGATCTGCTCGAGATGACCAAGCGAATTGGCTCAAGAAGGCGGTTACCGAACACAAAGATCTGTCTGGGGAAAAGTCTCGCTGGACCGTGTTGGCGATCAAGACGCCATCAAGCCTCAAAGCGACGGCTACGTAGGAACTCTCAATGAAAGCACCAATGTCGGTGTCAAAACCGGCGGATCTCGGTAGGGGGTCCCGATCTCGTGTGTCTTAGGGTCGATGGTAACAGGAAGCAACGGACACAATGTTTACCTGTGTTCGGGCCCTCTCGATGGAGGTAAAACCCTACTTCCTGCTTGATTAATATTGAAGATATGAGTAGCACAAGAGTAGATCTACCACGAGATCGTAGAGGCTAAACCCTAAGAGCTAGCCTATGATGGTATGATTGTAATTGTGATCGGCCTTCTAAGGACCATCCTCTCCGGTTTATATAGACACCGGAGAGAGCTAGGGTTTACATGGAGTCGGTTACAAGGAAGGAAATATAATATCCAGATCGCCAAGCTTGTCTTCCATGCAAAGGAGAGTCCCATCCGGACACGAGCCAAAGTCTTGAGTCTTGTATCTTTACGCTTCAATAGTCCAGACGATGTATACAGTCTGGCTGTCCGGATACCCCCTAATCCAGGACTCCCTCAGCCAGTCTTCGGATGCCTTCTTTGGAGTACGAGACAAGTATCCGGTCCCGGTGATGCGCCATATTTCGGCTCCGCCCACTCGATATATTGATCCCTCCTGATTACGAGGGACAAGGCAGAATAACCTCTTCCATAGCTCGAAATGAGCCTCGCAGCCCAGAAATAGCTCGCAAAGGGCTACGTAGCCTACAATATGCCGTACAGAGGCAGGGGTGAAGTTATGCAGCTGGAGGCCATAGAACTCCAGGAGCCCGCAGAGGAACGGGTGGATTGGAAACCCGAGTCCCCTTAGCAAATAAGGGACAAGGCATACCCACTCCCCCTTGGATGGGTTGGCAAAGCTCTCTGCTTGCTCCCTGCCATTATAGGTGGCTAGTCCGGGTATGCAGGCGGGAGAAACCCCTTAGTCTACAACTCTACTAACCGGCTATGGGGAACGGAACACCTCTCCCAATCACCTGGCTTAGTGCTATGGGAGCAAGAGGAGGAGCTGCGACGGCCGGCCATGATGGGATGATTTCTTCCGGGCACGCTCTGATAAGATACTTGCTGAGGGGAGGATGGTGTGATTTGGATCTGAGGATCCCCGTCTCTTTAAATAGACAATTTACTTACATAGCTAGGGTGGCGAATGTAAAAATGCCCTGACTTCTCGCATTCACTCAACGCGTGGAGATAATCATTATTGAAGCACAGAAGCCGAGGAGTACAACATTAATGGGAAGCCGGATACTATCCGCTACAACAGATACTCTGGATTGGGAGGAGAACCCGCCTTGCAATGCCTAAGACAATTTGCGCGCCAGACTCATCGTCATTGAAGCTTGGTTCAGGGGCTACTGAGGGAGTCCTGGATTAGGGGGTATCCAGACAGCCATACTATATATTTTGGCCGGACTGTTGGACTATGAAGATACAAGATTGAAGACTTCATCCCATGTTCGGATGGGACTCTCCTTTGCATGGAAGGCAAGCTTGGCGATTCGGATGTTAGATCTCCTTCTTTGTAAACTGACTATGTGTAACCCTAGCCTCCTCCGGGCTCCGGTGTCTATATAAACCAGAGGGTTTAGTCTGTAGGACGAGAACAATCATAATCATAGGCTAGCTCCTAGGGTTTAGCCTCTATGATCTCGTGGTAGATCAACTCTTGTAATACTCATATCATCAAGATCAATCAAGCAGGAAGTAGGGTATTACCTCCATCGAGAGGGCCCGAACACAGGTAAAACATCGTGTCCCCTGCATCCTGTTACCATTAGCCTTAGACGCACAGTTCGGGACCCCCTACCCGAGATCCGCCAGTTTTGACACCGACAGGCGCCCCCACCCCACGCCCTCCAACTGCTGCCCCACCACTGCTGGTCTGGCGGTGGATGCGCCGTGCCCTGGCCATCCCTGCAGCTCCCCCTCCCACCGGCGGCGCGACCCGGCCTGCCGTTGGTGCTGCTGCGGCTGGGCGTGGGACTTGCGCCGGGTTGCGGGATGCATATGACCTGCCTCGCGCAAGCCCCCTCCCCTCTCCGGTGGCACTTCCTCCCCCTTGAGCCAAGGTGATAGCTTTCGTGCAGCGGCGATTAGGCTTCAGTGGTTTTGGTAGGCATGGAGCACCCCGTGACGGGTTCTTGCCGGCGCTCCTCCGACCCCGGCGGCTTGTACCCGCGCTTTCCGGTGTCCTAGGCTTGCCGGCATTCTATGCTGGGCGGCCTCAGCCTCGGCGACCAGCGGCTGCGTCCCTTCCAGCTTGCTTGGCTCGTCGATGTCTTGACGGCTACGACCACGAAAGTTAGGATCTGTGTCCCTCCAGTCCCAGCTTGCCGTCGTTTACCTGTCGCCGGTGTCTCCCCTCGCGGTGATCTCTGCCTCGTCACCGACCCTACCATGTACGTCTCAAAGCCTCATCCTTTTGCTAGATCCAATGCTCGTGGGTCCGGAGGCGGTGCCACCCTCTACCGGCAGGTGCAGCCCCACCTACCCCCTTCCAGCCTGGTGGTTCCGGCCAGCGTTCACTTCCTCATCCAAGACTCCATACCCGGCGGCTATGGGATTGCTCAGCTTTTGGCCAGGGAGAAATCTTCGCTCTGCTTGCCAGTGCTGGCAGCGGCGGTGCCCGCGGGTGTCATCTTTCCTTCTTGAAGGCGCTTTGTGTCCCTCTTCGAGCTCAGGGGAAACCCTAGGTCCGGTTGCTCCGGATCAGATGGCGAAGACGTCATGGCTTCGTCTTCCTTCTTGAAGGCGCTATCTTGCTCGCTCGCGGTGTCCCCGGCGTTGATTTGGTGATGTTGAGGCTTATTGCTGGTTCGACATTGTCTCTTGGTTCGGGTTAGGTTGGTTCTAGCTATGTTCTTTCCTTTGTTCGGGCCGAGCATCCCTTTTCTCTCTGCTTCGGGCACTATGTTCGCGCCTGTCTGCGTTCGTGTAATGTGTTGTACCCCCGTTGTACTCATTCTACTCCTTTTATCAATTAAATGATACGCAAGCTTTGTGTATTCGCCAAAAAAAATCTATATTGATGAAGAGAAGAATACAACTTGTAGATTGCATTTGAGAAACCAAGTCTTGATAGACTAGCTTGATGTATTGCTTGAGTGTTTCAAGAGGGACTTCGGGGCTTTACATAGTCTGACCTTCCCAACAAGTTTTCGGTCTTTCCTTCAATATATGATACTATCCGAAATCTTACGGTTACATGGAACATATCTTCCGTAGCAATATGATCCTCAAATTAGCTCGTCCCTCCTTGTATGTTTTATGTGATAGCTTTGAGACGCCCTTACCCATCAACACAGAGAATCCATGTTATAGCATCTATAGTGCATAAAGAAGTGCAATTTAGTTCTGGTTGCAGCAGCAGAAACAAAAAGATTAATTTAAACATGCACTAAGATTTCATTGAAAAATAATCATAGACAAAAAACAATGTTGCATATAGTGCGTAAAGTGTTCAGATTTCTATATGATGTTCTAGTAAATGGTGAAAATTCCCACAAGATCAGCAATTAACAATCTAACAACTTACTCTTATTTATTAAATAAATAGAAATCACTAATCTAACATCTACTCAAAAGATATGACCTTTGTCCCTTTCGGACTCGGCAGCGGCAACACTTACGTCTCACTCCCGAGGTGTTGTAGTCAAGCTTAACTGTACTAGGCCGTAGTGTGACGTTGTACTCAGACCTTCTTGTGTTCTCTTTCAGTAGCATAGCCGCGTGCGTTCTGTGTAGTCCGGTTATCCTGGGATCTGCTTTGTGAGAGAGCTATCTCCCCACCTTATATCGTTCGGGCATGTGCTGTGCTTTGTCTACAAAGCGGGGCGCGAGCCAATTTCGAGAGAGATAAAGTGAAACAAGATTTGTTGTCCTTTATCCCATGTGCTCTCTAGATCCTCTCCGGTCACACTCCACAACGACACCTTACATGAGCGCGAAAGCGGTGACCCTCCTAGCAGTCAAAACCTCGCATCCAAATGATGGTCACAACAAGCCTTGGTAGCCTGTGGTCTTGGGAGCCCATGACCCGGTGTTTTTTTGTTTGTTTTTGACCTCCTCATCAGAGGCGGGCGCTAGTACTAGTCAGACATCACTAACATGTTTGGAATGACGGTTAGGAAACACACTCCCGATGTTATTTTGACCTGCCAATAAGGAGGTATATAGATTCTGTAGTAGTGGTTAAACATGAAAAAAAACAATATTAAATGACATTATATGTAGCCAAACTATTTCATGTCATATGGATTGAAATACCATAACAATTTTTGCTCTCCCCCTATTTCAAAAATAAAAAGGTTGTCTAAGATTGAAGGAAAATTAATGGCTATTGAGTGTTGGGCTATATATAGCATTAAAAATTAATATCTCAGGGTCTTCAAATTTTGGATGGATGACTCACCGGCTTGGTCATTATTAATTGTTGCTAAACATTGCATATTACCATTGCTACATATAGCAGAGGAACCTGGAGCACGTATATACCTACATCCACTAAGAGCTTGAAGGAGTATAGTTGCTAAGTTTACAATGGACGGTCGACGTCAAGTGCTCTTTCTTTTCCTGATTCTCATGGGATGCTTTGCCGTTCTTGGACGATGTAAGTGTTGGATGAAAAGTACTTTAGCATCCTTTGCTTTCTTTACCCAGAAAGCCAATCTGGTTGATTGACTTGCACAATTTCAAAACGTTTTTTGTCATGCAGTAGCATTGCACGGGGAATATAAATTACAAACGTTTGTGTTACTCCTTGCAGCTCGAAGCATCAATGACATGCATAGTAGTAAGATTACTGTGCAGTGTTGCAGATACCTGAAAGCACAACTGAACCCGAAACCTCCGTTAGTATGCTGCACACCCTTCAAGACATCATCATGCTTTGAGACGAAGAAAGAATGCCTGGAAACCTGTTGCAAACAGTCCAAAACTAATTTTACCGATGTCACTTGGTCCCTTCCTATTCTGCACTGACCATGATTCTAGTCTTATTCCGCAATAAGAGATTTGACATAAAATAATCCATGAGTTTTTACTTCTATATTAGTCAAAATTTCCCTCTTTAATTTTTGTGTGTGGTCTCTCTCATCTGCTATGTTGTTGTTAGAGTGTTCTTCATGATAAATGTTTTCGGTTAGCTAAATCATTAACATATTAGCAACAAAAATCCTTATCTTATTGAATGATTTGATCGATCAAATCACACAAAATCATCTTGGAATTATAAAACTGTCCAAATTCAGTTGTCTAAATAGTACTCAGACATATTTCATCAGTTTCAAAAATGTAAGTGCCGTACACATATGAACAAAGAATTAGTTATTTGATAAAAAAGAAAAAACATTTAAAATACTTTTGAATACAAATCCACTCACATGACACATGCTATATTACTATTGTTCGCAATGATAAGAAAATTATTTTGTATGCATATAATTTAAATAAAAATTTCACATTTTAAAGATTAGGAACTAACAACAAAGTCAAAAGTGGAAGATACTCAGAATTATTATTTGTCCTCGGTGTGTATTTCCTTATGCAAGACTATCATCATACTTTAATGATGTATATTATCGAATTCTTCATTGTGTAAAGTACACAGACGATGCTAACACATTGTATCATTAAATACTAGTATAGGGACATCATAACCATGCGGTCCAGCTATCCACTCACACCTTCAGCATTCTGCACCTTCTGGATGTTTCCTGGACTTTTGATGTAGTTCACAACACAACACTTCATTGTGGATGCTAAAAGCTTCTCTAACATATCCCTCTCAAAATTGAATCCCTCATCCTTTAATCCCTCACTTTTTGAGGGTTTAAACTTTTATCCATCTAGTAGATCCTTCAAAACTTAATTCTTCAAAAGAAAAAAACTTTTGCCAGTTCATCCAAACCTCGTTTGAACATATATTATCACAACATAGTAATTCAAAACATAAGAATTATAGTACACAATTCAAATACATATAAAATTTAATGTTTTCAAACTTAACAGTTCAAATTTAAACACAACATACGGTCCAAATGAACTAAGAATACAAGTAGAACATGATAAAAGCACAAGAATCAAGTCTATGAAGTTGGCAATGGTGCTCTTTTGTGCAAAAAAAAAGACAATGGTGCTCAACAAGATCTTCTTGGACTTGGTTGTGAGCTTCTCGGTTCATTATCCTTCGGTGTGCTTGGAGGAATGCTCATATCCTTTTTGTGTGATGTTCGGCCCCACCATAACACCATCGTAGATAAGCAATAGGTCCTTCGGGTCCTCTCTCATCCTTGATGATCATGTTGTGCAAGATAACACATGTTGTCAAGACCTTCTACATGGTTCGAGGCTTTCAATCCTCAGTGGGGCCATGGAAAATAGCAAAGCATTACTGAAGCACACCAAAAGCTCTCTTAATCCTTTTTCTTGCATGATCGTGGCGGCCAGCACAAGGCCTCGGTCTCCTAGAATCTTACTCTTGCACGGCCGTACTATCAAAGGGGGGGGGGGGGTTAGATCTTCAAGGCCGAATGTGAAACTTGTATGTGCTCAACACAACCCAATATCTTTTTCGGAACAAACCGCTTGGAAATCTCTTGTGGTAGCTTGAGATCCTAGCTTGAACATGTGATTGAAGCATGGCCGCGGTCGAAGAAACCCGTGTTGAGTCTAACACCTAGTGTGATGAAAAAGCTGATGCTTAGGAGTTAGGGCTGGCCATGATTGAAGCCATAGGTGATTGAAACATGCATGCACAAAGCCACTTGATGAGGACAACCTCAGTTAAAGACTAGCCATTACACACATCCATACAAGTTTATCCTTTTACAACGGCTAGATCTCTATCACGCCTACAAATAGAACCCATGCCCCACTGGGTAGGGTTGGTGAAACCGAGCTGATTTCTAGATCATCACGATCTTCTCTGTCGAGTTTTTCCCCTCCTTCTCTCTCACTTTTTATTCCTATCCATTGAGAGTTGGAGTTTGAGTTTGGTTGAGCACCAAACAAGATAGAACGGCGGTTGACAAGATCAACTTGTTACTCTTGGAGATTTGGCATCTCCTAGACTGTTAGGTGCGTCATCGAGCATCCAAAGTGTAGACTTGGCATGGAAAGTTTGTGAAGGTTTGGAGATCACCTCGAAGATCCGCCATTAGTGATCAGGCAAAGCGGGTGAAGCTTTTGCCATCTGAGAACAAGGCTTAGCCATCAATGGTGATGTTGGTCGACTAGGGTGCATGCGTGCATAGCCTCTCCAAATGGAGACGTGGAAGTGGTGCATGCCAACAATTCGAACTCCCCATATTGCTGCGTGCGGCGTCGAGGTCATGGTCATCCATGGTGTCCTCACTGCGCGGTGGTGGATGTGGAATGGGGAAGGACAGATACGTGAGATCCATCTAACAAATCCAGGGAAAAACGCGAACCAACCTGTGGTTGAGATGGTTAGGTGGACAGTGGTATCCTTAACCCACCAGGGTTCAAATCCTGGTGTTCGCATTATTCCTGAATTTATTTCAGGATTTCCGGCGATGCGCTTTTAGTGGGAGGAGACGTTTCCGTCGATGACGAGGTGCCTATGATGACTTTGTAAATTTCAAAATGATATGCCGGCTCAGTCTTTCGAAGGTGCTCATAAGAATAGGGTGTGCGTGTGTGCGTTTATAGAGATGAGTGTATACATGTGTATATGAGCACTGTGTCAGTACTGATGCTAAAAAAATCCAGGGAGAAGCGGGGAATGGTTCAAACCTTGACTGCATGAGGTCGAGGACGGCACTCCTCGCTTGGTTTGAGCACCGGCAAGCAACCACGGCAGGTGGCGGTGGTGTAGACGAGAGGGCAAGAGAGATATGGGGACGGGGAAAGTGAACGAGAGACAGGGAACAAGAGAAAGAGGGGATTTATTGCTCGAGCTGACATGTATGTCGACGTGTACGTCAGGGTGGAGCAGGGTCACGCTGGACAAGAACGAGACGGAACGGTGCCCAGCGGTGCCCACGACCGACGCCTCAGATCGCGTCCAGGATGAAAAAAGATAAAACATTCTGTGAGCCGTGGGGCCATGAGGTAGCTGTACCATATTATTTGACAAGTGAACTATCTATCCTCCTTAAAAAATGATTCAATTTATTTAATGGATCTATCTATCCTCCTTAAAACAAGATATATTTGACAAGTTCACTTATTGTGATCTAACAAGAGGCTATCAGAAACTAAATTCCAGAGCATAACTAGTTAGGGCCTTAGAGCATGTCTAGTAGTACCCCTAAACCCTCAAAACCGTTTTTTTCCGGGTTGGAACAAAAAAAACACAAAGACTAGAACCTCTAAATCCTCAAACCCTAAAAAAAAAAAGGGTCCAACCCTCAAACCCAATTCCAACCTGTAGAAGTGAGTATTGGAGAGGGGCACTCTGTTGGGGAACGTAGTAATTTCAAAAAATGTCCTACGCACACGCAAGACCATGGTGATGGCATAGCAACGAGAGGGGAGAGTGTCTGTCCACGTACCCTCGTAGACCGTGAAGCGAAGCGTCATAACAACGCTGTTGATGTAGTCGTGCGTCTTCACGATCCGACCGATCCAAGTACCGAACATACGGCACCTCCGGAAGTTCAAAGACACGCTCAGCTCGATGACGATCCCCGGGCTCCGATCCAGCAAAGCGTCAGATGAGTTCCACAAGACGACGGCGCAGGACGATGATGATGCTCCACCGACGCAGGGCTTCGCCTAAGCTCCGCGACGATATGACTTCACCGGCGCAGGGCTTCGCCTAAGCTCCGCGACGATATGACTTCAGTGGAATATGATGGAGGGGGGCACCGCACACGGCTAAGAAACGATCCGTAGATCAACTTGTGTGTTTATGGGGTGCCCCCTGCCCCCGTATATAAAGGAGCAAGGAGGAGGTGGCCGGCCTAGGGAGGAGGCGCGCAAGGGGAGTCCTACTCCCACCGGAGTAGGACTCCTCCTTTCCTAGTAGGAGTAGGAGAGAAGGAAGGGGAAGGGAGGAAGGGTGCGGCCTCCCCTAGTCCAATTCGGACTAGGCCTTGGGCGCGCGGCCTGCCCTAGGCAGCCCTTCTCTCTTTCCCGCAGGGCCCAACAAGGCCCAATACTTCTCCCGGCGAATTCCCGTAACTCTCCGGTACTCCGAAAAATACCCGAATCATTCGAACCTTTCCGAACTCCGAATATAGTCGTCCAATATATCGATCTTTACGTCTCGACCATTTCGAGACTCCTCGTCATGTCCCCGATCTCATCCGGGACTCCGAACTCCTTCGGTACATCAAAACTCATAAACTCATAATATAACTGCCATCGAAACCTTAAGCGTGCGGACCCTACGGGTTCGAGAACTATGTAGACATGACCTAGAACCATTCTCGGTCAATAACCAATAGCGGAACCTGGATGCCCATATTGGTTCCTACATATTCTACGAAGATCTTTATCGGTCAAACCGCATAACGACATACGTTGTTCCCTTTGTCATCGGTATGTTACTTGCCCGAGATTCGATCGTCGGTATCCAATACCTAGTTCAATTTCGTTACTGGCAAGTCTCTTTACTCGTTCTGTAATACATCATTTCATAACTAACTCATTAGTTACAATGCTTGCAAGGCTTAGGTGATGAGTATGACCGAGAAGGCCCAGAGATACCTCTCCGACAATCGGAGTGACAAAACCTAATCTCGAATCATGCCAACTCAACATATACTTTTGGAGACACCTGTATAGTACCTTTATAATCACCCAGTTACGTTGTGACGTTTGGTAGCACACAAAGTGTTCCTCCGGTAAACGGGAGTTGCATAATCTCATAGTTGCAGGAACTTTGTATAAGTCATGAAGAAAGCAATAGCAACATACTAAAGCGATCAAGTGCTAAGCTAACGGAATGGGTCAAGTCAATCATATCATTCTCCTAATGATGTGATCCCATTAATCAAATGACAACACATGTCTATGGTTAGGAAACATAACCATCTTTGATTAATGAGCTAGTCAAGTAGAGGCATACTAGTGACTATATGTTTGTCTTATGTATTCACACATGTATTATGTTTCCGGTTAATACAATTCTAGCATGAATAATAAACATTTATCATGATATAAGGAAATAAATAATAACTTTATTATTGCCTCTAGGGCATATTTCCTTCAGTCTCCCACTTGCACTAGAGTCAATAATCTAGTTCACATCATCATGTGATTCAACACTAATATTCACATATGTATGTGATTAATATCCGTAGTTCACATCGTCATGTGACCAACACCCAAAGGGTTTACTAGAGTCAATAATCTAGTTCACATCGCTATGTGATTAACACCCAAAGAGTACTAAGGTATGATCATGTTTTGTTCGTGAGAGAAGCTTAGTCAACGGGTCTGTCACATTCAGAGCCGTATGTATTTTGCAAATATTCTATGTCTACAATGCTCTGCACGGAGCTACTCTAGCTAATTGCTCCCACTTTTAATATGTATCCAGATTGAGACTTAGAGTCATCTGGATCAGTGTAAAAAGCTTGCATCGATGTAACTCTTTATGACGGGCTCTTTTATCACTTCCATAATCGAGAAATATTTCCTTAGTCCTCACTAAGGATGTTCTTGACCAATGTCCAGTGATCTACTCCTAGATCACTATTGTACTTCCTTGCCAAATTCAGAGCAAGGTATACAATAGGTCTGGTACATAGCATAGCATACTTTATAGAACCTATGATTGAGGCATAGGGAATGACTTTCATTCTCTTTTCTATTTTCTGCCGTGGTCGGGATTTGAGTCTTACTCAATTTCACACCTTTGCAACACAATCAAGAACTTTTCTTTGACTGTTCCATTTTGAACTACTTCAAAATCTTGACAAGGTATGTGCTTATTGAAAAAAACTTATCAAGTGTCTTAATCTATCTCAATAGATCTTGATGCTCAATATGTAAGCAGCTTCACCGAGGTCTTTCTTTGAAAAACTCCTTTCAAATACTCCTTTATGCTTTCCGAATAATTCTACATTATTTCCGATCAACAATATGTCATTCACATATACTTATCGTAAATGTTGTAGTGCTCCCACTCACTTTCTTGTAAATACAGGCTTCTCCAAAAGTCTGATAAAACCATATGCTTTGATCACACTATCAAAGCGTTTATTCCAACTCCGAGATGCTTGCACCAGTCCATAGATGGATCACTGGAGCTTGCACATTTTGTTAGCTCCTTTAGGATTGACAAAACCTTCTGGTTGCATCATATACAACTCTTCTTTAATAAATCCATTAAAGAATGTAGTTTTGACATCCATTTGCCAGATTTCATAAAATGTGGCAATTGCTAACATGATTCGGACAGACTTAAGCATCGCTACGAGTGAGAAAATCTCATCGTATTCAACACCTTGAACTTGTCGAAAACCTTTTTGCAACAAGTCGGGCTTTGTAGATAGTAACACTACTATCAACGCCCATCTTCCTCTTGAAGAACCATTTATTCTCTATGACTTGCCGATCATCGGGCAAATCAATCAAAGTCCACACTTTGTTCTCATACATGGATCCCATCTCAGATTTCATGGTCTCAAACCATTTCGCGGAATCTGGGCTCATCATCGCTTCCTCATAGTTCGTAGGTTTATCATGGTCTAGTAACATGACTTCTAGAATAGGATTACCGTACCACTCTGGTGCGGATCTTACTCTGGAAGACCTACGAGGTTTGGTAGCAACTTGATCTGAAGTTTCATGATCATCATCATTAACTTCCTCACTAATTGGTGTAGGAATCATTGGAACTGATTCCTGTGATGAACTACTTTCCAATAAGGGAGAAGTTATAATTACCTCATCAAGTTCTACTTTCCTCCCACTCACTTCTTTCGAGAGAAACTTCTTCTCTAGAAAGGATCCATCTTAGCAAAAAAATATCTTGCTTTCGGATCTGTGATAGAAGGTGTACCCAATAGTTACCTTTTGGGTATTCTATGAAGAGGCACTTCTCCGATTTGGGTTCGAGCTTATCGTGTGAAAACTTTTTCACATAAGCATCACAACTCCAAACTTTAAGAAACGATACTTAGGTTTCTTTGCTAAACCATATTTCATACGGTGTCATCTCAACGGATTTAGATGGTGCCCTATTAAACGTGAATGCAGCTGTCTCTAATGCATAAACCCAAAAACGATAGTGGTAAATCGATAAGATACATCATAGATCGCACCATATCCAATAAAGTGTGGTTACGACGTTCGGACACACCATTATGCTGTGGTGTTCCAGGTGGCGTGAGTAGTGAAACTATTTCACATTGTTTTAATCAAGGCCAAACTCGTAACTCAAATATATTTCCTCTGCGATCATATCGTAGAAACTTTTATTTTCTTGTTACGATGATTCTTCACTTCACTCTGAAATACTTTGAACTTTTCAACTATTTCAGACTTATGTTTCATCAAGAAGATATACGCATATCTGCTCGCATCATCTGTGAAGGTCGGAAAAATAATGATACACGCCATGAGCCTTAACACTCATCGGATCGCATACATCGGTATGTATGATTTCCAACAAATCAGTTGCTCGCCCATAGTTCCGGAGAACGGCGTTTTAGTCATCTTGCCCATGAGGCACGGTTCGCAATTACCAAGTGATTCATAATCAAGTGATTCCAAAAGCCCATCAAGATGGAGTTTCTTCATGCGTTTTACACCGATATGACCCAAACGGCAGTGCCACAAATAAATTGCACTATCATTATTAACTTTACATCTTTTGGTTTCAATATTATGAATATGTGTGTCACACGATCGAGATCCAACAAACCATTTTCATTGGATGTATGACCATAGAAGGTTTTATTCATGTAAACGGAACAATAATTATTCTCTAACTTACATGAATAACCGTATTGCAATAAACATGATCAAATCATATTCATGCTCAACGCAAACGCCAAATAACATTTATTTAGGTTCAACACTAATCCTGATAGCATAGGGAGTGTGCGATGATGATCATATCAATCTTGGAACTACTTCCAACACTCATCGTCACTTCCCCTTCAACTAGTTTCTCGCTTATTCAGAACTCTTGTTTCGAGTTACTAATCTTAGCAACCTAACAAGTATCAAATACTCAGAGGCTACTATAAACACTAGTAAAGCACACATTAATAACTCAGATATCAAATATACCCTTGTTCACTTTGCCATCCTTCTTATCCACCAAATATTTGGGGTATTTCCGCTTCAAAGGACCATTTCCTATGCAGTGTAAGCACTCGGTTTCAGGCTTTGGTTCAGCTTTGGGTTTCTTCGTGGGAGTGAAAACTTGCTTGTCATTCTACTTAAAGTTCCCTTTCTTTCCCTTTGCCCTTTTCTTGAAACTAGTGGTCTTGTCACTCATCAACACTTGATGCTCTTTCTTGATTTCTACCTTCGTCGATTTCAACATCACGAAGAGCTCGAGAATCGCTTTCGTCATCCCTTGCATACTATAGTTCATCACGAAGTTCTAGTAACTTAGTGATGGTGACTAGAGAATTCTGTCAATCACTATCTTATCCGAAAGATTAACTCCCACTTGATTCAAGCGATTGAAGTACCTGCATAATCTGAGCACATGCTCACTAGTTGAGCGATTCTCCTCCATCTTTTAGCTATAGAACTTGTTGGAGTCTTCATATCTCTCAACTCGGGTATTTGCTGAAATATTAACTTCAACTCCTGGAACATCTCATATGGTCCATGACGTTCAAAACGTCTTTGAAGTCCCGATTCTAAGCCGCTTAAGCATGGTGCACTAAACTATCAAGTAGTCATCCTTTTGAGCTAGCCAAACGCTCATAACGCCCCGTGCATTCGCTCCTGCAATAGGTTTGTCACCTAGAGGTGCATTAAGGACATAATTCTTAAATGCGGCAATGAGGATAAACCTCGGATCACGGATCCAATCCGCATCATTGCTACTAACATCTTTCAACACAATTTTCTCTAGGAACATATCAAAATAAACATATGAAAGCAACAACGCAAGCTATTGATCTACAACATAATTTGCAAAATACTACCAGGACTAAGTTCATGATAAATTTAAGTTCAATTAATCATATTACTTAAGAACTCCCACTTAGATGTACATCTCTCTAGTCATCTAAGTGATCACGTGATCCAAATCAACTAAACCATAACCGATCATCGTGTGAGATGGAGTAGTTTTCAATGGTGAACATCACTATGTTGATCATATCTACTATATGATTCACGCCGACCTTTCGGTCTCCGTGCTCCGAGGCCATATCTCGCATATGCTAGGCTCGTCAAGTTTAACTCGAGTATTCTGCGTGTGCAAAACTGGCTTGCACCCGTTGTAGATGGATCGTAGAACTTATCACACCCGATCATCACGTGGTGTCCGGGTACTACGAACTTTTAGCAACGGTGCATACTCGAGAGAACATTTCTTGATAATTTTAGTGAGAGATCATCTTATAATGCTACCGACAATCAAAGCAAGATAAGATGCATAAAGGATAAACATCACATGCAATCAATATAAGTGATATGATATGGTCATCATCATCTTGTGCTTGTGATCTCCATCGCCAAGCACCGCCATGATCACCATCGCCACCGGTAGCGACACCTTGATCTCCATCGTAGCATCTTTGTCCTTTCGCCAACTATTGCTTCTACGACTATCGCTACGCTTAGTGATAAAGTAAAGCAATTACATGGCGTTGCATTTCATACAATAAAGCGACAACCATATGGCTCCTGCCATTGCCGATAACTCGGTTACAAAACATGATCATCTCATACAATAAAATATAGCATCACGTCTTGACCACATCACATCACAACATGCCCTGCAAAAACAAGTTAGACGTCCTCTACTTTGTTGTTGCAAGTTTTACGTGGCTGCTACGGGCTGAGCAAGAACCGTTCTTACCTACGCATCAAAACCACAACGATAGTTTGTCAAGTTGGTGCTGTTTTAACCTTCGCAAGGACCGGGCGTAGCCACACTCAGTTCAACTAAAGTGAGAGAGACAGACACCCGCCGGTCACCTTTAAGCAACGAGTGCTCGGAGTGGTGAAACCAGTCTCGCGTAAGCGTACGCGTAATGTCGGTCCGGGCCGCTTCATCTCACAATACCGCTGAACCAAAGTATGACATGCGGTAAGCGGTATGACTTATATCGCCCACAACTCACTTGTGTTCTACTCGTGCATATGACATCAACGCATAAAACCAGGCTCGGATGCCACTTTGTTGGGGAACGTAGTAATTTCAAAAATTTCCCTACGCACACGCAAGACCATGGTGATGGCATAGCAACGAGAGGAGAGTGTCTGTCCACGTACCCTCGTGAGACCGTAAGCGAAGCGTTATAACAACGCTGTTGATGTAGTCAGACGTCTTCACGATCCGACCGATCCAAGTACCGAACGTCACGGCACCTCCGAGTTCAGCACACGTTCAGCTCGATGGCGATCCCTGGCTCCAATCCAGCAAAGCGTCGGGGATGAGTTCCGTCAGCACGACGGCGTGGTGACGAAGATGATGCTCCAACTACACAGGGCTTCGACTGAGCTCCGCGATGATATGACTTCACCGGCGCAGTGCTTAGCCTAAGCTCATGACGATATGACTTCAGTGGAATATGGTGGAGGGGGGCACCGCACACGGCTAAGGAACGATCCGTAGATCAACTTGTGTGTTCATGGGGTGCCCCCTGCCCCCGTATATAAAGGAGCAAGGAGGAGGTGGCCGGCCTAGGGAGGAGGCGCACCAAGAGGGGAGTCCTACTCCCACCGGGAGTAGGACTCCTCCTTTCCTAGTAGGAGTAGGAGAGAAGGAAGGGGAAGGGAGGAAGGGGTGCGGTCCCTCCCCCTAGTCCAATTCGGACTAGGCCTTGGGGGGGCGCGCGGCCTGCCCTAGGCAGCCCTTCTCTCTTTCCCGCAGGGCCCAACAAGGCCCAATACTTCTCCCCGGCGAATTCCCGTAACTCTCCGGTACTCCGAAAAATACCCGAATCATTCGGAACCTTTCCGAACTCCGAATATAATCGTCCAATATATCGATCTTTACGTCTCGACCATTTCGAGACTCCTCGTCATGTCCCCGATCTCATCCGGGACTCTGAACGCCTTCGGTACATCAAAACTCATAAACTCATAATATAACTGTCATCGAAACCTTGCGTGCGGACCCTACGGGTTCGAGAACTATGTAGACATGACCTAGAACCATTCTCGGTCAATAACCAATAGCGGAACCTGGATGCCCATATTGGTTCCTACATATTCTACGAAGATCTTTATCGGTCAAACCGCATAACGACATACGTTGTTCCCTTTGTCATCGGTATGTTACTTGCCCGAGATTCGATCGTCGGTATCCAATACCTAGTTCAATCTGCAATTCTTGGCAAGTCTCTTTACTCGCTCTGTAATACATCATTTCATAACTAACTCATTAGTTACAATGCTTGCAAGGCTTAGGTGATGAGTATTACCGAGAAGGCCCAGAGATACCTCTCCACAATCGGAGTGACAAAACCTAATCTCGAATCATGCCAACTCAACATATACTTTT
Organism: Aegilops bicornis; assembly: GCA_021605145.1. Lineage (NCBI taxonomy): Eukaryota > Viridiplantae > Streptophyta > Magnoliopsida > Poales > Poaceae > Aegilops > Aegilops bicornis. The sequence continues at coordinate 731,572,651 of CM038673.1, forward strand.
GGAGACACCTGTAGAGTACCTTTATAATCACCCGATTACGTTGTGACGTTTGGTAGCACACAAAGTGTTCCTCCGTAAACGGAGTTGCATAATCTCATAGTTGCAGGAACTTTGTATAAGTCATGAAGAAAGCAATAGCAACATACTAAACGATCAAGTGCTAAGCTAACGGAATGGGTCAAGTCAATCATATCATTCTCCTAATGATGTGATCCCATTAATCAAATGACAACACATGTCTATGGTTAGGAAACATAACCATCTTTGATTAATGAGCTAGTCAAGTAGAGGCATACTAGTGACTATATGTTTGTCTTATGTATTCACACATGTATTATGTTTCCGGTTAATACAATTCTAGCATGAATAATAAACATTTATCATGATATAAGGAAATAAATAATAACTTTATTATTGCCTCTAGGGCATATTTCCTTCACACTCGACCCCAACCCGCACTCCTCTTCCCACGTCGCGCGGGAGGGAAAAATCCCGTCCCCAACCTCCCGCCTCCTCCCTCCCAAGCCGCCGGCCGCCGCGCGTCATGGAGCCGCCGCCCGCCTCCGTCCTCACGACCGCCCCCTCCCTTGCACCGCCCGTCTCCCCGCCCCCAATCGCCGCCTTCGCGACACCAGCGTCGGCCCAGCAGCCGCTTCGTCGAGCCAGCGCAGGTCGCGCGGTGGTCGCCCGCCACCGTCGTCGGTGCCAAGCGGCGGCGTGCTGGCCAGCACATCGTCCCTCCGCAGCCCGCAGTCGCCCCGGCCCCCGCCTCCTCCCTCGCCCCGCCCGAACTCACCCCGCCGCAGTCGCGGGAGGACGTGCTTTAGGTTTTCTTCGCCGGTTTTACTCTAGGAGGGAAAAATCGGTTGGGTGTGGGATCTTTTTGGGAAAAATCGATGGATTTGAACGGAGATCGTAGGAGAGGTGGGGGAGGTGAACGAAGCGACGTACCAACGTACCATCATAACCGTAGACTCCCCCTTTAGGAGTACAGATTTATGCTGCTAGCTAGTTGACCCATCAACCGACTTTCTTGAGAAAGATCAATTGGGGGTCGATCGAGAGCCAAAATTTAATTGAGCTAGTATATGATCCTCAGTTGTCGATCAACAGGAGGCGTCAATCAACAAGACTGACACCGCCGGACTATAAATTCATAATAACCAATTAAAATCAGGTATATAAGTACTGGTCCTCCTTATAATTTTCCATTAATTTTTCCAGATAATTAGTACCAACAGATCGATCCACATGCATATACAATCAAGTGACAGGTCGATCCACCTGATGATACCACTATCACTACCGGAATAAGGATCTATGCCGATGGCCTGCCGTCGGCATAGCCCCCTCAGCAACGTGTACGTCAGCGTACCCAGCCCGAGCCGTCGGCATAGCTATGCCGACGGACTTCATACAGCTATCGACATCATTGCTCCGTCGACATCATTGATGCCATGTGGTACGTACTAGGACCTGTAGTACTTGTAGTAGCCACCTTCCTAACACATCATGTTGAAGTTGCGTACTATGACACACGCTCCTCCTAGCCCGCTCCCCCGCTCCCCGCTCCTAGCCCCCACGCCGGCGACCACTCCGGCCCCAGCATCCACCGCCCTCGGCGCCCAGCCACCCTGCCACGCCCGCCCACGCCGACATGGCCCTCTCCCCTCCCCCCCCGCCGGTCGCTCCCGCGAGGACCGCTGGCTCGAGTCCAGCCCCTCCGCCGACGGATCCCCTCCCACCTACCGCCAGGCCTTGTGCCGCTCGCCAGCTCCGACACCCTCCCCTCCGGTGCCGTGCCCCTCGTCCTCCCCGCCCGCTGCGCGCCCCTCGCCGCATGCTGCTCGGCCCCCTGTCCGCTCCGAGATCTGCCGGATGCCTTGGGCGAGATCGACGCTGGCAGGTTGCTCGGGCGCAAGCGCCGGCGCCCAGCGTGAAAGCCCCGCCGCCACCGCCCGGGCTGCGAGGCCCGGCCTCGCCCTCCCCCCTCCTGGCTGCGGGATGGGGACTGCCCGCGCTGCCTCGACGCCCACCCCGGCTTGGAGTGCAGGAAGGACATCCGCTGCGCAAGGTGTCGCTTTTTCGGCCACATCACCAAGCAATGCCTTCTCCCCCGTGCTGCCCCTCTCTCGTCCGATGGCCGCTCGCCCCCTCCACTCCGGCGTCGCGTCCCCTCCCCGCCGGCGGTCATCGGCCGCCCGACATCTGCTGGCTCGGCGGCGTCCACCCGCTCCTCGTCCGGGCTGCTCACACCCGCGTCCTCCGTGTCGGTTGGCAGCGCCGGCCTGCGCCCCTCGTCGTCATCCCCCGCGTCCTCTGGGTGGATTGCGTCAGGACGGCTCAGCGCCCCCTCACCGGCAGCCTCGGCTCCTGCGACGTCCTCGCGACCACCCTCGATGGCCTCGGTGGGTTCCTCCGTCGCCACCCCTCTTTCTGGCCACCCAGCTTCCCGCCCCGCCGCGGCCGTCTGCTACCTTGGCCGTTCCCAGGAGGTCATTGCCGTCGAGCGCGCTTTGGAGCGCGCGCTCCTGGTCATCGTCGCGGGCCGGCGCACTGGTGTTTCGGCCTCGCCGACGGCGACTTCTCCGACCACCGGCACGCTCCGGAAGATTTCCTCGTCCGCTTCAACGACCCGTCGCTGCGTGCCCGCGTCGCCACCTCCCGCGTGCGCACGCCGCGTTTCCGCCTCATCTTCCATCCCTGGGGCCGGACCGCGGGGTCCGAGCCGGTGAAGGCCCTCTTCCTCGTTTCGCTGGAGCTCTTCGGCGTCCCTGACCACGCCTGGCATCGTTCCGCCGCCGAGTCCCTGCTCTCTCCGTTCTGCAAGATTGAGCACCTCGCGCCGGAGACTCGGGACATGTCCGACATGTCCGTTTTCAGGCTCTCGGCCTGGACCATCAACCCCGACGCCATCCCGCGCTCTTCCGAGCTTCTCGTGCAGGACGACGACGCGGTGGATCCCGATGCCGACCCGGACCGCGCGGAGCGCTTCGCCCTTGGGCTGGCGCGCTTCCCCATCCGCATCCACGTCGCCTCCTGCCTCGACTACCGCCGCCCCTCTCTGCCTCCGCCTCCGCCGCCGTCCGGCGATCTTGACCAGGCCGAAGCTCCCCTCTCCCCGGTGGCCGCAACACGACTTCCCCCGCCCAGCCAGACTTCGCGTCCCCCCTCGTCGGGCGGGCACAGCGTGGTCGCCGCCGGGCGCATGCGCCACCGCCATGCCGCGTTTCAGCCGGCATCCTCGGGCCCCACCCAGACTGTCTCGCGCCTTTTAACCGGGTCCCCGCGCGTCAAAGGCTGGGACCTGCGGCAGACGCTGTTCCGGCCCGCCCGTTGGCCCGTCCCGACACCCCGCTGCCATCGGATGGGGCCCACCCATCCACTCCCGTGCTTTCGTGCGGGACCCAGGAGGGTGGAGACAGGCGCGTTTCAAACGGGCCAATGGCTGCCGTGCCTTCCGCGCGTGACCCCGTTGGTCCGGATGCCTCGCCCCTCCCATCCACGCCTACCTCCAACTGCCTCGACACCGCGCCCTCGGATCCTGCTGATCTCGCATGGCTCGATTGGACGGTCGGCCCTGCTTTGAGGCCCCACCGGACGCGGACCACGATCGATGCCGCCCGCGATGGTTCAGCCCTCGAGCGACGTGCATATCCCCGTCCCATCACCAGGGCCCGCGCCCACCCCGCTGCTGATTGGCGCATGCCCCGCCACCCCACGCCAGGAAACATGCATGGAGCTCGTTCCTTCGCCCGCTGCCACCCCGCCCAGCCCCAGCTCGGGCCCGGCTGCTCCTTCTGACGCGACGCCACCCAACCAGGAACCAGCTACGCCCAGCCTGGCCATGCAGCCCATGCAATCGGCCGCTCACGACGCCCCCCTGTCCTCCTTTGTCGACGCGATTACCGTAAGGGCCTCCTCCGTCCTGCCTACTCCCAAGCCACGATGTAGACGCAAGGAACTACCAGCTAACTTCACGCCGCGGCGTAGCTTCCGGATCGCCCGGGCCGATCTAGGTCTCAGCTCGGAGATGAAGGCTAAACGAGTCCTTCTCAAGCGCCTTGGCCTCATTGCCGACGCATTTACTCCACCATCCCCAGCCGACGTTCTCGACAAATATGCCCTCCTCTTTGAGCAGCCCCTAGCCTTGGATGTGCTCCGTGCCTTCGCGGACTTCTTCGGGTTGGCAGCTCCGGAGGATGCCCACGCTGCCTAGCGCGCAGCTCATCGAGGCTTAGTGCTGCTGTTCTTGTACACCAACGCCCTCTTCATCCCTCTATGGATTACAACTTTAAAGCGATATTCTGGAACGTGCGTGGCCTCAACTCCGGCGCCAAGCGAATTGCTGTCCGCAGCGTGATCACCGCTGCCTCCCCTTCCATCGTTTGTCTTCAGGAGACCAAACTCGCGCTCGTTACCGATTCCATCGTGCTAGACACGCTCGGCCCTCTCTACGAAGACTACTTCTTCCTCCCCGCCGCCGGCACCCGGGGGGGCATTCTGCTCGCCTGGCACCGTTCAGACCTCTCCCTCTCCAACCCGATTGTTGGCACGCACCACGTCACGGCTCTGGTTACCCCCCGGGCGAGGGCCATCGGTGGATCACCGGGTTTATGGGCCCCAAGACGACGCATTTACAAGATCGAAGTTCTGGCCGAGCTGCACGATGTTCGTGACTCCCGCATAGGCCCATGGCTCGTCGGCGGGGACTTCAACATGATCCTCTCGGCGGCCGAGAAAAGCAACGCGAACATCAACCATCGGATCATGGGTAGATTTCGCCGATTCATTGCGAATGAGGAGCTCCGTGACTTATATATGCACGGCCGCCGCTATACATGGTCCAACGAGCGCGATAACCCGACCCTTGTCCGCAACGACCGCATCCTCTGCACCTCCGGATGGGAGATCGCCCACCCCACCGCCTTCTCCAAAGGTCTCCTCGGCCGCCTCCGACCACCGCCCGCTTTTGATCGATTGTGTGGCGCGGCCGCCCGGTGCTAGACGATTCCACTTCGAGCGTTTCTGGCCTAAGCTCGAAGGCTTCAACGACGTGGTTTCTACGGCTTGGACTTCCTCCGCGCCTGACGCCGACCCTTTCAGAAGGATCGTGACACGTCTCAAGACCACGGCGAGGCAGTTGCAGAGCTGGAGCGCTCGCACGATCGGCAACGTCTCCTTGCAGCTCAAGGTTGCGCGTGAGCTCATTGCGCGTCTTGACGCGGCGCAAGACTCCAGACCACTCTCCCCCCTCGAGACCTGGTTGCGTCGGAAGCTCAAGGCCTCGTACCTGGGTCTGGCCTCCCTCGAGAGATCGATCGCGCGGCAACGAGTGCGCCTTTCCTGGCTCCGTAGCGACGACGCTGCGCTTTCCTACTTCAAGATCCACGCGACCCACCGCAAGCAGCGCAACATTATGACGAGCCTCCAGGTGGGATCCGCCTCCATCACTGATCACGACGATATGGTCACCGCCGCCTTCGACCACTTCTCCGACGTGCTCGGCACCGCTTCAGAGCGCGCAATCACGCTTGACCTCCATGCTCTCCATGTCCCGCAGTTCGACCTGCTCGGGCTGGACGCTCCGTTCACGGACGACGAGATATGGGCCGCCGTGAAAAGCTTACCGACCGGAAAGGCGCCTGGCCCCGATGGCTTCACATCCGAGTTCCTCGTCGCTTGTTGGGACACGATAAAGCACGATTTCCACGAGGCCTTCGACAAACTATACTCCATGAACGGCCAATGCTTCTAGAAGCTCAACGTGGCACTCCTTACTCTACTCCCGAAACGTGCTGACGCGCGGTCTCTCTACGACTACCGGCCAATTAGCCTCATCCACATCTTCGCTAAGCTTGTCGCTAAACTGCTCTCCCTCCGGCTAGCTGAAGGAAATATGCCCTAGAGGCAATAATAAAGTTATTATTTATTTCCTTATATCATGATAAATGTTTATTATTCATGCTAGAATTGTATTAACCGGAAACATAATACATGTGTGAATACATAGACAAACAGAGTGTCACTAGTATGCCTCTACTTGACTAGCTCGTTAATCAAAGATGGTTATGTTTCCTAACCATAGACATGAGTTGTCATTTGATTAACGGGATCACATCATTAGGAGAATGATCTGATTGACATGACCCATTCCGTTAGCCTAGCACTTGATCGCTTAGTATGTTGCTATTGCTTTCTTCATGACTTATACATGTTCCTCGTAACTATGAGATTATGCAACTCCTGCTTACCGGAGGAACACTTTGGTGCTACCAAACGTCACAACGTAATCGGGTGATTATAAAGGAGTACTACAGGTGTCTCCAAAGGTACTTGTTGGGTTGGCGTATTTCGAGATTAGGTTTTGTCACTCCGATTGCTCTGAGAGGTATCTCTGGCCTTCTCGGTAATACTCATCACCTAAGCCTTGCAAGCATTGTAACTAATGAGTTAGTTATGAGATGATGTATTACGGAACGAGTAAAGAGACTTGCTGCAACGAGATTGAACTAGGTATTGGATACCGACGATCGAATCTCGGCAAGTAACATACCGATGACAAAAAGGAACAACGATGTTGTTATGCGGTCTCGACCGATAAAGATCTTCAGAGAAAATGTAGGAACCAATATGGGCATCCAGGTCCCGCTATTGGTTATTGACCGAGAATAGTTCTAGGTCATGTCTACATAGTTCTCGAACCGTAGGGTCCGCACGCTAAGGTTTCAATGACGGTTATTATGAGTTTATGTATTTTGATGTACCGAAGGAGTTCGGAGTCCCGGATGAGATCGGGGACATGACGAGGAGTCTCGAAATGGTCGAGACGTAAAGATCGATATATTGGACGACTATATTCGGAGTTCGGAAAGGTTCCGAGTGATTCGGTATTTTTCGAGTACCGGTAGTTACGGAGAAGTAATGGGCCTTGATGGGCTTTAGTGGGAAGAGGAAAGGCTGCTGCCCCCTCCCCTCTAGTCCGAATTGGACTAGGGAAAAGGGGCCGCCACCTTCCTACTCCTCCACTTCCTTCTCCCTTCCTCCCCTACATGGAAGGATTCCTAGTTGGACTAGGAAAGGGGAATCCTACTCCCCGGTGGGAGTAGGACTCCCTTGGCGCCAAACATAGGGCCGGCCTCCTCCCTCCCTTGCTCCTTTATATACGGGGGCAGGGGGCACCCCATAGACACACAAGTTGATCCTTGAGATCGTTCCTTAGCCGTGTGCGGTGCCCCCCTCCACCATATTCCACCTCGGTCATATTGTAGCGGTGCTTAGGCGAAGCCCTGCGACGGTGAAACATCAAGATCGTCACCACGCCGTCGTGCTGACGGAACTCCCCTCCCCGGAGCTTTGCTGGATCGAAGCCCGTGGAGCGGCATCGAGCTGAACGTGTGCCAAGAACTCGGAGGCGCCGGAGTAACGGGCGCTGTGATCGGCTGGATCGTGAGGAGAACGTGACGACTACTTCCTCTACGCCATCATCGACTCGGAGGTGCCGGAGTAACGGCGCTGGGATCGGCAGATCGCGAGGAGAAAGTACGACTACTTTCTACGCCAGATCGCTTCCGCCACGGTCTCACGAGGGTACGTAGACAACACTCTCCCTCTCGTTGCTATGCCATCACCATGGTCCCGTGTGTGCGTAGGAAATTTTTGAAATTACCTGCTCCCCAACAAAGGCATCCGAGCCAGTTTTATGCGTAGATGTCATATGCACGAGTAGAACACAAGTGAGTTGTGGACGATACAAGTCATACCGCCTACCAAAGATGTCATACTTTGGTTCAGCGGTATTGTTGGACGACGATCCAGACCAACCTTACGCTGCATTTCCACGCGAGACCGGTTCCTCGACGTGCTTTGCACATAGATGGCTTGTGGAAGACTGTCTCTCCAACTTTAGTTGAACTGAAAAGTATACGCCCGTCCTTGAGAAGGTTAAAACGGAGTCTATTTGACAAACTATCGCTGTGGTTTTGATGCGTAGGTAAGAACGGTTCTTGCTCAGCCAGTAGCAGCCACGTAAAATTTGCAACAACAAAGTAGAGGACGCCTAACTGGTTTTTGCAGGGCATGTTGTGATGTGATATGGTCAAGACGTGATGCTAAATTTTATTGTATGAGATGATCATGTTTTTTAACCAAGTTATCGGCAATCGGCAGGAGCCATATGGTTGTCGCTTATTGTATGCAATGCAATCGCGATGTAATGCTTTACTTTATTACTAAGCGGTAGTGATAGTCGTGGAAGCATAAGATTGGCGAGACGACAACGATGCTACGATGGAGATCAAGGTGTCGCTACCGTGACGATGGTGATCATGACGGTGCTTCAAGATGGAGATCACAAGCACGAGATGATGATGGCCATATCATATCACTTATATTGATTGCATGTGATGTTTATCCTTTATGCATCTTATCTTGCTTTGATTGACGGTAGCATTATAAGATGATCTCTCACTAATTATCAAGAAGTGTTCTCCCTGAGTATGCACCGCTATGGAAGTTCTTCGTGGCCGAGACACCACGTGATGATCGGGTGTGATAGGCTCTACGCTCAAATACAACGGTGCAAAACAGTTGCACACGCTGAATACTCAGGTTATACTTGACGAGCTATGCATATAAGATATGACCTCGGAACACGGAGACCGAAGGTCGAGCGTGAATCATATAGTAGATATGATCAACATAGTGATGTTCACCATTGAAACTACTCCATCTCACGTGATGATCGGACATGGTTTAGTTGATTTGGATCACGTGATCACTTAGAGGATTAGAGAGATGTCTATCTAAGTGGGAGTTCTTAAGTAATATGATTAATTGAACTTTAATTTATCATGAACTTAGTCCCGGTAGTATTTTGCAGATTATGTTGTAGATCAAAAGCTCGCGTTGTTGCTTCCCCTCGTGTTTTTATATGTGTTCCTAGAGAAAATTGTATTGAAAAATGTTAGTAGCAATATTATGGATTGGATCCGTGATCCGAGGTTTATCCTCATTGCTGCACGTAAGAATTATGTCCTTGATGCACCGCTAGGTGACAGACCTATTGCAGGAGCATATGCGCATCGCTATGAACGTTTTTGCTAGCTCAATATGATGACTACTTAATAGTTTAGTGCACCATGCTTAACGGCTTAGAATCGGGACTTCAAAGACGTTTTGAACGTCATGGACCATATGAGATGTTCCAGGAGTTGAAGTTAATATTTCAAGCAAATACCCGAGTTGAGAGATATGAAGTCTCCAACAAGTTCTATAGCTAAAAGATGGAGGAGAATCGCTCAACTAGTGAGCATGTGCTCAGATTGTCTGGGTACTTCAATCGCTTGAATCAAGTGGGAGTTAATCTTCCAGATAAGATAGTGATTGACAGAATTTTCTAGTCACCATCACCAAGTTAGTAGAACTTCGTGATGAACTATAGTATGCAAGGGATGACGAAAACGATTCCCGAGCTCTTCGTGATGTTGAAATCGACGAAGGTAGAAATCAAGAAAGAGCATCAAGTGTTGATGATTGACAAGACCACTAGTCTCAAGGAAAAGGGCAAAGGGAGGAAGGGGAACTTCAAGAAGAACGGCAAGCAAGTTGTTGCTCGAGTGAAGAAGCCCAAGTCCGGACCTAAGCCCGAGACTAAGTGCTTTTGCTGCAATGGAACTGGTCACTAGAAGCGGAACTACCCCAAGTATTTGGCGGATAAGAAGGATGGCAAAGTGAACAAAGGTATATTTGATATGCAGATTATTGATGTGTATTTTACTAGTGTTCAGAGTAAACCCTCGGTATTTTTGATAATCGGGTTCAGTTGCTGAGAGTAGTAACTTGAAACGGAGTTGCGTAAACTAGTTGAAGGGAAGTGACGATGAGTGTTGGAAGTAGTTCCAAGTTTGATATGATCATCATCGCACACTCCCTATACTTTCGGGATTAGTGTGGAACCTAAATAAGTGTTATTTGGTGTTGAGCATAAATATGATTTGATCATGTTTATTGCAATACGGTTATTCATTTAAGTAAGAGAATAAATTGTTGTTCTGTTTACATGAATAAAACCTTATATGGTTACACACCCAATGAAAATGGTTCATTGGATCTCGATCATAGTGATACACATATTCATAATATTGAAACCAAAAGATGCAAAGTTAATAATGATAGTGCAACTTATTTGTGGCACTACCGCTTGATGACTGAAACTCCATTGTTCGAATAATGGAACGAGCAACAAACTTGTTGGAAATAATACATACCGATGTATGCGATCCAATGAGTGTTGATGCTCGTGGCAAGTATCGTTATTTTCGACCTTCACAAGATGATTTGAGCAGATATGGGTATATCTACTTGATGAAACATAAGTCTGAAATAGTTGAAAGGTTCAAAGAATTTCAGAGTGAAGTGGAAAATCATCGTAACAAGAAAATAAAGTTTCTGCAATCTGATCGTGGAGATGAATATTTGAGTTACGAAGTTTGGTCTTCAATTAAAACAAAGTGGAATAGTTTCACAGCTCACGCCACCGAACACCACAACATTATGGTGTGTCCGAACGCCATAACCGTATTTTATTTTGATATGGTGCGATCAATGATGTCTCTTACCGATTTACCAATATCGCTTTGAGGTTATGCATTAGAGACAGCTGCATTCACGCTTAATAGGGCACCATCTAAATCCGCTGAGATGACACCGTATGAACTATGGTTTAGCAAAGTAAACCTAAGCTGTCGCTTTCTTAAAGTTTGGAGTTGTGATGCTTATGTGAAAAGTTTTCACCGATAAGCTCGAACCCAAATCGAGAAGTGCGCCTTCATAGAATACCAAAGGTAACTATTGGGTACACCTTCTATCACAGATCCGAAGGCAAGTTTTTCATTGTTAAGATGGATCCTTTCTAGAGAAGAAGTTTCTCTCGAAAGAAGTGAGTGGGAGGAAAGTAGAAACTTGATGAGGTAATTGTACCTTCTCCCTTATTGGAAAGTAGTTCATCACAAAAATCAGTTCTAGTGATTCCTACACCAATTAGTAAGGAAGTTAATGATGATGATCATGAAACTTCAGATCAAGTTGCTACCAAACCTCGTGAGGTCTTCCGTGAGTAAGATCCGCACCAAAGGTGGTATGGTAATCGTGGTTCGGAAGTCATGTTACTAGACCATGATAAACCTACGGACTATGAGGAAGCGATGATGAGCCCAGATTCCGCGAAATGGCTTGAGGCCATGAAATCTGAGATAGGATCCATGTATGAGAACAAAGTATGGACTTTGATTGACTTGCTCGATGATCAGCAAGCCATGTTAAATAAATGGATCTTCAAGAGGAAGACGGACATTGATAGTAGTGTTACTATTCATAAAGCTCGACTTGTCACAAAAAGGTTTTCGATAAGTTCAAGGTGTTGACTACAATGAGATTTTCTCAATCAGAAGCGATTCTTAAGTCTGTCCGAATCATGTTAGCAATTGCAATCTGCAAATGGATGTCAAAACTACATTCTTTAATGGATTTATTAAAGAAGAGTTGTATATGATGCAACCAGAAGGTTTTGTCAATCCTAAAGGAGCTAACAAAATGTGCAAGCTCCAATGATCCATCAATGGACCGTGCAAGCATCTCGGAGTTGGAATATACGCTTTGATGAGTTGATCAAAGCATATGGTTTTATATGCACTTTTGGAAAAGCCTGTATTTACAAGAAAGTGAGTGGGAGCACTTCAGGATTTAGGATAAATATATGTGAATGACATATTGTTGATCGGAAATAATATAGGATTATTCTGCAAAGCATAAAGGAGTATTTGAAAGGAGTTTTTCAAAGAAGGACCTCGGTGAAGCTGCTTACATATTGAGCATCAAGATCTATTGAGATAGATCAAGACGCTTGATAAGTTTTCAATAAGTACATACCTTGTCAAGATTTTGAAAAGGTTCAAAATGGAACAGTCAAAGAAAGAGTTCTTGCCTGTGTTACAAGGTGTAAAATTGAGTAAGACTCAAAGTTCGACCACGGCAGAAGATAGAAAGAGAATGAAAGTCATTCCTTATACCTCAGCCATAGGTTCTATAAAGTATGCTATGCTATGTACTGCACCTATTGTATACCTTGCTCTCAATTTGGCAAGGAGTACAATAGTGATCTAGGAGTAGATCATCGGACATTGGTCAAGAACATCCTTAGTGAGGACTAAGGAAATATTTCTCGATTATGGAGGTGATAAAAGAGCCCGTCAGAAAGAGTTACATCGATGCAAGCTTTTTACACCGATCCGTATGACTCTAAGTCTCGATCCGGATACATATCGTAAGTGGGAGCAATTAGCTAGAGTAGCCCCGCAAGCAGAGCATTGTAGACATAGAATATTTGCAAAATACATACGGCTCAATGTGATGTAATCTGCTGACTAAACTTCTCTCACGAGCAAAACATGATCATCCCTTAGTACTCTTTGGGTGTTAATCACATAACGATGTGAACTAGATTATTGACTCTAGTAAACCCTTTGGGTGTTGGTCACATGACGATGTGAACTATGGGTGTTAATCACATACGATGTGAATATTGGTGTTGAATCACATGATGATGTGAACTAGATTATTGACTCTAGTGCAAGTGGGAGATCAAGGAAATATGCCCTAGAGGCAATAATAAAGTTATTATTTATTTCCTTATATCATGATAAATGTTTATTATTCATGCTAGAATTGTATTAACCGAAACATAATACATGTGTGAATACATAGACAAACAGAGTGTCACTAGTATGCCTCTATTTGACTAGCTCGTTAATCAAAGATGGTTATGTTTCCTAACCATAGACATGAGTTGTCATTTGATTAACGGGATCACATCATTAGGAGAATGATCTGATTGACATGACCCATTCCGTTAGCCTAGCACTTGATCGCTTAGTATGTTGCTATTGCTTTCTTCATGACTTATACATGTTCCTCGTAACTATGAGATTATGCAACTCCTGCCACCGGAGGAACACTTTGGTGCTACCAAACGCCACAACGTAATCGGGTGATTATAAAGGAGTACTACAGGTGTCTCCAAAGGTACTTGTTGGGTTGGCGATTTCGAGATTAGGTTTTGTCACTCCGATTGTCGGAGAGGTATCTTCTGGCCTTCTCGGTAATACTCATCACCTAAGCCTTGCAAGCATTGTAACTAATGAGTTAGTTATGAAATGATGTATTACGGAACGAGTAAAGAGACTTGCTGGTAACGAGATTGAACTAGGTATTGGATACCGACGATCGAATCTCGGGCAAGTAACATACCGATGACAAAAAGGAACAACGTATGTTGTTATGCGGTCCGGACCGATAAAGATCTTCAGAGAAAATGTAGGAACCAATATGGGCATCCAGGTCCCGCTTATTGGTTATTGACCGAGAATAGTTCTAGGTCATGTCTACATAGTTCTCGAACCGTAGGGTCCGCACGCTTAAGGTTTCAATGACGGTTATTATGAGTTTATGTATTTTGATGTACCGAAGGAGTTCGGAGTCCCGGATGAGATCGGGGACATGACGAGGAGTCTCGAAATGGTCGAGACGTAAAGATCGATATATTGGACGACTATATTCGGAGTTCGGAAAGGTTCCGAGTGATTCGGTATTTTTCGAGTACCGGGTAGTTACGGGAGAAGTAATGGGCCTTGATGGGCTTTAGTGGGAAGAGGAAAAGGCTGCTGCGCCCCTCCCTCTAGTCCGAATTGACTAGGAAAAGGGGCCGCCACCTTCCTACTCCTCCACTTCCTTCTCCCTTCCTCCCCTACATGGAAGGATTCCTAGTTGGACTAGGAAAAGGGGAATCCTACTCCTGGGAGTAGGACTCCCTTGGCGCCGCCAAACATAGGGCCGGCCTCCTCCCTCCCTTGCTCCTTTATATACGGGTGGGGCACCCCATAGACACACAAGTTGATCCTTGAGATCGCCTTAGCCGTGTGCGGTGCCCCTCCACCATATTCCACCTCGGTCATATTGTAGCGGTGCTTAGGCGAAGCCTCGCGACGGTGAAACATCAAGATCGCCACCACGCCGTCAGGCCGACGGAACTCCTCCCCGGAGCTTTGCTGGATCGAAGCCCGTGGAGCGCCATCGAGCTGAACGTGTGCCAAGAACTCGGAGGCGCCGGAGTAACGGCGCCAGGATCGGCTGGATCGTGAGGAGAACGACGACTACTTCCTCTACGCCATCATCGACTCGGAGGTGCCGGAGTAACGGGCGCTGGGATCGGCAGATCGCGAGGAGAAAGTACGACTACTTTCTCTACGTTGTGATCGCTTCCGCCACGGCCCACGAGGGTACGTAGACAACACTCTCCCCTCTCGTTGCTATGCCATCACCATGGTCCTGTGTGTGCGTAGGAAATTTTTTGAAATTACTGCGTTCCCCAACACTAGCCCCCCATCTTGGCTCCATGGTTTCCACCAACCAAAGTGCGTTCATCGGCGGGCGGTGCATCCACGACAACTTCATGCTTGTGCAACAAACGGCTTGTCTCCTCCACAACCTCAAGGCGCCACGTATGCTTCTCAAGCTCGACATCGCTGGGCCTTTGATCGTGTGTCCCGCTGTTTTTGCTCCGCATCCCGACACATCTTGGATTCGGGCCTCGATGGCGCGAGTGGATCTCCATCCTTCTCTCCACGGACTCGACGAGGGTGATTATAAATGGGCACCCGGGTCCCCCGATTGACCATGCCCATGGGTTTCGGCAGGCGATCCGGGTCTCCCATGCTCTTCATGATCGTGATCGACGCCCTCAACTCCATGCTTCTACGCTACCGTGGACGCAGGCCTCCCGTGACGCCTCACTACCCGGCACGCGGCATCCAAAGCATATCACTCTATGCGGACGACATCGCTATTTTTGCCATTCGGACAGCCATGACATCGCTGTCAGCGCACCTCCTCCATGTCTTCGCGGCCTCCGGCTTCATACCAACTTCAGCAAGTGCTCGGCGACCCCGATCCGATGCACCGACGACCATATTGCCGCGATCACCTCCGAGATGCAATGCCCGGTGACGCACTTCCCGACCCCCTACCTGGGGCTTCCTCTCGGCATCCGCAAGGCCGGCTCGACGAGTCTGGAGCCGATCCTCGACAAGCTAGGCCGCAAGCTCTCCACCTGGCGCGCCTCCATGCTCTCTCGTGGTGATCGCCACAAGGCCAGACGGCATGTCCTTCCGCGCCATACCCACCCACTTCCTCACGGCCATTGCCTTCAACAAATCGGCAATCAAGAAGGTGAACCGGATCATCCGCGGATACCTTTTGGGCGGGTCACAAGGAGGCAAACGGAGGCCAATGTCGCGTCAATTGGCAGCGAGTGTCCCGCCTATCTTCCTTGGTGGCCTTGGCATCCGAGACATCTATCGTGACGGGCTGTCCTTGCGTGTTCGATGATTATGGCTCCAGCGTGATCGACCCTCGCGTCTGTGGAGCCACCTCCCCGCCCTCACGACGCCGACGCTAAGGCCATCTTCCGCGCCTCCAAGCCGGGCGGCTTGGCTCGGGCGCCACTTGCCGCTTTGGACCGACCATTGATAGATGGCAGATCCGCGGCTGAGATCGCTCCTCTAGTCTATGCTCTCGCCCCACGCCGCCACGAAAAGACCGCCTGCGGCGAGACGGCCTTCACCTGCGTTCTTGGGTCCACGACATCCGCTGATGCGCCGCCCCGCGGCCATGGTTCAAGACGTCAACCTCTCGGGCTCAGGCGCCACACGCCGCTTCTACCCCACACCGGATGTGCTCACTGGCGTTGGACAGCCTCCGCGATACTCCGCGAAGTTCCTCGCCATAAGGCCCTGTTCGTTGGCGCATGTGAGGACCCCCATCGGCGGCTCACTTGGCGCCCTTGGGCGCCTTTACGCTGCCGATTCTTCCTCTAGCTTGCCATGCAAGACCACCGCTGGACCTCGAGCGCCTGCCCGCCACGGCTCGCCACACGAGGACTCTTGTGCGTTTCGCGATCAGCGCTAGAGTCCATGCATCACCTCCTCGCTGCCTGCCCTTCTCGCGCCAGTCCGGCATGACATCCTCAGCTGGGCTCGCATGGTCAGCCGACCTCCCCGATGCCCACATCCCTTCCGGACTTGGTGGACTTCCCGCTTGACCGCCACCGCCTGCTCGAAAAGGGCTATCCTCCCTCATCATCCTCACAGCATGGTGGCTATGGAAACACCGCAACGCTGCAGTATCTTCGACGAGCCACCCCTTCGCCTCGCTGATCTCCAACACCATCAAAGACGAGGCGCGCTTATGGTTAAGGCAGCGCCAACGGACTGCTTAACATCATTCCTGGCGCCAGAAGTTGCTAGCGTAGTCACCTAGGGCTGAGCAGCCCCTTGTTCTAGTCTGCTCCAACGCTTGTGCACCATGCCTATGCGTACATGGACTTGTATGCGTTGTAATCCCATGCTACTATCTCCTTCTATCAATACAAAGATACGCGGCTTGCGTATTCGCGAAAAAAAAAGTTGCGTACTATGAATACAAGTTCCATATTCGATACTTCATAAAGTTCCTCCTCTCTTGACAACAATGAAGTTCATGTGCGTTCTCATAGTCTTCACTCTGTTTTGTTTGATTACAAACAAATAACTTGTTTTCTGACCAACTTCCTTTATATGGGAGAATTTACAATAATGTTCTAGTAAAACATACGAGAGAGTACGTTGTTTGCATTATGTATGCACAAGTATATGATTTTTTTCTTTTGTACAATATTCTAGTTTTGATACAGCTGTATTTCTACAGGATACAACAAGAACCTCCTAGCTAGTTCTTGAATTGGCAGGGTTGTGGAATAACGGTTCCTGATTCTTGCCATTTTGCATTCTGGCAAGTGCTTTCCGTGTCACCCTTGCCGCCCTCCATTTTGAGGTCGATATTCTCCAAGACAATGTGGGAGCATGAGATGCTATCGCTGCAGCTCAGCTTGATGGCATCCTTGGAGACGGTAGTCCCTCTAATGTTCTTGAAGACGACATTGCTGACCTCCACCGCAGATCCCTGACCTCTATTGCATGGCTTGGCGGAGTCGCAGTAGTTCTGGTCGATGATAATGGGGTTTTGCACGTTGTCCATGACCATGTTCTGGAACATGATGCCCTTGGCATACCCGCTCCCTCCCTGCCATGTCTTGATCCGGGCACCATTGGTGGTGCCGTATAATTGCACCGAGTCGATTGTGATGCCAGAGACCTCGGCTCTGGAGTTGTCGTCTCCTAAGCTCCCGATGCTAATTCCATGCCCCGGACCACAAACAACTTTGCTGACAAAAAGGCTGTGGGTCCCGTTCTCGATGGAGATGCAGTCGTCCCCGGTCTTGATGACGCAATCTTTGGCTTGCACATCTTTGCTGCGGGTGATGTGGATGCCGTCGGTGTTGGGGCTGGTGCCGGGCGCCGTGATGGACAGGCGGGCCAACTGCACGCCGCTGCAGTCCTCGACCGAGAGATGGATCTGCTGGCTGTTTACAAGCTTAAGGTTCTCCACCTGCAGATTGTTGCACAGCTGAAACGTCAGAGCCGTCGGCGCCTTGGTGCACGGCAGAGCCTTGTTGACCTTGCATGAGTTGGTCCACCAGACGTCGCCGTTGCCGTTGATCGTGCCGCCGCCGGAGACGGTGAGTCCGTTGACGCCTTGGATCAGGATCCAGCGACTTGTGTCGTTCTGGCTCCACGCCGACCTGCTCCGAGGAGCCACCAGCGTGCCTTTGACCATGAAGACGACGCTGGACTTGCATGGGCCAGACAGGGTGACGGAGTTAAGCAGGTAGGTCTTGCCCTCGGGAATGAGCAGCATGGCCGGCCGGGAGGAGGAACACGCCGCGTTCCACGCCTTGGCGAGCGGCTGCGCGTCGTCGTGCTTCCCGTCGCCACTTGCACCGTAGTTGTCGACGACGAACACATTCTGCTGAGTCTCGGCGGGCGCCGGGCTGGCCTCGCTCGCCCGTGCACTGGATGCCAAGAGCAGCAGGACCAGAGCGGCCGCCATGAAGGACGCCATGTGAAGCAGCTAGAGACAAAGGAAACGCAAGAGTGAAGATTGGATGGCACTGTACGTACGTGGCCTGGTTTGTAGCGTGATGTTTGGTCGTAGGAGTAGGACTCGATCGCTAGGAGAAGCGTACAAGTGATGAAGCCGATGGAGACCAAGTGCCGCCGGCGAGGAGTATTTATAGGCGGCATGCATGTGGATGTCGTTCGGCGTTGCTTGTGAGTGAGAAGCTAGTTTAGTTAGCTTGGCAAGAGTTAGGCGTGGATGCATGTGTTGTGGAGTACGCAGAGCTGCAAACGCACGTCCATCCATCACCCGTGCTGACTGCGTGCACGAACGGTTCAGCCAGGTGTTGTGCATGGCCACTTGGCAACAAAGGAGATAAACATGCCACATTTGTCCGACTCGCAGGATTTGCACGACAAAAATCTGAATCTTCACGTATATACCCAACTCCCCTGTACGTAGTGCCCACGCGAACTTAGATATATCCATGGTTCGGAAGGCCCCCTTGCGTTGTCCCAATTCCCAAAGGTATCACCGTACCAGGTGTAGTGCTGTTACATACAATAGTACTCACTCCGTCCCGATTTATTAGGCCAATCGTATAATACATCAAACATTGACCATCTATATATTTGACTAACGAAATATAAAATATGTGCCACAAAAAGTATAATGTTTGATTTATTCTAAAGAATTTTTTTTCTTCGAGAGAAGTACTGATCTATTCATCTTTCATCATGGTAGTACAACAAATAACAGAAATAATAAAAATTAAAAATTAAATCTAGATCCGTAGACCACATAGCGACAACTACAAGTACTGAAGCGAGCCGAATGCCCATCATCGCCCCTCCCTTGCCGAAGCAGGGGAAAACTTATTGTAGTAGACAGTCACGAAGTCGTCATCCTAAGACCCCATAGAACTAGCGCAACAGAACAGCAACCGCTGCTAATGAAGAGCGTAGATCAGAAGGATCCAACCTGAAGTACGAACGTAGACGAATGATGACCAGATCCGAGTAGATCCATCAAAGACACAGCTCCACATGTCCACTGATGAAGCTAGACGTGCCACCCGGATGGGGATTAGGCGGGGAGAACCTTATTTCATCTTCAGGGAGCCTTCGCCGTCTCATCTTCCTGAGGAGGAAATAAATCCTAACAAAACTTGAAGAAACATCTAAAAACGGAGCCCGCCAGCGGCAAGGGTCGGGATCCACCCCGCCCCCCATGGCCCTAAGGCCATCGAAGATGAGACGGACCAGCAGTGGTGCCGATGGGAGGCAGAGAAAACCTAATCTGTTTTTTGGGTAAGAAGTTTTCAATGGTATAATTTTGACGACATGGAGTACTTTACATTTTATGGTAATGCTATTAAGCTGACGTTTGCTGGTAGGGGATGGCAAATCGAACTTTTTTACGACAATATATATTGCCGCGAGGATGGCAAATTTACTTGGTAAAATTCTAGTAAAAAATTGAAGTAATGCGAAATTGTCATGCTTGCAAACTAAACTTGCTTCATCAGCCAACATAAATTGCCATGCAAATCCTCCTCAATTGCTATGTCCTGGCTGATGTTCGCTAGTTAAGCCGGTCTTACATTTTATAAGTTAAATCTATGGTTAACTTTTAACCTAAAATAAGAGGGAACCTACAAGAACCCGGACGGAGGAAGTACATGCTACTATGATGCAATGGAGTTAAAGAAAGACTTTTGTGAGGTAACCATCTTCATCCTTTTATGTAATTATAAAAAAAAATTGTGTGGTAAGTATGGTGTAAGACTCGGTTATATTTTTGTTGAGCAATTAATGGAAGAGGAAAGCCCGATTGGGAAAAAAATTCTTTTGATATTTCAAGAACGAGATAGTTAATGTCGCAGCAGAGAGGTGCGCAGCTAGGGACATGGTTTTCTTTCATTTCTTGTGTAATAGGAACATGGAAGCACTACAAAGAAAAGCTCATACGCAACAGCGTGAGGCAAGAATGACTTCAGATTGAAAGAGTTGATGGATACTTGGTGGGTAATAACTGTATGAGTAATTGGATTATACCCCGTAGGTTGCTACAGAAATTGGTCACAGTGTATTCACTGAGATTGGGTTGTCTGGAACATAAATATTCAAATTAAAATATAAACTGAAACCAAACATATATATGATTTATTGTATTTTGTATTGTATAGTTGTGAGATATTGATTGAATATAAATATCATAATTATAAAAAATATATGTGATAATGGAGGGGGATGATGACGACATGCCTTCGACTCGTTTCAATGCTTGTAGCGTTGCTAGATGGTCTTCGGATCTGAATGTAATTTTTAATATTTTTGATGTTTGTTGTACTGCCATAACTGAAGATGAATAGATAAAAAAAATTGCATAATTATAAAAAAATCATTTATGGTTTTATATTAAGGTTGACTTTATCAAAAAGGGCTTTCGCCCCGCTTTATGTATAAAAGCAACGACCCTCATACATCCGAACCATACAACACGACACACACACACGCGCGCGCACAAAGTAAGATAGCTAAACCAACTCGAAGTGAACAACAGATGTACAACAAGCATCACTACGAAGATGACGGAGCCCTCCGCCGAGAGCAAGCTGCCGTGAAGAACACGGCCGACCGCCGACGAACCGTGAGCTCCAAGGTAGTGCCTTCAGGAAGGACACGGCACTAGAGCCGCCACCAGCCGATCCAAAGTATCAAGATTTTCATCCGGAGCAATACAGAGGATCAGGAGAGACCGCGACGGAGCCTACAAGAAGGGAACGATACCCGTGGATGCTGCCACCATCGGTCTGACCACGGTCAGACAAGGATTTCACCCTGGCACACCGCTCCACCTCCGACCAGGGTGCGCCTGGTCGAAGAGACCTGCCACACCACCACGACAGATCGCCGAGCGTGAGCCACCCCGCCGCCTACACGACCAAGGTTACTGGTCCGCACCTAAACTGCGAGCTCCACCCACGAACACCGCAACTTCCACCACAGAGTCACCGCCCTGCCACCCGACAGCCCCATCAGCCGCCCAAAGGAGCGATTCTCCACCGCCAGCAGACCGCTACCAGAGTTGGTGCCGCCAACACCGACACACCTCGACTGATGGAGCTGGAGGCAACCAGACTAGGGGAAAGAGGAGGGGCGGAGCGGTGCGAGACCTCGTCCGGCACATCCCTGTGCTGGTGATGGGTAGGCAGACCACATATCCCTCCTGCCAGCCTCCTCATGTTGCCCCTTGCAACGCCCCACCACGGCTCCAGGTCAGATAAGCAAGGAGCACGCCGCACACCCGCCCGACAACAAGGGCGCCTAGTCGTTCAAAATCTGTCCCAAAGACGATCACAGGAGGTGCCACCCCGGGCCTTGCACACCACTAGCAGCGGCGCGCCTGCGCCCCGCCGGCCAGACGACCTGCCCCTGGATGCGCACATGCCCACGAAGCCCACCACGCTGCCGCCATGCGCATGGGAACCCGCCGCCACACCCCTCGCCAGTACGACGCAACCCCGCCGCCACCAGGGGAAAGGATGAAGTGCCCCGCCACCGAAGATGACGGCGGGCTTTGCCCGTTAGCACGCCCCGACGACAGCAGGGAGGGAAGGAGGGGAGGAAGGGGGACCGAGGCCGGCGGTAGGGTTTTCCTCCGGTCGCTCGCAGGAGTGATGCGGGGGGGGAGTCCTTTCGGTCTAACACTATTCAAATTGTATGTTGCCTCAAAGGTGGACTTCTATTCGCGCATGATTGTATACTGAGATAGCAGGTTTGCTTCCCGCAAAAAAGAAAAAAGAAAAAAGAAAGAGATAACGTGTTTGCATATTGAGAAAAGGTGAACTAGTGTGGATCATATGTTTAGTTGTAGTTCTGATGGGTGACTTGTACAATTAGGCGAGGCAATCCATTAGCTATCGTGTAGCCCATGCTAATTAACAGGGGAAAGACTATTCATCGTGGACCAGCATGCATGCATGAGGGCAAACCGAGTGACGTACGTTGTCGAGCCCGCGAAGTTCAAACTACTGAAACGTGCTAGCTGCACGCTACGTAAGTACGTGGACGTTCCTACACGCCTATATACCACTCTTACACGCATTCCACACGTGGGATCGTGTGTGCCCACAGAAATCTAACGCCGCAGGCTTCACGTACGTACGTTTTGTCACGGATGGCGCGCCATGCCCTGGTTACGCTGAACACACTCCCCCAGAGGCCAAATTAAGCCCGACCGCCCGCATCCAGATTCGAGCATGGCGCAGCGTACGTGCATGGTGCGTTCTTTCTCCCGTTCTAACGAGGCCACAATTAATCCACGTACGAGGAAACACTGTACATTGCGACTCATGTATTCTCGGTGTAGAAATTGACAAGTTTGGGGAAGGGAAACCGAAATGCTACTCTTCTCACTTGCGTAGACGGTAATCCACGTCTGAGCCCATACTTAGATGCTTTCGACGAACAGTAAGTCCAAGAAAAATAGGAAAAAAAACCCAGCAAAACACTCTTAAAATTTGTTGGCATCCAAGATGCTTCTGTTTTCTACGAGCGTGCAGACTTTCGTGCTCGAGTGACATTTGGGAGGCTCATGGCAAGAAAAACAAAAGTGTTTCCCAAACAAAATTGGGCTTAAGTAGTGCACTTTTTCAAAGGATTTTGGAGGCCATTTTTTTCTTGCCACGAGCTAATCGAATGTCCTAACACCATAAAATTTTTGCAAGCACTGTACGCATTCAAGCATCTTGGATTCCAAAAATATTCAGAGTTTTTTTTTAAAAAATTGTATGCTATTTTTAAGGAATTTACTGTCCACACACGGGTGTAGATTAGCTTGGGCTCAGAATAGCCGCTCTTGTTTGTAGATTCCTTTTCTCATTGCACACATTACGAGTTGCCTACCTTCCATGTATCATTGCCATCATATGGCCCCAAGCCCTCAATCAACTCAAATCACACGCCGGTCCTAGAAGATTAGCGGACTAAGTGTTAAATCAGTGACATAAGGCTTCCAAAACACACTACATTCACAATAAGAGTTCAGTGCAATAAATCTCTCTCTCTCTCTCTGTGTGCAGGCGCGCGCACGTGTGTGTGGTGTGTGTGTGTGTGTCTGTGGTGGGGTGGGGGTGGTTGTGTGTGTGAGAGAGAGGGTGGGGGGTGGGGGAGGCAACCTTGCCTTCACCCTGGGTGCTCTCTCTTCCGACACCGGTCTCTCTTGACTTCTCTCCACTTCACGAATTCACGGTCGCCAGTGAGTAGGAGGGGTTGCCAGACCTCACATTGGAACCACATTTGATATAGGAAACTACGCTGGAGCCAGTGCTAGCGGGCAACATCGATGATTTAGAAGACGACGGGGTCTGTCTCGGGAGCCTGCGAGTCCGGCAAATATCTCTTTTTTCTCCTCGGCGGTGTCCCAATTTCGCAAGGGAGATGTGGTTGATCCAGCGTAGTTTTCCTTTTTTAGGCCGTGGATCTATCTGAACTAATGTCACCGATGCTTCCCAATAGAGACCGGTAAATTTCGGGCTTCTTGCTTCTAGTTCTAGCAATGGCGACATCGGCAGGCCATCGTCATGTCTAGTACGAAGAGGATAGAGGAATCCCCATGGACCAGTCTGAGATTTCATCTATTTTCTATTCTTTTGTAATTACGGTGTTCTATTAATATAGAACAATAGATCATTTGCGACATCAAAAAAGCTTTGGAAAACGCTCACTCTTGCTAGTTTTAAGTATAAAAGCCCGAATTATATGAAGAATTGACTTTACTATTTCTCACATGATTGAAACTTATTGTTTTACAAGTCACTGATCTAAGAATAGTTCGATCTAGACTCTATGATTTGTGCAAGTGCAATGAGACTATATTGATCATATGACAATGAGCATTTAATGGTGATTTGAAGCTAAAAGTGTTAACCATTAATTGTTCATTTCAAAAAGAAAACACCGACCGGTAACACATTTCATATTCTTTGCAGAGACCCCCAAAAGGAACTACAACGATGTATGCAAAAGTAGGATTCATTAATGAATTTTCAATAGAAGCTTTAAATTGTACATTATACATGGCTAAACTAGCTCATAGTCAGGGTACAACTTAATTTTTTCCTTTGCATGGTAGTGGAATAACATTTCCTGACTTCCTCCATTTTGCGTTCTGGCAGGTACTCTCGGTGTCACCCTTGCCACCCTCCAATTTAAGGTCGATGTTCTCTAACGCAATGCCAGAACACGGGAGATCCTTGCTACAACTCAGCTTGATGGCATCCTTGGAAATGGTAGTCCCTCGAATATTCTTGAATGCCACATTCCGTACCTCTACTGCTGAATTCCGGCGGCTCTTGCATGGCTTGGCGGAGTCACAGTAGTTTTGGTCAATGATAATTGGATTTTGCACATTATCCATGATCATGTTCTGGAACACGATATCATTAGCATATCCACTCCCTCCCTGCCATGTCTTGATCCGGGCTCCATTGGTGGTGCCATATAACCGTACGGTGTCAATGTAAATACGGGATACCTCGGCTCTGGAGTTGTCATCACCTAAGCTTCCAATGCTGATGCCATGTCCCGGGCCACAAACAACTTTTGTGACATGAAGATCGTGAGTCCCATTCTCGATGGATATGCAGTCATCGCCGGTCTTGATGAGACAGTCTCTGACCTGCACATATTTGCTGTGGGTGATGTGGATGCCGTCGGTGTTTGGGCTGGTGCCAGGCGCGGTGATGGACAGGCGGGCCAAGTGCACGTTGCTGCAGTCCTGAACCGACACATGGATTTGCTGGCTGTTTACAAGTTTCAGGTTCTCCACCTTTAGATTGGTGCAGAGGTGAAACGTGAGGGCCGTGGGAGCCCCCTTGCACGGCAGAGCCTTGTTGGTCTTGCACGAGTTGTTCCACCAGACCTCACCGTTGCCGTTGATGGTGCCGCCACCATTGACGGTGAGGCCGGTGATGCGCTGGAGGAAGATCCAGCGCCTCCTGTCATTGTCGGTCCACGCCGACATGCTGGGAGGAGCGATGAGCGTGCCCTTCACCTTGAAGACGATGCTGGATCTGCACGGGCCAGAGAGGGTGATGGCCTTGAGCAGATAGGTCTTGCCCTTGGGGACGAGCAGCACGGCCGGCCGGGACGAGGAACACGCCGCGTTCCACGCCCTGGCCAGCGCCTGCGTGTCGTCGTGCTTTCCGTCACCACGGGCGCCGTAGTTGTCGAGGACGAACACATTCTTCTGGGTGGAGCTTTTGAGTGAGCTGCCGGTCTCTTGGACTGAGTTGGCCGTGGACACAGAGAGCAGGAGCAGCATGAGGAGTGGAGCACAGACGAGCCTCGTGGTGGTCGACGCCATTTTGGGAGAGATCTCAAAGGAATCGAGTTATGAGTGCTGGATGGATTGATGAAGGCGTAGTGACGACTTTCAATGTGTTTGATGGGAGAAGAAGGGTTGTTTGAGTAACGGATGGATGAAGACGAAGGGGCGCTGGCGAGGCGTATTTATAGATGCGTTGTTGGCTCTGAAGTTGGGCATGCAGTGGTTTGGTTGTGTGCGCATGCAGCGCTAGCTAGCTTGCTCTTGAACCGAACGTACATTGCATACGTGCAGGTGCATGAGAAAAGGGTGCGAGAATAAGCATATTGTTGCATGCATGCATGTTTGGCACGACAGAAATCCAACTCCATACCCATGCAGGTGTGTTTCTTCGTCTCTTCTACCTAGTGTGTAGTAGTGCACCGCAATCATCATTGGCCTTCTTTAGCTTTGATGACCGGCACTAAATTGAACATGACTCCTTCGAGAACACGAAAAGGCAGTCGCTTAATAATAATGGAAAGGTTAGTAGCGCCGTCCCTGCTGGCGCAAAGCGGTTGCCATCAGCAGGAGACTGACACGTCGCTTGCACGCACGGACGTACCTATACTTACTGATACAATGGAGCCATGATTAAGCGACGGACAAGCTTTTCTCCATCTGGACCTGGACTAGGCCAGCGGCGCCTACCTAATAACTCATCGAAGCCGTTCGATCCGTGCATGCATGTACCGTTACTTGGACGACTGGTACCAGTCCTTCTACATTATTCCGTTAATTAGCTATGAGCTGGCCTGATGATCAACCCTTGAAATTGTGTAATCGCCTCCGAGAAATTAGGGTGTTCTTTTTTTTTTGCAAGAATAAAGTTCAACGTGCTGCGTTGCAACATCTCAAACATACACACACACACACATGCAATAGCAAAAAATGTGTATGCAATAAATTCTCAAGGGTCACGGTAAATCAGTGCGGTAAACGTCATCACCGAGGGTCAATATTAAAAAATATCTTCATCGATCTTTCACTCAGCATTTAGACTACAACTTCCTGCAACATCACTACTGTTGCTGGACTGAGCACCGTCCAACGGACCATGCAGCATTTTAGTCCACCATTTGCAACATATCTTCCTACTAGTTGCAGCATCCATCTTGCTGGTTGAAGGATGTCATCTCATCGGACACAACATCTGCCCCTTGTTGATTGTACGACGTGGTCCCACCGGTCACAACGTCCGCAATTGATGGTTGAAGCATTTAGTCAAAACAGTTGTAGTGTCTGTTGTCCTTGCTTGCAACACTGTCTGCAACATTTTTTGTCGCCGATTGCAGCATCTAGTCGTGCCGCTCGTAAAACCACAACTACGCTGATGTTACTCGAGTGAGACAGTCTCATTCGACTGAGTTCTATCCACGCCCATTTACAATTATATCTTAATGTTCATGTAAACTTAAGGTAGCTTGTGGTAGTACCTTCCAAATGCATCTATCTAGATTGTGCCAATTATTGCAACAAGGTACATACTAACTTATATTGTTCCTCTCATAGTTAGGAATTGTTTGAATTAGTATGTTATTGATAACATATTAAATGATTTTTTGGCTATAATTTAAATTAAACTACACATGTCTCAAACAAACCTGTAAATTTAAATAAAATTCACATTTAAGTAATTCCATAATTTTATAGCTCCTACCTATAAAATATATAAATAATTCTAGTGTTTGCCTCGGAAAAGTCAAATATGCATATTGTTAGTTTTATTTTAAAAAACTATTTTTGGTCTAAAAAATATGAAATTTGTCATACGACCATTACAAAGTATTGGACAATTTTACAAGACTTGGACAATGCATTTCTCTTTAATGGATCTTTAATGGATGCATATCTGAGGATACATCACATCATTCAAGGCAAACTATGAAGTTTATACTCCATGAAACATTTTCTTCATAAATTTCTTCTTATATTTTGACTACAACTTCATCTTAAATTAGTATGCACGTGGAATCGTGCTATGTCCTCATAAATACTATGTTTAAAATTTCAACAATTTTATATAGAACTTTTCAAAGTTTTTTGTAATTGTTGAATATTCAAGGATGCATCATACTATCCTGGTCTTGGGTCTTCTCTGTGGTATTCATTCTCGTTGGTTCTTGGAATCACATCCAACAGTGGTTGGAATAGCTCACAAAATCCAACCACTTCACCTATTATATTGCCCCCAACCGTTTCCCATACCTTTATAGAAATAGAAGGGTTTCATCTTCTTTCATCGATCGGGTATTCCTCTCATTTTGTATCTCTTTATCCAATTTCAGCCTCAAGAAGTGTAAACCTTATACGAGCGTGGCATAGAAAGCGAAATGTTTTTGCAGTGAGTCAAGCGTAATACGATCAAAAGGAAATGGGGTCGATGCTAAAACTCAAACAGTTCCCTAGAGGGGGCCCCGGGTTGAAAGAGGAGCTACATTCTTTCATAGAAGACAGAAAATAAGATGACTGATGCTTTCTTACTTCATCTTAATATGGGGATGCTTTTACGTAGCTTCCACTGAATAGGAAACAAGATGACCCATGGGGCACTCAGTGACGTATCTAAACCGTCTATCCAACACTGGCTTTTCACACTCGGGAATAGAAACTGCCGGCACGGAAGGAGTACTATTATTTATGTATTAAATTGATTTCTATCTGTCTACAAGATAAGATTCCTTATTGAACTGCATATACCTCAAATAAGTCTCTAAACAAAAAAAACATATTGAGTAATTATGTAAAGATTTAGCTCCTGTCAAAAATATATAAATAAATATAATGTATTATTTTTTTGAATCTTTGAACCTTTAAATGCATATTATTGGTTTTGATTTTTTATTAATTATTTTATTTAATCCATCTAAATATTATGTGTTTTTTGCATGGGACCCTGTGACTTGTTAAGATCTTGTTTAATTTTTTTGGGGATTTCAAAAAACCAGGACTGTACATTGTGTATTAACTGGAGCATCTCGCAGGAAGCACCATCATATTGAAGGCAAACTATGTGTGCCATCACAAAGCAAGCTATTGTCGTAATTTACAATCTTCTAAAAAAATTATGGCAATCTTATTAGAATTATTTTTGCAATCTTATATTAAACCTTTTTTTTTGCAAAAAACATATTGAATCCTACCATTGGCATGCGTGCAAATGACATAAATATATAGATGAGAGATTTCTACATATTATTCATACTTTTGTGGCTTCAAATGAAGTAGTTATTTTCTTTAAAAGACTAAGTTTATTTTAATTTTGGTTTTTCTAAAAGTGTGAAATAGAAGAAAGAGAGAGAGAAAAGACAGAGAGAGCTGGGTAGTTTGAGCTGGCCTCAGTTAGCTTATTGACAATAGCCCAGTGGGTAAAAATAAAAGGAAAAAGAAAGTAGAAGGGAAGTAAAGATGGGCTTTGGACCATTCGTTAGTTGTAGACATGGGAAGAAAATAAAGGTACAGGAGAAAAATGGGCGTTGGCCCATTTTATTTTATTTTTTATTAGTTACATTTCAAAATATATATACTTATTTTTTTTGGAGATGATACAAATACAAAGGTGGAAATATTAAGAAGATTTTCACATAATATTAATATCTTTGCTGTATGAATTCGTTATGCAGTAGGGCGTTTTGGTGCCCAGGCTCATCTGCACCCGGTTAGAAAAAAATCATAAAAAGTTCAAAACGAAATCAAAAAAATCCAAACTTTTTTTGTGCAGTAGACAATTTGATGCGTGAGGCCCGCTGCAAATTTCAAGTCAATTGGACATCTGAGGAGCTCTCAGAAAAAATGACAAATCAAGCCAAAATAGTACATGAACAGTAAATATTTTTACAGACCCCCAATTTGTCTTTTTTGCTGAGACCTCCTCAGGTGTCCAAATGGTTTGAAAATTGGAGCGGACCTCACGCATCAAATTTTCTACCACACAAAAAAAAGGAATTTGTTGAATTTTTCTAGTATTTGTTTTGATTTTTTTCACAACATGCAAAAGTGTATGAGCTCAGGTGCAGAGATGGATTTCGTTAGTTATGTTGTTTACAAGAATATAAGTTGGTCTTAATATTATTTTAAAAAAAAGGAGAAATAGAAGAAAGGGAAGAAAGCAGAGATAAATTGGTAGTTTGGGCTGACCTCGGTTAACTTATGGTCCACGGCCCGGTGTGTAAACAAAAAAAGGAAAAAAGGAAAGCAAAGATGGGCTTCAGCCCATTTACTGGTGGGAGAAAAGGAAAGAGAAATAGAAGGGCAGGAACAGGAAACGGGCTTTGGCCCATTGTTTTTCCTTTTTTTCGCCATTTCAATTCAAAAATAGAGGTCCCCATAAGAAATAGAAGGTCCAAGAAAAAATAGATAGTTATCAAAATGTTTGAGGTTGAAATATTTTTAATTTTTTTTGAAAATATTAGGAGCCAACCCTGGACTGCTGCAAGCACATGTTAAAATTTAATTAATTCTTACTAGTTCAAAACTTGAACTTTTTAAATATAAACCTTTTTTGTTCAAAATTAAGTTTCAACTACAAGTGTGTGATTTGAATTTATTAACATTATAGATATTTTTAAACTCTTTGTGTACTTCGAAAAAAAAGTTTGAACGTTGAGTAAGGGTAGCATCTAAAGCATGACATTTTTATTTTATTTATTTAAGTAATTATGTTACTTGTATATCTATAACAGTAATCATCATTTCAACATAAAGAAGTGTCACCCGATTGGGGCTGGTTAGCCCGCTTTTGATCACTGAAGGAAATTTGAAACCAGATTTAGGCCATTATATGATGTTTCCAACAAACATCACCAAAAACCTGTTAT
The DNA here is from genome assembly GCA_021605145.1 of Aegilops bicornis. NCBI lineage: Eukaryota > Viridiplantae > Streptophyta > Magnoliopsida > Poales > Poaceae > Aegilops > Aegilops bicornis. The sequence continues at coordinate 731,602,887 of CM038673.1, forward strand.
ATACCCAGGCCCGGCCCATAGGCCGGGCAAACGGGGCGCCGGCCCTGGGCCCCCAGAAGTCAGGGGCCCCATCCCAGCTAGTATTTCCTCTGTAGTATGTACGAAGCCCAACAAAAACAACGACGGATTCAGCGCCTTCCCGTCGTCCCGTGCTCCTCGACTCCTCCTCATCCCCAAATCCCAGACCCCCAACTACGCCGCCGTTCCCGTGCGTCACGCCGTCTCCGATTCCAAGGTCGCCGGTGGCCATTAATGGAGACTAAAGGCGCAAATCTGTACCCCCAACCAGCTCTCCTTCCTTTCTCGATGTTCTGCTCGCTCCCCATCAGCTAGACATTGGAGAGACGGTACGTGTTCTTCTCTTCCTGCCACTAAATCCCGTTCATCCTCGATTAAATAGCTCTGCTATCTGAGAGATTCCACATCTGCCTGCCCTGCTCCCCTGCATAGGTCTTCATCTGCAGTTCGACTCTTCGGTGGATCCAAGTGTGGTTGAGAACTGGAGAAGGGGGGATGTGTTGACTACTGCAACATGCGGATCTGCCGAACTGGCCACCTACATACACATCAATCCACACCTCAGGTGCTTTTGTTCCCTGTTTTTAATCATTTTATGCTTCTTGTTCCTGTTTAGTTACATGTGTCCTCTAGAAAGTATTTAACCGGCGGGTAGTAACAAAGGAAGAGAAAAAAGCAAATAGATGTAGCGGTAAAATCCCTAAAAGGGTCACTTGACAAAATTTTCACAACTAGTAGTTCTCCTAAAGATCCCCTGGAATTGGCAATAGTAAGTTTTTAACAACAACCAACTGAGAATACTGATGCTACTGATCATGATATGAACGAGGATAATAATAATTCCAGTGAGCATGAAAACGTAACTCATTCACCAAATTCTGAATCACCGAGTGTCTATAAGCAACAGTCATTCACTGTTATATTTTTGACCCACGACACTGGTATAATCTGGAAGATAAGGCTAGAGATATTTTAGTTGAGAAGGGTCCTGTAAGAAATGATGATATTGTGTTCCGTCCAGATAGTAATTCTAGACATTTTTTACAAACTTTATTATTCCAGAAAGTTGAACAATGGAGAGGTACATGACAGGAATTTGACGGTAACACAAAACATCTTAGTAGCAACCACTTTTGACATGAATTTTTGTTTTGTAGAACATAATGAAGTCTCCATCCATATTTAGGAATGCAAACTTTTGTCAAACTACATCATTTCATTAATATCATGGTATGTAGTTCACTTGATCGATATAAGTAAATTGTACTGTCAGTTTTAGAGTCCAAATTAAGATCATCAGGATATGCTATGTACCGGGTATTACTTTGCTTTTGAAACGGAAAATATTTTGATCTTTTAAGTAAACAAGGGCCCCATGTACCTATGGGCCGGCCCTGTATATACCAACAAATTTCTCACAGCGAATGGTGTGGTTTTCGGTATAAGTAACGATAGTCATGACTCAAGAGTACTTTGCTGTAAGTTCAAAGGTACAAGGTGTATAGTGTTGTGTTAAACATAGAATCAATCTAGGACCGTCAGATGCAATCGTAAGCGGTTCGGACATTTTAGATCGGCCACAACTTATGGCTTTTACATAAGGGGTGGTGGAGACAAACTTGTTCTGTAGTATTGTAATGACAGTATTGAGAGATGCACAAAAACTGCGATGGAGAGGCACATAACATGTGAGCATTTGTATATAACTCCGGTCTCAAACACACCCTTGCACTGATGGGTGATGACTAAATCCATACATTTAACCCAGCTAGTCAATGTGCCTATCAACACAGGCGGCACATTATACACCGACACCAACACAAACAGCTTGCAGTATCTCCACCAAAAGATCCAACCATATAGACTCTGTGCTAGATCACATACATATATACACATGTTTGACTCAATCGTGCGTGCGTGCATAGTCCTCGCTCTACCTAATTAACCGATGAGCTAATTAATTAATGAAGTTCAGCGGCTGAAATTACTGAAACCGCATGCATATCAGCCGATCTTCTCCGTGTTGGTGTCGTCGGTGGGCCAGATGACCGTCTCCATGAGCCTCTCCCGCATCAGCTCCAGGTTCTCCTCCGAGATCTTCTCGTACATTTTTGCGTGGTCACATTTCTGCACGTTAAGTAACCATGAGCAAATCAGACGCTAATATATAATAATTTTTTAAAAAAATAAGCAGCTAAAAATATACGGCAGGTCATGCGTAAAACTAGTGGTTGTTTTTCCTTTTGCGGTGAAAATTAGTGGCATGTTGATTGGCTATGGAAAATATTATTACCTTGATCCATTTGCCGTACAAGCTAAGCCTGGTTATCATCACCCGCTCTGCAAGCTCCTGCCTCTCCTGCAAGTTACAAGAGCAAGAGAAAACATATATTCATGTGAGGAATTTTGCGTGCTGATTTGTAGCAGTGCAATAAGAACAAAAATATGTGTGTGGATCTGTTCATACCTTTCCAAGAGCGCGGAGAAACAGCTTGCCATCAGTGGGTTTGTTTACAGCAACAAAGCTGTCAGGGGAACAAGAATCCAAGATTTAATAACAGAATTACCAGTACTAATTAATTGTTAGAATTTTCATACTGGAGAGAGATAAATATGTTGTTACTTGTAGAGCCAACGGTAGCTGGGTGGGTTCATCTCGTAGAGCTGCGTCAGCACGGTCCTCACGGCTTTGTAGGTGAAGTAGTTCATCAGTTGCTGCATCATCATGAATGGGAAACATTTTTCATTTTCTTTTCTTCGAGAAACTTGAAATACTATTCATATAGTCAATCCCCTCAAGCAACAAAGCTGCAACAACAACAACAAAAAAACCCTATTCTTGACCATCCCTAAACAAAATCATCTGAATCTTTCAGCCGAGGAGCTTTTGTAAGAGATGTTCCAAGAAATTCCCCAAGGTCGTAACATGACATATATGGATGATTGAGAACAAGAAGTAGAAGAATTCCAACAAGTAGATGGAGGAGGAGAGGCTGATGAATTACCAAGTCGACGTCGCCAAAGCCAACATCGTAACTGCCCCCGAGGTTGCTGACGATGGCGAGGCCGCCGCTCCTGCCGCCCCTGCCCCGGCCACACTGCCTGAGCCTGACGGAGCAGGTCGCCCGGCGAGGCCTCCTCCTCCAGTCACCAGCAAACAGGCTCGTGCTGGAGCTGCTCCCCACCGCCACACGCCTCCTCGCGAGCCCCGCCACCGCCTTGCCGCCCTCCGTCCTCACGTCGACCGTGGTCACCGCGCCCACCCCCGGCATCACCTGAACTCCGGTCATCCTCATCGTGAGCAGCTAGTGATTTCCTTGGTTGGTGTCAGTATGTGGTATATAAAAACCAAGGGAGGAGCTGGGGGAGGTGCCCAAGTAAGTGGCCGGCGGAGGAAGAAGAGGTGGTGTTGAACTGCTGCTGGGTCGTCGTGGCTGGCGCTGGCGCTGGCTGCGACGCTCACCAACCAAATTTTCTGAGGCCCAGGACGCGCGCGATTTTCAGCTTAGCACCACCAGGGGAAAACCCACGCCGGGCGGACACGCGGCCGCGACCGGTTGGTGCTACTGGCCACGGAGCTGAAGATTCAAGAATTCCGGGTAAATTTGGCAGGAAGATTCAGAAAAATGAAATTCTCGTGTGACCCCGCGTGTCATTTGACAAGGCGCGTACGTACGTGTGTGGACCGGGCAGACGAGGCGCCTCCTCTCGTGTGGATTCTGTGAATCTGAAACCAAAACTCGGGAGGAATCTGAACGGGAGACCCAGAGCAGGCCACGGCGCGGCCGGGAGGTTGCTGCATGCTGGTCTCGGTTCCCGTCCGGGTAAATACAACGTGTCTGATTTTTCCTTCCAGCCAGGTACAGTAGCTAGAGTACCATGTTGGATGTTTCTCAGCTCCTTTCGTTTACTGGTCTACAGAGTGCTGCACACGGCACGGTACACCTTCGTGTGCGCCCTCCGGCCGACCGGCGAGGTTCCTTGCAGCGACGACGCACCACAACTCGTCGGCAACAGAACTCGTCGGCAGCCGGCCAGAGCACGTAATCTCGGTGTTCCAAGGAGTACAAGGCAAAAATGACCAGCAGATGCTCGGATTTTCTAAGAATACCTATAAGCTGAAAGTAATAATTCGAAAATATCATGATAAAGTATATGTAATGTCACCTTATGGTTTAGTTTTTTTTTTGAGACAATCATACGAAGCTTTATTATGTCGTCACCACGGTTACAGGGACAGAGGGAAGGTTCCCGGGGTGACCTAGCCAGACATGACGGCCAGACCCCAAACTTAAAGCATGCTTTGTAAGACTCTGAGCCTCGAAATTCAAGCTCCTACTTTCGAAAACTATATTACATGAAATAAAGGAATTAACTCATAATTTGATCTCTTCAATAATTGCGCCATAGACTGATCTGCTTCCTTCCTCGATCTCACGAACCACATTTTGGCAATCCGAGGCAATGTGTATTCTTTGATTGTTGAGGTCCAACGAGAGTGCTAAACCCTCCCTGATTGCCATAGCTTCCAACGTAGGAGTGTCCATGGTGGTCTACCCGACCTTAGACTAGCCACAGTGGGAGTAACTTCAGTAGTAACATCGAGTCCAACTCAGCAAATTTGCTTATGTGGCAATGAGTTAATGAGGAGAGAAGTAGTAGTAGTAACTTAGCTAGTTACTGTAACATCACATGTCCCAATGCAATATGAGTCTACAACATAATAAATGAAGCTCTGTATGTTACCACACTTATATTACTACCCACTGTGAAGATAGTAACATAGTCTAGGGATATATGTATATTACTATCCATTGTGGCCAGTCTTATGGTTTAGTGATACACCAAATCACCTTTTTGGACTTTCAGTCACTTCTTTCGTCCCACGTCCTCCTGCGGGCTGCTCCGACGGCATAATTGCCGCACCGTTTTAGCCCGTTGTCCGCCGCCGGCCCAGGATGCCCGGGCAAAGCCCCTTTGCGGTGGTTAGGCTGGGCCTCTTTCTCGTGGCTCCTCCTTGGGCTAGGTGGAGTCCGGCCTCAACGTCCAACCGCATGGACACGGTCGCTGGCTTCCTACCAGCAATGTGTTTGGGTGTTGCCTCGCCATATTTGAGCGGCCATGGACATGGGCAGCAATGGTGGTTTGGAGCTTCGATCGATGCTGACGGTACAAAGTTGTGGTGGAGCTCGGAGGATCCATGGATATGTTGGTCGTGTCTGCGAGGATGGCTGATGGCTTGCAAGTGCAAATAGTTTAGTTGTTGCTTTTTCGACGTAAGAGTATCGATCCCACCAACAACCCTCTCTTCCCGCCCCCTCCCCTGCCACCGCCGATACGCGCCGCCGGGCGAAGCCCTGGCTGCGTTAGCGGCGGTGGGCATCTCCTCTCCTTTGCTCGGGTCCGGAGGTTGGCGCGGGGCTGCCTAGACGCGCAAAGGCGCCATGCTCGCCTAGGGGCAGCGGCGTGGCTGCAGGCACGGGTGGCAGTGGCGTTTGCGGTGGGTAGGCGACCTCCACTTTGCTGTTTGCGAGCTATGCGGTGGCTGCACGCGGGATCTCGGATGGACGTGTGTGTCGTCAAGAGGTTCCTGATGACCCTACCCTAGCAGGCGACATGGGGGGCTTGTGGTGTCGGGTCTAGGTTGCCATGCAGATTGCGTTCCAGGACGGCGTCCTTGTGCTGGTTCTAGTGCGGATTCAGGTGGGGTTCGCACCCGAGTGGTGGTGCTACTTGGGGCTCTCTGGGTGGCACTGGGGCGGCACTGCTGTTGACGTTGGGCGGCGGTGATCTAGGTTGCCGTTGAGGCCGGTTGGCTGTAGCGGGTGGCGTGGACCTGGTCAACATTCAGTGTTGCGCATGTAAAGGGACCGACTTGTCCGTGTTGGTGCTTACCCCTTCTAATTGTTATTTTCTTGACCGTGGCACGTTCGTGGTGTGGGTCCGAGTTAGGCTCGCTACCGCTACTGGGCCCTTTGCGGATCTGTACCTATGGCCACGGGCATGGCGACGTTCAAGCTAGCCCAGGCCTAGGCTAGAGGGTTCGGGCCAAGATTTGCTCAATGGTGGCCATCAAGAGTCATTGGGCTGTGCCCCCCGTTCCACTAAGACTGATTGGGGCCGCAGGTGTGGGCGCTCCTACGATGGAGCGGTCGACCCAGACCCGTTGGCTGATGCCAGGCTCGGGATGGAAGGTGGGTCTTCTGGGACGTGGAGTTTCTGCACCCGAGCTCATATGAGCTCGGGTGAACAGTAAAATCGAAAAAAATTTAAAAAATTCCAATTTTTTTTGATAGAAACATTGACAAAAGTTTTAAGTGCTTGCTTAGTTATGAAATCATTTTCTAGAAGGCGCAGAAAAAAAAAAACAAAATCGGTACTCTGAAAATGCTACTTTCAAAAGCATTTTGGAGGCTGAATTTGTTTTTTTTGCCACGCCTTACAAGAATGTGATTTCATGATGAATTTTTGCAAGCACTTAGAACTTTTGTCAATGTTTCTCTGAGTTTTTTTTGGAATTTTTTGAATTTTTTTGATTTTTTTTTATTTTACTGTTCACCGAGCTCAAATGAGCTCGGGAGCAGAAAGGCACTTTCGGGTCTTCCGCTCCTACTACCGTGATTGGCTCATTGTGATGTGGGCGATCGGTAGTGACTCGGGCATTGGATGCCAGGGCGGCGGCCCGAAATGGCGGTTTGCATGGGTAGTGTCGTGCATTTAACACGGCAGATGCCCTTGTGAAAGGACTTAGGTGTGGAGCCATCGCAATGTAGGTTAGCTCGAAGGGGTTGAACGGGACAAAGGACGCAAAGGTTTACCCAGTTTCGACCCCTCACAACGAGTAAAAGCCTACGCCCTGCGTCTAGTTGTATTGCTTGAGTATCGATTACGAGGGAGTGATCATGCTTGACCTAGCTATCGATCAATTGTTTCTTGAGTTAACCCGCCGCCGGGTCTCACCTTTATATACATAGGTCGAGGCCTCGGGGCTTACAAGAGTCCAAGCCGGATCACACAACGTGACCAGCTCGGTTTCTAAGTCGCCTTGCCTTACTAGGCAAGTCATCATCGGGCGGCTCACACTTCGGGGTCTTGGGCCATCACCAGGCCCGCCTCTTAAGCCGCCGTCTTCATGCTTCGTCTTCTTGGGCCTACTTGGGCCTTCTTCATAAGAGTCGCCAATGGTGTAACCCGGCCCTCCTGGGCGGGTCACACCTCGGGGTTATATCCCCAACAGGTAGCTCTACAGTGGGCACCATGGCGGCGGTGATGGCTATCTCTCTTGGTCGTCTGGGTAGCAAGGGGGTAATGGTAGGAGATTTGGGCTCGCTTTTATGTCAATGGTAGTGTCGGTTCTCGATCCGTAGTCGAGGCTTTTGCTCGTCGTGATACTCCTGGATGCCTAGTGGTGGCACAGATGAACTGTCGAGCGAAAGCTCCACATTTTAGCACCGAAGATGGTGTCACCCATGGGTTCGCTATCCTCTTGAGGACGTTGTCGACTTGTCGTGGTTCTCCTCTCCTTGCATGGGTTCCGGGTGAACACCTCTGTCTGTCTTGGACTTGGCAGCGGCGATGCTTGGTGTCGTACATCTTCTCGAGGGCTTTGTCGTGGAACTTAGGTGTCTTGGGGAATCCTTGGCGTAGTTATTCAGGTCTTCTTGTGTTAGCTAGTATGAGCGTGTCCGCTCGTACCAGACGTCGTCGATCGGTTTGGAGCCTCCCGCATGAGCTGTTTCTTCTTACACTAGTGTAAGTTACTGTCCACTATGGCTAGTCTTAGAGAGAAAGAGCGCTAGGAGAGAGAGACAGAGTTTGACGTCTGATGATTTGTTAGTGTTTGCAATTGATGGCTGATGTCGCAAGCATGATGATGTGGACAGTGTGTATGTTGAGAGAATTGGTAATAGCAAGGATCAAGTTCTTAAAAATGTAAGATTTGCTTTGCTTCCTATGGTAATAATTTATCACATTGCTTAGCTTGATTTATCACCATAAGTTGGCCATCTTTCCTTAGACACCAAACAATTCCTGTACATAACATCCCGACGAAAAACATATAGAAAAAGGTGCACGAACATGATAAAATCCAAGGAATTCTAACTTAAGAAACAAAATAAAAGCTATAATTTGTCATATAAATTGGACTCAACGACTCCCCCAAGCTTACTAGTTTGCTCGTCCCCGAGCAAATGCAACAACTTGTAAGAAAGAGGCAATCTTCTTTATGATATGCGAATAATAAAAATGTATGAGTACATCACAAAATTCAAAAATCCATGCAAGATATATGGTCCTGATGAGTAATCTTGTATCTTATTAAGATGATTATGAAGGCCTCCACACCTCTGCTACTCTATCAGTTAGCAAACGCATCACTGCTCTATGCAATCATTCACGTGTCTTTCAGTCGAGCAAGTAGCAACGTCTCTCAATTTACTTTTACAAAATGCTAAGTTTTATTCTCCCATTTTATTTTAAGGTGCAAGCGTAAATGCCCTTGCACTGGGTGTAATGCTCTTCGCCGAGTGCTAAAACACGGACACTTGGCAAATTTAGCTTTGCTGAGTGTAACTCTCGGCAAACCCACCGTCACGGCAAGAATCGCCATCTTTGGCCATCGCCTCACGGCAAAGAGGCACCGTGACGACAAAGTTGCAGACGCCGTGAGCCGCTCACGGCAAAGAGGAGCCACGTGGCATGCCCGTCGCAATGCATCGGCTCCGTTAGTTATCACAGACTTTTGCCGAAAGTGTCACTCTCGGCAAAGCATATGCAACATCCTATTTTTTGTGTGTGTTCTTTCTAACCGACATGTGGTCCCACCGTCACATTTATCAAGAAGAGTTTTAAATAACTTGCTAAATATTTTTGAAAAATGACGTTATCTTTTGCCGAGAGTCGCTCTCGGCAATCCTTCCGACCAAGACGATGTGGCCCACATGGGGGCCGACACTTTACATAGCTTTGCCGAGAGCTAGTCTCTCAATGCTCGCTTTCTTTTCCGAGAGTTGCTCTCGGAAAAGTTGTGGCACAACAAAGAGTGTCCTGCATTTACCATGTTTTCGAGAGGAGCTCTCGGTAGTATATCGCTTTTCCGAGTGTTGCTCTCGTAAATCTTTCCCATCCATTCTGCTGTCAAGCTATTTCTTTTCTGATCCCTGCGGATAAAAACAACTACAGTGCAATTTGATCATATATAGGCATAATTTGATCTAGTCCACACATATATAGGCATAATTAGGGATAGTCCACATATTGTCACACACAAGTCGAATTTATTATCCTAGTAGACGTCACACACAAGTCGCAAATTCATACATATTGTTACTACTTGCAAAACACGTGCACGTCATAATAGAAATACAATTGTTCATATATAGATCATCTTGAGGAGGATAGGCCATCGGGTTAACATTCCGGAGGAGGAGGAGGGGCATCACTTGCACTGCTTCGAGATTGCATAAGAACATATAAGATGAGAGTCATGTGAGGGTGGTTCGTCCCTATGTAATGAATCTTCTACTCTAGTTTAGATAATGTTCTACCAGAAGTTGATCCTCAAGCGCCTTCAACCTCTTGTTCGTGTCTTCCTGCTCCTTTTCTCTCGACTCTCGCCACTTTGCCGCTTTGCTCCTCTTCAATAGCCCGCTGCGCCATTAAATCCTGTAACATGGCATTAGGCTCATATAGGTTGGAACGGAGCTATTTTGAGGCATGGACATAAATGAAAGGTTAGGATGCTAACCTTGGGACGCGCTAACTCACGTGATGCGGCGGTTGGGCGACTCCGTATGGACGGAGTTGAGCTGGTGCTTGACGCCAGATCTCGTGGCAAATTATGACGCGAGGAGGTGGCGATCGCCTGCTGCAAAGGAGGTGGCGGCCATGACCCTTCCCTCGCCAAAGAATGATGAAAAGCTCAGATCAAGGGGCTTGGACGAGGTTCGGCTTCCTACCGTGCACCTCCTGGAAGACCTCTTTGAAGGTCCCCACTTCTCCTCCGCCGACTCGGCTGCAGAACTCGGCGCCATCATTCCCTTGTGGCCTTCTCTCCGTGCTTCCGGGATGTGGATCGCGACCAACCTTCACCTCCCGCAAAATTAACTATCAAGTTGAATGAACCAAGATGCACCGTATGCGAAAAAGTTAACATCTTAATCCACATACCATGTGTTGCTTGAGAGCGGTTAGGTTCCGGATCCCCCGGACATGAGCCGGCTGGCATTTTGGCTCGCTCGCTTCCCTTCTCCACATGTTGCGCCCGCCATGCCGGGTCACACCACATGTCAACCGTGGCCTCCCGACAATCCTCCTTCATCCAGGTTCCTTCACCTAGTCGACAAAATCGAATGATTGAGGAACAAGAGGGATGAATCAAAGTACTAGCAACCGATGTAGTCACTTACCACCGACAGTATTCTTCTCGCGACAAGTTGGTCCGCAAGCGCCTTCCTTGTCATCTTCTCTCCTTCTCATCGAAGCGGCCGACATCGCATCACGGCTTTGTACCGCAGCTGCAGTGCTTGGTGTCGAGAGTATCTTTCGGCAGATTTCACGATGCCTTTGATCGCCTTTCCGCTTCTCACCATCTACGCAAGAAAATGTTTGCTACAAGAAAGCATATGGCATCTTCTCACCATCCACGCAAGCAAAGATTTGGATATGAAAAAATGCAGTGGTCGGAGCGAAGATACTTACAAAAAAAGCATTGATGACCCGGGTGGCCATGGTGACATCGTGCTCGTCCTTGTTGTGTAGGTAATGCTCCTGTGTTAAACCCATGACGCCGGATCGTCATCACCCAAATTTGGACAATCCAGGAAGTGCTTCCTCAAGAGGGAGCCGATGACGTGGTTCGCCATGCGTGCCCCTTAGGTTGTGTCGATAAATTCCCACCGACCGCATCATATAAAAGACAAGCATATGTGAGTGTCAAAGCTGTGGCATCCAAAATATGATGGAAATGAAATGCTTTCTTACCCCTCTCCCGCTTCGGGCAAATGACAGATTCGCTGTCAAGAGTTGGTTCCGAGACCTTCCTCGGACCACGCCCGGATTTCTTCCTCTTGGAAATGTTGCTCCAGGTAGACCCCGAGCCGTCCGAGGTCTCCATGTCGCCCGACTCGGTAGCGAGCGGATCTGGTCCATCTAAGTCCACTCCGACATCGCCATCCGATGGTGACTCATCGTCGGGAGTGGACTGGTGGGAGGTGGACGACTCGGTCCTACCAATCGGGACTTTCCGGTACTTACTAGTGCCCCCATCAGAATCTGAAAAACAAAATAAATATGGTGAATATTAACCACACTACTTCAATAGGCATCAAACTTTTTTTTATCAAAGAAGGGTTTTCCCCTTCCGACTTTCATTAAACCAGACCAAGCCAACATGAAAGAAGAGTACAAGCACAATCAAAATGGTCAATAAAAAGTATTGAAGCATACTCCATGGTTTATTCAAGCTTCATTTTAATTGGATGTAATATATGTCAACAAGCATAATTCATATATGATTCCCACTCTTTAGATCTTATCAAATCTAACTTGGATATAGTGTTCGCAACATGCTCCTCTAAATCCCGACACAATAACAACATGTATTTCATTGTTCTTGATGATAGGCGGATATTAAAGTTCACTCAACATATGTGGATTATGGCACCATGGACTTTCAAGTACTCTTAGAAGGACCCCATGATTTGGATAGATGGCTGAAAGCTACAATTCTTAATCGTTGCGGTCTATTCCAAACTTCGTTACACAAGCAAGCAATTTATCCATGGTTCGACTTTGAAACCAAATAATGTATGATTCCTTGCAGGTGCATTCAATCCTACTTATATAAAGGAGGCGAATTTAACTCATGAGGCAAGATTTTCGCACATCCAAAACTACAAACTTGTAAAACAAATGAATGTGGCAAATGGCATTGAAAATCTGTTTCATCATTGCAGATTGCATGTAACATTCACTAATGGCATTGAATATTTATTCACTAACTAGTGATCATGGCATGACAATACATACACCTATGCTTGCTCCACCGGAGGCATTGCCTGAGAAAGAGGATGCCCCTGCCACCACGACTCTCAACGGCAGAGGAGGACAAGAGGAAGAGACGAGAGAGGGAGGAGGAGCCGGTTTTGTACTAACCTGAGGGCATCTCCAGCTGCCGCGCTACCCAAGGAGCTCTGCTGTGGCGGCTGTCCTCGGGCCGCATCGAAGAACCGCTGCGCCGGCCGCCGGCCACGAAGCTTGGTGGCGACGACAGTTGGGGGCGGTGGCCGCAGTTTGTGGTGGTGGAGGAGGGGTGGCGGTGGCTGCAGTTGGTGGTGGTTGAGGGCGACGGTGGCGGCGGTGGTGGCGCGGGGAACATAGAGGAGAAGAATGAAGATAGAAAGAAAGGGGAACGGTTAAGATCTAGGTTAGATGCTTTACCGAGAGCAACTCTCGGAAAAGGTGGCCATTAATGAGAGCCGATAATCGACCCTCGGTAACAACTACTCTAAATTTTTGTTTTCCTTCTCTTTGTGTTTTTGTTTGGCAATATCTTTTTTGTATCTGATATTTCATATGTTTTTATGACCAAAATTTGAAAATGACATGACTTTTGATGAATTTTTTGATAAAAGACTTTTGATGCACTCATATATATATATGCCCTTTGGGTTAGATTTGTTCAAAACTCAACTTTAAAGAGTGTAAAGTAAAAAAACATGAGAAGAAGCAGTTGTTGACTGTGGACTTCTTCATTGTTGACGTTGTCGTTCTCTTGTCGTGGTGGAGAAGGAGGTTGATGAGGTTCATCTTGGTGTACTTCCTCGTTTTCTTCATCTTGATGTGTCCCACTCGTGGATGCTTCCGTATCAACTCTTGGTTCTCCTTGTCGTGAGGTAGAAGCTTCCACTTGGATGGACGAGGTACTCTCCTTCACCTCCGTTGGACGGATCTTGCCAATAGACAAGTCTTGGATTAATTTCGAAGAATCTTTATCTCCTACATCAATTGGCAATTGCTCTAGATCGCCGGGGCCACCGGATAGCCCATGCATATACATGCGATGGCCTCCTTTGAGAGCACAAGAAGTTTCGAGGCCAACATAGCAACAGGACCCGCACTTCCTGCACAAACCGGACACATTCCCTCTCGATACCCATAGACTATCTCGAAGAACGGGCCCAGACTTGGTCTGTAATCTCGCAGTGACATGCACTAACACGGAGAAGCAGTTATTCACCGTGGACTACACCCTCTCGGTGCCGAATAATGCCCTAGACCGTCGGGGCCACCGGATGGGTGCTCGATATAGCGACCGCCCGAGGGGGGAGGGCACCCCTACATGTGTGTGGCCATGCATATGCATGCAGGGGTGGTGTGCTATTTGAATAAGCAACACACGTCCTTGACGTGACACGTGCCTCATAAACCACACACACGGGCGGGAACGACGAGGACCGGCTACGTCCGTCCCCGAGACAGAATCTTCGGTGGGTGATCCCGTGACAGAACGAGCCTAGACTTGGTCTGTCAACTCGCGATGACATGCACTAACACGAAGAAGCAGTTATTCACCATGGACTACACCCTCTCGGTGCCGAATAACGCCCTAGACCGCCGGGGCCACTGGTGAGTGCTCGATATGGAGACCGCCTGAGGGGAGGGGGGGAGGGCACCCCTACATGCATGTGGCCCATGCATATGCATGCAGGGGTGGTGTGGTATTTGAATAAGCAACGCACGTGCTTGACGTGGCACATGCCTCACAAACCACACACACGGGCGGGAACGTCGAGGACCGGCTGCGTTCGTCCCCGAGACAGAGTCTTCGGTGGGCGATCCCGTGAAAGAACGGGCCTAGACTTGGTCTGTCATATCGCGATGACATGCACTAACACGAAGCAGTTATTCCCCGTGGCCTACCCCGTCTAGGTGTCTTACAACGCCATAGACCGCTGGGTCCATCGGAGGGGTGCCGGTCTCTAGAACTGGAAGAGGCCCATCCGAAGAAGAAAACACAAGAAGGCAATTATGATGTGCTAAGGTTGTTTGCCAAGCATGAAAGAAAACAACAACAAAAAAGTATAATACATATTATCGATAATGCACAAGAAGGAAAGAGATCTAGGTTAGATGCTTTACCCAGAGCAACTCTCGGAAAAGGTGGCCATTACCGAGAGCCGAGAATCGCCCTCGGAAACCACTTCTCTAATTTTTTCCCCTTCTCTTTTTGTCTTTGTTTTGCACTATCTTTTTTGTATCTCATAATTCATATGCTTTTACGACCAAAGTTTATAATTTCCATGACTTTTGAGGAATTATTTCAAAACTCAACTTTAAAGAGTGTAAAGTAATAAACATGAGAAGAAGCGCTTGTCGACTGTGGTAGATTTCTCTCTCGGTCTTGGCCAACTTTCTAGACCGACACAGAGAGAACTTTAAAGAGTGTAAAGTAATAAACATGAGAAGAAGCGGTTGTTGACCTTGGCCTACCCCTCTCTCGGTGCAGCCAACTTCCTAGATCATGGCCAATATAGGATAGCACATGCATATACATGCGATGGCCTCCTTTGAGAGCATAAGAAGTTTCGAGGCCAACGGAGCAACAGGACCCGCACTTCCTGCACAAACCGGACACAGTCCCTCTCGATACCCATAGACTATCTCGAAGAACGGTCCTAGACTTGGTATGTCATCTCGCGATGACATGCACTAACACGGAGAAGCAGTTATTCACCATGGACTACACCCTCTCGGTGCCGAATAATGCCCTAGACCGCCGGGGTCACCGGATGGGTGCTCGATATAGAGACCGCCCGAGGGGGCGGGGAGGGCACCCCTACATGCGTGTGCCCATGCATATGCATGCAGGGGTGGTGCGCTATTTGAATAAGCAACGCACGTCCTTGACGTGACACATGCCTCACAAACCACACACATGGGCGGGAACATCGAGGACCGGCTGCGTTCGTCCCCGAGACAAAATCTTCAGTGGGTGATCCCGTGAGAGAACGAGCCTAGACTTGGTCTGTCATCTCGTGATGACATGCACTAACACGGAGAAGCAGTTATTCACCGTGGACTACACCCTCTCATTGTCGAATAACGCCCTAGACCGCCGGGGCCATCGGATGGGTGCTCGATATGGAGGCCGCCCGAGGGGGGAGGGAACCCCTACATGCGTGTGGCCCATGCATATACATGCAGGGGTGGTGTGCTATTTGAATAAGCAACACACGTCCTTGACGTGGAACGTGCCTCACAAACCACACACACGGGCGGGAACGTCGAGGACCGGCTGCGTTAAATCCCAAGGACAGAAGTCTTCGTGGGCGATCCTGCGATGTAACGGGCCTAGATTTCTGGTCTCATCATCTCGCGATGACATGCACTAACACGAAGAAGCAATTATTCTGGCCTACCCCTCTAGGTGCCGAACAATGCCCTAGACCGGGGGCCACCGAGGGTGCTTAGATCTAGAACTGGACGAGGCCCATCCGAACAAGAAAACACAAGACGGTAATTATGATGTGCTAAGGTTGTTTGCCAAGCATCAAAGAAAACAACAAAACAAATTATAATACATATTATCGAGAATGCACAAGAAGGAAAGAGGTCTAGGTTAGATGCTTTACCGAGAGCCACTCTCGGAAAAGGTGGTCATTACCGAGAGCCGAGAATTGATAACCCACAAGTATAGGGGATCGCAACCGTTTTCGTGGGTAGAGTATTCAACCCAAATTTATTGATTCGACACAAGGGGAGCCAAAGAATATTCTCAAGTATTGGCAGTTGACTTGTCAATTCAACCACACCTGGATAACTTAATATCTGCAGCAAAGTGTTTAGTAGCAAAGTAATATGATAGTAGTGGTAACGATAACAAAGGTAACAGTAGCAAAAGTAATATTTTTGGTATTTTATAGTAATTGTAACAGTAGCAATGGAAAAGTAAATAAACAGAGAACAATATGTGGAAAGCTCGTAGGCATTGGATCGGTGATGGATAATTATGTCGGATGCGGGTTCATCATGTAACAACCATAACATAGGGTGACACAAAACTAGCTCCAATTCATTAATGTAATGTAGGCATGTATTCCGAATATAGTCATACGTGCTTATGAAAAAGAAATTGCATGACCTCTTTTGTCCTACCCTCCCGTGGCAGCGGGGTCCTAATGGAAACTAAGGGATATTAAGGCCTCCTTTTAATAGAGAACTGGAACAAAGCATTAGCACATAGTGAATACATGAACTCCTCAAACTACGGTCATCACCGGAGTGGTCTCGATTATTGTCACTTGGGGTTCTTGGGATCATAACACATAGTAGGTGACTATAGACTTGCAAGATAGGATCAAGAACTCACATATATTCATGAAAACATAATAGGTTCAGATCTGAAATCATGGCACTCGGTCCCTAGTGACAAGCATTAAGCATAGCAAAGTCATAGCAACATCAATCTCAGAACATAGTGGATACTAGGGATCAAACCCTTACAAAACTAACTCAATTACATGATAGATCTCATCCAACCATCACCGTCCAGCAAGCCTACGATGGAATTACTCACGCACTGCGGTGTGCATCTTGAAATTGGTGATGGAGGATGGTTGATGATGATGACGACGACGAATCCCCCTCTCCGGAGCCCCGAACAGACTCCAGATCAGCCCTCCTGAGAGGTTTTAGGGCTTACGGCGGCTCAGATCGTAAAACGCGATGATTTCTTCTCTTTGTTTTTTCTCCCAAAAGAAAATATATAGAGTTGGAGTTGGCATCGGAGGAGCTCGGGGGCCCACGAGGTAGGGGCGCGCCTAGGGGAGTGCGCGCCCGCCCTCGTGGACAGGTGTGGGCCCCGGTCTTCATCTTTGCAATGATTTTTTATTTCCAAATAGACGCTCCGTGGAGTTTCGTGTCATTCCAAGAACTTTTGTTTCGTTTACGCACATAAATAACATCATGGCAATTCTAAAACAAATACAAATCAAGTTAGTTCCATTCAAATCATGCAAGTTGGAGTCCAAAACAAGGGCAAAAGTGTTTGGAAAAGTAGATACGACGGAGACGTATCAACTCCCCCAAGCTTAAACCTTTGCTTGTCCTCAAGAAATTTAGTTGATAAACTGAAAGTGATAAAGAGAAACTTTTACAAACTCTGTTTGCTCTTGTTGTTGTAAATATGTAAAGCCAGCATTCAAGTTTTCCGCAAAGATTATGACTAACCACATTTGTAATAACTCTCAGGTCTCATGTTTACTCATATCAATGGCATAATCAACTAGCGAGCGATAATAATAAATCTCGGATGACAACACTTTCAAACAATCATAATATGATATAATAGGATGGTATCTCACTAGCCCTTTCTGAGACCGCAAAACATTAATGCAGAGCACCTTTAAAGATCAAGGACTGACTAGACATTGTAATTCATGGTAAAAGAGATCCAATCATAGTCATACCCAATATAAATTAGTAGTAATGAATGCAAATGACAATGACGCTCTCCAAATTAGTGCTTTTTAATAAGAGGGTGATGACTCAACATAAAAGTAGATAGATAGGCCCTTCGCAGAGGGAAGCAGGGATTTGTAGAGGTGCCAGAGCTCGGTTTTGAAATAGAGATAAATAATATTTTGAGCGGCATACTTTCATTGTCAACATAACAACTAAGAGATGTCGATATCTTCCATGCTAAGCACATTATAGGCGGTTCCCAAACAGAATGGTAAAGTTTATACTCCCCCTCCACCAACAAGCATCAATCCATGAATTGCTCGAAACAACGAGTGTCTCCAACTAGCAACAAATTCTGTGGGGAGTTTTGTTTGCAATTATTTTGATTTAGTTTGCATAAAGCATGGGACTGGGCATCCCGGAGACCAGCCATTTTCTCATGAATGAGGAGCGGAGTCCACTCCTCTTGAGAATAACCCGCCTAATATGGAAGATAAGGGCAGCCCTAGTTGATACATGAGCTATTTGAGCATACAAAACAGAATGTTTATTTGAAGGTTTAGAGTTTGGCACATACAAATTTACTTGGAACGGCAGGTAAATACCGCATATAGGAAGGTATGGTGGACTCATATGGAATAACTTTGGGGTTTATGATTGGATGCACAAGCAAGATTCCCGCTTAGTACAAGTGAAGGCTAGCAAAAGATCGGGAAGCGACCAACCGGAGAGCGACAACAAATATGAACATGCATTAAAATCAATAAACATTGGATGCAAGCATGAGTAGGATATAATCCACCATGAACATAAATATTGTGAAGGCTATGTTGATTTGTTTCAACTACATGTGTGAACATGCGCCAAGTCAAGTCACTTAAATCATTCAAAGGAGGATACCACCCCATCATACCACATCACAACCATTTTAATAGCATGTTGGCACTCAAGGTAAACCATTATAACTCATAGCTAATCAAGCATGGCATAAGCAACTATGATCTCTAATTGTCATTGCAAACATGTTTATTCATAATAGGTCAATCAAAAGCATTTAACTCATCATATTTACAAAAAAAAGAGGTCGAGTTCATACCAAATTTTTCTCATCTCGGTCACCCATCATATATCGTCATAATTGCCTTTCACTTGCACGACCAAACAATATGAATAATAATAAGAGTGTATGTGCATTGGACTAAGTCGGAATCATGAAAGCATTCAATAAATAGGAGAAGACAAGGCAATATGGGCTCTTGGTTAAATCAACAATAATGCATATAAGAGCCACTTCAACAATTTAATCATGGTCTTCTCCTATCGACCCCCAAAGAAAAGAAAAGAAATAAAAACTATTTACACGGGAAAGCTCCCAACAAGCAAAACAAGAATGGGAAATCTTTTTGGATTTTCTTTTTAATTATTATTACTGCAAGAAAAGTAAACTAACTAAAAGTTACTACTAATTTTTTTTTAGGTTTTTCTTAAAGTTTATCAAACACACAAGAAGAAAGCAGGAAAAAGAACATGGATATTACAGTGAAAAAGTATGAGCACCGACATCTAGCAATGAGTGTGTGTGTGAACATGAATGTAATGTCGGTGAGAAATACGTACTCCCCCAAGCTTAGGCTTTTGGCCTAAGTTGGTTCATTGCCAAGGATGGCCTGGCGGATATCCATAGTTGTAGCTGGGGTCGTACTGAGATGCATCGGTTATCGCCTCCGGAGCTGCAGCGTGGCGACGAGTTGCCTCCGCCCTCCTCTCGTACTCATCTGCCTCCTCTCTGGTAATAACATATCTTCCTTTTGCCTGATAATCAAAGAAGGCAGGAGCAGGGAGAGTAATATGGACAGCACGACGTCTGTCAAAGATTAAGCGATACCGGAGAGGTGATTCATTCCTCTCAATAAGCTGGTGGTGGACCATAGCATTATAGTCCAAATAAGTAGGAGGCAACTCCATATCATCCTCACGAATGTCAACATCGAGGAAATCAGCTAAGTGGGTTGCATAAATTACACCAAAGAAATCTCCATTAAATCTATTATGATGCAACCTACGTGCAACAATGGCTTCCAAATTATAAGATTGGTCTCCTAACACAGCACTCCTAAGAATACTGAGATCAGGGACACACATGTGACATGCTTCATCTTTACCATTTATGCATCTACCTATGAAGAGAGCAAAATAATGTATAGCAGAAAATGGATGCTCCCTATGGTAGCTTGTGCTATATCTCTAGATTCCCCTACGGTTATACCAGCAAGAAAGTCTCTAAATTCAGATTTACGGGGATCACTAACACTACCCCATTGTGGAAATTTGCAAGCAGAAGTAAAATCCTCTGAGTCATGGTATAAGATTTTTCATAAAGATGAAACATGACAGTTGGAGAATTACGTGATGATGAAAATTCAAACCTCCTCACAAATGAGCTAGTGAGATGATGGTACTGGGGGCGTTTGTCTGCCTCAAAGCTCACAAGATCTGCGTTACGCAAATATGCGTTAAATTCTTCCTTGATTCCCGCTCGATCCATAAAATTTTCTCGAAGGCCATTCACAGGTCAAGACAGAGCGTCCCTTGGTGGCTCCTCATCAGCATCACACATTGCAAGGCTGGGTCCTTGCTTCCTTGAAGAACCACCTTGGAACATTTTCCTAAACATATTTCTTCCTCTGAAAAATTTCTGAAATTTTTAGTAAGCTCAACAAAATTGATAGCAACAACTCCTACAAGTGCCTAGAGACTATATCAAGCATTAGAACTACTTGGAACCATATAAATTTGACATGCAAGCTCAAGAACATGGTCACCTAGGCAACACAAATTTGCAATGAATAGAGCACTAGAACAAAAACTAATTGGACCAATGGAGGAGTCACATACCAAGGAACAATCTCCCCAAGGTGTTTGTGAGAGGTGCTTTGAGCAAGGAGATCGAAAATCGTAGCAAAATGAGCTAGAACTCGTGCTTGAGCCGGATATTGGTGTTTGTGGGAGGAAGAAGGAGTGTATGGGTGCAGAATAAGTGGAGGAGGGCCACCGTGGGCCCACAAGGTGGGCGCATACAGGGGGTAGGGCGCGCCCACCCTCTTGGCCGTGTGGTTGACCCCCGCTGTGTTCTCGGCCCAAATCCTCAAATATTCTAGAAAAAATCATATTTCATTTTCGTGGTATTTGGAGAACTTTTATTTTCGGGTATTTTTATATTGCATGATAAATCGAGAATCGCATGTAAAAATACTATTTTACTTTATTTCAACTAAATAACAAAAAGTAGAAAGAGGGTACAGAAGGTTGTGCCTTCTAGTTTCATCCATCTCATGCTCAT
This sequence comes from Aegilops bicornis, assembly GCA_021605145.1. Taxonomy (NCBI): domain Eukaryota; kingdom Viridiplantae; phylum Streptophyta; class Magnoliopsida; order Poales; family Poaceae; genus Aegilops; species Aegilops bicornis. Next base: position 731,623,711 of record CM038673.1, read on the forward strand.
CAAAAAGAGTCCATTAAAAAGGTTGATCAGGTCTTGTTAACAAACTCATTCCGACTATCATGGAACCGGAGAAATTTTGAATAACACTATGTTACCTCAACGGGGATATGCACATCCCCTATAATAAGAATATCATATTTCTTCTTGATAGTAGGAAGAGGAAATTCAAAACCTCCAAAAATAATCGATGGAATTTTTCCAATAGAGTTGTTACTATGAACTTGATGTTGTTTCCTCGGAAAGTGTACCGTATGCTCATTACCATTAACATGAAAAGTGACATTGCCTTTGTTGCAATCAATAACACTCGTAGTATTCAAAAAGGTCTTCCAAGAATAATAGACATACTATCATCCTCTGAATATCAAGAATAACAAAGTCCGTTAAAATAGTAACGCTTGCAACCACAACAGCACATCCTCACAAATACCGATGTGTATAGCGGTTGATTTATCGACCATTTGCAAAGATATTTCAAAGAGGGTGTCAACTTATTCAAGTCAAGTCTATGATATAAAGAGAGAGGCATAACACTAACACCGGCTCCAAGATCACATAAAGCAGTTTTAACATAGTTTCTTTTAATGGAGCATGGTATAGTAGGTACTCCTGAGTCTCCTAGTTTCTTTGGTATTCCACCCTTAAAAGTATAATTAGCAAGCCTGGTGGAAATTTCAGCTTCCGATATCTTTCTCTTATTTGCAAAAATGTCTTTCATATACTTAGCGTGAGGATTCATTTTGAGCATATCAGTTAATCGCATACGCAAAAAGATAGGTCTAATCATTTCAGCAAAGTGCTCAAAATCCTCATCATCCTTTTTCTTGGATGGTTTGGGAGGAAAAGGCATGGGTTTCTGAACCCAAGGTTCCCTTTCTTTACCATGTTTCCTAGCAACAAAATCTCTCTTATCATAACATTGATTCTTTGATTGTGGGTTATCAAGATCAGCAACAGGTTCAATTTCTACATCATTATCATTACTAGGTTGAGCATCATCATGAACATCATCATTAATATTTTTACTAGGCTCATGTTCATTATCAGATTGTGTTTCAGCATCAGAAATAGAGATATCATTTCGATTCTCAGGTGCTTCAGCAATAGGTTCACTAGAAGTATGCAAAGTCCTATCATTTTACTTTTTCTTCCTTTTAGAAGAACTAGGTGCATCAATATTATTTCTCTGAGAATCTTGCTCAATTCTCTTAGGGTGGCCTTCAGGATACAAAGGTTCCTGAGTCATTCTACCAGTTCTAGTAGCCACTCTAACAAAGATAATCATTTTTCTTACTATTCATTTCATTGAGCAAATCATTTTGAGCTTTATGTACTTGTTCTATTTGAGTGGTAACCATAGAAGCATGTTTAGTAATGAGTTTAAGTTCACCTTTAACTCTAGACATATAATCACCCAAGTGTTTAATCATATCGGAATTATATTTCAATTGTCTACCAAAATAAGCATTGAAGTTTTCTTGTTTGATAATAAAATTATCAAACTCTTCTAAGCATCGTCTAGCAGACTTATAGTGAGGAATATCACCTTCATCAAATCTATAGAGAGAATTTACCTTTACTACCTGTGTCGGGTTATCAAGACCACGAGGTTCTTCAATAGGTAAGGGATTAAGATCATATGTTTCTTCAATAGGTGGTAAATTAAGACCATGTATTTCTTCAATAGGAGGTAAATTCTTAACATCTTCAGCTTTAATACCTTTTTCTTTCATAGATTTCTTTGCCTCTTGCATATCTTCAGATCGAGAAATAGAACACCTCTCTTCTTGAGTTGGTTTAGGAATAGGCTCTGGAATTGGCTCAGAGGCGGCTCACGAAATGGCTCGTGAAGTGTCCAATTATTTTCATTTGTCAACATATTATTCAATAGGATTTCACTTCATGCGGTGTTCTTTCCCCGAAAATGTAACCAAAGACAACTATCCGAGGTAATCTTTGGAAGCAACGGTTAGTCCATTATAAAAGATATCAAGTATTTCATTTTTCTTAAGAGGATGATCAGCCAAAGCATTAAGTAACTTGAGAAGACTCCCCCAAGCTTGTGGGAGACCCTCTTCTTCAATTTGCACAAAGTTGTATATTTCCCTCAAAGCAGCTTGTTTCTTATGAGCGGGGAAATATTTAGCATAGAAGTAATAAATCATATCCTGGGGACTACGAACACAACCAGGATCAATAGAATTAAACCATATCTTAGCATCACCCTTTAATGAGAAAGGAAATATTTTAAGGATATAAAAGTAGCGAGATCTCTCATCATTAGTGAACGGGGTGGCTATATCATTTAATTTAGTAAGATGTGCCACAACATTTTCAGATTCATAGCCATGAAAAGGATCAGATTGAACCAAAGTAATTATATCAGGATCAACAGAGAATTCATAATCCTTATCGGTAACACAGATAGGTGAAGTAGCAAAAGCAGGGTCGTGTCTCATTCTATCATTAAGAGATTGCTTCTTCCATTTAACTAATAACCGCTTAAGTTCATAGCTGTCTTTGCAAGCTAAAATAGCTGCAGAAGCTTCTTTATAAAAAATATAACCCTCAGGAATAACAGGCATGTTTTCATCATCAATTTCATCAACATGATCAGTTTCAATAATTTCTTTCTCTCTAGCCCTAGCAACTTGTTCATCAAGAAATTCACTAAGTGGCACAAAGAGTATCAAGCATAGAAGTAGTTTCATCATAAGTATCATGCATAGCGAAGTGGCATCATCAATAACATGCGACATATCGTAACGTATAGTAGAAGCGGGTTTAGGTGTCGCAAGCTTACTCAAAATGTAAGGTGAATCAAGTGCAGAGCTAGATGGCAGTTCCTTACCTCCCCTCGTAGTTGAGGGATAAATTGTTGTCATAGCGTCTTTCAAGTTCTTCATAGTGACTAGAAGATATAAATCCCAAGTAACTCAAGGAATAGAGCTATTTCCCCCGGCAATGACGCCAGAAAATAGTCTTGATAACCCACAAGTATAGGGGATCGCAACAGTTTTCGAGGGTAGAGTATTCAACCCAAATTTATTTATTCGACACAAGGGGAGCCAAAGAATATTCTCAAGTATTAGCAGTTGAGTTGCCAATTCAACCACACCTAGATAACTTAATATCTGCAGCAAAGTGTTTAGTAGCAAAGTAATATGATAGTAGTGGTAACGGTAACAAAGGTAACAGTAGCAAAAGTAATATTTCTGGTATTTTATAGTAATTGTAACAGTAGCAACGGAAAAGTAAATAAACGGAGAACAATATGTGGAAAGCTCGTAGGCATTGGATCGGTGATGGATAATTATGCTGGATGCGGTTCATCATGTAACAGTCATAACATAGGGTGACACAAAATTAGCTCCAATTCATCAATGTAATGTAGGCATGTATTCCGAATATAGTCATACGTGCTTATGGAAAAGAACTTGCATGACATCTTTTGTCCTACCCTCCTGTGGCGGCCGGGTCCTAATGGAAACTAAGGGATATTAAGGCCTCCTTTTAATAGAGAACCGAAACAAAGCATTAGCACATAGTGAATACATGAACTCCTCAAACTACGATCATCAACGGGAGTGGTCCCGATTATTGTCACTTCGGGGTTGCCGGATCATAACACATAGTAGGTGATTATAGACTTGCAAGATAGGATCAAGAACTCACATATATTCATGAAAACATAATAGGTTCAGATCTGAAATCATGGCACTCGGCCCTAGTGACAAGCATTAAGCATAGCAAAGTCATAGCAACATCAATCTCGTAACATAGTGGATAGTAGGGATCAAACCCTAACAAAACTAACTCGATTACATGATAGATCTCATCCAACCCATCACCGCCCAAAGAAGCCTATGATGGAATTACTCATTCACGGCGGTGAGCATCATGAAATTGGTGATGAAGGATGGTTGATGATGACGACGGCGACGAATCCCCCTCTCCGGAGCCCCGAACGGACTCCAGATCAGCCCTCCCGAGAGGTTTTAGGGCTTGGCGGCGGCTCCATATCGTAAAACGCGATGATTTCTTCTCTTTGAATTTTTTCTCCCCGAAAGCAAATATATAGAGTTGGATTTGGCGTCGGAAGAGCTCCAGGGGGCCCACGAGATAGGGGGGCGCGCCCTAGGGGGGAGGGCACGCCCCCACCCTCGTGGACAGGGTGTGGGCCCACTACTCTTCATCTTTTGCGAATATTTTATATTATTTCCAAATAGACGTTCCGTGGAGTTTCAGGTCATTCCGAGAACTTCTGTTTCTGCACATAAATAACACCATGGAAATTCTGCTGAAAACAGCGTCAGTCCGGGTTAGCTCCATTCAATCATGCAAGTTAGAGTCCAAAACAAGGGCAAAAGTGTTTGGAAAAGTAGATACGACGGAGACGAATCAAAAATCGACCCTCGGTAACCACTGCTCTAATTTTTTTTTCCCTTCTCTTTTTGTCTTTGTTTTGCACTATCTTTTTTGTATCTCATATTTCATATGCTTTCACGACCAAAGTTTATAAATTCCATGACTTTTGATGAATTATTTCAAAACTCAACTTCAAAGAGTGTAAAGTAATAAACATGAGAAGAAGCAGTTGTTGACCGTGGCCTACCCTCTCTCTCGGTGCCGATCAACTTTCTAGACCGGCACCGAGAGAGAACTTTAAAGAGTCTAAAGTAATAAACATCAGAAGAAGCAGTTGTTGACCGTGGCCTACCCCCTCTCTCGGTGCCGGCCAACTTCCTAGACCGCCGGGGCCACCGGATAGCCCATGGATATACATGCGATGGCCTCCTTTGAGAGCACAAGAAGTTTCGAGGCCAACAGAGCAACAGGATCCGCACTTCCTGCACAGAACGGACACATTCCCTCTCGATACCCATAGACTATCTCGAAGAACAGGCCAAGACTTGATCTGTCATCTTGCGATGACATGAACTAACACGGAGAAGCAGTTATTCACCATGGACTACACCCTCTCGGTGCCGAATAATGCCCTAGACCACCGGGGCCACCGGATGGGTGCTCGATATAAAGACCGCCCGAGGGGGAGGGGGAGGGCACCCCTACATGCGTGTGGCCCATGCATATGCATGCAGGGGTGGTGTGCTATTTGAATAATCAACGCACGTCCTTGACGTGACACGTGCCTCACAAACCACACACACGTGCGGGAACGTCGAGGACCGGCTACGTCCGTCCCCGAGACTGAATCCTCGGTGGGTGATCCCGTGACAGAACGAGCCTAGACTTGGTCTGTCAACTCGCGGTGACATGCACTAACACGGAGAAGCAGTTATTCACCGTGGACTACACCCTCTCGGTGCCGAATAACGCCCTAGACTGCCGGGGCCACCGGATGGGTGCTCGATATGGAGACCGCCCGAGGGGGGGGGGGAGGGCACCCCTACATGCGTGTGGCCCATGCATATACATGCAGGGGTGGTGTGCTATTTGAATAAGCAACACACGTCCTTGTAGTGGCACGTGCCTCACAAACCACACACACGGGCGGGAACGTCGAGGATCGGCTGCGTTCGTCCACGAGACAGAGTCTTCGGTGGGCGATCCCGTGACAGAACGGGCCTAGACTTGGTTTGTCATCTCGCGGTGACAGACACTAACACGAAGAAGCAGTTATTCCACCCTCTAGGTGCCGAACAACGCCCTACACCGTCGGGGCCACCGGAGGGGTGCCGGTCTCAAGAACCAGACGAGGCCCATCCGAAGAAGAAAACACAAGACGGTAATTATGATGTGCTAAGGTTGTTTGCCAAGCTTGAAAGAAAACAACGACAAAAAATTATAATACATATTATCGAGAATGCACAAGAAGGAAAGAGATCTAGGTTAGATGCTTTACCAAGAGAAACTCTCGAAAAATGTGGCCATTACTAAGGGCCGAGAATCAACCCTCGGTAACCACTGCCCTAGTTTTTTCCCCTTCTCTTTTTGTTTTTGTTTTGCACTATCTTATTTGTATCTCATATTTCATATGCTTTTATGACCAAAGTTTATAAATTCCATGACTTTTGATGAATTATTTCAAAACTCAACTTTAAAGAGTGTAAAGTAATAAACATGAGAAGAAGCTGTTGTTGACCGTGGCCTACCCCCTCCCTCGGTGCCGGTCAACTTTCTAGACCTGCACCGAGAGAGAACTGTAAAGAGTGTAAAGTAATAAACATGAGAAGAAGCAGTTGTTGACCGTGGCCTACCCCCTCTCTCGGCGCCGGTCAACTTCCTAGACCGTCGGGGCCACCGGATAGCCCATGCATATACATGCGATGGCCTCCTTTGAGAGCACAAGAAGTTTCGAGGCCAACGAAGCAACAGGACTCGCACTTCCTGCACAAACCGGACACATTCCCTCTCGATACCCATAGACTATCTCGAAGCACAGGCCTAGACTTGGTCTGTCATCTCGTGATGACATGCACTAACACGGAGAAGTAGTTATTCACCGTGGACTACACCTCTCGGTGCCGAGTAATGCCCTAGACCGCCGGGGCCACCGGATGGGTGCTCGATATGGCGACCGCCCGAGGTGGGGGGGAGGGCACCCCTACATGCGTGTGGCCCATGCATATGCATGCAGGGGTGGTGTGCTATTTGAATAAGAAACGCACGTCCTTGACGTGGCAAGTGCCTCACAAACCACACACACGGGTGGGAACGTCGAGGACCGGCTGCCTTCGTCCCCGAGATGAGTCTTTGATGCGATCCTGCGATGTAACGGGCCTAGACTTGGTCTGTCATCTCGCGATGACATGCACTAACATGAAGAAGCAGTTATTCACCATGGACTACACCCTCTCGGTGCCGAACAACCCCCTAGACCGCCGGGGCCACCGGATGGCTGCCGGTCTCTAGAACCGGACGAGGCCCGTCCGAAGAAGAAAACACAAAACGGTAATTATGATGTGCTAAGGTTGTTTTCCAAGCATGAAAGAAAACAACAAAAAAAAGTATAATACATATTATCGAGAATGCACAAGAAGGAAAGAGATCTAGGTTAGATGCTTTACCGAGAGCCACTCTCAGAAAAGGTGGCCATTACTGAGAGCCGAGAATCGACCCTCGGTAACCACTGCTCTAATTTTTTCCCCTTCTCTTTTTGTCTTTGTTTTGCACTATCTTTTTTGTATCTCATATTTCATATGCTTTTACGACCAAAGTTTATAAATTCCATGACTTTTGATGAATTATTTTAAAACTCAACTTTAAAGAGTGTAAAGTAATAAACATGAGAAGAAGCGGTTGTTGACCGTGGCCTACCCCTCTCTCGGTCTTGGCCAACTTTCTAGACCGGCACCGAGAGAGAACTTTAAAGAGTGTAAAGTAATAAACATGAGAAGAAGCGGTTGTTGACCATGGCCTACCCTCTCTCGGTGCGGTCGACTTCCTAGACCGCCGGGGAATATGGATAGCCCATGCATATACATGCGATGGCCTCCTTTGAGAGCACAAGAAGTTTCGAGGCCAACGGAGCAACATGACCCGCACTTCCTGCACAAACCGGACACATTCCCTCTCGATACCCATAGACTATCTAGAAGAACGGGCCTAGACTAGGCCTGTCATCTCGCGATGACATGCACTAACACGGAGAAGCAGTTATTCACCGTGGACTACACTCTCTCGGTGCCGAATAATGCCCTAGACCGCCGGGGCCACCAGATGGGTGCTCGATATAGAGACCGCCCGAGGGGGGGGGGGAGGGCACCCCTACATGCGTGTGGCCCATGCATATGCATGGAGAGGTGGTGTGCTATTTGAATAAGCAACGCACGTCCTTGACGTGGCACGTGCCTCACAAAACAGAACGGGCCTAGACTTGGCCTGTCATCTTGCGATGACATGCACTAACATGAAGAAGAAGTTATTCCCCGTGGCCTACCCCCTCTAGGTTCTGAACAACGCCCTAGACCGCCGGGGCCACCGGAGCAAATGACCAGCACTTCATGCACAAAATGGACACGTTCCGACACAATTAATAAAAAAAACACCGACATCCACCATTAAGAAGAAGGCCTATCACTTTGAATGTTCTCTGCTCGACACAGGTGAACTTTCAAAGTGATAGTCCATCTCCTTAACAAGAGTGTAATGAATACCGAAGCTTACTGCATCTGGACTATCCCACTATTTTAGTAGGTTTTGTTGCTTGTCTCTAGGCGAGGTCGAACTAAACTTTGATGGTGCCCTTATCATTACCGAGAGCTACTCTCGGCACCTGCACATTTACCGAGAGCCGAGAGTCGACCCTCGGTAACCACTACTCTACCGAGAGTCCTCTCGGCATAACTGCAACAGCCAAGTGCCTTCACCCAAATAAGATGCCTCTTTGCCGAGTGCCGCCCTCGGTAAAATTTTGTTCCTAGTTCTGTTCATACTGTTTTTTGCTCGAGTTGGTGCAGCACAAACATTTATACAATACCAAAACTTGCATTTCAAGTCACACAGGTTAACAACAAACTCACATAAGCATTAATCCATAAATAGTTCACACAAGCTTCATTTCAAATCACAAAGTAGCTCTTCAATACAAGTGCCTACTTACTAATTAAAAAACAATGTGGTCTGCATGCATGCACCATATGATAAAAAGCAACACCACAATTATGACAAACTGAAAGAGAATTATGAAGTTCTACAACCCATCGAACCAAATTTAAGCCGTGTCTGGCTTGCACCATTGCGTAATTCTGTTTTTCTCTTTTGCTTAAGAAAATACTGATTGTAATGATACTCTGCCGTCTCTCTGTTGTTGAATGAGGCGAAGGAGTTGCCTTCATAATAAAGTATTTGTTCATTGCATTCCGATCGTGAATTGTGGACTCCTGGACACCGTCCTCTATACACCACATACCACTTCATCTACAAAAGAAAAAGAAATAAGGCGCATCATACATAATCAACATAAGCATTCATCACTCATACAATCAAAAGCATCGCAAGTGGCCATCCAAGTCCATATCAGGAGGTACATAACTATACCACTAAATCAACGTCAAACTATCTAGGTGACTACTCCGAGGTGTAGTCGGTGAAACCAGTGATCGTCGAGTCAGAGCACGTAGGGGCATCCCCCACAGTGGAGGACCAAGCATCGTCGGGAATGATGGTCGGTGGACTAAATGGTTCCTTGCGTGGTGGAGCCTTGCCCTCCTTAGTCAGATTCTTCTTGGCCAGATCCACAAAAAACTTCATTAGGATCAGCTGTGGGTTCTTCTCAAGGAGTTCCTCCAAGTTGTCCTCGGAGCTCTTCGTGTCCGTGGAGTCGGCCCTAATGGAAGCTTCACCGTTGGAGGAGGCCATAGCCAAAAAATCGATCGATGCTAACACCTTTCATCACACAATGGAAAATAACATAAGAATCAAACATGAAAGATATAACATGAAGAGCTCACGTAGATCGACCGCCATCATCAAAAGTCGATTTTCTTCCTCCAAGAACAACTCTCAACGACACTCTCTCACGTATATACGGTGGACACTCTCGCTGGTGGTGGTATATATGGTGGACACTCTCTCACGAGTATTTCAACCTTCGATGATGGTTGATCTAGGTGAGCCCCTTGCGCGTTATCAAGATATAACATGAGGAGCTCACACAAATCAACCGTCATCACTCAAAAGTTGATTTTTCTTCCTCCAAGAACAACTCTCATCGACACTATCTCACGTATCTCATCGGTCACATCTGCACATACCATCCATGCATACAACATTATCAACAATTATCTACATTTTTTCTTTTGAAAAAAATGTATCTACATGGCATCCAACCATCTATCAATCCATCCATCTATCTATGCACCCATCTATCAATCCATCCATCTATCTATGCATCCATCTATCAATCCATCCATCTATCTATGCAACCATCTATCAATCCATCCACCTATCTATGCATCCATCTATCAATCCATCTATCTATACACACAATGGAGAGAAGGAGGGGGGCTCACTGGAAGGAGGAGCTCGGTGTGGTGTGGGCGGCGGTGGTGGAGGGGACACCGGTCGGTGGAGGGGTGCCGGTCGGTGGGGAGCAGAGGAGGAGGGGCGCTGGTCGGTGGGGAGCTGAGAGAAGAAACAACAGGAGGGAAATATGCTTAAGTAGTCGACGTCACATTTACCGAGTGCTTGTTGGTGCGGCCCTCGGAAAAGAAATCAACTCTACATCTAGGTTAGATGATTTACCGAGAGCAGCTCTCGGAAAATACGTCCCCCAAGATCTAGGTTAGATGCTTTATCGAGAGTCACCCTCGGAAAAAGTAGACATTCCCGAGGGCCGGTAGTCGACACTCGGTAAGTACTGCTCTAATATTTTTCCCCTTCTCTTTTTGTCTTTGTTTTGCACTATCTTTTTTGTATCTCATATCTCATATGCTTTTAACTACGACCAAAGTTTATAAATTCCACGACTTTTGATGATTTTTTTTCAAAACTCAACTTTAAAGAGTGTAAAGTAAAAAACATGAGAAGAAGTAGTTGTTGACTGTGGCCTACCCCCTCTCTCGTTGGGGCTAGCACATGCCGCCAAATATTGCGTAGGCGGCCTCTCACAAGTTTGGAAGTGTTGTGGCGGTTGCAAACGCTCGGCCCGCGTCTCTGGGGTGTGCCCCCCTCACGGACGGCGCCGCCGCCGGCACCTGGAGGGGGGAAAACGAACGCGTCGGGTCTACACGGATGGGGTCTTGCTATGGCTTTGGCCCGGATGTTACTCCAGAGTGTTCCTATTGGCTGACCAAACACGACCGGGTGGAGAGTTCCACTTGTCAAAGCCCGTCCGTGCAAAGTCAAAGGGCTAGATCCCTTGGTCAATCACTACAGGGTTAGGCGGGACGAGGGCCCTGGGGGGTGTAGCAATACCACCGGAACAACGCACCGGGCCCTCATACATGCCGTACGGTGTGGTGGCATGTCCGAAGAGGTGGCACGCGTCTCCGGGGTGTGGCCCCCCTCACGGACGGCGATGACACAGTAGTAGATGTTCTCCGGTAACGATGAGCTGTGAATATTATAAATACTCGGAGCGCGATAAAATCATGAGTTTTTTACACGACATGGGCACATGTGCTATAGGACTCATGGTAATTTTTCATAATTTTTGGTGATGGAGAAGTATCTGAACACTTCCCTCTCCATGGATTGCTCTTCACGTGTCTACGACTGTGGCCGGCGGCCTTCGGGGGCTAGCACATGCCGCCAAATCTTGCGTAGGAGGCCTCTCACAAGTCTGGAAGTGTTGTGGCGGTTGCAAACGCCCGCCCGCTCTCGGTGTGTCCCTCACGGACGGTGCCGCCACGGCACTGGAGGGGGAATCAGACGCGTCGGGTCTACGGATGGGGTCTTCTTTGTGGCTTTGGCCCGGATGTTGCTCCAAAGTGTTCCTATGGGCTGACCTAACACAACCGGGTGGAGAGTTCCACTGGTCAAAGCTCGTCCGTGCATAGTCAAAGGGCTAGATCCTGTGGTCAAACGCTACAGGGTTAGGCGGGACGGGGGCCCTGGGAGTAGCAATGCCACCGGAGCATCGCACCGGGCCCTCATACATGTCGCACAGTGTGGTGGCATGTCCGAAGAGGTGGCACGCGTCTCCGGGGTGTGGCCCCCCTCACGGACGGCGTTGACACAGTAGTAGACATTCTGCGGTAACGATGCGGTGTGAATATTATTAAATACTCGGACCGCGATAAAATCATGTGTTTTTTACACGACGTGGGCACATGTGCTATAGGACTGATGGTAATTTTTCATAAATTTTGGTGATGGAGAAATATATGAACACTTCCATCTCCACGGATTGCTCTTCGCGTGTCTATGACTGTGGCCGGCGGCCTTCGGGGGCTAGCACATGCCGCCAAATCTTGCATAGGCAGCCTCTCACAAGTCTGGAAGTGTTGTGGTGGTTGCAAATGCCCGCACGCTGCCTCTCTCGGGTGTGCCCCACTCCGCAGACGGCGCCCTTGCGGCACTGGAGGGGAAACGGACGTCTGGTCTACACGGATGGGGTCTTGTTGTGGGTTTGGCCCGTATGTTTCTCCAAAGTGTTCTTATGGGCTGACCTACCACGACCGGGTGGAGAGTTCCACCGTCAAAACCCGTCTGCAAAGTCAAAGGGCTAGATCACGTGGTCAAACGCTTCTGAGGAGGTTAGGCGGAGACGGGGGCCCTGGGGGTAGCAATGCCACTGGAGCATCGCACCGGGCCCTCATACATGCCGTACGGTGTGGTGGCATGTCTGAAGAGGCGGCACGCGTCTCCGGGGTGTGCCCCCCTCACGGACGGCGATGACACAGTAGTAGACGTTCTGCGGTAATGATGCGGTGTGAATATTATTAAATACTCGAAGCGCGATAAAATCATGAGTTTTTTACACGACATGGGCACATGTGCTATAGGACTGATGGTAATTTTTCATATTTTTTGGTGATGGAGAAGTATCTGAACACTTCGCTCTCCGCGGATTGCTCTTCGCGTGTCTCACGATGGCCGCTGACCTCCGAGGCTAGCACATGCCGCCAAATCTTATGAGGCGACCTCACAAGTCTGGAAGTGTTTTGTGGCGGTTTATAAACGCCCGGCCAGCGTCTCGGTGTGCCCTCACGGACGGCGATGACACGAGTAGTAGACGTTCATGTAATGATGCGGTGTGAATATTATTAAATACTCGAAGCGCGATAAAATCATGAGTTTTTTACACGACATGGGCACATGTGCTATAGGACTGATGGTAATTTTTCATAAATTTTGGTGATGGAGAAGTATCTGAACACTTCCCTCTCCGCGGATTGCTCTTCGCGTGTGTACGACTGTGGCTGGCGGCCTCCGGGGGCTGCCACATGCCGCCAAATCTTGCGTAGGCGGCCTCTCACAAGTCTGGAAGTGTTGTGGTGGTTGCAAATGCCCGGCCCGCGTCTCCGGGGTGTGCCCCCCCTCACGGACGGCGCCACGCAAGACTGGAGGGGGGAAACAGACGCCACAGTCTCTGTGGATGGGGTCTTGCTGTGGCTTTGGCGCGGATTTTGCTCCAAACTGTTCCTATGGGCTGACCTAACACAACCGGGTGGAGAGTTCCACTGGTCAAAGCCCGTCCGTGCAAAGTCAAAGGGCTAGATCCCGTGGTCAAATGCTATAGGGTTAGGCGGGACGGGGGCATTGGGGGTAGCAATGCCACCGGAGCATCGCATCGGGCCCTCATACATGCCTTACGGTGTGGTGGCATGTCCGAAGAGGCGACACGCGTCTCCGAGGTGTTGCCCCCCTCACGGACGGCGACGAAACAGTAGTAGACATTCTGCGGTAACGATGCGGTGTGAATATTATCAAAATACTCGGAGCGTGATAAAATCATAAGTTTTTTACACGACGTGGGCACATGTGTTATAGGACTGATGGTAAATTTTCAGAATTTTTGGTGATGGAGAAGTATCTGAACACTTCCCTCTCCGCGGATTGCTCTTCGCGTGTCTACAACTGTGGCCGGCGGCCTACGGGGGCTAGCACAACCGCCAAATCTTGCGTAGGCGGCCTCTCACAAGTCTGGAAGTGTTGTGGCGGTTGCAAACACCCGGCACACGTCTCCGGGGTGTGCCCCCCCTTACGGGCGGCGCCGCTGCCGGCACCTAGAGGGGGGAAATGGACGCGTCGGGTCTACACGGATGGGATCTTGCTGTGGCTTTGGCCTAGACTTGGTCTGTCATCTCGCGATGACATGCACTAACACGGAGAAGCAGTTATTCACCGTGGACTACACCCTCTCTTGCGCCGATCAACGCCCTAGACAAATGGGGCCCACTTGAGGTGCCGGTCTCTAGAACCAAAGTGAGGCCCATCATTTGAAAAAGAAAACACAAGACGGTAATTATGATGTGCTAAGGTTGTTTGCCAAGCATGGAAGAAAACAACAAAAAAAGTATAATACATATTATGGAGAATGCACAAGAAGGATGATTTACCGAGAGCTCCTCTCAGAAATTGCGGCCATTGCTGAGTGCTGCTGGACGACCCTCGGTAACTACTGTCGGTGCGGCTCTCGGAAAAGCCCCCGAGATCTAGGTTAAGACTTTTACCAAGTGTCGCTAAAAGTTGGCTCTCGGAAATGTTTCCCGCCGGGACTTATGCAAAATTTCCCCCTCGCGCGCGCTCATACCTCTCTTCTCTCTCTGTTCCTCTCGCCCCCGCCCCCTCTGTCCGCCGCCGCCCCTTAGTGCCGTCACCCCATCCGTGAGCTCTGCTTGCCACGCCTCCGCCCGCCCGCTCTGGAGTGCCTCCCGACCCTCCACCTCCACTGAGCCCCCCACCGCCACCTCCACCGAGTTCGTCCACCGTCACCATCTCGGCCAAGCTTCACTGAGCACCACCGGCGCGACATCCCCTCCACTGAGCTCTACCTCATCCGGCATCCATCTCCCCCACCGCCCCCCTGCCCCGTTGGTGAGCCCCTACTCAATCTTGTTTTTTTTGAAATAAAAGGGGTTTCCCCCCTCTCCATTACAACAAAAGGTGTATATATATGCATAGTGAATAATGTGTGTGAGTGTGTGCTTTGTATGTGTGTGTCAGTGAGTGATGTTGGTGTATGTGTGCATATATAACGAATGGTTTTTTTTATATTAGGTGTGTATATATGTGCATATATAATGAATGGTGTATGTGAGTGTGTGTGTGGGAGAGGGGTGCTATTGATGTGTGTGTGTGTGTGTGTGCATGTGTGAGTGAGTGTGTGATGTGTGTGTATGGATATGTGAGTGTGTTTGTGTGTGGGGGTGTGAGTGAGTGTTATTGATGTTTGTGTGTTTGACATATGATTGACACAACTTCATTCTTTCATGCAGGACATGCATCTATTTTGGCAATAGAGAGAGTGAATTCCGCTGCACGCTTCAAGGGTAATCTCTTCCCGTTCATGTGTAGGTTTTCATTATTTATAGATCACCTAAATAGTCGCGTAACCTAGGTGTCTCCTGCTCGAAGGGTTGTATCTATAAATATGCAAGTATTTGCATATTTATAACCTCAACTCTTTCGAATTGTCCACGTTTTCCATGGACAACCCGAGGATGTGTAGGCGGTCGCTTTCATGATGTCTTGAGATCCCAGATGTAATTTCGATAGTGTATCCTTGTCGTTCTCTAGATACACATCCTCTTGGCTTATTGCTGAGACGTGTATTTGGAGAACAGCGGGGAGGCGATGTCAAAATTTTGTCTCGGGTAGGAGTACGTCATGAAAGCGGACCCAGCCTACACATTCTCGGGTGGGATTAGGACCTATCTTTACCTATTACATAGCTCAGTGCATGTCGTAAAACTTGATGGAACCACTTGTTACATAAAAAAATTATGTGTGCGTTTCACTTTATATCAGAGGATGGAAGAACGTGAGTGGATGTACACCGGATATCCCAGCATGGAGGGTATGACCCCTGAGTGGAGGTCGAATACCAATGATTTCCTGGAATTAGTATTTGCTGGAGAAACGCCAGTTCATGGAATTTGGTGCCCATGCACGGAGTGTGATAACCAGACTGAAAGAGATAAGATTACTATGAGTAAACACTTAGGAAAATATGGGTTTACGCCAGGCTATTAGCGGTGGATCTTTCACGGTGAGATGTAATGTCCAGTATGGAGGTGGTGCGACAACGCACCGGCGAGTATGATACTCGGATTGAAAACTCGTTAGATGACATCCGCCATGCGGATCCACGGAGGACCCGAACTCCGAGGAGTCACCGAAAGCCTCAAGAGTATCATGCAGCTTTGTTTGTGGCACAAAAACCCCTTCACGCCCATACAAAGGTTACTCAACTAGATGGCATTGCACGCCTAATGGCCCTGAAGGCAAACCATAACATGAGCATAATTTACTTCAATGAGTTATTGTCAGTTATTGCTAGCCTGTTTCCTAAAGAAAATATATTGCCGAAGAACATGTACGAGTCGAACAAAATCCTCGGTTCACTTAAGATGCCGTATGAGCAAATACATGCTTGTCCAAACGGATGCATGTTATTTTGAAATGAACATAAAGATACGAATTATTGTGTCAAGTGCAAATCCTCTAGGTATATTGAGGTAATAGATGATGATGGTAGGAAGAGGCAGCTCACAATTGCCGTCAATATCCTTCAATATCTTTCATTCACAGAAAGGATCCAGAGGCTTTATATGACCGAGGAAATTGCCCAATATATGAGATGGGCCGCCGAAGGGAAGATGTACAATATAAAAAAGATGCAACATCCACGGGATGGTGAAGCATGGAAGAAATTCGTTGAAATTCATAAGAAAAGCAGATGATCGGAAGAGTGTAGTCATGGGATAACAACCATGTGTTCAATGCATATGGTTTGATGGACACCATATACAGTTGTTGGCCAGTATATGTCATCCCCCTGAATCTGCCCCCTGGCGTTTTCATGCAACGACATCACATGTTCCTGACGTTGATAGTTCCAGGTCCTAACTATCCCGGGAAGCATATGAGTGTGTATATGGAGCCATTGGTGGACGACTTACTTGTTGCTTGGAACAACGGGTGAGGGAGTCCTGGATTAGGGGGTGTCCGGATAGCCGAACTATCACCGTTAACCGGACTCCTGGACTATGAAGATACAAGATTGAAGACTTTGTCCCGTGTCCGGATGGGACTTTCCTTGGCGTGGAAGGCAAGCTTGGCGATACGGATATGTAGATCTCCTACCATTGTAACCGACTCTGTGTAACCCTAACCCTACCGGTGTCTATATAAACCGGAGGGTTTTAGTCCAGAGGATCTAACAACAATCATACCATAGGCTAGCTTCTAGGGTTTAGCCTCTCGATCTCGTGGTAGATCCACTCTTGTACTACCCATATCATCAATATTAATCAAGCGGAGTAGGGTTTTACCTCCATCGAGAGGGCCCGAACACAGGTAAAAACATCGTGTCCCTTGTCTCCTGTTACCATCCGCCTAGACGCACGATTCGGGACCCCCTACCCGAGATCCGCCGGTTTGACACCGACATTGGTGCTTTCATTGAGAGTTCCTCTATGTCGTCATCCTTAGGCCCGATGGCTCCTTCGATCATCAACAACGACGCGGTCCAGGTGAGACTTTTCTCCCGGACAGATCTTCAGATTCGGCGGCTTTGCATCGCGGGCAATTCACTTGGCCATCCGGAAGCAGATCGAAAGCTATGCCCCCGCCATCAGTCGATTTGGGAGTTTGAACTACACGGCCGACATCTGCGGAGACTTAATCTTCGACGGATTCGAGCCACGCCCAAGCGCCGCAGACTCTCTCGATGGGCACGATCTAGCCCCGCCACGAGCAAAGGCCTCGAGGTCGCACCGGCGTCCGCTCCGACCCTTAGCTCGGAGCCGACTCCGCCGATCAAGGACGAGTGGTGGACACCGCCTCGGGGCTACAATCTCTATGGCGATTGAGCGAACACCATCCCCTCGCCCTTTGCGAATCCCGTGACTCCAAGGTGCCGGACTCCTCTCCGGACTCCGAACCTCCCACGCCCCGGCCAATCGAATCAGATTGGGCGCCGGTCATGGAGTTCACTGCCACAGACATCTTTCAGCACTCGCCCTTTGGCGATATCCCGAATTCATTAAAGTCTCTCTCTTTATCAGGAGAGCCCTGGCCGGACTACGGTCAGGAAGGTTGGGATGCGGACGACGAAGAAATTCAACGCCCACCCACCAACCACTTTGTAGCCACCGTCGATGATTTAACCGACATGCTTGACTTCGACTCCGAAGACATCGACGGTATGGACGGCGATCTTGGAGATTTACCAAGAACCAAGCGCCTACTTGGCACGGAAGGCCACCTCGTCATACGACATATACATGGTGGACATCCCAAAAGATGGGAACGACGATGGAACAATGGAGGATGACCCCTCCAAGAAATGTTAAGCGCCCGGCATCAAGGCGCCGCTCTAAATCTCGCCACAAAGCAAAATGGTGATTCCAAGACGGAGATAATAACACCGGACGGTCAAGACAACCCTCCAACAGGATTCAACACGGGAGGAGGGAGAAGCCAACCCTCATGATAGAGCGGCATGTGGAGGTGGAGGACGATAATTATATGCCTCCTCCGAAGATGAGGCAAGCCTCGACGACATTTAATTTGTCGTGCCCGAGGATCCCGCCGAATAGGAGGCGCTTTCAAACGTAGGCTTATGGCCACGACAAGCAGCCTCAAGAAAAGCGGCAGCCTTAGAGTCGACTAAGACTTGCTAGCCGACAGATGGATCAAGTCCTTGCACCGAAGAGTACAAACTCGAACCCTCCAAGAGATACCCAAAGCGTAGGTTGCTACCCCAATTATAGGAAGCAAGACCCA
Organism: Aegilops bicornis; assembly: GCA_021605145.1. Classification (NCBI taxonomy): domain Eukaryota; kingdom Viridiplantae; phylum Streptophyta; class Magnoliopsida; order Poales; family Poaceae; genus Aegilops; species Aegilops bicornis. The sequence goes on from CM038673.1 coordinate 731,642,074, forward strand.
AACCTACATCACCGCGCAAGATGATGCGGCCGATCGGCCACCCCTGGTCGCGACAGAGAGGCCTCTAGACCCTCCATTCAAGCCGCACTCCGTCGCTCGAAAAATACCAATGCATCGGGAAACGCGCGGACTGCGAGACATATTGGAGGACAAGGCAAGGCAAACAAGATCGATCTACGGATCGGCGTGGGCGCCCATGACACGCGACGATAACCGCCACGCCGGATACAACAATTTCGCCGGGCGAACACAAGAGACAAAGCTCATTTGAGCTGCGTCGTGATATAGCTCAATCTGCAGGCGCCACACACCCACTATGCTTCACAGACGAAGTGATGGATCATCAAATCCCCAAGGGTTTCAAACCCGTAAACATTGAATCATATGATGGCACAACAGATCCTGCGGTTTGGATCGAGGACTACCTCCTCCATATCCACATGGCTCGCGGTGATGATCTACACGCCATCAAATACATCCCACCCAAGCTTAAAGGACCAAATTTCGGCATTGGCTTAACAACCCGCCAGAATCAATTGGTTGTTGAGAGGACACGGAAGCCGCATTCCTTGATAACTTCCGGGGCACATATATGTGCGACCACCGACGCCGATGACCTCGGCCACACAATTCGGAACGGAAGAATCGCCGGACAATTACGGACACGGTTCCTAACCAAGAAAAATCAAATCGTTGATCGTCCGGATGCAGAGGCCCTTGCAGCCTTCAAACATAACATCCGCGACGAGTGGCTTGCCGGCACCTAGGACAGAAAAGCCGGAATCCATGGCAGCCCTCACAACACTCATGACCCGCTTTTGCGCGGGATAGGACAGTAGCTAGCTCCTAGTAACAACTCGACCAAAAACCCCGGTAGTTCGAATACCAAGGACAGCAATGGCGGTCGGCGTCGCAACAAGCACAAGCGCCCGCGTGCGGCGATAATCTTTGAAGATACGACGATCAATGCCGGATTCAGAGGCTCTAAACCGGTTAGCGGAAAATGCCGTTCAAAAGAAATACTCGGGGCCCGTCAATCTGGACCCGAATACTTTCGATCGCTCGTGCCAAATACATGACACCCGAAAAACCAAATAACCACACCAACAGGGATTGTTGGGTCTTCAAACAGCGAGCAAGTTAAATGCCGAACTCAATGACAAGGGGCTGCATAGTGATGACGAGGAGGAGCCCGGCCACGAACAATAGAGGATGTAGGGCTTCCCCCACAAGTGCGGACGGTGAATCGATATACGCAACCCACATACCCAAAAGGGAGCCAAGCGTGCACTAAGGGACGATATGCGATGGAGCCAGCCGCCCAAAGTTCAACCCATGGTCCTCCTGCCCGATCACCTTTGATCAAGGGACCACCCACTAGCATCCGCCACGGCGGATTCGCCGCATTGGTTCTTGACCCAATCATCGACGGATTTCACCTCACTAAAGTCCCGATGGACGGTGGTAGCAACTGAACCTGCTCTATCGGGATACAAGGCGCAAAATGGGCATAGACCCCTCAAGGATTAAACCCACAAAACGACCTTTAAAGGCGTCATACTGTGTAGAGGCCAATTATGCGAGCTCGCTTACACTCAAAGTGGTCTTCAAATCCCGGATAACTTCCGGCGAAGATTTAATCTTCGACATAGTCCTGTTCCGCAACGGCTATCACGCACTGCTTGGACGAACCGCATTTGAAAAGTTCAATGCGGTGCCGCACTACGCGTACCTCAAGCTCAAGATGCCAGGCCCCCGAGGAGTAATCACGGTCAATGGAAACACCGAATGCTCTCTCCAATTGGAGGAGCACACGGCGGCCCTCGTGGCGGAGGTGCAAAGCAGCCTCTCACAGCAATTCTCGAGTCCGGCTATTAAACGTCCGGACACCGTCAAGCGCGCCCGGAGTAACCTACAACAAGACCGCCTGGCACGATCCGAGCATCGCCAGAGCAATCCGCCCCAACCCTAGCCCTCGCGAAATTGCGAAGCCCGATTACTACGCGTGCATAACTACGCCCGAGATACCATGGGCATAAGGGGAGGCACGACCACGACTCGCCTGCATGCGGGTCAACCGCACTGTGGGCCCCGATTGTGTCATTCTTTTCTTTCTTATTTTCTCTTACTTTCGGGACTCCGCTTTCCGAAGCCCTATCCGCACTAGAATTGCCGAACTCACAATGCAATGTACCCGGGGAAGCGTAGTTACGCCGAGTGTCCGGTGGTCTCTACTACGAGAATTATACATGCTTTACATACCATCCGGCAGCCTTACCCCGGAGGGGACATGTTAAATAGTACCATCCCTTGCTTATCGCACTATTTGTATCGCTCGCTTTCATTGCGGTCCCTTTTGAATAAACAATACATAGCTTTTGCCTATTATTGCACTCCTTTCTTTATCTACATATATGCTCATTCATGACATGTTGCACCTGTACACTTTGGTACGACCAATACACCAGGGCTTAAGTACCCCAAAAATATGGTGTGATAAGTCCGAACACTTTCACAAGTGCGGCACCCGAACTTATAGCATTATATGCATTGGCTCGAATCATGTCTTGGGTCAAAAGTTGGGTTTGCCGGCTCCCATGTTTTGGTACCTTACGTTCCATTATATCGGCTAAGGTAGCTGGGAGAACCACTGCGATTTTGCCCCGGTTGAGCTGGGTTGAGCACCTCGGTGGAGAAAGCTAAAACTGACCGTCATGATGGGGCGAGAGCCATTGCTCGAGAGGTTCTTTCGGGTCCCTAAAGACTTATGCCGCTTAGAGCGAGGAGTCGGCATTGTCCGGCCAAGGCGTGGATAGCGCCCGAACTCGGTCATCCGAATACGAGGGCTTCACGAAATTTAAAATTATAGAATTCTATGGCTAAGTGAGAGTGTTCAAGCACTATAGTCCGGTTGCCTTGTTCGCTATGCTGAGTGCCTCCCTCGAAGGACCCAAGAATGGGAACAAGAGCGCTCAAGTTTATCCCGAACACCCCAAAGACCCGTGGCATGGGGGTCAAGCCAACGACTTGCCATCTCTCAAATTTGATAAACGACCGCACGTAAGGTAATATTTTAAATTCACAAGCGTTGCTTAGCGCATATGAACAAGTTTTCACAGACAGATAACAAATGCGAGTCTATTCAAAAATTACATCTTTGGAGCATTCACCCGCTATATATGGCGGGCACCCTTCAGACGCCCTCATAGTACATTTCGGCTTGCGATGCTCCTTGCCCTTCGCGGTCTGGCCGTCCGTCACAAGCTTCTCAAGATCCAAATTGCCCCAGTGCACTTTAGCAGGCAAGGCCCGACGGCACTTTCAATGCGTATGAGCGCTTGATGACTTCAATCCATGGACGAGGCATCCACCACCACCGCACTAGCCCGAAATAGCTCCTGTGCACGGCATCCAATGGCCACACCGAATTATGAGGCCCTTCATGGCCTGTTCGGTGACCTTGTGGAGCTCGACCGGTGCCCGGTCGCTCAGGGCACGGATGTCCCTCGGCATACCGAGACCGAACACCTTTTCCGTCGAGCTCCTCTCCTTGGCGCGGTAGAACGCAGCGATGTCAGACACCTACGGGCAGATCTGCGAATGCTCCTGGAGAGCTCCGGATTCGGGTAAGTAATAGATAATCCACTTTCACATGCTTTCTTTGCATAAAGAATGCCTTACCCGCCGCTATCTTCTTTAACGATTCAATTTCCAAGAGGGCTTTTTGGGCTTCGGCCTCAGCGGCTTTGGCACTCTCAAGAGCCGAGGCGATCTCGGACTCTCGAGTCTTCGAGTCACGCTCCAAACTCTCGTGTTTTTCCACGAGAGCCTGGAGCTCTTACCGCACCTCCGCCACCCGCGCCTCCCGCTTCTCTCGCTGCACTCACATCGCTTAGCTTTCCGGTGGACACCGCTTCCTTCAGGGTCGCCACCTCGTTCGTGGCCCCTACAATACCCACGTTAGTCCTGTCATTTTTGCAACCAAATCCTTTCTATAAGGCATTACTTTAATAAGGTATTACTTACCTTCCTTGTCCTCGAGCTGCTTCTTGGAAAGGCCGAGCTCGTTCTCGGACCGCTCGAGGCTCTGCTTCAATGCATTGACCTCCGCAGTCAGTGCGCCAGAGGTCGAGAGCGCACTGCATTCCCATATTGACATACTTATGTTAGACTCCTGCGTATATCTTTTTAGATCCTCATCCGCTTTTCTTTCCGAACACCGAACTAAGCATGAGGGGCTACTGTCTATACGGTAATATTTTTACATATTCTAAACTTACCTCAAAGCTCGTTAGAAGGTCAGTACAGAGCTTCACCAGCCCGCTCTTGGCGGATCTGAACTTTCTGAATCACCACACTCATAATAAAGGCGGTGCTCCTCGTCGATGGAGGCGCCATAAGCACCTCCAAAGAAGCTATCCGGTGCCTCCGGATGGACGGAGGTCATCGGCATCGCAGCCTTGCCCTTCTTCACGAAGGGGCCGCTTGCCGGACTTCTAACCATCAAGGTTCCAGACAGAATCCGCACAGGCCAGACTTAGAGCCCTCTGGGGTCTCGCCCCCTTTGCGCCCGGAGTCTGGGAGGTCGCCTTGCGGCGCCTCCAGGACCACCTCCTCCTGGCTAGGCCCTTTTGGGACTCCACCCCGGTGTCGTCTGCGTTACGAGGAGAGGAGGCGGTCGGAAGTGAAGTGCTATTCACATCCGATGAATCCAGGGAGCCGCTCGACGAAGTGGCGAGCCTGCCCCTGGGCGGGCTACATGGTTATATTCGGCGTTAGAAGACACTATGCGACAAATAAAAATTCATGAGCTATTCCGGAGTCCGGACACTTACGATCTCGCCAGGGGTGTTGGTGGAGAAGTCCGGAGGAACGGTCCTTCCTTTCTTGGACCCTCCGGCCTCCCCAGTCGGGGCGGCCTTCCTTTTCTTCTTCACTGGGAGAGGCTTTTTCCTCCTCTCGTCTCGTGGGAGGATTCCACCTCGTAGTCGCTTGACGATGAGTCCGAAAACACCTGGCGTCCGGGCGCCCTTCGAGTCCTCCGTGGTTTTCTTATCCCGGCACCACGTGAGGTGCCGGAGCCAAGCAGCCCGCTGCCGGGCGTCCGCTGGTCTTCCGGCAAGGGAGCCGGACAGTTAACTCCGCCGGACGTGTTACGCCGATCTGTCAAAGGTAAGGGAGTTTAGATCCCACATAGAGTCAAACTATGAAAACAAGAGTCCCGTAAAGGGCAAAATAGCTTACCTCGGTAGCTTGGCTGCCATGAGCTGAATCCGCGATCTTCTAGAGCGGATGTGGGAGCCTCAGCGCCTTGAACAACACCTTCCGTGCATCTTCGCACGTAGTGTCGAAGAGCCTTTTCAGAGTTTGCGTCTTTGTGCCGGATCGAACCCCCACAATTTGAAGGCCCGTTGTTGGCATGGGAGGATCCGCGGATGAGCATAACTCGACTACATTGACAAGCCTGCGATTCTTGTCCACCGTGGTTCGGACGCAGGTTTCGAGTCCGGACAGCTCTTCTTCCGAATCACCCCACGCCGTGCCCGCTCTTTCCATGATGCGAGCCGTGTGGGAAGCCGGATCGAATTGGGGCCGCCGCCCATTGAGAGTCGCGCGGCTCGGTGATGTAGAACCACCCCGATTGCCACACCTTTATGGTCTCCACAAAGGAGCCCTCGAGCCATAGGACTTTGACCATCTTGCCAACCATGGCACCTCCGCACTCCGCTTGGAGGCCGCCCACTACCTTCGGCTTGACACTGAAGGTCTTCAGCCATAAGCCGAAGTGGGGCTGGATGCAGAGGAAGGCCTCGCACACGACGATAAACACCGAGATGTTGAGGATGAAGTTCAGGGCCAGATCGTGGAAATCCAGGCCGTAGTAGAACATGAGCCCCGGACAAATGGGTGAAGTGGAAAACCTAGTCCATGAGGAGGAAGTGGGTGAGGAACACCACCCTCTCATGGGGCCCGGGGTGGGAATGAGCCGCCTCGTCGGGAGCCGGTCTTGCGATGTCGCTGGACAAATATCCGGCCTTCCGCAACTTTTTGACTTGTCCCTCCGTGACGGAGGAGACCATCCACTTGCCTCCCGCTCCGGACATGGCTAGAGAAGGTTGAGGAGGGATGTGCGGACTTGGGCGCTTGTGACACTCCAAAAATGTTCTTTTGGTTTTCTTCAAAAACTTTGTTGGATTTGAAGAAGGTCTTCTAAACCCTTCCAAAAAAAAATCTCTCTCTCAAAAACTTTTCCCCTTTAGCAAGGATTTTATTTTGGCATCTCCTTCAACTCTGGTGTTTGGTTTTTTTAAACTTTTCTTCTGATTGCCCTCTTCTCAAAATTCAAATTTTTTGGATTCTACTTTCTTTTAAAAAGAAAAACCTAGGAGTTTTGCATCTTCTCCAATATTGAAACCACTCATGATTTTACCATGCACCACATGGTAAAATCTTCCCAAAAATCTCTCCTTCCACTTTAGGGCAATCCAAACATTCTGTCTCAACAAGTTCAATCCATTTCTGAATTTTATTTCATTTATTTCTCCTCCCAAATCTTTTCTTTCCATTATTTTGAGCCTAGGTGATTTGCAAAAGGTACCTAAATGCAATTGAGCTTTAACCTCAAACCAACTCCCTGGATAGTCCTTGGTACCCACAACCTAGAACAATCAAGATCCACTCTTCTTCTTTTCAAAAATTTCAAATTTCAGTCTACGCAAGTTTGGACCAGATTTGTCAAATTTGGTGAAATTCATATCTTCTCTGCTCCAAAAATTCCACAAAAATTCAGGCAGCCTCTAGATGCAATGAGAGGCCCCTCCACCAAAAATCAGCTCAAGGAGAAACTCCCACATGCCAAAATCATTCTGTCGAACACCTGGCCGGCACTGTTTCTTTGCATTTTCAGTAAAGTTCAGAGTTTCAGAGTTCACCGCTGCTTTCCCTTCCTCGTAGTTCACCACGCGTCGACAAAGTGCACTTGGCACGTTGCTCACAGCCCTCCTCCATGTCCGGAGCACCACACGGCGCTTGGCTCATTCTCGGCATCGGTGGCGCTGGCCCAACCTCGCCGGCGTCTTCTGCAGCGTCGGGACCTCCGTGGCGGTCGGCTGTAAGGCACCACCCCAAAGACAACGCCGTTCTGCGCCAGCTCTCCTTTAGCCCGCGTGGCTCATGCATGCCAAGACGCTCAAGCACTGCCGCTGCGTGGTCTGCAAGCACGTAACATGCTCCCTGCCGACGGGTCCGCGCCGCCTGCTCCGGCCGAGCATACCCAAAGCAACCAAACCCTGGCTCGTTCAGCACCTAAACGGAATAAGTTGACCTCCACGATGGCACTCAACCCTAAAACCACCTCGACCAATGCCCTGCGCCGCCGTAATACTCGCCGGACTTATCCGTTCACGGCAACCGCCTCGGGCCATCTATAAATAGCACCCCCCGACCTTGCTCTCGCCCTCGCACAACTCCACCACCTCACCAGACCCCGCCTAGCCACTGGAAGAGCCTCGAGGGCCCTTCTTCCTCGACTCCGCCAACTCCGTCGCCTCGGGCTCCGCAACGTTCTCTTCGGTGAGAACTCCTCCACCGCCCTACTCCTGCCCGTAGCCTCGTGGCACCACTAGGAGGCTAACCCCACCTCAATTTGACCTCCGCAAAGACTCTCCGACGAGGCCCACGACCACTCGAACCGCCGTCCGCCGGAGCAAGCGCCGCCGTCGACGTGGTGCTCGCTGGCGACCACCACCACCACCCACCATCGCGGAACGGCGCCCTGAGCACGGAGGTACCCTCCGATCTCCCTACCTCGCCGTGGATCGCCGCCGGCGACCACCGCGGCTCTCGGGCACCGTCGTGCTCTGCCGCCTCTTTCAAATATTCAAACCTGACGCCCGTCAGCCTCTCTGTTGTTTTTTTGAACCTTTTTCTGAAAGCGTACTCTGGCAAATACGCTTTCTACTCAACTGCTTTTTCGCACTTTTCGCTTAGGCCCCGAGGGTTTTCGTTTCATTACAGATGGGTCCTTGGACCAAAACTCTTATAACTTTTTAATGTAAAGGAATTTTTGAGTGATTCTTTTTCTGTCCTCTTCAAAATTTTGTCTAGTTTTTTATCATGTTTATCTGAAAAATATTTGGATTACTTTTCTGTACCCCACGGTATTTACGTTAGCGCGTGTGTTTTGTGTACCGTAGATACCGAAGGAGGTGACGGAACCGCGAACTTCACCGAGCTAGACCCGAATACTCCGAACCGTGCAAGCAATGTTTGAACTTTTGATATGATGAGTGTTTGGGCATGTTTGCATTATTTTTGTATCATGGCACGTTCATGAGCATCTCGATGATAGATTATGTCGTAAGAGTTGAGGCAAGTGAGTTTCGGAAAATCCATGAGTTGTTGGAAACATGTTGCATGGCCATGAGTTGGCTTGAGTATGGGTAAGATGGCAATGTTGTAGCATGCCAGGCTTATGCCAGATCGTTGACCCAGTGTCAACATAAATCAGCCAAATTCCCGTCCGTCTCCCCTTTCGTACTACCACCTGTTTCCCACAAGGGATACGGCTTAGTAAGTTGCAAACCACTTCCTGGTACACACCAAATCGAGAGGCCGGGATGAGGGCTCCATGGCCCTGGATTAAAGCCATTCATCCGGTCAGGGGGCATGGGTGTTTCCGGTTGGGACCGAGAGGGGGGCACCCCTTAGAGCGCGCGTAAATAAATTTGATCCCATGCTATTCGAGATTGTGATCTCCCCGTCTCAAAGTTTTTGTTGAACACTGTCTAGGGTGATTCCTGGCAACGTGAGGTATGATGGGTGTGTACTGGTTAGCTGTGTTTCCTCCGAAATACCGTAAACGGAACTAGTCCTTCGTGACTATGGAAATCCGTTGGCTGTGGACAATTTTGGTACAAACTCTGCAGAGTCAAAATTCTTGAATTTCATCTTATCCAGGTCCGAGTACTGTGTTCACCTTATCTTGTCAAGTGTCAGACTCGGTGACAGACACACCAGAGAACCATATGAGTGTTAAATATTTATTCCCTGTGAATGGACTAACCCGCTTATTGCCTTGTGAGGAATATTTTCCGTGAGCACCATTTCTTGTCAGTTATGTAAAATGAATTATAAGCCCTTTCTGCGACGTCGCTCAGACGTCCGACTGCGGCATTGTTATTATTTACTTTTGTTATAAGCCCTTTCTGCGATGTCGCTCAGACGTCCGATCATGCATTATTATTATTTACTTTTGTTATAAGCCCTTTCGTGATGTCGCTCAGACGTCCGAATGCGGCATTGTTATTATTTACTTTTGTTATAAGCCCTTTCTGCGATGTCGCCAGACGTCCATCGCGGCATTATTATTATTTAATTTTGTTATAAGCCCATTACTGTGATGTCGCCCGACGTCCGATCGCGTGGCACGCATGTCTTTTCTTTCAAAGATAAGCCCTTTATGAGGTGTCGCTTAGACGCCTCGATCGTGGCATGTTTTACTTATTTGTTCACCCTTCGAGGCGCCGCTTCGCATAATTCGATCGGTTTTGAGTTTATCTTCTTTGGGTTTTCGAGCGGACTACCGCCGATCCCCCTTTTACTTACTTGTGTTACTGATTTGATAGCACATTGTTATAAATCCATCATGTCGCATTCATGCATACATTTGTTATATCTTTTATCCGAACTGTCTTGCGAGTACTTTTAAAGTACTCATCTGGCTTGTTGATTTGGCGAGATCTTGTGAAAGCGATCTCATGGATGAAGAGTTCGATAGCGAGTCCGACGCCTAGAGGAATCCCAGTCTCATGCGACCCTGGATTAGTCATTGTGCTATATCCGCTTCCGCTACCCAAATAAATTCATCGAGCCTCACCTCGACGCCGATGAGCCGCCAAAGGTAGTAGTCTTATTATCCACCCCCAACGTGTTATTCCACCAATCACTCATATCTCGAGTCAAGAGTATTTCCACCCCACACCATTGTGTCATATCCGCCATTATGTATAATTATTGGCGTGTTTGTAATAATTGGTTGGGCATCTTCACTTCGACCTGTAATATTTTAATGCTACCGCTTATTGTATCAAAGTTTTGTCTACCGGTATGGAGGATTTTCCTCATACTGGATTTCATAGGTCGGTTGCTCAATAATTATTTTTATTGAAAAACCGGTCGTGACAAGCTTGGTACCAGAGCCAGGCTGACTGTAGGAAGCCACTAGGTGCGATCGCTAATCGGTTATTAGTAGAATAGAGCTGTTTATTCTTTTTACAAATGTAGTATAAATTTATGATTTGACTACTCAGGATTTTTGCCTACTTTTGTAGATGGCTGGCAACGACTGCGAGTCGCAGATGTTCGCCAACATGCCCGATGGGTTCGTCAAGCTTCTCTCCTTCATCGTCCAAGTCGCGATGGGGCCAGCTGTGCGCCCAGTCTTCTCACTTTCTCAGCACAAAGTCAATGACCGTCTAACCATGCACCAAGCTGCGGTGCAATTCAAGGGAGGGCGTATTGAGTTACGCCGCTTCCGGTTCTTGGGAAGAGCCATGCCCACGGAGAAGCATGCACTGCAGATGGCAGCCCGTGAGACGATAGCTCGTCCCAGGGACATCCTTCCTTCAATGAAGACTCGTCGTTACCGCTACCTGCCATGTCACGTGCCATATACCTGCCACTACGCGTTCTCTTGCCCCTGCAGGAGAACGAGACGGCTTTTGAGATGCTCGCCAGTATCTCCGGGCTTTGGAGGCAGCCTTCGACAACCCTGGTGGACGACTTTGTAGCTGCTCAAGCATGGACTCGATCCATGGGCTGTGCCGCCAACAGAGGGAGCTCCTGCGCGCACCGCCATCGACTTTCGCCTCGTCATCAAGATCGCTTGCTCCTACCGCTCTCACCACTACTCACGCCTGCCTACCACGGAGGAGTTCAACCATGTCATTGCGCCTACTCCGGTTCGTTCCGCACCACCCCTCGTGCCCACTCATGTTCGAGTTGTCCCGCACAGGGCACCTGCTCCACCAACTCAGCGCAGCACCTCACGTCTGGAGCCTATCACCGAAGAGGAGGTTGAGTCCCCAGCCTCATCGCCTCACCCTTGGCAGGCCAAGGGAAATCCTTACCATCTCCGAGTAAATGCACGCTTAGCACGCCATGCGATGTACCGACTTGTATGATATGTTTATATGTACATAGGCTGTGAGAAGTAGCTTGTTTGCGCATCATGTAGGAACTAGAGGAGTGCACTAGCCTAAATAACATGTTAGGATTATGTACGCATATCCTGAGTGATGTATTGTATAATTATTGCTTGCGTGTAAGGTATGTAATGAGCAGTCCTTCTCCGTGCGCAAACATTTATTCTCTTGAAAAATCTTGGAGCATTTGCGACTTTTTCCGTCTTCTTGAATTTATTGATTTTTGCGACTCAATTTCTTTTCTTATGAGTGTTTCAAAATATATCCCTAGAGTGAACCATGTCTCATCCTTGGACGCGCTCCATGCCAACTCTGACAGAGGAAAATTATGGCACACCCTGTAGCGACCTGACCCAAAATCGGTCAAGTCTCTGTGTCCGTACCATCCCAAGATCATGCTGGCACTCACAATACATTGATGAAATAATCAAAGTTCAATCACACCTGAATTTATTACACGATTCTCATATCGAGTCTTTATTACAATGGAATAAATTCGGCCGAAGGCCAACTCATGAGAAATAAACTAAGTAAAGTCATGCGAGCGTAGAAGAATAGCGAGTCCATCCGACTCCAAAGGGCAATCGCCAAGCGTGGATCGTAGCCTCACTCCGATCGGAAAACTCCTCGCAACATATGATGTTGCAGCCGTAGGTCAAGATTTTGAATATGCCGCAAGTCAAAGAGAGAACAACAATAAAAATTTCTAACACTATATGCAATTTGGCTGTGGGGCTCTAAGTTTCATTGTTTTATGAAAAAGCCGCTTTTCCCTATAACAAGGACTTGTTTGCAATTACTACAAAATGTTGGTAGTTGTTGAGATGGTTCCGCCAACCAATGTCTCATTCCCAATTATTAAATAAACCCCTCAATTAATTTATTAAGTTCGGTGTTGAGATATCCGAAATACTCCAGGTTCCAGAGGCTCAAATTGTCCGTAATCGGGACACGACTAATCGATTAGATCTTTTCTCTGCAGAGGTTTGCGACTTTACCCGCAAGAATCATTCCTCCTTTTAAGTCTTCGCACTTCTGGTGTTTGAAAACGGGATGAACGAAACAGGGTCTTCCGAAGAGTTCCTCCGGCCCTTCACGGTGCCCATCCAATCCTACCGTTCTTCTACATCTCGTAGCACCGTCGGCCGAGTCACACCTAGGGTCGACCAAGCCAGAGCCCATAATGGCTTGCGGCTGCACAGGTAAGCTTCCGGTCAATGGGGTATCCATCCGTCTCTTCGTGGCTGGGTGAAGCTTTCCGCAAGATGTCATGGCACTTCTCCATGCATCCCGGCCAACCACTGGTTTTCTCCAGGGTGCCCGTCAACCGTCCTCCACCCAGTAGTGAATTTTGAAGTCCATCTTGAGCTTGAAGTCATGGGGTTGTCATCATCTTGACTCTCACATCTCCCTTATGAATCACTCAACCAACCCCGTCTACGAGCATAACAAAATTAAACTACTTCGTCCCGGCCATGGTAACAAGGAATTGGTTTCATCCTACCTCATGATACTACTCAAGAACATAACTTAAAAATTCTCCTACTGCATGCATGGTGGGGAGGTATAATTCTAATGCAATAAAATCATAGGTATTGTAATAGAAAACATGATCAAATGACTTGCCTGGCTGACGGTCTTGAAAGCTAGGGACTCGTGATAGCAGGCTTTAGACTCCGGAAATTCTACCGAATCAAACAATAGCACAATAAGTATGGCACAATATAACATAACAGCAAGTTGGAAGTAAAACACCCAAGCACTCAAACCAAAATCCAAAGAAAACTCGGAGAAAGCAAATCAAGGTTTTCACCACATCAAGCATCAACTAAGAAATAGTTTTACACAACTAAAACTTTTCTTAACAGAACGTAAGCATGGGTTTTGCTAACTAACAGAAGGGAAAACAACATATAAACTAGGAGCAAAAAGAATCACATCAAAAGCTATTATAGAACTCCTATTATGCCTATAACAATCCTAGCAAGAAAAAATAAAATAAAAATTTTATTTATTATAAGTAAAAGTTCATGTTCTGTAGCTACAGAAACTAATCTAAAATAAACTATAACATAGTAAAAATAAAATTATTTAATAACTAAAACAATAGGAAAACTGTAGCTAGTTAAATAAACAAGAATTACATGATTCTGACTAAAACTATTTTTTTATTAATTCTAAAATACCCAAATAAATTCCTACGGTTAGGCAAGGTCAAAACAAAGTTGTGACAAAAAGAATCACTAAAAAATAATATTCCTAACTCATTTTATAGCAGAATTACTATTCTGTCTAAATCTAAAATAAAGCAATTTTAAATAATTTTAACATGACTAATTATATTTTCTACAGAAACTACAATAAATTTGCAAACCAACAAAAAAAGAATCACTTAAAAATATTAAGTAGATTAAAAGATATGAATTTTACAAAACTGAAACTATTCTGTTAAACAAGAACACTAAAAGTAAAACTAAAACGAAAAACTAGCTAATGGGCCTATCTAACGCTTCTCGCGTTAAATAACTAAACTACGCACACGGTTTAACGAGAAAACAAACCGCGTCGGCCGTCCAACTAAACCCTAATAAAACCGATCTAAACCGGAATAAAACCGGTTCACTTAAACTAAACCTAAATAAAACGTATTCTTCTGAGGAGATCTATCCTAACCCTACGATCTAGATCGAACGGCGACGGGAGCTCCGGCGACGGCGGCTCGGGCGACGACGGCTCCGGTGGCTCCGGTGGTCTGGGACGTCGTGGGAGGTCCCATGAAAAGTGGCGTGGCGAGGGGTTCGGTTGGTCGACCTGTGGAGCTCGGGGCGGCCTGAGGTGGTCGGGTGGGGCAATGGCGGCGGCTCGGGTCTCCATGAGCGATGCGGCGAGGGAGAGAGGGCTCAAGCGAGGGGCGAGGGGGAACGGGTCGAGGGGGTATATATATGGGGCCTCGACTTGGAGGAGGGGCAGGTCGGGCGAGGGATCGGGAGGATCCCGAGATCTCGCGATTTCGCGTGGCCAAGCTGGCGTCGGCTTGGGGAGGAAGAAGGTGGCGGGGTCCACCTGTCGGCGAGAGGAGGGAGGTGTGTTATGGTCGGGCGACCGAACGGTAGGATTCGGCTGGGATCGGTCGGCGCTGGTGGGCTGCTCGGTGTTGGCAGTCGGTCATACTGTGGGCCGTCAAGGGCTGACCGGGTCAGTTTGGCCGGGTTGGTTGGCTGGCTGGGGGTTCTTTCTCTTTTTTTTTTGAATTTAGAGAGAGCGAGAAAAACATAATAAATATAAATATTTTATATAGGACATATATATATATGTCAAAATCATCAGGGGAATATTCCCTACAATTTGAACATTTTTCCAGGGGCAAAACTCAAACTTTTTAAAAAAATCATTTTTTTGAAATCCCAAATAAAATCAGATTTGAATTCAAATCTTTTTGGCAAACTTTTCTTCTAACATTTTTGGAGTGTCATGTTTACTCCTCTCATACTTTTTCTCAAGTATTTTTCTCAAGTAATAAATTTCAACTGCCAATTTGAATTCAAATTCCACAAACTCAAAATCCTCCGAAATACTTCAAATGCCACTCAATTTCAAACAATATGCATAGATGCTTAGCTATAATTGTAAAACATTCCAAATAGGAAATTTGGGATGTTACAAACCTACCCACCTTAAGATGAATCTCGCCCTCGAGATTTGGGTTGGCTAACAAATAGGTGCGAGTGGTCTCGAAGGAGGTCTTCTTCGCGCTCCCAGGTGGCTTCCTCTTCGGAGTGATGACTCCACAGCACCTTGCAAAACTTGATGATCTTGTTGCGGGTGACTCGTCAGTCTCGAGAATTGGACGGGTTTCTCCTTATAAGTCGATCACCGCCGAACAGTATGGCCTCTAGGGGCAATTGTGTCTCTCAACGGAATATCGGCCATGTCGGCATGACACTTCTTCACCGAGAAACATGGAAGACATCATGAACTCCGGACAATCCTTCCGCAATTCCAACTTGTAAGCAACTTCTCCACGACGCTCGAGGATTTTGTAGGGGCCAATGAATCGGGTGCTAACTTTCCTTTGACACCAAACCTCTTGATTCCACGGCGGAGACACACGAAGATATGCTCGGTCTCCCGCTTCGTAAGTTACTTCCTTGCGTTCTTGTCGGCATAACTCTTCCGCCTCGATCGAGCCACCTTGAGCCTATCTCGAATCAGCTTGACTTTCTCTTGAATCTCGATAAGATCGGGACCGAAAAGTTTTCGATCTCCAACACCATCCCACAGCAATGATGTTCTGCATCTCCTTCCTTATAGAGCTTCGAAAGGGGCCATCTTCAGACTGGTCTGATAACTGTTATTGTATGAGAATTCCGCGTATGGCAAATTATCATCCCAGCTAGATCCATAGTCTAGCGCACAAGCTCTCAACATGTCCTCCAGGATCTGGTTGACTCTCTCGGTCTGTCCATCTGTCTGCGGATGAAAAGTCGCATCAACTCCAGCCTCGTACTCCAAAGTTTCATGCAACCGATTCCAAAACTTTGAGGTAAATTGTGTTCCTCTATCCGACACGATACTCCTCGGAACTCCATGCAGGCATACGATCCTGGTCATGTATATCTTGGCTAACTTAGCTGGTATAGGTAGTCTTCACGGAATGAAATGAGCTACCTTGGTCAATCGATCAACCACTACCCAGATGGAATCATAACCTGAACGGGTCCTGGGTAATCCTGTGATAAATCCATTCCAAGTTTTTCCCATTTCCACTGGAATCGGGCGAGGGTTGAAGTAACCCGGTGGCTTCGATGTTCCGCCTTTACTCATTGGCAAACATCGTGACATCGCTACGTACTCAGCAATATCCTTCTTCATACCGCCCACCGTAAACTTTCCTTCAAATCCAGATACATCTTGGTGTTACCGGGTGAATCGAGTACGGTGAATCATGAGCCTCCTGAAGAATTAGCTTTCGAGTTCGGGATCATTGGGTACATAAATACGATCCTCGTACCATATAGCTCCATATTCATCCTTACGAAACCCTTTAGCTTTTCCTTCATTCATCCTTTTCTTTATCTCATCAATTTCCTTGTCCGACTTCTGGGCTTCACGAATTCTTTCGGTCAAGGTGGACTGAACTTCCAGAGCTGCAACATATCCTCTCGGAACTATCTCCAGTCGGAGATCTCTGATGTCATCGACTAACTCCTGGGGTAATCCTCCTGCTATAAGAGTATTTACATAACTCTTACAGCTCAAAGCATCTGCTACAACATTAGCCTTCCCTGGGTGATAATGCAATCTCATGTCATAGTCCTTGATTAACTCTAGCCATCTCCTCTGCCTGAGGTTCAACTCTTTTTGCGTGAAAATATACTTCAAGCTTTTATGATCTGTGTAAACATCACAACGGTTTCCGATAAGGAAATGTCTCCAGGTCTTGAGTGCATGCACTACGGCTGCTAACTCCAAATCATGTGTGGCATAATTCATCTCGTGTGGTCGTAGCTGTCTGGAGGTATAAGCTACAACTTTTCCTTCCTGCATGAGTACTCCTCCGAGTCCTTGACGAGAAGCATCACAATATACCGTAATCCTTGTGTATGTCCTGCAAAATCAATCTTGGGCTGTGACCAAACGCTTTCTTCAATTCACAGAACCGCTTCACAATCCTCGGTCCAAATGTACTTGGCATCCTTCTTCAACAGCTCGATCATGGGCTTGGCAATCTTCGAGAAGTTCTCAATAAACCTCCGATAATATCCTGCGAGTCCGAGAAAGCTGCGGATCTCCTTGGTCGAGGTGGGCGATCGCCAATCGGTGATCGATTCAACCTTGGCGGGTCAACTGCTATTCCTTCTCCTGAAATAACATGTCCGAGGAATCCGACTTCCTTCAGCCAAAATTCACATTTGCTGAACTTGGCATACAACCGATGTTCTCGAAGTTTCTCGTAACTAGACGCAAATGTTCCTTATGCTCTTCCTCGCTCTTGGAGAAAATCAAGATATCATCGATGAACACCACGACAAACTTGTCCAGATACTCCATAAATACCTTGTTCATCAAATTCATGAAGTATGCAGGGGCATTAGTCAATCCAAATGACATGACGGTATACTCATATAAACCATACCTGGTAGTGAATGTTGTTTTGGGTATATCCTTTTCACGGATCTTCAACTGATGATACCCTGATCGAAGATCGATCTTGGAGAATACCTTGGCTCCAACTAGCTGATCAAATAGATCATTAATCATTGGCGAGGGTACTTGTTCTTGATGGTCACGCTGCTCAACGAACGATAATCCACAACCATTCTCGTGCTTCCATCCTTCTTCTCTACCAAAAGAACTGGCCTCCCCAAGGTGATGAGCTTGGCGAATATATCCCTTCTCCAATAGCTCATTAATTTGCTTTTGATCTCTTCCAATTCGTTCGGGGCATCCGATAGGGTCTCTTGGATATCGGGCTGTGCCGGGCAATAACTCAATCAGAAATTCAATGTCTCTGTCCGGTGGCATTCTGGTAATTCCTCCTAAACACATCGGGAAAATCTTGCACCATCGGGCACTTCCTCCCGAACAACTCCCGTGAGGGAATTCACCGATTGTTCATCGGGATACGCCCGGATACATACTTGATCCTCTTACGCTCCGGAGTGGTGAGCGTAATTGACTTCCGGCACGCCTATGTTTCCTTCAAACTTCGTCTAACCAATCCATGCCTAGGATTACATCCAAGGTCCTGGGTTTCCAATACTATGAGGTCTGCGGGAATTTATGGTTTCCGATGTTAAGGGTTGCATGACAGCCTAAGCTCGCCATCATTTCTCCTCTGCGGAACCGACGTGAAGAGGGCTTCTAAGGGTTCTAGTGGGCAACCCGCATTTCTTCCACAACTACCCTTGATATGAATGAATGCGTTGCACCGTAATCAAAGAGTACCAATACCGGATGTGAATTTAATAAAAACTTACCAACCACGATGTTCCGGCTGATCATAGACGCCCTCCACGTCAATGTGGTTCACCCGAGCACGAGGAAAAGGGTTGGGCTTCTTTTCCGAGCTTCCATTGCCGCTTTCCATTCCTCCGCTTGGCCTCCGGGCAGTCGGTGGCATAGTGCCCTGTTTTTCGGCACTTGAAACAGTGATGTGACTCAGATCCTTCGAGCCGGGCAGACGATCAGGTTACAATTGCCGCTTCCATTGCTCGACTTGTTGTCGTGGTTGCGGTTGTTCCCATTCCCTCCATGGTTATGTCCTCCATGATTATGTCCTCCATGGGTGTGATGGGTATGCCTTCCAGTATGGGGCATAACGGGCTTCACGAGCTCCAGAGTTGTACTTCCCCGCCATACTTCCGCTATGGCTATCAATCTCTGCTGCTTGCCTTCAAGTATGGTGGCCTTGTCTACCAGCTCCGGTAGTTGTTGAAGGTAGCCACCATTAGCTGCATTCCCAGCTCGTCATTGAGTCCTCGAGAAACTTTTTCCTGCTTATGCATCTGTGGCCACATCATCCGGCATAGCGAGCTAACTTGCTGAACTCATCCACGCATCGCCCCACAAGACGGTTCCCTGGCGTAAGTTATGAACTCACGCTTCTTCGCACTCATGGCTCCACCGAGACATGAGCGGTGCGAAAGCTTCTGGCTGAACTGATCCCATGTGATGGTGGCGATGGGATAAGTGGCGGTGTAGTTCTCCCACCAAGATGCTGCAGGTCCATCAAGTTGATGTGCGGCAAAGCGCACCTTCTCTCGTGATCTCATGCATCCAAAGCAGTGGCTAACTCTCTTCCGACCTTGCGGAGCTAATCATCGGCCACAATCGGCTCAAGGTCTGCTAGAGAACACCGCGGATTCAGCCTTAAGAAGCGGGTCAAGTTGTCAACAGGGGTGGTGGCGGTGGATTGTTGTTGTTGTTGTTCTGGTTCGATGAGCATCTCGCATGAGGGCATTCTGCTGCCGGATCACCGGGTGAGCTCCGCCAAAGTTGAAACCGGGTCACGCCTCTGAGGCATCCGTGTTTTGGAGTGGATGAGAAAATTAGAATAGAACAAGGGTCTAA
The DNA here is from genome assembly GCA_021605145.1 of Aegilops bicornis. Taxonomy (NCBI): domain Eukaryota; kingdom Viridiplantae; phylum Streptophyta; class Magnoliopsida; order Poales; family Poaceae; genus Aegilops; species Aegilops bicornis. The sequence goes on from CM038673.1 coordinate 731,661,351, forward strand.
TGAGAAAATATCACTACCCATATGAATGCACAATCATAATCACACCAATCATTTATTCAATCATCTCAAACATGGTTCAATCTCGGATTACAAATTCTCACGACTAAACGAAAATAACGGCCTAACTGATCGACGGAAAAATAAAATAACATGGCGGTCGACTAAATGTCTTCATCAATAATCCCTGCATCCTCTGGTGCGGCGTCGTCCGGTGGGGCGTCCTCGATGCGCGGCGCCTCCTCTTGCGGCTTTCTTCGGTGGAGCTCCTTCATAGTCCCGGGTCATTGCTCACGAGGGGTTCGTCATCTCCACTCGGAAAAAGGTCTTCTCCAGTCCATCTTCTCCTCTAATGCGGCAACATCCATCTTCAGCTTGTCGACTCTCCATGAAATCCTTGATTTCTTCTTCATGGTCAAGGAAGTCCGCGTGTGCCTTCTCCTCCGGTTCCAGCTTCACGGAACAACAGCCTCCTGTGTACCTTCGCGTTCTGGCGAGTCCGGATTTCCGTTTCTCGAGGAGACTCTCCAAGTCTTGGACATATGAGAGAATGGAGTCGTCTTCTACAAGACGGATGATATCTCCATTCCTAGCTCGCAAGAAATCATGGCGAGGTCGATGGGTCGAGCTCGCCCTGTACTCTTCTCGGAGATGTCCAAGTGCACGATATATCGCCATGTCTCTTCCGAGAATCCAACTGAAATCGGTAAACTCAAAGTCAATGGGCTCTGAATGTCCTCCGAAGGTCCTCCCTGGAATGTGCACCTTAATCCTGTAGCGGGTATCCGTCGAAAGTGCATTGGTAGGCTTCCCGGTGATTGAGGGCAGAGCAATATTCAGCTTCTTCACGATCTGAACCATCTTCTTGCCGAGAGGCATCGTCTCATCTGGTTGGCAAAACTCCGTAGCGTAACCGGGGTGAACTCAGCGACCATCTAAAATGTTGAAAATCGGAGTGAAGTCGTAAATGAACAGGGAGAATTACGGAATGATAAGGACATAAAATAAATAGTCTCTTCCTATGGCTTTCCGATCCTAGGGTTACGCCCCACGGTCAGCAGGTGCTCGATACCATCTTCAGAGCGACCGACCCAAAATCGGTCAAGTCTCCGTGGTTCTGCATACCATCCCAAGATCATGCCGCACTCACAAGACATTGATGAAATAATCAAAGTCCAATCACACCTGAATTTATTACACGATTCTCATATCGAGTCTTTATTACAATGGAATAAATTCGGCCGAAGGCCAACTCATGAGAAATAAACTAAGTAAAGCTGCGGAAGCGTAGAAGAATAGCGAGTCCATCCGACTCCAAAGGGCAATCACCAAGCGTGGATCGTAGCCTCACTCCTGATCGGAAAACTCCTCTGCAACATATGACGTTGCAGCCGTGTAGGTCAGCATTTTGAATATGCCGGCAAGTCAAAGAGAGAACAACAATAAAAATTTCTAACACTATATGCAATTTGGCTGTGGGGCTCTAAGTTTCATTGTTTTGCGAAAAAGCCGCTTTTTCCCTATAACAAGGACTTGTTTGCAATTACTACAAAATGTTGGTAGTTGTTGAGATGGTTCCGCCAACCAATGTCTCATTCCCAATTATTAAATAAACCCCTCAATTAATTTATTAAGTTCGGTGTTGAGATATCCGAAATACTCTGTTCCAGAGGCTCAAATTGTCCGTGAATCGGGACACGGCTAATCGATTAGATCTTTTCTCTGCAGAGGTTTGCGCACTTTACCCGCCGTAATCGCTCCTCCTTTTAAGTCTTCGCACTTCCTGGTGTTTGAAAACGGGATGAACGTAAACAGGGTCTTCCGAAGAGTTCCTTCCGCCATCGCCGGTGCCCATCCAATCCTACCGCTCTTCTACATCTCGTAGCACCGTCCGCCAGAGTCACACCTAGGGTCGACTGCCAGAGCCCATAATGGCTTGCGGCCGCATTGTAAGCTTCCGTCAATGGGGTATCCATCCGCCTCTTCGTGGCTGGGTGAAGCTTTCCGCAAGATGTCATGGCACTTCTCCATGCATCCCGCCAACCACCGGTTTCTCCATGGTGCCCGCCAACCGTCCTCCACCCAAAGAGTGAATTTTGAAGTCCATATTGAGCTTGAAGTCATGGGGTTGTCATCATCTTGACTCTCACATCTCCCTTATGAATCACTCAACCAACCCCGCTTCTCTGAGCATAGCAAAATTAAACTACTTCATTCCCGCCATGGTAACAAGGGAATTGGTTTCATCCTACCTCATGATACTACTCAAGAACATAACTTAAAAATTCTCCTACTGCATGCATGGTGGGGAGGTATAATTCTAATGCAATAAAATCATAGGTATTGTAATAGAAAACATGATCAAATGACTTGCCTGGCTGACGGTCTTCGAAAGCTAGGGACTCGTGATAGCAGGCTTCGCACTCCGGAAATTCTACCGAATCAAACAATAGCACAATAAGTATGGCACAATATAACATAACAGCAAGTTGGAAGTAAAACACCCAAGCACTCAAACCAAAATCCAAAGAAAACTCGGAGAAAGCAAATCAAGGTTTTCACCACATCAAGCATCAACTAAGAAATAGTTTTACACAACTAAAACTTTTCTTAACAGAACGTAAGCATGGGTTTTGCTAACTAACAGAAGGGAAAACAACATATAAACTAGGAGCAAAAGAATCACATCAAAAGCTATTATAGAACTCCTATTATGCCTATAACAATCCTAGCAAGAAAAATAAAATAAAAATTTTATTTATTATAAGTAAAAGTTCATGTTCTGTAGCTACAGAAACTAATCTAAAATAAACTATAACATAGTAAAAATAAAATTATTTAATAACTAAAACAATAGGAAAACTGTAGCTAGTTAAATAAACAAGAATTACATGATTCTGACTAAAACTATTTTGTTATTAAATCTAAAATACACAAATAAATTCCTACGGTTAGGCAAGGTCAAAACAAAGTTGTGACAAAAGAATCACTAAAAAATAATATTCCTAACTCATTTTATAGCAGAATTACTATTCTGTCTAAATCTAAAATAAAGCAATTTTAAATAATTTTAACATCACTAATTATATTTTTTACAGAAACTACAATAAATTTTCAAACCAACAAAAAAGAATCACTTAAAAATATTAAGTAGATTAAAAGATATGAATTTTACAAAACTGAAACTATTCTGTTAAAACAGAAAACTAAAAATAAAACTAAAACGAAAAACTGGCTAATGGGCCTATCTAACGCTTCAAGCGTTAAATAACTAAACTACGCACACGGTTTAACAGAAAACAAACCGCGTCGGCCGTCCAACTAAACCCTAATAAAAACCGATCTAAACCGAAATAAACCGGTTCACTTAAACTAAACCTAAATAAAGCGTACCCCTTCGGGGAGATCTATCCTAACCCTACGATCTAGATCGAACGGCGACGGGAGCTCCGGCGACTTACCGAGGCGGCGACGGCGACGGCGGCTCGGGCGACGACGTCTCCGGTGGCTCCAGTGGTCTGGGACGTCGGCGGGGAGGTCCGACGAGTCTTGGCGTGGCGAGGGTTCGGTTGGTCGACTCGGTGGAGCCTCGGGGCGGTCGGAGGTGGTCGGGGTGGGGCAATGATGGCGGCGGCTCGGGTCTCCGCGAGCGATGCGGCGAGGAGAGAGGGTTGGGCGAGGGGCGAGGGGGGAACGGGTCGAGGGGTATATATGGGGGCCTCGACTTGGAGGAGGGGCAGGCTCGAGGGATCGGGAGGATCCCGGAGATCTCGGGATTTCCGTGGCGGCGCGCGTGGCGGCTTGGGGAGGAAGAAGGTGGCGGGGTCCACTGTCGTAGAGGGAGGGAGGTGTGTTGATCAGGCTGACCGAACGGTAGGATTCGCGCTGGGATCGGTCGGCTGGTGGTGGGCTGGTCTTGGGCCGGTCATACTGTGGGCCTGGGCTGACCAGTGGCTGTCATTGGTCGGGTTGGGTGGGCTACAGGCCTGTGGGGGTTCTTTCTCTTTTTTTTTGAATTTAGAGAGAGCGAGAAAAACATAATAAATATAAATATTTTATATAGGACATATATATATCAAAATCATCAGGGGAATATTCCCTACAATTTGAACATTTTTCCAGGGGCAAAACTCAAACTTTTTTAAAAAAATCATTTTTTTGAAATCCCAAATAAAATCAGATTTGAATTCAAATCTTTTTGGCAAACTTTTCTTCTGACATTTTTGGAGTGTCATGTTTACTCCTCTCATACTTTTTCTCAAGTATTTGTCAGGCATTGTTTTGAAATAAATTTCAACTGCCAATTTGAATTCAAATTCCACAAACTCAAAATCCTCTGAAATACTTCAAATGCCACTCAATTTCAAACAATATGCATAGATGCTTAGCTATAATTGTAAAACATTCCAAATAGGAAATTTGGGATGTTACACACCCCCAGTCAACAATTTCACACAGGGGCAGACAAGTCAACAGGACAGTGAAACGTCACTTTCCCAAATGTGTCGTCTTTACGAACAAAGTCAGCAGCAACATCAGGAAATAATGAACCAAGTCATCAATATGGGGAATCACCGTGGATCAGACGGCAGCAATCAAAGTTATCTGAGCTACAGAAGACACGTCCCCAAACATTTTCTCACACTGACAAACCTCTTGAAGCCGAAGACTGGCTTCGAGACATGGAAAGAAAGTTAATTATTGCCCAATGTTCAGATCTTGAGAAAGTGCTTTATGCTCCGCACTATCTCACTGGAGCGGCCGCATCATGGTGGGAAAATTTCCTACACATGCACCCCAACGAAAATAATATAACATGGGAGGAATTTAAAGAAGGTTTTCGTGGGGCACATATTCCTAAGAGTCTTATGAGGATCAAAAAGAGAGAATTTGATGACCTCAGTAAAGGACAATGACGGTGTCGTAATACAATAGTCAGTTTACTCGCTGTCTCGCCACGCCAACGAGGAGCGTATGTCGGAAAACAAAAGATGGAGAAATTCCTAGACGCCCGACACCGCGCTTAAATGCCAATTGGTCGTACACACCTTTCCAGATTTTAAGACGCTGGTGGATAAGGCCATTACCTTGGAAAATGAGAGACGCGGCTTAGAAGATTTCCGCAAGCGGAAGAGGGACCAGACTAATCACGCCCGCTACCACCGCAAAGAAGACAGATGTTCGTAAAAACTGGACACCCAAACCCACGACAAGCGCCTCACACCCAATCAAGAATTTCCATACAAGGGACAAGGAGTTCATATACCGCCCAAAGCGTTACTGTTACGCTTAGGAGAAGAAGGGCACTATGCCAAGCAGTGCCACCAGCCAAGGAACTCGACCCCAAAGCCGAACAATGGAGGCAATAATTTGGCGCCAAAGCGCAACAATTTCAACCCAAATAACAACCACAGGAAGGGTCATCTGAACCACGTGACCAAAGAGGAAGCACAAAATGCCCCAGATATCGTACTCGGTATGTTTCCTGTCAACAAAATACCTGCCATGGTTTTTTTTTTATTCTGGAGCTTCTCACTCATTCGTTTCGAAAAGTTTTGCCTTGCAAAATAATTTTTCGATGCTTCCCTTGGAAAAATCTATGGTCGTCAAGTCCCCTGGAATTAAGCAAGTTACCCGCATTATTGCTGTGGTGTGGTTATCGAGTTTGAAGGGTTGAAGTTTCACGCAAATCTTATCGTGTTGGAAAATAAAGGGCTGGATGTCATCTTAGGGATGGATTGGTTAACCACCAACAAAGGTTTTATTGACTGCTTCAACAGAAACGTAATACTCACCCACCACCACGGGAAGACCATAAAGGTTTCAGCCAAGGAAAGAAAAATATCCCGGCAACCGAGATTGAACAAGGTGGATATTTCTGAATTGAGCAAGGTTCTCGTAGTGTGTGAATTTCCAGATGTATTTCCCGAAGAGCTACTGGGCATGCCACTGCACCGAGAGATAGAATTCTGCATTGAGCTAGCACCCGGAAACTCTCCCATATACAAGAAACCATACATAATGGCACCATCCGAATTGGTAGAACTGAAGAAGCAAATAAAGGAATTATTGGAAAAAGTGTATATACGATCCAGTTCCTCACCTTGGGGTTCACCAATTTTGTTTGCCAAAAAGAAGGATGGAACACTGAGATTGTGCATAGACTATCGAGCGCTAAACATGGTCACAATCAAGAACAAATATCCGATGCCACGAATAAATGATTTATTCGATCAACTCGCCGCCAAGGTGTTCTCAAATATTGAATTGAGATCGGGATACCATCAACTGAAAGTGCGAACCGAAGATATTCCCAAGACAGCTTTCACCTCCAGATACGGATTGTATGAGTTCACCGTAATGCCATTCGGACTAACAAACGCCCCCGCATATTTTGTTCACCTCATGAACAAAGTATTCATGAAGTTTATGGACAAGTTTGTTGTGGTATTTATCGATGATATTCTGGTATACTCCAAAACACCAGAAGAGCACGCTGAACATCTCCGAATTGTACTAGCGGAACTCAGGAAACATCAATTGTACGCTAAATTCAGCAAGTGTGAATTTTGGCTAAAGCAAGTAGGTTTACTGGGCCACGGACTGACCCAAGAAGGTATCGCCGTAGACCCGGAAAAGGTCAAGGCCGTATTTGGCTGGAAGCCACCAGCCAGCGTGACGGATGTACGAAGTTTCTTGGGAATGGCAGGATACTACCGAAGATTTATTGAAGGATTCTCCACCATAGCAAAGCCAATGACGCAACTACTCAAGAAAGACAGGAAGTTTGAATGGACGAAAGCTTGCGAGAAAAGTTTCCAAGAACTGAAGAGGAAACTTACGACAGCACCAGTATTAATTGTGCCAGACATACACAAGAATTTTGAGGTATATTGTGACGCATCTCGAAAGGGCCTCGGGTGCGTATTAATGCAAGAAGGCAAGGTTATCGCATATGTTTCTAGACAACTTCGCAAGCATGAGGAAAATTATCCTACTCATGACTTGGAATTAGCAGCAGTTATTCATGCACTCAAGGAATGGAGACACTTCTTACTTGGAAATCGTTGTGAAATATAAACGGACCACAAAAGCCTCAAGTATATTTTCACACAACCAGAACTCAATTTACTAAGAACGACGCTGGTTGGAATTAGTAAAGGATTATGATGTTGGAATCCACTACCACCCGAGCAAAGCAAATGTTGTAGCAGATGCTCGAGTCGGAACCCTAGTCCCAACAACGACAAAGATGCCAAACTTGAGACCTGAATTCCAGCAGGAATTTGCTAAGCTCAATCTGATGGTGGTCACCGAAGGCAGTGTGTCGAACTTAGAGTTACAGCCTACCCTGATAGAGAAGGTTAAAGAGGCTCAACGTGGACACCCCAGCATTGAAGGCATAAAACGGAAGATGAATTTGGGCAAGGCCTCAGAATTCATTATCGATGAGCACGGAATATTGTGGTACGGGAATAGAATTTGCGTACCAAATATCCATGACCTTAAACAGCAAATCTTGGTTGAAGGCCACACCGCTCCGTATTCAATCCATCCTGGAGGAACAAAAATGTACAAAGATCTTCAGGAAACATTTTGGTGGCATGGTATAAAAAGAGACATAGCCACGTTTATTGCATGTTGTGACTCATGTCAACGCATCAAGGCCAAGCACCAGAAACCGGCCGGACTATTGCAACCAAATAAGATACCCGAGTGGAATGGGACGAGATTGGAATGGATTTTATTGTTGGACTACCTCGGTCACGACACGGACATGATGCCATATGGGTCATCACTGATAGACTGACTAAAGTAGCACACTTCATCCCCGTGAAGACAACCCACACCACTCAGAAGCTTGCTAGGCTCTACCTTTCTCGTATCGCCCGCTTACATGGAGTCCCAAAGAAAATAATCTCGGACAGAGGCACTCAATCCGTCTCCTGATTTTGGGATCACTTACAACAAGCTCACGGGAACTCAGTGGCATTCAAGATCGCATACCATCCCCTGCAGATGGGCAGACCGAGCGAGTAAACCAGATTCTAGAAGATATCTTTGAGAGCATGTGTCCTCACCTATGGGACCAGTTGGGAAGAGAGCTTACCATACGCAGAATTCGCATATAACAACAGTTATCGTGCCAGCCTGCAAATGGCACCATTTGAAGCTCAGACGGGGAAGATGTCGTACCCGCTAAATTGGTCGAAATCGAGACAGCCATATCTTCGGCCCGACATATGCTCAAGGAGGTCAAGATAAGGTCAAGGTGATTAAGGACCGACTCAAGACAGCCCAAAGTCGACAGAAGAGTTATTACGATCAGAAACATCATGGAGTCAATTTTGAACCCGGTGAATTTGTGTACCTATGAGTATCCCCAATGAGAGGCCTGCATCGATTCAAGATTAAAGGGAAGCTAGCACCAAGATTCATCGGACCATTCTGCATAGTGGCACGAAGAGGCACGGTAGCCTACTAGTTAGACTTACCCAAAGAATTATCCGACATCCACGACGTATTCCACGTCTCCCAATTGAGGAAGTGCGTAAGCAACCCAGAGAAACAAGTACCCCATAAAAACATTGACGTGCAGCCAGACCTTACATATCGGGAGCATCCAATAAAAATCTTGGAAGAGTCTCAAAGGAGAACCCGACAGAAAACCATCAAGTTCTTCAAAGTTCAGTGGAGCAACCACACCGAAAGTGAAGCCACTTGGGAAAGAGAGGATTTCCTTCGGACAGAGCACCCGCATTTATTTGAGGATCAGCTGGAATCTCGGGACTAGATTTTTCCTAAGGGGTAGGTGTTGTGACACTCCAAACATGTTCTTTTGGTTTTCTTCAAAAACTTTGTTGGATTTGAAGAAGGTCTTCTAAACCCTTCCAAAAAAAATCTCTCTCTCAAAAACTTTTTCCTTTAGCAAGGATTTTATTTTGGCATCTCCTTCAACTCTGGTGTTTGGTTTTTTTAAACTTTTCTTCTGATTGCCCTCTTCTCAAAATTCAAATTTTTGGATTCTACTTTCTTTTAAAAAGAAAACCCTAGGAGTTTTGCATCTTCTCCAATATTGAAACCACTCATGATTTTACCATGCACCACATGGTAAAATCTTCCCTAAAATCTGTCCTTCCACTTTAGGGCAATCCAAACATTCTGTCTCAGCAAGTTCAATCCATTTCTGAATTTTATTTCATTTATTTCTCCTCCCAAATCTTTTCTTTCCATTATTTTGAGCCTAGGTGATTTGCAAAAGGTGTACCTAAATGCAATTGAGCTTTGACCTCAAACCAACTCCCTGGATAGTCCTTGGTACCCACAACCTAGAACAATCAAGATCCACTCTTCTTCTTTTCAAAAATTTCAAATTTCAGTCTCTGCAAGTTTGGACCAGATTTGTCAAATTTGGTGAAATTCATATCTTCTCTACTCCAAAAATTCCACAAAAATTCAGGCAGCCTCTAGATGCAATGAGAGGCCCCACCACCAAAAATCAGCTCAAGGAGAAACTCCCACATGCCAAAATCATTACAGCCGAACACCGGCCGACATCGCTTCTTTGCATTTTCAAGAAAGTTCAGAGTTTCGTAGTTCGTGTCGCTTTCCCTTCGCCGAGTTCATCCACGCGTCGACAAAGTGCACTTGGCACGTTGCTCACAGCCCCTCCTCCCTGTCCGGAGCACCACACGAGCGCTTGGCTCATTCCTGGCGTCGGTGGCGCCCTGGCCCAACCTCGTCGGCGTCTTCTGCGGCGTCGGGACCTCCCGTGGAAGCCGACAGAAGGCACCACCCCAGCACAACGCCGTTCTGCGCCGCCCAGCTCTCCCTAGCGCTCCGCGTGGCTCATGCATGCCAGCGCACGCCCGCGGCACCGTCGCCGTGGCCCGGCAAGCACAGAACATGCTCCCTGCCGCCGACGGGTCCGCGCCGCTCCGTTCCGTCGAGCATACCCAAAGCAACCAAACCCCGGCTCGTTCAGCACCTAAACGGAATCAGTTGACCTCCACGATGGCACTCAACCCTAAAACCACCCCGACCAATGCCCTGCGCCGCCGTAACACTCGCCGGACTTATCCGTTCACGGCAACCGCCTCGGGCCATATATAAATAGCACCCCCCGAGCTTGCTCTCGCCCTCGCACAACTCCACCACCTCACCAGACCCCGCCTAGCCACTGGAAGAGCCTCGAGGGGCCCTTCTTCCTCGACTCCGGCCAACTCCGGCCGCCACGGGCTCCGGCAACGTTCTCTTCGGTGAGAACTCCTCCACCGCCCTACTCCTTCCCGTAGCCTCGTGGCACCACTAGGAGGCTAACCCCCACCTCAATTTGACCTCCGCAGCACTCTCCGACGAGGCCCACGACCACCCGAACCGCCGTCCGCCGGAGCAAGCACCGCCGTCGACGTGGTGCTCGCCGGCGACCACCACCACCACCCACCATCGCGGAACGGCGCCCTGAGCATGGAGGTACCCTCTGATCTCCCTACCTTGCCGTGGATCGCCATGCACCATCGCGGCTCTCGAACACCGTCGTGCTCTGCCGCCTCTTTCAAATATTCAAACCTGACGGGTGGGACCCGCCCGTCAGCCTCTCTGTTGTTTTTTTTGAACCGTTTTCTGAAAGCGTACTCTGGCAAATACGCTTTCTACTCTGAACCATTTTTCTGCACTTTTCTGCTTAGGCCCCTAAGGGTTTTCTGTTTCATTACAGATGGGTCCTTGGACCAAAAATCTTATAACTTTTTAACAGAAAGGAATTTTTGAGTGATTCTTTTTCTGTCCTCTTCAAAATTTTGTCTAGTTTTTTATCATATTTATTTGAAAAATATTTGTATTACTTTTCTGTACCCCACGGTATTTACGTTAGCGCGTGTGTTTTGTGTACCGTAGATACCGAAGGAGGTGACGGAACCGTGAACTTCACCGAGCTAGACCCCGACTACTCCGAACCAGGCAAGCAATGTTTGAACTTTTGATATGATGAGTGTTTGGGCATGTTTGCATTATTTTTGTATCATGGCACGTTCATGAGCATCTCGATGATAGATTATGTCGTAAGAGTTGAGGCAAGTGAGTTTCGGAAAATCCATGAGTTGTTGGAAACATGTTGCATGGCCATGAGTTGGCATGAGTATGGGTAAGAAGGCAGTGTTGTAGCATGCCAGGCTTATGCCAGATCGTTGACCCAAAGGTCAACATAAATCAGTCAAATTCCCGTCCGTCTCCCCTTTTGTACTACCACCTGTTTCCCGCAAGGGATAGGGCTTAGTAAGTTGCAAACCACTTCCTGGTACACACCAAATCGAGATGCCGGGATGAGGGTTCCACGGCCCTGGATTAAAGCCTTTCATCCGATCAGGGGGCATGGGTGTTTCCGGTTGGGACCGAGAGGGGGGCACCCCTTAGAGCGCGCGTAAATAAATTTGATCCCATGCTATTCGAGATTGTGATCTCCCCGTCTCAAAGTTTTTCTTGAACGCTGTCTAGGGTGATTCCTAGCAACGTGAGGTATGATGGGTGTGTGCTAGTTAGCTGTGTTTCCTCCGAAATACCGTAAACAGAACTAGTCCTTCGTGACTACGGAAATCCGTTGGCTGTGGACAATTTTGGTACAAACTCTGCAGAGTCAAAATTCTTGAATTTCACCTTATCCATGTCCGAGTACCGTGTTCACCTTATCTTGTCAAGTGTCAGTCTCGGTGATGTAAAACTCCACGAGAACCATATGAGTGTTAAATATTTATTCCCTGTGAATGGACTAACCCGCTTATTGCCTTGTGAGGAATATTTTCCGTGAGCACCATTTCTTGCCAGTTATGTAAAATGAATTATAAGCCCTTTCTGCAATGTCGCTCAGACGTCCGACTGCGGCATTGTTATCATTTACTTTTGTTATAAGCCCTTTCCGTGATGTCGCTCAGACGTCCGACTGCGGCATTGTTATTATTTACTTTTGTTATAAGCCCTTTCTGCGATGTCGCTCAGACGTCCGACTGCGGCATTGTTATTATTTACTTTTGTTATAAGCCCTTTCTGCGATGTCGCTCGGACGTCCGACTGCGGCATTGTTATTATTTACTTTTGTTATAAGCCCTTTCTGTGATGTCGCTCAGACGTCCGACTGCGGCATTGTTATTATTTACTTTTGTTATAAGCCCTTTCTGCGATGTCGCTCAGACGTCCGACTGCGGCATTATTATTATTTAATTTTGTTATAAGCCCTTTCTGTGATGTCGCTCCGACGTCCGACTGTGGCACGCATGTCTTTTCTTTCAGTATAAGCCCTTTATGAGGTGTCGCTTAGACGCCCGACTGTGGCATGTTTTACTTATTTGTTCACCCTTCGAGGCGTCGCTTCAGACACCCGATCGGTTTTGAGTTTATCTTCTTTGGGTTTTCGAGCGGACTACCGCCGATCCCCTTTTTACTTACTTGTGTTACTGATTTGATAGCACATTGTTATAAATCCATCGCATTCATGCATACATTTGTTATATCTTTTGTCCGAACTGTCTTGCGAGTACTTTCAAAGTACTCACCTGGCTTGTTGATTTGGCCAGATGCTGACAAAGGCGATCTCATGGATGAAGAGTTCGATAGCGAGTCCGACGCCTAGAGGAATCCCAGTCGATCTCGTCGACCCTGGATTAGTCATTGTGCTATATCCGCTTCCGCTACCTAAATAAATTCATCGAGCCTCACCTCGACGCTCGATGAGCCACCTGTGTAGTAGTCTTATTATCCACCCCCCACCGTGTTATTCCACCGATCACTCATATCTCGAGTCAGTAGTATTTCCACCCCACACCATTGTGTCATATCCGCCATTATGTATAATTATTGGCGTGTTTGTAATAATTGGTTGGGCATCTTCAGCTCGACCCTGTAATATTTTAATGCTACTGGCTTATTGTATCAAAGTTTTGTCTACCGGTATGGAGGATTTTCCTCATACTGGATTTCATAGGTCGGTTGCTCAATAATTATTTTTATTGAAAAACCGGTCGTGACAACGCTGGAGCTCGAGTGTGCGGAAATGGATGAGCAAAGGAGGAAGAAGGCGTAGGTGAAAAGGTGGATCCTTATCCCCTTATATGGACGGACGAAGCTATGTGTCCCCCGCCAGCCTGGCAAAACTCGCTTATCTCCCAAGCGCCGTAATCAATGGCGCGGTTGGGTTACTACGTCCGTATTGATGGGAATCCCGGAATAAGAGGCACGATCTCCGCTCTGATAAGACGTGCCAAGGAAACTGCCTCGCTAAACGCGCTGAGGTGGAATAGTAAAAACGATTCATATAAAGGCCTGGCCGTGGTGTGATGTCACACCGCGGAATACGTCAGCAGATCTGTGCAAAGGTTATTCTCTCTACGGTGGTATGTGGAACCTGTTTTGCAGAGCCGGACACTATCCTTGTGTTCAAAATCTTCTATGAAGTATTCGGAGGAGGAACCCGCCTTGCAATGCCGATGACAATGTGCGTGCCGGATTCGTCGTCATTGAAGCCTGGTTCAGGGCTCTTGAGGGAGTCCTGGATTAGGGGTGTCCGGATAGCCGAACTATCACCGCTGGCGGACTCTGGACTATGAAGATACAAGATTGAAGACTTCGTCCCGTGTCCGGATGGGACTTTCCTTGGCGTGGAAGGCAAGCTTGGCGATCTGGATATGTAGATCTCCTACCATTGTAACCGACTGTGTAACCCTAACCCTACCCGGTGTCTATATAAACCGGAGGGTTTTAGTCCGTGGGGACGAACAACAATCATACCATAGGCTAGCTTCTAGGGTTTAGCCTCTTTGATCTCGTGGTAGATCCACTTTTGTACTACCCATATCATCAATATTAATCAAGCAGGAGTAGGGTTTTACCTCCATCGAAAGGGCCCGAACCTGGGTAAAAACATCGTGTCCCTTGTCTCCTGTTACCATCCGCCTAGACGCACAGTTCGGGACCCCCTACCCAAGATCCGCCGGTTTTGACACCGACAACGGGGTCCGGACATACGATGCCGTTTCAAAGAAGCACTTCAATATGCATATCTTGTACCACACATCGCTACATGACCTACCGGTACGTGTGATATTTTGTGGTTGGTGTGTAAAGGGGAAGTGGCCTTGCCCAGTGTGTCGACAGCGTGTGACTTTCATTTGGCTGGCTAAGGGTAACAGGTATGTATGCTTTGACCAACATCGACAGCTTCTTCGTCTTGATCACCCATACAGGCAAGACGCTATGCACTTCCAAAAAGGTGTTATTGTTGATGACCCGCCACCACCTATTATGACCGGTGACCAACTTAAGGATGAGTTAGATGCTCTCTAGGAAAAGCTCGATGGGAAAGGTTTTGTGGGATATGGAGAGACACACCAGTGGACTCACATTCCAAGCTTATGGAGGCTCCCTTACTTTAAAGATCTTCTACTTCCACACAACATTGATGTAATGCACACTTAAAAGAATATTGCGGAGGCCTTACTCGGCATGATCCTCGACACCGAGAAGTCAAAGTATAACATTCAGGCTAGGATCGATCAAGCCAAACTATGCAACAGGCTAAAATTAAATTTGGTGCCTCGTGCAAAAGGTAATTCTTGGAAGAAGCCACCAGCCCCTTTCACCACTTCAATGCCCCAAAGGAAGGAAATTCTCCAATGGATTGTGAACAACTTGTACTTCCCTGATGGATATGCAGCTAATATCATGAGGGGGTGAATATGGCTACAAAGCGAATAGGAGGCCTCAAGAGTCATGACTACCATGTATGGCTTGAGCGGATAATGCCTGTGATGATCCGAGGGTATGTCAAAGAGGATATTTGGCGAGTGCTGGTGAAGTTGAGCTACTTCTTTCATCAGCTTTGTGCCAAAGAACTAGATTATGAAGTGGTTGCAAAGTTGGAGGAACAAGCACCTGAGTTGCTATGCAAGTTAGAGATGATATTTCCGCCAGGTTTCTTTAATACGATGCAACATATGATCTTACATCTCGCGTATGAGGCTAGAATGGGAGGACCTGTGCAGTTCCGATGGCAGTATGCACCTAAACGGGAGTTCAAGCATCTTCGTGGGAAATGTAAGAATAAAGCCCGCATTGAAGCCTCCATAGCCGAGGCATACCTAAACGACGAGGTGGCCATAACCACGACAAAGTACTATCATGACAGTATTCAGACTAGGTTAAATCTAGCTCCTCGCTACAATGAAGAACCCACCAGTAATGTTTCCAACCTTAGCCTCTTCAAAGTCCAAGGTGGCAAAGCAAGTGGACCGAAGCCCAAGAACTTTTCACCTACTGAGTGGTCGACTATTATGATCTATGTCTTGACCAACATGGAAGAAGTGCAACCGTACATAAAGTAAGTGTAGAACCCCTTTATTGACAACTACTCAGTAGTCTTGAGTTCTAACTCGAATTCTTCCTATTGCTAGGGAGTTCCAGAACGAATTCTGGAAGCTACCACGGCCTCCTAGCGACGAAGAATCAGCAGACCTTCTTGAAGATACCAATGCTGATGGCGGTTTCATTTCTTGGTTCTCAAGAAAAGTAACTTTTCTAACTTTATGTTACTTCAAGTTGATCTTACTTGCCTGTAATGCTTCCACTAATGAACCAGAGAATCTCCTATTAATCTTATAGGCATATCAGGAGGTTGATATGGACGCCAAAGTGAGAGAAGTAGCCAAAGGTTTTGAATACGAGGCCAAGTCATTTAAGGCTTACGACATGAAAGGGTATCGCGTCCACACTGATAAACACACGCGTGAGAGGCCCAACCGAATGTCAATAAATAGTGCGGTCTATTGTCTAGGGACAGATGGACATCACTACTATGGAACCATCAAAGAAATTTATGAGTTGCAGTATTGTGGTTTACAAGGAGTGAAGCCCATCTTATTCAGATGCAAATTGGCTCAATCCTGAGAAAGTGAGACAAACCCCTAGTATTGGCTTTGTCGAAGTTGAACGAGCATCGAAATATGCAGGAAATGATGTCTATATTATGGCTCAACAGGCTACACAAGTGTTTTTTCTCCCATACGCGTGCACATCTACGGAATATATCGATCTCTTGAAGTGGGATATCGTGTACAAGGTACCCCCGCTTATCAAGGTACCCACCCCAAACAAGGACGATTACCATATAAACCCTAGAACATATGAGGGAGAGTTCTTTCAAGAAGTAGACACTGACAAAGACGAAGATGATGCAAAGGAAGATGATGGCGTGCATCACGAACATGATGCTATGGAAAATGAGGCCATGGATGACATGTTAGTAGATAATGCAGATGACAAATATGAGGATGTTTCTGACCCTCGAGATTTGGCATTACTTATGCGATGGCACATGGGGCTAGATGAGGGCCCCACTGAAGACTTTGAGGATGAATGTATGAACGGGCATGATAGCGATGATGAAAGCCCTGATCCAAATGTTGCACCTAATATTGACCCTTATTTCTAACAACTCCATGTAATCGTGTGAGAACTCTATGTATGTGTGTCACAACTCTATGTATTCGTGTGTGTAACAACTCTATGTATTCGTGTGTGCAACAACTCTATGTATTCGTGTGTGCAACAACTCTATGTATTTGTGTGTGTAACAGCTATATGTATTATTGTGACAATTCCATTTATTCTTCATATGTGATATATTTATTGTATTTACATCAAGTTGCATCATCTGTACTAACTGGTTTGTTGTTCTTCGTATCAGGTGATTGAAACATGACATGTAGCAAGAAGATTCCAAAGGAAAATTTGAAAAAAGTGAATGATCTGTACAATGATCAACCTGCTTGACCGGTGAAAGCGGTGGCCGCTCATTCATCGGTTGCCACAACCGCCAAGAAGGCCAAAGGATTGGCGGGTCTAGACACCCGTCCGGCAAAACATGCGAAACAAGGTCGAGTACCACGCGGGGGAGGAGTAGGAGGCAGACGAGGAGGCGGACGAGGAGGGGGAGTAGGTGAGGCAGGAGGAGGAGGCGGACGAGGAGGCGGATGAGGATGGGGAGTAGGTGAGGCAGGAGGAGGAGGCGGATGAGGAGGCAGACGAGGAGGGGGAGTATGTGAGGCAGGAGGAGGAGTACGTAAAGCAGCCCAGAGTACAACACCTCTTTCTTCTCCTCGACCCTCTGATGCAGTGCTTCACCGTGCTCAGGAGGAGGAAACAGAGGATGGGGATGAGCCGTGTGAGGAGGAGGAGGACGAGGAGGATTTTGCGGAGGTGGTGGTGGAGGATGAGGAGAAGGAGGTGGTGGAGGACAACGCCGCCGACAGGAGGCTGGTTGTTCGTCAGGTTTCTGAGGGTGGGGTTGGACCCTCACGGGTGACAGAGCACCACGAGGTGAGCGGTTCGCAATAGAGCGGTTCGACTATCAGCACCACTTCCGGAGGGAAAGTGTGGCTGCGTGGTCCTTCAAAGCTTCCAAGACATCCATATGTGCATAGAGACGTGTTGATTAAACCAATGGGAGAGAAGTAAGTGGTTATCTCGACTCATCCCATATAAATTGTACCTTTGTCATTTCCTCACATATAATATGACTTCACTCTTGAAATGCGTAAGCTTAGTAAAAGGTGGTTAGAGGCGTGCCACGGTCGCCGAAAGTGGCATCATTGGGGGTCTTTGTAGGTTAAATTATCACAGACTGGTCACTTTGCCAAACGGTATCATTGAGCCAGCTTGGTCATGGGATCACTACAAACTTGCACCGGATTTCCTGGATATGCGTCAGAGGGTTTATGATAACAGAGCCATGCGAGTGGTCAACGATTTCTGGGTAAGTCCTTTCAAACACCTAAACCCTAAACCCTTAAATTTGCCATAGTCATGATTTAACCCTTCTCACATGTATGCATGTTTGTAGGATATCTATACATGCGTTAAGGGTCAGAAGGATCGTGCAAATGTGGTGGTCGAGAATACTGCCAAGAAACTAGTCCACGACATGCACTATGAGGAGCGCGTCCGGTTAGTGGTCAAGTATCACGCGGACTATCTCAACCATAGGATTTCCAAACAGGAGGCTCGAGGGACACATCTTTCACGGGACAATTACTTCAAGGCAAGTGACGATCGATGCTTGTTATTCCCTACATTACCGCAAAATTAGAATCCTTACTAAAATGTATTTGTTTAATTTACAGGTGATTCCTCAGTGGTGCACTGACAAACGTCCGTCTTTGGGAGAAGATCGTGAAACGATGGACAGATCCGGTGGCGGGATGAACACAAAGTAATATCTGAACGACGTAAGTTGGCCGGAAGTCGAGGATACCGTCAAGGCAACCTCACCATCTCAGGTGTCGTCTCAAAACATGTAGGCAACCACATCCTTTTCATCATGTTCTCTTTCATTTGTGAGGATTCCCTTGATTGTTTGGATCGCTTTCTTTTGCAGAAAGAAGACACTGGCAAGGATATCACTTACTTTGAGGCATGGACCATCAAACGTACCAAATCCGACAAGGACAAGGACCCTCTCCACCCGGAGAGGGACTGGATCAGCTCTAAAGCCCGGTCAGATGGAGAGAACTACACCAAAAAAATGAAGGAGACGTACGGCCTGACGCTGATCCTCACGTGCTACTGTTTGACCCTCTTGTGGCCATTGCCGCGGCAGGGGGTAGACCGAATGGCCGGATGGCGGTTCACCTCGATTATGTCATAACCTCCTCCCTTCCGAGAGTCAACACGCTCCGTGCTATGAGTACTTGCTCTACTCCTACCGTAGAGCGTCAAGTACCACATTCCGTGAGCATTATTGAGGATATTCAGGCCAGTCCTTCTTCATTGATCCTTCATTGTCCTGCATATTTGCATTTCAACATGAATGACATTTGCATTGCCATATTGTAGACTCGACTGATTGACACCGAGAAAGAACGAGATGAAACCCGGGCCAAGCTGAAGGCACAAGATGATCTAGTGAAGTCTTTACAACATATGGTGGCCAATCTTTATTCCATGCGAGGCCAACCAGTGCGTAGATGCCACCGATGCCAGTGGAACATTGTGAGTTTCGTTCAAACTATTTCTATCACCATTTTCGGCATTACCATATGCATTCATCTCACTATTGGGTCAATCCATCACAGCTCAACCCATCACAAGGGTCGAACAATGTTCCGGTAGTTCTACCTCAAGTTGGTGGAGTTGGGGCAGCAAAGGGAATGATGCCTTCTAATCTTGATGTTATCACTCCGATCTCCAAAATCGCTTGAACTTCATGTTATGTTATGTTTGAAACTGTTCCTTGTATGTTGAGAACTCTTGCATCTTGAGACTTGTAAACTTGTGGTAGTTGAGTGTCTTCACTACTATTTCACCTTTTATGCACTATTGCTTTTATGTGGAATGTTTTTCAGAATTATTGCTTCTTTTGTTCAATGATGCCTATATGTGACATGCTCTATGTGTGATGAACTATATGCTGCTGCTGTATATGTTTCGCTGCAGGAAAGAAACAGAAACAGGAAAAAAGGCTCCTGGGCACACCATTACCGAGGGTGGCTCTCGGTAATGACTGTGAAACTGGACCAGAATGCACCCTTTACCGAGAGGCCTCTCGGTAAACATGTACCAACCAGTAGAACTGACACCTTTACCGAGAGGCCTCTCGGTAAAGGATAATAACATGTGGTGCCCCTGACAACTATACCGAGAGGGCTCTCGGTAAAGGGAAAATGATTGCCGAGGGTGGCTCTCGGCAAAGTTGGACCTCGGCCTGCTCTCGTGGTCCCACATGTCAGGAGGTGACACTTGTCAGCCTCCTAGTGGTTCTCTTTGCCGAGAGGGCCTCTCGGCAAAGATGGCCCCTCGGCTTTGCTCACTGGTCCGACATGTCGAGGCCGACACGTGTCGACCACCTCTTTGGGTGCCTTTGCCGAGAGTGGCTCTCGGCAAAGTTGGCCTCGGCCTGTTCGCCTAGTCCCACATGTCGGGAGTCGACACGTGTCGACCACTCCATCGGGTGGCATTGCCGAGAGTGGCTCTCGGCAAAGTTGGCCCTCGGCCTGTTCGCCTGGTCCCACATGTCAGGAGCTGATACGTGTCAGCCACCTACTAGGTGGCTTTGCCGAGAGTGGCTCTCGGCAAAGTTGGCCCTCGACCTGTTCGCCTGGTCCCACATGTCGAGCCGACACGTGTCGCCCACCCTCTTTGGGTGGCTTTGCCGAGAGGGGCTCTCGGCAAAGCTGGCCCTTGGCATGTTCGCCTGGTCCCACATGTCAGGAGCTGACATGTGTCAGCCACCTACTGGGTGGCTTTGCCGAGAGTGCTCGGCAAAGTTGGCCCTCGGCATGTTCGCCTGGTCCCACATGTCAGGAGCTGACACGTGTCTCTCTTTGCCGAGAGTGGCACTCGGCAAAGAAGGCCCTCGGCCTGTTCCCCTGGTCCCACGTGTCAGGAACCGCCGGCACCGTCTGCTATCCGTTAGCTACTTTATTTTACCGAGTGGTACTGTTTGGCTCTCGGCAAAGTCTTTGCCGAGTGCCCGTGTTCTGGCTCTCGGCAAACTCCTGTTTGCCGAAGAGGTGTACGCCGGGTGGCTTTCGCTAAGGGTGACACTCGGCAAAGACTTTGCCGGCGGTTTTCGGCCCTTTGCCGAGTGTCCGTGGCACTCGGCGTAGGCCAGAATTCCAGTAGTGTTGACATGAAAGCTAAGCATAGCTCCTTGTATCGAGAATGGTGTTTTTGAAAGGCTTATTTTATTTGAGTGAGTTTTACCATTGTGGTTACTTGTTACTATTATTTAGTTCAGACGGTTAGAACTGCTGTCTCATACCAGTCTTCTTGAAAACTTTAGAGGGGTTTAAATGAAATAAAGTAATTTATTCCTTTTAGTTGCTAGCCTTTCCTATCTGATTTGATCGATACCAGAAATGTGCTTATACTCATCATTAAGTGAAGATAAATTAGCACACGTATTTAACCATGTGTCTGATATGGTTTCAAGAATAACGCAATAAAACATTCAGGAGAGGTTACCTGGTACTCATCGGATTTGAGTGTCTTCCCTCGGTTAAAAGAACATGATGGTCCACTCTTACTTTAACTGAAACAAACTAAAAACTTAACTGGAAAATAACTACGCAAGGCGACAAAGGGAGATACAAGGGCTACAAAATCTCCTCAAGCTTAACATGCCAAGCAAATGAAATTCATTTAGTCCCGTTTTTGTCAATACCAGGGTCCTTTGGAAGTGCATGCAAGGGAATGTTGGCGAGTGTGCCGAGAAGAAGCTCGTTGATCCTATTCAAGTTTGTGATGTGGAGCTTGTGCACGCTAACTATCTCCTACAAGTTCGCGTTGATCCTCAGGCTGGTGGCCGAAGCCTTCTTGGTCTTCCCATCAATCTCGTCCCCCCCTCCTTGATACGATCATGCAGAAGTGCACTTTGAGTTTTAGAACTAGTAGCTTGTACCTCGGATTGACGAGAGCGATGCTGAACGGGGACGTAGTCATGATTCTCAAGGAACTTCTTCCTCGGGGGTCCAACGGTGATGCCCGCTCTAATGGTGTGTTCCTAGCGTTCCATGGTATTCATCTCTTGCGACCCTTCCAGCGGATCATGAATAGTGCAGCCCTGAAAGCCACAACTAGACACAGGGGTAGGAGTGATCTTAATAAAGTTGAGGCGGTTGCCGGTGTTGACGAGCTTGATGAATTCGATAGGGATTGCCTCTGGAGCCTTGTTTCCTTCTTCGTCCTCCTCTCCTTCCTTCCTGAAGAGCACCTCTCTTGGTTCCTCTTTGATGAAGACCCGTCGCTCTCCATGCGATTTGCCCTCTCCCTCTTGGAGCCATTGGGTGGGTCACGACTCTCAAGCTCTCGGTCTTCTTACTCTTTGGAAGAGGTTTGCCTCTCGTCCCATGAATGTGCCATGGTGTCCCAACACTCAAGCACAAGAAAACTTTTACTACTCCCTCCGTTCCTAAATATTCGTCTTTCTAGAGATTTCAACAAGTGACTACATACAGAGCAAGAGGAGTGAATCTACACTCTAAAATATATCTATATACATTCGTACGTGTAGTCCATTTAAAATCTCTAAAAAGACAAATATTTAGAAACGGAGGGAGTAGATTGGTTTTGTTAGTTATGGAGAGAAAGGAGGCACCGGAGCAGTATATAAGAGGTTAAGCTCGCAGGTAATCTCGAGATACGATAGGTTGAAAAGGGTTAGGAAACAAAGCAACCAAAATAGGGAAGAATCTAAACCGAATCGGGCTCATGTTGTGCGTGACAGCGTCCTGTGCGCGTGCACTCGTACAATTCCTCATACACATTCTTTCTCTTCAGCTTGATTTAAACAGAGTGTTCGACGGCCCACAGTACGGGCACATATGCTCTTTTTTTCATGATAATATGTGTCTCATTTATATCATAAAAATCAAAATACAAGTCACGTAAAGACGGACATGACAAAACCGAAAAGATAGCAGAATATCTATGAGCTTGACACCAACGCCCGTCACCTGCCTCCTGCACCACCACACCAGTCACCGAAGAAAATAATGACGAATCACCTAGGGGCGGAGCCAGAAAATTTGGCCAATGAGTTCACTTGTTAGCTAATTGTGAGGATTGGGTAAAGTCATTGTAACAAATAGAGATATGATACTCACTCCGAGCCATATAATTCGAGAGTACCGATCCATATTAATTGCGCTGGTTTAGTACGAAGTTACTAACATCAATTGATATGAACCAGATGGAGTACAATATTACATATAGTACTTACATTAAAAATTGAAGAGTGCAAGACGTACTGGTTTGATGAAATTATAAAATCACTTGTTTAAATTTTATAAATAGAGTTACCAAAATAGCTCCCTTGCTTTAGGACCAACTTCTCAACTTCCGGAAAAGATAAAAAAAAACACATTAGTCTGACAAGTTTCAAGTAAACTACCATCAAGTGAAAGATGCATGTAAATTTACTTACATTTCTGAGCGTGCCCTTCGGATCTTTCATCATCTGAAAAAAATAGTTTATCTATGCATAAAAGGCTTTGGGAGATCATATAAATTAATTTCTCAGAATAGAAGGTTTGGGGGATTAATCGCAACAAAGCTATCAACGGAATTTAACGCACCTACATCTGGTGGGTAGGCTTGAAGTCGTTATACATCATTATCTGAATCCGAAGATGATCAATTTCTATTTGATAAATATTCTCACCATAGCCTAGGTCAATCAAAGTTCAGAGGAAATATAGTTAGAAAACTAGGGCAAAGGTTAATTTGGTGCTAGTATAAGACCTGCACAAGAAGGATGATGTGGTCTCATTACCTTCAGTTTGGATTTCAATTGCCGGCCGCTGCTGACGGCTGACCTGGTGTTCTCAGCTACTCGGCTTGCCGCTGGCCGTCCGCGATCCGGCGCCGCCATGCGCGAACATAGAGACGAGAGACCAAGAGACGATGTAAATCGGGAAAACGTACTGCGGAAACGAGAGGCGCGTGTTGTGGGTTGCGTACATGATGACATGGAATTGATTGTTAGCCCATCCAGCCTGCTTCGTGGATGGTATGGTAGGAGCATCACATTTACGAGTCCTCCTCATTGGCGCCTTATGCGCCGCGTTTCCCTGGTGGCGCTCACGTCCCAGCACAGTTGGGCCGACCCGTTTAGCTGGATCGATCGCTTCCTTCGATCGCTCCAGAAACAGAAAATTCGCTCGTTCGATTCCCAATTGTCGCATTGATCGTTCAATTTAGTTGACCATTAAACTTTTGAACACTTCACAGTTGACCGTGTTAACTTAAAAAGAACAATTGAAACAGAATTCCTCGATTTGAAAACGTTCATCAATTTTGAAATAAGTTCACCAAATTTTGGGAAAAAGTTCACGAAATTTGCAAAAAGTTTATTGATTTTGAATAAAAAGTTCATCACTTTTCAAAAAATTTCATTTATTTGAAAAATAATTCATTGACTTTCAAAAAGTTCATCAATCTTGAAAAAATTTCATCAGATTTAAAAAAATTCATCAATTTTGGAAAAAAGTTTATCAAATTTGAAAAAAAGTAACCGAATTTCAAAAAAAGTTCATTGAATTTGATAAAAGTTCATCGATTTTAAAGAATAAGTTCACGAGTTTGTAAAAAGTTCATCGAGCCTAGGAAGAAGAAAAAGAAAAAAGGAAATAGGAAAACAAAAACAGAAGAAAACAAAACGAAAGAAGAAAAGGAATAAAAATAGGATAGTTTGTGTGTTCAAAAGGGATGGCGTACCAGCACAAGCAGACCTTTTTATGCAGTTTGATAAACACAAAGAAAAAAAGCTATATGGGCCGGCCCAGCGAAGAAGGGGGTATGCGCCCGTTTGCGATTTGTATGCAGCGGGCGCAGTCTGCGCCGAATAGGATTTAGCCACATTTACTTACAGGCTTTTTTTAGCTGTACTTACAGGCTTCTTTTGTTCCTATATAAGAAAAACAAGGTGTGACCTTCTGGTTAGGTTACTGTTATATAAAACATTAATGGGCCAAAAGGCTTCTCGCTCGCGTGTTCCAATTTCGATGGGTTCAACCATACATTTGTATTGGGTTCATACAAGGGATCGTATCTATACATGTACATGACATGAAAAACTTGTTGGGTTCAACTGAATCCAACGCCTACACTACTGGCTCCGTCTCTGGAATCACCTTCTCACCCAAGCTCGATGCAGTGCAATCGCTGATATGCAACTTTGCGGACGTTCAAGATGGCCCATAAAAAATGAAGCATTTGCCGTTGAACGAATCAGACCGGTGTAACACCGGGACACGCCATCAAATTTTAGATCT
Organism: Aegilops bicornis; assembly: GCA_021605145.1. Taxonomy (NCBI): domain Eukaryota; kingdom Viridiplantae; phylum Streptophyta; class Magnoliopsida; order Poales; family Poaceae; genus Aegilops; species Aegilops bicornis. The sequence continues at coordinate 731,686,163 of CM038673.1, forward strand.
GGCACCCCACTATGACTAGAACGCCGAAGGAGGAAACCATACCTGCTATCCACGAACCACGATCATAACACACGTTTCGTCTTCCAGATGTCGTCGATGCAGACCACAATCTGCATCCGCTCCTGAACTACCTCCCAAACTCCACGCCGACGCTGGAGCAAACACCGTCGCAAAGGCGGAGCCCGAGCACATAGGTCCACCGCGAGGATACCGCCGCCGCCATGTCATCCTTGCTTGAACAGACTGATTTTCAAATTCATCCCCAACCATAGAACTGATGGCCTCGTCAGGGAAGGATCCGAAGAATCTTTTATTCAACACCGTCATCGTCGCCGCTGAAGAAAAGACAATGAACAACCTAAAAACCTAGACTACGAAGAAGTAGAAACGATTCACACGCGTGGACCGGCGACCACAGTACTACATTTTGGGTTATGATAACGCTGGAGAAATCCTTGGTACATGCATGTGAGCACATGGATTAATGGCTCATGCATGGATGGTTAGTTCTGTGAAAAGCCTAGAGATATTTATCTTGGTCTTGCATGTATTTCCTCTTGCTAATCTTTGTGTAGTAAATTTTATAAAAATCTGGTATCATGACGGCAAACTTATTGTACCGGTTACAGTTCAGGTATGTGACTGTCTGAGTTCTCCGCTAAGAACAACACTCGTTCGGAAGCGTGTCGATGATGGATCTGTAGGAGCGATCGACACTAGCAAGTCGGGTGGTCGGTTCTTAGGGGATCAAAGAGCTCTGCTCTACTAGCGCCTGTGTGGTTCTAGTCAAGACTGTCGACGTCGGAGTACCCATCTTAAGAGTGTAAAAGTGTGAAATTTCACCCCTATGACTCCCGGGTCGGGAAGCTTGCGGTCATATGTGATCCCAGTTATTTTCTTTCTTTTCTTTAAAGTAAATCTCCATTATCTTCCTCTGCCATCAAACTCATTCATTACAACTAACCCCTTTGTTTTTGTCACTTTTGCCGTGAGAAGTTCCTTTTGTATCCGTGTGCTTGCTAAGTATGAGATCATACTCATTCTTGCTATTGTTGTTGATTTTGCAGAAGTAGCAAATGATGGATGTGCTGATGAGAATGATGAATAGTAGGAGTAGCTCTACGGGTTGGGAATAAATAAAGAAGTTGCATGCATCATGACCTTTGTAATAGCTAGTAATGAATAAAGTTGGCTCTTGTACATACTGGAAAATTATTTGTTTACTAGCCTAACATGCTTATAAACTTGAGATCTATAAACATGTGCCGATTGTCACGGCCAAGACCCACTTGGGGCGTGATCAACACATTGAAGAACACAGAATCTTTTATTCAACACCGTTATCGTCGCCGCTGAAGAAAAGACAATAAACAACTTAAAAACTTAGACTACGAAAAAATAAAAACGATTCACACACGTGGACCGGTGACCCCCCTCACCGCCGACAACCGAAGTCGCCGGCAGAGGGGAGCCGCCGGAGAACAAGAACGTACGCTCGTACTTGCCTTTGGCACCTGCGGTGAAAAAGTTTTTGGCGCCTTCAAGTCAGAACAAATGCTCGTATCCTAGGTTGTACCTTTATTAGACCTAGGTAACAGAAAGTCCCAGACCCAGAGACGACATACAATACGATCGCTAGTATCATACCGACTGGCAAACCTGTCAGTTTTCATAAAAATCTATATCTATATCTATATACCTCTATATCTATTAATAAAATAAAGTGCATTTTCCCAATTTTTTCATCCGTTCACCCATATAATCTATATCTATACCTACTAATAATAGGATTAACGCTTCTTCCTCCTAATTTTGGTCCGTTTTCGTCTGTCGTGTACCTTCGTACGTTACATCACTACCCCAGGTTTTTTCTCGTGCGTCGCTGAGTTTTGTCCTCTGCTGGGCCGAGCTAGCCCATATACGCACATATTTTTTTTCACTAAGCTAGCCCAGGTATGCAATTTTTTTCATGCCTGATTAGGCAAGCAGCAATACCTTCGTACGTTACATTGCCACCCCAGGTTTTTTCTCGTGCATCGCTGAGTTTTGTCCTCTGCTGGGCCGAGCTAGCCCATATACGCACATATTTTTTTCTCTGCGTTATGTCCCCTGCTGGGCCGAGCTAGCCCAGGTATGCAATTTTTTTCATGCCGGATTAGGCAAGCAGCAAAAAGTAATTGCTCGTGAGGGGCTCGAACTCATGACCTCACTTTTGAGTCCCACAACCTAGAGCCAACAGAGCCATGATTGGTTGTGTGCTAAATTTTGGTTTGCCAGCTTATTTGTCCCACATCGCTTCTTTGCATCCAATTCAATCGGTTTATATACGTTTGTGAGATGTACGGTTGACGTGCAGCCTTAAAAATCAACTAAGGAGGGTGAGCTGTGGGTCCTGTATAACCTACAGAAACAAAGGATTAAAGTCCAGATTTGAATAAATGAAGAGATTATGAGCTTGCTCGTGGGATACATGTGGCCATGGGGGCATAAAGGAGGAGATAGAGTAGAGAATCAGGAGAGGGTGTCACGTCCAAAAAAAAAAGTAATACTATTTACTTGACGAGCCTCGAAGCTTAGGCCACCTAGCATATATAGAGTTGGAAGCTTGAAGGTCAGAGCGAGTAGAAGGTTGACACTTGAGAAGAAAGACAGGCAGTAGATAGCACCTATTGCAAGGCAACGATCTGGAAGCAGCAACTTTTACATCTCCTCGGAAATACAACCAGGAAGAAGTATGTAAAAAGGTTAATGTCTGTTTATATAGATTTATCTATTTGACCTATGCTTCAATTCTTTTGGACTTTCATGGCACCCATTGTTTAAACTTGAAATGCACCAAAATGCAGGCACATACATATTGTGAATAATAGATTTTTAATTATCACTTTACTTTTAACTTGTTATCATTCATTGTAATTGCATAACACACAGAGGGTATGTTGTTGTTTTTTCTCCCGTTGCAAAGCAAGTAGGTTTTCTGCCCGTCCGTCGCGCCGTTTTGTAAAAAAGCCCCTGCATTTTCATAAAATCAACCCGCAGTCCGGATTTAAGTCACATCAAACCGTTATTTTACAGTTTTTCAAAACCCCCCTGACTTTTTAGGTATTCCACCCGTGGATCATATTTAAGTCAAACAAATGCTTTTTCTAAACCATCCACATCTTTTAAACCGTAACTCTGATTTAAACATGTTATATATGAAATTTGATTAGAAAAATATGTAGAATACGAATATAAAATTATTTTAACCTGTTAAGTATTTATAAATATTATTTTGGAAGATATTTAAGTCAAACAAATGTTTTTCTAAATTATACGTATCTTTAAACCATAACTCCAATTTTAACATGTTATATATGAAATTTGATTAGAAAAATGTGTAAAATCTGAATATGATGTTAATTTTACCTGTTAAATATTTTTTAGATATTGTTTTGGAAGCAAACTTATAACTATAGCGCACGATCCATTTTTCTTTCGTACATGCGGCGATCTGGGTTGCAAATAAACACCCACTATAGTCATATAGGAAAAAGGAAACATCGAGAACTACACATGCATAGCTCTGAATACATCGCAGGGGAAAACAACAGATTTCTCATCGCGAGTGTGAGAGAAAGCGAGAGAGGGGGGGGGAGAGAGAGAGAGAGAGAGAGAGAGAGAGAGAGAGAGAGAGAGAGAGAGAGAGAGAGAGACGTCTTAGGATTAAACACATTCAAACACGTTTTGGTTTGTATGAACACTAAGGCCATCGCGGGCGAGGGTGAGAAGAAGGATAAGCGGCAACACAAATATGATGCGTCGCTAAAATAAAGGAGATGGACCTATTGTGGTCTTGAATGATGATTGTTCGGTTAAAAGTGCGTGTTGTGTTTTTTCTCCCGTTGCAACACACGGGCTCTTTTGCTAGTACTAATAAAACAAGATGCGTTTCTCCAATTTATTCATCCGTTCACCACCGAAAATACTTTTTTTATCCGAGGTGGTACTAAAATTTTTGTGGTCCATCTGCTAGAAAACAAAACAGAAGAGTTTTGTCTTCAATTTTGTACGTGGGCTGCACGCGCTAAGGCCCAGAAAAGCCACACATTTATATCCTGCGCATCCTGCTGGGGAATCTTATTTGTCGCACAGAGCGACATATAGTTGGAGGTTCCAATCTGTGGCCCAATGTTGGCCAGACCATTTCCTTTTTTCTGTGTTCTTTTTCTATTTTTCTATTTTCTCTTCTAAGTTATATTTTCCTTTTCCCATAAATTATTTTATTATTTTCCAAAATTTAGTTTTTATAATAATTTTCGTTAAATCTTCAAATTTCTAAATTTGTCCCATTTCCAAAAGAATTCCAAAAAAATTTGAGATTTGTAAAATATATACCATTTTAAAAATAATAAAAATTCTAAAAATATTAATGTCTTTGAAATATTCACAATTCAAAAATAATGTTCATAACAAAAAACACATTTTTGTAAATGGTTTTTAATGTTAAAACAAGTTTCCATTTTAAAAAAATTGTTCAAAAAGTTGAAAAATGTCCGTTTCTCCGCCTTAAAAATGATCATGTTTTCAAAAAAATGCGAATTTTAAAAAATCTTCCAATTTCAAGTTTTTTTGTCTTTTTCCAGAAATTAGTGCTTTTTCAAAAAATGAGCATTTTTTAAAAGAAATCTGGAGGTCACCGCAACCTCGACAAGGAGGTGGACCAGAAGGAAAAAAAGGCACGAGATGGGTAGTGGCCGCCACTCGGACCAACCCCACTACTATAAACATCTCGTGGGCCAAACATGACCCACGAAAACACCACAGCTCTCCGCTCTGTCACAAGAACTATTGTGGAGAACATTTTGATGGACACATCAATTATCTCTCCTGATGCTTCTCAAGAAACATCTCTCCTGCTGCAACGCACGCATATACGCTAGTTTAAACCAAGATAAATAGATAGAACTTTAGGGGTTTTAGGCTGAACTGAAGAGACGACAAATGCTACTCTTGCGCTTCTCCCAAGACTTGTTCTTCCGGTACAATTTAGTCCCAAGCTTCTTCTCTCTTTTTATTGGTCTCCGTGAACAATTTGCTCTAGCCAAATTGGCCGGATACAAAATGTTAGCATAATCAATTTCATCAAAATTTCGTTCTTTTCTTACATCCGTTTTTGAAGAAGGACCCTCCGCATGGACCAATGGAGGTCTAGTATTCCCAAAGGTACTTGTTGTTGCTTTATCTAGCGCCACCATAGTGCCATAAGGAATACATATCGCTTCCTCTTGAGCTATTACCTGATCTCATTTTATAAATGAGACATTCACTTGGGTATCATATATCTCACTGCGGTATAATATCTTTGTGTCGAATTCTTGTAGAAGAATGTCCCTTCGGATCCATCTTGGCCTTGTATCTTTCTTTGCCAATGCTTTACTGCCAAATGACCCATGTAGACAATAACTTTTAACTCTAATGTAAGGCCTGGACTTTTCACAAGATATATCACGACATATAATTCGTTATCCTTTTTAGCATAATTCCTTTGTGCTTCATTCAAACTGTGTCATAATAAATAACTAGGATAATGCCCGTGCGTTGCTACGGGCAACATTTTGCAATTTCATCCACGAATCAGTGAAGAATCACTTGATATCATAGTGGAATGTCCATGTATTATGACAAAATACATATTACCGTGATGGCCAAAGGGGTAAGAAAGACAAAAAATCAAGCATAACCAAATAGTTGCCCAACAATTGCCAAAAAGTGCTCGCAACTTAGGAATTAAATTAACCGACATCATGACTGTGAACTTAGTTTTTGAACACATCCATGATTTAACTTTTATTAGTTCTAATTATTCTAAGTACAATGGTGTAAATTTTATTAATTATCTCATTTTTTTTCGCGAATACGCAAAGCTTGCGTATCATTGCATTGATAGAAGAGTTAGAATGAATACATGAGGTAGTACAACACATTGCACGGACGCAAGAGGCGTGAACATGGTACCCTAAAAAGAGAGACATGAGAAACTCGACCCAAGCAAAGAAGAACACAGCTAAACTCGTCGACCAAAGAAACAATCCGACCAACAACTAGACGACCGACATCTCCGATGTCAGCACCGAGGACGCCGCGAGCAAACAAGACAACGCCTTCACGAAGGAGAACGGCACCAAAGATGACATCGTCGCTGTCCGATCCAGAGAACCGGACCTAGGGTTTCCCCTGAAGCTCGAAAAGGGGCACAGATCGCGGCCATGACAGCGCCTCCAAGAAGGGAACGACACCTGCAAGTATCGCCCGCCGCCAAAAAATGCAGGATTTCGCCCGCCAAATTCCAAGCAATCCCAAGCCGTCGGAGCACAAGTCGGAGAAGAGGAAGTCAAGTATAGGCCAAATCGCGACCGAAGGAAGGAGCCACGCGACGCCGAAGGAGGCACTGGCGCCACGGACGTAAGGACTCGGAGGGGGGGTAAGATTGTGGCTGAGCGGAGTGAATGTCGGCAGGATGTGACGGTGGCGAAGCCCTGCATGCCAGATCTCGAAAGAGCGCAGATCAAGGCCGCCGGACCGAGCAGCAGAGCGCAGGCGAGCCCAAGAAGCTGGAAGGGGACGCAGCTCCCGAAGCGTGCCGAGAACAGAGATGCGCCGGGATGGACGGCCAACCAAGGACACCATCAGGGTGATGATGCGGAGATGGCGAGGAGCCAACGAGCCAAAGGTGCCGGAAGAGCGCAGCCCGTGGCGCGCCAGATCCGGTTGCCGCGCCGACCGACCATGGACACAGGAAGGAGCGCATGTCCATTGTCGCCGGGTCGGCCGCCCTCTGGGAGGGGGGGGTGAAGCTTCGGTCGCAGCCAAAAACCCCGGCCGGCGACTGCAGAAGCGACCATCGCTGGGCACAATCCCTTGCCTCCACGGCCGCCTAATGGGGTGGCCGACCTGGTGTCGAGCTGGGGGTGTGGGCGGTGGGGGTGGGGAGGGGTGAGGGACGCATCAAGGAGGGCGCGCCGCCATGGCGAACCGGCCGGTGAGCACCATGCCCGGCCGAGGGGATCCAGATCCCATCCGGGCCGGAGGAGGCCACCCATGTGGGAAGGGAGGCCACCCGCGCCGAGGTCGTGCGGCGAAGAGACCACCGGGAGGCTGCCGCCGCAGTGGAGGCCGCCAGCCGCCAGGCTGGATCTGGGGAGGCGGAGGGAAGGTGTGGGGAAATGGGAAGGAGAAAAACAGCCTCGCCGCCGCCATCCCGGTGCCGGCGCTGCTTTGCTTGCCGCTCCGCGGCAGCGACGCGGACGGAGGTGGGTCGGTCATGGCGGCGGCAGAGTTCTCCGAGTCGCCTGCTCAAAGCGACGCGAGGGACGGGGGCGAGGGTCTAGATCATCAATCTTGGAACCTACAACTACGAGTTTTTGAAATTATCTCATGAGATCAATATATTTGGAGACATCAGACAACTACGAGTTTTTGAAATTTAGACAATCCTAAATGACATACAACTATGCAATGTTCGCCTTGCTCAACCAATTCTATATCAATCTTGACTGAAGCCTTACTTTGACTAATTTCTCTGCAAATTAGACAAATATCGAGAAAAATCGGTGTGACTTCTCCGAAACAAACTACACAGAAATAGACACAACAACACCACCTTGCTTGTTTGAGCCCCACCCCCCGCCAAGCTACCCTCCTATCTTGGAATCCACAGGAAAAAAAACAAAATCAAAATCATAGATTATCTCACAAAATATGCCCCTAATTGAATATGAAGCAAAGTTGAAATGATCCATCACGTCCATACTATTCCATGGAACCATATGGGGATAATGAGTTCAAAAAATTGCCGTCATTGTAGACAATCCATAGGCACAAGCACATGACATGGTATGCTATCCCATCCTCGATGCAAGAATCACTTTCAATAATTCACACTCGATCGGTGGCCGCGTTACTGGCGTCGCTCTACTCACAATTCAAGTCGCAATCGTTGTCGTCAAGAGACCTCATAGATCTTATCCCGGTTCTCCTCCCTGCCATCGCAGATCAAAATAGCTGAGTGGGCGCTCTTGGTTCTCATGACGCCGTCGTCATCATTGTAGCCACAAATAGCACCACCGGCTTGTCGCTAGCCGCCGGAGCACATCACAGCAGCATCTTCAGCATGTTATTGGTTGTGGTTGTGGCTGGCCCAGCTCAGAAGGCCACGTGCCGCGCCGCCCTTGACAGGGTGGCTTTAGTATTAATTACTCGAGAGATACTTGACGTTTTCAATTTTTCTACATTAAACTACCACAATCGAAAGGGAAAAAAACACAACCTGCCTCATGTTTATTTTTCAGTTTTGTGGGACTGACTCATTTTTACTGTCAGGTATGGGAATGTCTGAGTTCAGGTATGAGTTCAGTTTTGTGGGTAAACGTATTGTACCGGTCACAGTTCAGGTATGGGACTGTCTGAGTTCTCCGCTAAGAACGACACTCGTTCGGAAGCGTGTCGATGATGGCTCTGTAGGAGCGATCAACACTAGCAAGTCGGGTGGTCGGTTCTTAGGGGATCAAAGAGCTCTGCTCTACTAGCGCCTGTGTGGTTCTAGTCGAGACTGTCGACGTCGGAGTACCCATCTTAAGAGTGTAAAAGTGGGAAATTTCACCCCTATGACTCCCGGGTCGGAAGCTTATGTCATATGTGATCCCAGTTATTTTCTTTCTTTTCTTTAAAGTAAATCTCCATTATCTTCCTCTGCCATCAAACTCATTCTTTACAACTAACCCCTTTGTTTTTGTCACTTCTGCCGTGAGAAGTTCCTTTTGTACTCGTGTGCTTGCTAAGTATGAGATCATACTCATTCTTGCTATTATTGTTGATTTTGCAGAAGTAGCAAATGATGGATGTGCTGATGAGAATGATGAACAGTAGGAGTAGCTCTACGGGTTGGGAATAAATAAAGAAGTTGCATGCATCATGACCTTTGTAATAGCTAGTAATGAATAAAGTTGGCTCTTGTACATATTGGAAAATAATTTGTTTACTAGCCTAACATGCTTATAAACTTGAGATTTATAAACATGTGTCGATTGTCACGGCCAAGACCCACTTGGGGCGTGATAATATGTGTGGTGCCCCCTCCCATATATATAGGTGGGGGGGGGGGAGGGGGAGGCGAAGTCGCGCCCCAAGTAGGGCCGAATCCTACTTGGGGTCTTTCCCTAGCTGTGCCCCCCCCCCCCCCCTTTACCATATTTGCCGGAGGGGAAAGGAAAGGGGAGAAGAGGGAAGGAAGGGGGAGCCCAACTCCCTCCTTTCCTTCTCTCCCAAGGGCTGCGGCCTTAGGAGGGGCGCGCTAGCCCCTTATGGGCTGGTGTGTTCCCCCCTTTGGCCCATATGGCCCATTAACCTCCCGGGGTGTCTGGAACCCCATCCGGTGACCCGATTTCTACCCAGTACATCCCAAAACTCTCCCGGTGTCCAAATATCATTGTCCGATATATCGATATTTACCTCCGGACCATTCTGTAGCTCGTCATGTCCGTGATCTCATCCGGGACTCCAAATAACATTCGGTCACCAAATCATATGACTCATATAACACTATATCATCAACGAACGTTAAGCGTGCGGACCCTATGGGTTCGAGAACTATGTAGACATGACCGAGACGCATCTCCGGTCAATAACCAATAGCGGAACCTGGATGCCCATATTGGCTCCTACATATTCTACGAAGATCTTTATCGGTCGAACCTTATGACAACATACATAATTCCCTTTGTCCATCGGTATGTTACTTGCCCGAGATTCGATCGTCGGTATCTTCATATCTAGTTCAATCTCGTTACCGGTAAGTCTCTTTACTTGTTCCTTAATACGTAATCTTGCAGCTAACTCCTTAGCCACTTTGCTTGCAAGGCTTCTTATGATGTGTATTACCGAGTGGGCCTAGAGATACCTCTCCGATACTCGGAGTGACAAATCCTAATCCCGATCTATGCCAACTCAACAAACACCTTCAGAGATACATGTAGAGCATCTTTATGATCACCCAGTTATGTTGTGACGTTTGATAGCACACAAGGTATTCCTCTGGTATCCGGAAGTTGCATAATCTCATAGTCGAAGGAGTATGTATTTGACATTAATAAAGCAATAGCAATAAACTGAACGATCAATATGCTAAGCTAAAGGATGGGTCTTGTCCATCACATCTTTTTCCTAATGATGTGACCGCGTTATCAAATGACAACACATGCTTATGGTTAGGAAATCTTAACCATCTTTGATCAACGAGCTAGTCTTGTAGAGGCTTACTAGGGACACAATATTTGTTAATGTATTCACACATGTATTTAAGTTTACGATCAATCCAATTCTAGCATGAATAATAAACCTTTATCATGAATAAGGAAATATAAAATAACAACTTTATTATTGCCTATAGGGCATATTTCCTTCAGTATCCCACTTGCATTAGAGTCAATAATCTAGATTACACTGTAACGAATCTAACACCCAATGAGTCTTGGTGCTGATCATGTTTTGCTCGTGGAAGATGCTTAGTCAACGTGTCTGCTACATTCAAATCTGTGTGTATTTTTGCAAATCTCTATGTCTCCATGGTTGACCTTTTCATGAATGGAGTTGAAGCCCTCTTGATGTGTTTGATTCTCTTGTGAAACCTGGATTCCTTCGCCAGTGTTGTCATAAAACATTTTCATTGGACCCGATGCACTGGGTATTACACCCAGATCGGATATGAACTACTTCATGTGCTGCTTCCGAAGCATCTATGTACTCCACTTCACATGTATATCCCGCCACGGCGCTCTGCTTGGAACTGCACCAACTGATAGCTCCACCATTCAATATAAACACGTATTCGGTTTGTGACTTAGAGTCATCCGGATCAGTGTCGAAGCTAGCTAGCATCGATGTAACCATTTATGATGAGCTCTTCGTCACCTCCATAAACGAGAAACATATCCTTTGTCCTTTTCAAGTACTTCAGGATGTTCTTGACCGCTATTCAGTGATCCACTCCTGGATTACGTTGGTACCTCCCTGCCAAACTTATGGCAAGGCACACATCAGGTATGGTACACAACATAGCATACATGATAGAACCTATGGCTGAGGCATAGGGAATGACTTTCATTTTCTCTCTATCTTCTGCAATGATCGGGCTTTAAGTCTGACTCAAATTCACACATTGTAACACAGGCAAGAACCCTTTCTTTGACTGATCCATTTTGAACTTTTTCAAAACTTTATCAAGGTATGTGATTTGTGAAAGTCCTATTAAGCATCTCGATCTATCCTTGTAGATCTTGATGCCCAATATATAAGCAGCTTCACCGAGGTCTTTCATTGAAAAATTCTTATTCAAGTATCCTTTTATGCTATCTAGAACTCTATATCATTTCCGATCAACAATATGCCATCCACATATAATATCAAAAATTCTACAGAGCTTCCACTCACTTTCTAGTAAATACATGCTTCACCGTAAGTCTGTATAAAACCATATGCTTTGATCACCTCATTAAATCGTATATTCCAACTCCGAGATGCTTGCACCAGTCCATAGATGGATGGAGCTTGCACACTTTGTTAGGACCTTTAGGATCGACAAAACCTTCTGGTTGCATCATATACAACTCTTCTTTAGGAAATCCATTAAGGAATGCAGTTTTGACGTCCATTTGCCAGATTTCATAATTATAAAATGCGGCAATTGCTAACATGATTCGGACTGACTTAAGTATCACTACGGGTGAGAAGGTCTCATCGTAGTCCACCCCTTGAACTTGTTGAAAACCTTTCGCGACAAGTCGAGCTTTGTAGATGGTGACATTACCATCAGCGTCTGTCTTCTTCTTGAAAATCTATTTATTCTCAATGGCTTGTCGATCATCGGGCAAGTCCACCAAAGTCCACACTTTGTTCTCATACATGGATCCTATCTCAGATTTCATGGCCTCAAGCCATTTACCAGAACCTAGGCTCATCGTAGCCTCTTCATAGTTCGTAGGTTGGCCATGGTCTAACAACATGACTTCTAGGACAGGATTACCGTACCACTCTGGTGCGGAACGTGCTCTGTTCGACCTACGAGGTCCAGTAGTAACTTGATCTGAAGTTTCATGATCATCATCATTAGCTTCCTATCTAGTTGGTGTAGGCATCAAGGGAACATATTTCACTAATGTTCTACTTTCCAAATTGAGAGAAGGTACAATTACCTCATCAAGTTCTACTTTCCTCCCACTCACTTATTTCGAGAGAAACTCCTTCTATAGAAAGCTTCCATTCTTGACAACAAAGATTTTGCCTTCGTATCTGTGGTAGAAGGTGTACCCAATTGTTTCCTTATGATAGCCTATGAAGATGCATTTCTCCAATTTGGGTTCGAGCTTATCAGGCTAAAGCCTTTTGACATAAGTTCCGCAACCCCAAACTTTAAGGAACGACAACTTAGGTTTCTTGCCAAACCATAGTTCATACGGTGTCGTCTCAACGGATTTAGACGATGCCCTATTTAATGCGAATGTAGTTGTCTCTAATGCATAACCCCAGAAAGATAGTGGTAAATTGGTAAGAGACATCATAGATCGCACCATATATCTAATAAAGTACGGTTAAGGCGTTCGGACACGCCATTACGCTGTGGTATTCCAGGTGGCGTGAGTTGTGAAACAATTCCACATTGTTTTAAATGAAGGCCAAACTCATAACTCAATTTTTTTCCTCCGCGATCAAATCGTAGAAACTTTATTTTCTTGTTACGATGATACTCCACTTCACTCTGAAATTCCTTGAACTTTTCAAAGGTTTCAGACTTGTGTTTCATCAAGTAGATATACCCATATGTGACGCCCGGATAATTAAGCTACAGTAATTCCCTAGTTAGTGCTGCCACGTCACCGCGATTACTGTTGTTAAACTTGCGGTGGTTCAAATCCGGTCCAAATTCAAATTTAAAATAAAATAAAAAGTAAAAGTTTTCAAATGTCAAAAGTAAAATGTGTAACCTGTGGCAAATAATCTACAAGTATTATTGGTGAAGAAACCACACTTTTATAAAACATTTAAATGCACTTAAATAAATAAAACAGTAGCTAAACAATTCTATAAATGCCTTTTATAATTTCTAAAATGTTGACCTAATTTATTTGTGAGTGAAACTTTTTGTGGCATTGGTATAATTAGAAATACTAATTTAGGAACAAATTATATGTTTTATATAACTCTAATAAATTAAATGTTGAATGAGAACTGAGCAGAAAATAAACAATAGAATTATAAAACTAAACAACAAAAGAAAACAAAACCCCCCCTCTCCCTCACTGGGCCTCGGCCCCGCTGGACCGCCAGGCTGGCCCAGGCACACGACTCCCTCCCCATCTCCCCTGTTCACGCGATCGTGGACACCGGCGATGGCCGCCACGGCAGAGGGCGTCGCCGTGGCGCCCATCCGCCACCCCCCCGGCTCCTACTTAACCGGCGCCCCCCTCTCCACGCGAACCCTAATCCCCACTTCTCCACGCGAACCCTAATCCCCACTCCCCCCGTGCGCCCCCAACCCCTCGAGCTCGAGCTCGAGCCCGCCCGTGGACGCCCGGAGCCGCGTCGCCGTTGGTCCTCGCCTTCCCGTCGGCTCGTCGTCCCCTACGTCCACTACGCCACTGGCTAGTGCTGGGCGTCGCTTCATCGACGCCGTCAATACGTCTTCCTCCGCCACGGACACTGCACACTCGTCGTCGATTCGCTCCACCACGAGTCCCTCTGGCGTCACCGAGCAGCTCCTCGTCAACGATGTGAGCAGACGCCAGGAACCCCTCTGTTTCCCCATTGAATTCGTGCCCGTAGCCTACCCTCCCGTCGCGCCCGATGCTCGTCGTCACCATTGCCGTAGCTGCCGCCGCTGCTCCTACTCCGTTGCTCCTGCTAGTTGCCGTTGCTGTTGCTCTGCTGCTGACAGAGCCTCTCGCCATGATTCCCTGTCTGCTGCTATCGCCGGCGGCTGCTCGCCTGGCCGCGCCCCCGCGCACGCCCGCGCGCGTGTGCCCGGGCTTGTCCGCGGCCCGGCCCTGCCGCCACGACTGCGCTCAGCGCCCGCGCCCTCTTGCCGTGGCCGCCCCGTTCGCGAGCTCACCGGCCGCGGCCTCGCCTTGTGCGTGCGTCGCGCGCCCGCACACGCCCTCCCGCGCCGCCTGCTGCTGTGCTGCTCGATGCCGCTGCTGCTAGCTCCTGGTGCTCCTCCCGCGCGTGGCCTCGCCGCCGATGCCTAGCGCCCGCACCGCGCCGTTGCACTCTGCTGCCGGTTTGCTACACGTAACATTCAGTTACTGTGGCTATTGCTAGCTTTACAAATATCACATTGACTAACCCTTTAGACAACCCCTAAACTGCGGCAAAACAACTACTAGCAGGCCAAAAACAAATATGAGTAGAAAGTATAGTTGACAAACTTCATTTTATCCCACTGGACCAAATCCTTTTGATGCGTGGATTAATTCCTACAAAAATCACAAATCGCTACGTTCTGTTAACAGAAAAGCAGAAGCAGAAATGTTGCAGTAGCACTTTTCCAACAAAGTTTTGATCAAGAAAATGGATGGTAACATAGCTGCATTTGCTACTAACATGTAGATCACAGAAAAGTACTCAAAATTTATATAAGGAACTAACTCATAGGATGTACAGTACAATAGTTGTAGTCTCTTGAAAACAGCTAAGTGATGTTTAAAACTGGCGAATTCTCAGACTTAGTGAAATTTCAGGGATTTTTCTGGGTGTTGTTAAAACTTTGAAAAATCATAGTAAATAATCTGTAACTCGGATGAAAAAGTTTTATACATGAAAGTTGCTCAGAACGATGAGAAGAATCCGAATACGCGTTCTGTTCGTCCGCCACACATCCCTAGCATAGCAAACATGCAACCTTTCCCCTCCGATTCATTTGTCTGACAGACATCCGTGACTGGGAAAACTTTCCCGGATGTTTCCCCCTTCGCCAGTATTGCCTAGCGCCGCGTTAGAACACCTCTAGCCCCGCTTATTGTCTTGTTGTGCTTATGTTTGCATGTATTTACTGTTACTTCCCCCTCTTCTTCTCCGGTAGACCTCGAGACCGCTGCTGATGCCCCTGTGATCAACTACGTCGATGACGACCCTCCTTCTTGTCTGAGCAACCAGGCAAGCCCCCCCCCCCCTTTGATCAACTCGATATCGCCCATTCTATACTCTCATGCTTGCATTAGATTTTGCTACTGTTTTTGATTGCTCCTATTCTGATGCATAGCCTGCTTTTGTACCTGCTGTTGTACCTTACCTGCTTATCCTAAACTGCTTAGTATAGGTTGGATAGTGATCCATCGCTGACCTCCACTTGTCCTTTTGCCCTCGATTCATCATCAACGACTCGAGCTACATGATCGATTTACCGTGAGCCCGACACCGCACATCACATCACGCCCCTTTAGTTGTTCGACTCCGTAGAGCTACTATCAAGTGCCGAGGGTGATCCCTCATAACGCACTCCTGATGATAATTCTGTAGTGTAGCTATTCGGTCGTGGTCATCGAGGGTGATTTCCTCCTTCACCATTCCGATACGGCTCTGTCGTGCAACCCCTCAAGTGTGACACTACTAGAAAAAGGCATGCTAGTAGCGCACCAGTTTTGCCTTCTAATGGCGCACTACTGGTGCGCCACTAGCATCACGCCATTAGATTTTTTTTCTAATGGCACACCTGTGGTGCGCCATTAGTACCTGGTATACTAATGGCGCACCGCTGGTGCGTCATTAGAATAGCCCACGGTGCGCCATTAGTATCTGGTATACTAATGGCGCACCCCATAGAAGTGCGCCATTAGTAACAATTTTTTTTCAATTTTTTTTTACTTTTTTTATTTTTTTTTCAATTTTTTTTCCGTTTTTTTTCTTAATCTCAGGTCACTATGGCTTAATCTCGGGTCAATATGCTTAATCTCAGGTCAAATCACACTCCGTGGTCAAAGGAAAGGTCACCCATCCTCACACTACTCCAGCCCAAGCACGCTTAACTTCAGAGTTCTATCCAACCTCAAAGAATAAATTTCATTTCACAAGCACTTGTTGATATATCTAGCATATCAATCCTATTATACCTTGTTGATGTCTAGGACTTTGTTCATGTTCATGACTATGATGAAATTTTGAAAAAATATTTCAAACTTCCCGGTCTTATTACGTATCATTTTTTGAAAAAAAATTCAAAAAAAATAAAATTCAAAAGCAATTTTTTTCTGTTACTAGTGGCGCACCACATCCACGGTGCGCCACTAGTAAGTTTGAAATTTTTTGAATATTTTTGCCTCTAGATCTTGAAAGCCCCGTAACTTTTTTCTGTTAGGTTTTTGGGGATTTTAAAAATGTTTAACGGGGTTCCTCCGGTTAAATTCAGATGTAACTTTTTGAGTAGATGATTTTTCATATAAAAAACTTTTTAATCCGAGTTCGTATGCAAAAGTTATGCCCATTTTACAAATTTCCAGAGAGATTTTGCAAATAAAGTTGAAATTCATATTTGTAATTTTCCCAATAACTAGACCACATATCACATGGAAAACTTATTTTCTTTTATTTTTTTGACATTTCCATCATTTTCTTTTATTTTTTTAAACTGAAAAGGCGGTCGGGGGGGGGGGGGGTAACATCCCAAAATTCTAAATTTTGGAATGTTATAATAAATAGATAGTTTTGACTGATTGTGTGAAACTGAGTGAAATTTGAAACTTTTTGAAAGTTAAATGAGAGGGAATAAAAGAACTTTCCCAAACTTTCATTTTGCATTCATGATCCTCGTGAATTCAAATTATTTTCATCACAAAACCATGGAGAGAAGATAACATGACTTCTTCCATTTTAAATAAATGAAAAGGGATTTGAAAAGATTTGAATCTCATTTGGAAACATTTCAAATTCTCAAACTTCAAGCAACTCAATGATTTTCATGAGAGAAGATAAAATGACTTCTTCAAAACATATGAAATATGAGTTGGGAGTTTCAAAGAATTAAATTCAAAGTTCTTTTGAATTTATTTTCAGTTTGGAGTTATTTGAGTTTTATTCAAATAATTTTTCTCCAAAAATAAAATATATGGAAAACAGGGTAACGTGATTCCCTACATCAGAAAATTGGAGAGAGAAAATTTGAATTAATTTTGGTATTTTTAAAATGATTTTTACTGGATTTTACTAGAGCAGAAGCACTCTTTGTTTTATTTGAATTTGTGTGTATTTTATTTGACTCTAGATAAAAGTTCAGATTGTAGGAAATCTTTGTTAAAAATTTTGATATATAATATGCCTATATAAAATTTTACTTTATTTTCTTTATCCGGTTTTCCTTTTGTTTCTATTTAAAAAAACTGTACGTGCGGCCCATGTTTATTTATCGCCTACATGCGCAGTATAGTAGCTTCTGGCGTCCCATTGTTTTTTTTCTCTCTTAAATAGGCCAGGCCCAACCAGCCTTTCCTTTTCAGATTTTATTTTCCTTTGGCAAAAAAAAATGCAACACGTACGCGCACGCGGCCGACCGATGGGCTTTAGGCCCGTGTGAGGCGTTAGCCTTTTTCTTCTCTGTTTCGTTTAATTACGTCTACATTTAGTCCCACATCGCTTAAATTTTTAACCCCCAAGTTCTTTTTTCCACCAATAAATATAGACCCATAGAGCCTTCAAAAATCATCCGATTCGGGTTAAATCAATATTTTGGTTTGACTAGATTCATTTAAGAAAAAAAAATTCCTCTTCGGCGCGACGGTTGGAAATTGTCTTCTCTATCCGAAGTTGTCTTTTCTCTACCTTATAAAGATATCTTTTTTCTCTATCTTATAAAGGTATCTTTCTTCGTTTTTTATACTTCCATAGTTTATTATTTTCTAGACTAGTACGATAAAATAATTAGATTACCAATCAGTCTCTGTATTTATACATTAGACCTAAAATTCTTTTAGCCGTAGCTCTTTTTCTTCCGTAAAACAGCTTGGCTCTGATTTTTCAAATAGCCATAACTTCTTACTCGTTCATCCAAATTAGATGAAACCAACGCCCACTTCTTCGTTACAATCTCCTCTATCCAGTAATCTAACTCAAACATATTTTTGAAAGTTTAACATTTGAATTAGATCAGATTTGAATTTAAACTTCGTTTGAACATAACTTGAGTTTCTTAACTCCGATTTAGTTGATTCTTTTTGCAAATCAAAGCTCTTGACCTAAACTTTCTGATAAGGCCAAATTCACATAATTTTGGTACTGTTAGAAATTGTTTTATGTTGCAAGAGTTATTTGCTTGGTTTTGGAATTTTCCGTATTGTTTTCTTCGTTATTTCTGATCTTTTGAGTGATTACTTATGTGTGGTTACTATTGATTGCTTACGATAGATTGACCGGAGTGTGACGAGTAGACCTATAAAGAGTTTTGAGTGCGAATCATCTTCATCAACATTGCAGGCAAGTTCACACTTTGATCATATCCCTTTCATACCCAGTTTTTATGCATTAGCTTCATTCTCAAACATTGCATGATTAGGATGTCATTAATTTGTGGGTTGGGAAGTAGTAGTTGAGGTAGAACCTATTGCCCTGTTACTATCAAACCCTTGGGAGTTACTTCTAGGTGTTGCTTATATTGCCATGCTATGCTCGTAGACGTGGATTGGGTTTGAGTGAATCCATGACAGATGTGAGATTGTTAATTAATGGTTTAATTTAAGGTGGCAACTTTAATACACATCTGGGTGGATTGAGGCACCTGGTGAACCCAAAGGTTGTTCTGTTTTATTTTGGAAATCCCGGGTACCCGTGGTGATCTTCCTATGGACCGCCACCCAGGCTCAAAGGGAACTGAGATTATTCATGCTAGAAACTTCCATGTGCAGCCACAAGCTATTATGGGCTCTAGCATAATTGAGTAAGTTACGTGAAGCTCTTGAAGAGGTAGATCAGCAGGTAGTGGGTTTTGTAGGTTTGGTATGGTCTATCCGGAGTAGAGAGTTAATATTTCTGAAAGACTATGTCTCGGTCATTCGTTTCTCAAACACCATGTAGTGCGAGAAATCAACGGAGGCGATCGAGTCTTGTGGGGAAAAGTGCGCAAACCTCTGCAGAGTGTACAATCTAATCATGGTTAGCCGTGTCCCCGGTTATGGACAATTCTGAGTATCTAGTATCTGAGTATTCACATGTATCTCATCACTCTTAAATTAATATTGTTGGGATGTTAACTACTTTAATTGGGATTGAGGATGCTGTCAACCATTCTCAATGTTTAACAACCACCATGATAGTTAAATAAAATTTATTCCTTTGTTGTAGGGAAAAATTGGCTTTTCGCAAAAACTATAACCATAGAGCTTTCCACCAGCCAAATATGCATGTAGTGATAGTTAGTATTTATCATTATCCTATGGTGTGAATTTGCCAGTACATTCAATGTACTGACCCTTTGTGGCTGCAACGCCTCATGTTGCGTGATCTTACGACAGTAAGTGATACGTTAGGGTTACGATTTCTACACTCAACTTTGCCGTTGGTGTCGATGGGAATCCACAACCTTGTTACTTCCGCTATTTGGATTGGGGTAATAGTATTTACGTTATTTATACATGTGATTTACCTCTGTTATAAATCCTCGGCATCGTGTGTGTCAGCATACCGATCCAGGGATGACACTTAAGCACAGAGACTTGATCCATTCGGGTCGGGTCGCTACATGGGGGCAAGTTAGTAATGGCGCACCGTGGGGTGGTGCGTCATTACTAGTTAAACTAGTAATGGCGCACCACACCCACGGTGCGCCATTACTAGTTTTGAAAAAAATGAAAAAAAATTTGAATTTTTTTTTGATTTTTTTTGAAAAAACTTAGTAATGGCGCACCTGTGGACTGTGCGCCATTACTAACATTTTTTTATTTTTTTACTTTTTTTTTCAAAACTACTAATGGCGCACGGTGGGTGTGGTGCGCCATTACTATGTCAACTAGTAATGGCGCACTGTCCCACGGTGCGCCATTAGTAACAATTTTTTTTTAATTTTTTTCAAAACTTCTAATTGCGCACCATACACCAGGTGCGCCATTAGTAATATATTACTAATGGCGCACCTGTATGTGGTGCGTCATTGCTATATACTAATGGTGCACCACACATGTGGTGCGCCATTAGTGTCCATTTCATCTATAGCCGTTTTCCTAGTAGTGTGAACCTCGAGGGTGGTTCCTCTTACGTTCACCTTGATGAATACATCGAGTGGAATCCTTCGAGGGTGATTCCTTGGGTTTTCCCCTTGATGTTTGGACTCACGGTTACCTTGACATTACTTGAGACCTTTGGGAAATTCGGGCGGGCCCAGAGAGCACCCGCAAGATGGTTACGAGGCACGGCCGGGAAGTCTGGCAGCCCTCGAGTGGGCTGGGCTTGCCCTTGCCGTATTTCCTCGAGACGGGGCAATGGGTCACATTATCGTGAGTCTCTGCTCGTCTCCGCGAGCTAAAAATACACTATGATTTGGGTATTTGTTCTGAATTGGCCTTTGGCCTTTTCGCACTAACCACCACGCGAGAATAGATATGGGCCTCGACGTCGCAGACGTACCAAGCTTTGTAAGACGCCCGATTCAAAGCATTGCGGCACGGTCGGATCGTCTTTGGCCATCCGAGGCGGTGCCGGTATTCACCTCGCCAAGAATGATCCGGAGTGCAACGGGCGATGGGCCTGCACTCGGAGTGCTTAGGATGTAGACCGGCGGGGACCTCTCTCATCGAGCCTAGGTCGGGCTGCGACGTGTTGATCTTCCGAGGCCAGGCATTGACCCCAGAAAGGTGTGTCCGGCCAGAGTGATCAAGCGTGTTGGATAACGTGGTGCACCCCTGCAGGGAAGATCTTTATTCGAATACCGTGTCCGCGGTAATGGATGTTCAGACTTATATCTTGATCTAATACAACTAGAAATGGATACTTAAGTTATATGGCTCCGGGATTGCTTTCTCGCAGGGAGTCGAGAAAGGATCTCTGGGCGTTATTGTTACAACATGCTTGTTAATTATAAACTGCTATTCTTTACTCATCTACATGCTGCAAGAGGCTTGGAGCTGCGTGAAGATGCTAGTCTTCGATAGGCTAGGCCTTCCCCCTCTATTCTGGCATTCTGCAGTTCAGTCCACTGATTGTACCCTTCCATTTGATAGCAATGCATACTTAGTGTAGATCTGATGCTTGCGAGTACTTTGGATGAGTACTCACGGTTGCTTTGCTACCCCTTTTCCCCCTTTCTTCTTCTTTCCGGTTGATGCAACCAGATGGTGGATCCTTGGAGCTAGATGCCACCGCCGACGGATGCTACTACGTGGAGACCGCCGACGACCAGGAGTAGTTAGGAGGTCCCAGGCAGGAGGCCTTGCCTCTTCGATCGTGTTGCTTTTGTGCTAGCCTTCTTAAGGCATCCTTGTTTAACTTATGTCTGTACTCAGATATTGTTGCTTTCGCTGACTCTCGTGCTTTCGAGCTTCTGTATTCGAGCCCTCGAGGCCCCTAGCTTGTAATATGAAGCTTGTATTATTTTATTTGTGTCTAGAGTTGTGTTGTGATATCTTCCCGTGAGTCCCTGATCTTGATCGTACACATTTGCGTGTATGATTAGTGTACGGTCGAATCGGGGGCGTCACACCATACCTACTCAAATCATCTGCGAAGGTCAGAAAATAAAGATACCCACCGCGTGCTTCAAGACTCATCTGATCGCATACATCGGTATGTATTATTTCCAATATGTCATTAGCTCGCTCCATTGTTCCGGAGAACGGAGTTTTAGTCATCTTGCCCATGAGGCACGGTTCGCAAGTAACAAATGATTCATATTCAAGTGTTTCCAAAAGTCCATCCGCATGGATTTTCTTCATGCTCTTTACACCAATATGACCTAAGCGACATCGCCACAAGTATGTTGCACTATCATTATCAACTTTGCATCTTTTGGCATCAATATTATGAATATGTGTATCACTATGATCGAGATTCAACAAGAATGACCATTCATCAAGGGTGCATGACCATAAAAGATATTACTCATATAAATAGAACAACCATTATTCTCCGATTTAAATGAATAACCGTCTCGCAATAAACAAAATCCAGATATAATGTTCATGCTCAACGCGGGCACCAAATAACCATTATTGAGGTCTAAAACTAATTCCGAAGGTATATGTAGAGGTAGCGTGCCGACGGTGATCACATCGACCTTGGAACCATTCCCGACGCGCATCATCACGACGTCCTTAGCCAATCTTCGTTTATTCCACAACTCCTGTTTTGAGTTACAAATATGATCAACCGAATCAGTATCGAATACCCAGGCGCTACTATGAGCATTAGTAAGGTACACATCAATAACATGTATATCAAATAGACCTTTGTTCACTTTGCCATCCTTCTTATCCGCCAAGTATTTGGGGCAGTTCCATTTCCAGTGACCATTCCCTTTGCAGTAGAAGCACTCGGTTTCAGGCTTGGGTCCAGCTTTGGGAGTGGAAACTTGCTTGCCATTCTTCTTGAAGTTCCCTTTCTTTCCCTTGCCCCTTTTCTTGAAACTAGTGGTCTTGTTAACCATCAACACTTGATGCTCCTTCTTGGTTTCTACCTCCGTGGCCTTAAGCATCATGTAAGAGCTCATGAATCGTTTCATTGATCCCTTGCATATTATAGTTCATCACGAAGCCTTTGTAGCTTGGTGGCAGTGATTGAAGAACTCTATCAATAACACCATAAACTGGAAGATTAACTCCCAGCTGAGTCAAGTGGTTATGATACCCATCCATTTTGAGTATGTGTTCACTGACAGAACTGTTCTCCTCCATCTTGCCGCTATAGAACTTGTTGGAGATACTTCATATCTATCAACTCGGGCATTTGCTTGAAATATTAACTTCAACTCTTGGAAAATCTCATATGCTCCATGACGTTCAAAACATCTTTGAAGTCCCAGTTCTAAGTCGTAAAACATGGCACACTGAACTATTGAGTAGTCATCAGATAGAACCTGCCAAACGTTCATAACATCTACAGTAGCTCCTGCAGCAGGTCTGTCACCTAGCGGTGCATCAAGGACACAATTCTTCTGTGCAACAATGAGGATAATCCTCAAGTTACGGACCCAGTCCGTGTAGTTGCTACCATCATCTTTCAACTTAGCTTTCTCTAGGAATGCATTAAAATGTAGGGGAACGATAGCTCGGACCATTGATCCATAACAAACTGTTAAGTCTAAGTTCATGATAAATTTAAGTTCAATTAATCAAATTAATAATGAACTCCCACTTAAATAAACATCCCTCAAGTTATCTAAGTGACACATGATCCAGATCAAGTAACCCATGTCCGATCATCACGTGAGATGGGGTAGTTATCAATGGTGAACATCTCTATGTTCATCATATCTACTATATGACTCACGTTCGACCTTTCGGTCTCTAGTGTTCCGAGACCATGTCTGTACATGCTAGGCTCGTTAAGTTTAACCCAAGTATTCTGCATGTGCAAAACTGTCTTACACCCGTTGTGTGTGAACGTAGAGTCTATTGATGACCCACAAGTATAGGGGATCTATTGTAGTCTTTTTGATTAGTAAGAGTGTCGAACCCAACGAGGAGCAGAAGGAAATGACAAGCAGTTTTCAGTAAGGTATTCTCTGCAAGCACTGAAATTATCGGTAACAGATAGTTTTATGATAAGGTAATTCGTAACGGGTAATAAGTAACAAAAGTAAACAAGGTGCAGCAAGGTGGCCCAATCCTTTTTGTAGCAAAGGACAAGCCTGGACAAACTCTTATATAAAGGTAAGCGCTCCCGAGGACACATGGGAACTATCGTCAAGCTAGTTTTCATCATGCTCATATGATTCGCGTTCGTTACTTTGATAATTTGATATGTGGGTGGACCGGTGCTTGAGTACTGCCCTTCCTTGGACAAGCATCCCACCTATGATTAACCTCCCTCGCAAGCATCCGCAACTACGAAAGAACAATTAAGGTAAACCTAACCATAGCATGAAACATATGGATCCAAATCAGCCCCTTACGAAGCAACACATAAACTAGAGTTTAAGCTTCTGTCACTCTAGCAACCCATCATCTACTTATTACTTCCCAATGCCTTCCCCTAGGCCCACACAATGGTGAAGTGTCATGTAGTCGACATTCACATAACACCATGAGAGGAAAGACAACATACATCTCATCAAAATATCGAACGAATACCAAATTCACATGACTACTTATAACAAGACTTCTCCCATGTCCTCAGGAACAAACGTAGATACTCACAAATCATTTTCATGTTTACAATTAGAGGGGTATTAATGTGCATAAAGGATCTGAACATATAATCTTCCACCGAATAAACCAACTAGCGTCAACTACAAGGAGTAATCAACACTACTAGCAACCCACAGGTACCAATCTGAGGTTTTGAGACAAAGATCGGATACAAGAGATGAACTAGGGTTTGAGAGGAGATGGTGGTATTGAAGATGTTGATGGAGATTTACCCCCTCCCGATGAGAGGATTGATGGTGATGACGATGGTGACGATTTCCCCCTCCCGGAGGGATGTTTCCCCGACGGATCATTATCCACCATATCAGCAACTTTGTTCATTTCCTAATATCAAGTAATTGTTTTCTTTGTCTGGCAGGGTTTGGAGAAAATTCACCAAAAAAGCTCCGGGACTGTCGAAGAAGCTGCAATTTAGACACCCGAAAGTAAGTACTATAGTAGCATGTTCCGCGAATCTCCTAGTGATTCAAGCGCTAGTTTCATCAACACCATTTGGCATGCTTGCTTATCAGTTTGATTGACCTCTATTTCTTCTAAAGTGGTTGTGGCAGGAACAAGGGAATGATTTCTGTGGATACTACGCTTATAGTCCATCCGCCACACGACCTGTGAACGGGGGTACTCTGACGAACAATATGAAGTGCATAAGCAATAATATTCACAATTTTATTTTATTACCATCATTTGTGTTGAGTTTCATTTATTCATATATATATGTATTGACCCGCTTGTCAAATTAGATCTTTCGGATGCGGAATGAACTCCTACCACCAGATCGTATGCGAGCAATTCAAGAGGAATTGGTGGCATTCTTCCTTGACCACGTGATCGCTGAAGACAGAGAATACTATGTGGACCCCGTGTTCATATATAATTAGGAGATTATATTGTAAGAGATAATTATTTTATATATGTAGCCGGTAGTGTCGGATAGATATACGAGAACTTGTTGTTCGACCAATCTCTCGGAGAAGGAGAGGTGGTCGATATCACTTCTCTCTGTATGCATATGTTCATGACGATCTTCTGTTTCCTTCATTTGCTTACTAGCTAGCGTGTCTAGTCCTCTCTATAAATATATAGCGTCGACCAAGCACGGACATAAGAGAGGACACTTCTCTCTATTAATTAGCTAGCTAACACAATATATGAAACACCTAAATTAACCCCCCAAAACCAATCCCGCCCCCCTTCAAAAAAAAAAAAAACAAAAACCCCAGCCCCTGAAATGCTGACGCGTGGATGCCTATTGGTCCCGGTTTGTGCCACCAACCGGGACCAAAGGCCCTCCTGCCCGAGCTCGGCGCACCGGCCACGTGAAGGCCCATCTGTCTCGGTTCGTGTAAGAACCGGGACTAAAGGGCTAGGGCATTAGTAACGACCCTTTAGTCCCGGTTCAAAAACCGGGACAAAAGGCCCTTACCAACCAGGACATATGACCCTTTTTCTACTAGTGAAGTTGGCAGTATTGGAGACTTCGTTCTTTCCCTTGAATGTATGAGCATTTTTCTGCACTACGTTTGCAACAGAATGTCCTTATGCTCCTTTGGCTTGTGTGTCCTTTTCCCTCACATTCTCTTTAACATATGACGATCCAACGAGAATATCAACATGGATCACTTGTCTTTGTTGTTTTAGAGAAGTGGCAAAGTTCCTCCCCAAATGAGGAAGATTAGCAACAATGCTCCCAGCAACAAACTTGTCGGGTAACGGACATTTAAGGAGCTTAAATTTATTTGCCATCTACTACAGCTCATGAGCTTTTATCGACCACAAAATGGTTCTCAACCATTCTGCAGCCATTGAGCTGATGTACAACATATAGCTCACCACCAATAATACTGGTGCTAAACATGGTTTCAAGTGCCCATTCTGCATACGTAAATATGCATCAACTAACCTATCATCCATCACATTTATGATGGCACCCACAAATATTACAGTGGCCTCAGAGTATGCTCTGTCATATTTAGGTGTAAGCGTTCCACCTGGAGTGTCAGCTGAAATCTAGTGCACGTTCATAGCGATGAGCCACAAGATGGTATTTGTCTACTACCTCTTGAAGTTACCACCCATAAACAGGCTCGGTCTCAGAGTAACAGCATAGCCAGCCAACGAAAATTTCCTAAGAGATAAGGTTTTTTTTAGGAAATTAGGTAGTTTCATTTAAGCTTAATCTAGATAAGCGTCATCACAAGATTACTCTTATGGAAAATCGAGTAACACGGATTAGGAAAACCTAGCATGTAAGCATACAAACCAAAAGGCACATGTCAATAGAGAAAAATTCAAGACTTACATGGGCATCGAAAACTCCAGTGCAAGAGATTCTTCGCGAAGGGTGGTGAAGAAGTAGTTGTGTCCGGTAGAGGAAGCATACAAGAGGATGTCGAGGATGTAGTCGAACATGAGTGAACAGTCGCACCGAGATGCTCCCCAAAAACCTTATAGCCCCTCGCCCAGTGCAGGTTCTCAAGGGGCACAATTACGGAGGCATGCTCTTCCAGATGGTTGTGCACGCAGTCATCAAGACAGGGTCATCGGAGAAGTATAGCTTAGCACTAGGAATTTGGCATATGTGTGTCCACTGAGGTGTTTGTCGTACGCATCGTCTCTTTTGTGTATCTCCTCTACATACAGGGGAAGTGTTGGAGATTGAAGAGGTGCAACTGTTGGAGATTGAAGAGGTGCAACTGACACGTGGTGGGAAAACTCTTTGGTAATAAATAACATGTCCAGAATGAGTTCGAGTATTGACACATACACACGGACCAAGATAGTGCACTACCATGCAAGAAAATTAGTTCTTCCAACATTGTGCCTAACACAGAACTTTGTCAACTAGCATACGGTACTAAACTCGCACATTTTTCATGCAACTCAAATGGGCCTTTGAGAGTTAGAATTTTAACTGGGCTGAGGTACAAGATATGGTGGACCAAGGTCCATAAAATATAACATAATATTTTAGTGAGTCTGGTATTTGGGTGACTAGTAAGTGTCTACCTGCAATGCATGTTGATATTAGGCATTATATTAACTGCACGGAAATATTAGGTAGGATATTATTTGCAAAATACGTTGATATTGGGTATGGTATTAATTTCACGCCAAACGTGTTGATGGCTAGCCATTGAAGCAATCTAGGTCATTGGATTGACCTGGTTTGATGGCCGACATTACTTGGATCTAGCCCATGGGTATTTTTAGATACTAACTACTAAATAGTAAAGAGTATTGTGTATGTACAATGCATGTTAATATTAAGAAAATTTACTGCACGTTGATATTAGGTAGTATATCAGTTACCTATTAATTATAAAATTAACACAAAAGTTGACATTTAGTATGAAGTTATTTTTTGCAAAAATGGTATGATTTTAATTGCACGTTAAACATACTGAGGGCTCCCCACTGAAGTAACGTAGGCCATTGGATTGACATATGGTTTGATGGTCAAGATTAATTTGATGTGCCTTTTGGTCTTTTAATATTGGTACATATATATATATATATATATATATATATAAAAGTATAGGCATATTTGTGTGACAAATTAAAATTTTGTAAAAGTTTCTTGGGCACGTGGTGTATTAATAAATTCAGAACAAACATTTGGTCGCGTGGCCAAACTAAATTGAAAACCAAAATCATGGGCACCTGAAAAGAAAATTAGAATTTAAAATTTAAAATTGGTGGCCATGGGTCCTATATGTCACTGTTTTTTTTTGCTGGAACATATCACTGTTCCTTCGACGGGTGTTCATGCATGATGTAAAACAGCCGGGAAAGCTAGTATGTGCATCTAGATCGATGACGCGTCAGAACGTCGTTTTGACCGTTGGGAGGTCCAGCCTCATCCTATATAAACAATACCCAGCCCATTTTTGCCAACCATCTCTTCGTGAACCCCCTCTGCACTCAAATTCAGCCGGCCCGATGGCTCGGAACCGGAACGGCGGCGCAAACGGAGGGCTGCCGCCACGGCCACCAACGATTCTCCTGGCAGCGCACGTCTGCCCACATTGCGGCGTGCAGTGTGCATCGGCCCGCTCCCTTGCTCTCCACATATTGTGGCACAACACCAGGGCGCAGCCTGGAGCGCGATGGACCCTAACTGGGAGGGCAAACCATATGGCGTTTCGGCGTCCGCCCGTGGTGCCGCTCCCAGCTGCGGCACCAAGATCAGCTGCCCCTCCAGTCCCGGCCGTAGCGCCGCCAATCCCTGTCGAGCCGCCGGCCGTGGTGCCACCCCCACCTGCGGCGGCTCCAGCTGTGCATGGCGGCGGCCGTAGCACGGTGCGTCGGCTTACACCCAACTCTGAGTTTTGGAAGGAGTACCGCAGTGGAGGAGACCCCCCGGCCGAGATAGATTTTCTGGGGCAGTGGGAGTCGTCCAGCACCACCGCGCAGCCGCTGGCGGACAGCACCGACGAGGAGACCGACGGCTCGGCGAGCACCTTGGCTTAAACCACCGAGCTGTACCCTGTACGTGGAAGCCTTGCGAATTCGAAAGCTCATCTTCCCTCCATAAACAATAAGATCCATGATTTTCACGCTGTTAGATCAATCAGGGGAAACAAAACTGCGTGCTCATAAGATGATTTCATGTTTAAGATTTGGTACCAATCTTTTGTTTGTTTAATCTCTGTATTTCCATAGATCTCAGAGCAAATAAGTAAGAAAACATAAACGATGATTGGATGATTGGTGTTCAGTGGCTGGCGAGGACACCCTCCGCCCCCCAACGATCGACGAACTCTTCGATAGCTACTAGGAGTAATTAGCGATTATATTTGGGAAAAGGGCCCATAAGAATGGTCATAGCCTCCCCCGCTCCTAATACTAATCCTTGCTGTTACCTAAAAAATGCGCTGGGGCGATTAACATATGATCTGAGACGATTAGCGCCGCCAGCGGTCGCTAGCTTATGCCTTCCCTGCTTGCGAAATTCGATCAAATCATGTGACACTGGCTCCGTGCCTGCCGAATCCTGCAAACTACACTATGTCAATTCTCCGGCGGTTAATTCTCAAGGCTAGCACTATTAAGTACTGTTTCAGTCCCTCTCATCTCTCATCTTATATTTGTCGAATTGTTCAGCCAATTTTAGTTATTTTGAGGGTGGATCTACGATGCTAATTTATTTGTAATTTCTTCCAATTGTTCGACCTATGATGCGTTTGTGAAGAGAAAATCATCGCCAAACACCATAAAGATTAATTCAAACTTTAAGCATGTTGTTTAAAGTTCCCCTTTTTAGGGTATATTGTTTCAAGTTATGACCCTATTGAGAGGCAAACGTGCAAGTTACAAGTCCCAATCCAATGGAAGATGACTTGCTTCGAAATTAGATGATATTTGATGCAGAAACCTAGCAACTAGGTTATCTTCTGAAGCGACTGTACTTCTTTTTTGAACTGCACAGTTTTTTTTATCAAGTTAGCTTCGTCCGCCTATACCTAAAGGGACGCCCTAGGATCAAACTACTGATATATTGGTTCTATCAGACCACTCGGTGACCATTGGATTAGTAGCATAAGAAGTTGGATCAATAGGAGGGAAGGCAACGCTGTTTGTTAGATTCCTTCCTAATGGAGCACTTTTACTAGCCTTTATTGCTTGCTTCCGGCACAAATGCTTCCGAAACACACTTATATGCTGAGGTCCTTGTTGCTGCTGCTTCGATCACACAGAATGCCAATCTGATGCTAGTAAAACTTCATGCTTCTTTAGTTTACAAAATTTATTCAACAGTTATTTAGATGCCAGTAAAATTGTCTTCCACTGCATATCAAATTTCATATGATCTGGTGAAAACATGTGTCTGGTGTAACATTTTATTTTGATTCCACCGCAATATAAAAATGGGTCATATGGCGAGATAATTTGCTTCTGTCGCAATCAAATTTAGATTAACCCTAACAAAATAGCCGATTGCTTGCATATAGCAGAATTTTGCATCCATGAATTCCACATAGGAAATTTTGAGCCCCATGCAGCTTCTTCTTATTATGTTTGCAACACAAGAAATCTTTGCTTCCACCCGCTACAAAAAGTGTTTCCATCGCAAAAATAATTTGCTTCTGACAATAAGTTTGTTTTCATGCTTTGTTCGTTCAGACAACATCTTTATGTACTGAAGATTTACTTCCTTCAAGAAAAAATGATATAATGATATAATGATTTTTAAGTTCATATCGTGTCCATAGACTATAGGCTTGCTTCCCTTCATCTAGCATGAGCTCCTCTTCATTGTGTGGTCAGATCCAGGTGTCGCTGCGCTTCTTAGCGTTTGTACCATTCGCTTCAGCATAATTCTGCTTCGGTCTGCTTCGTTATTTCTAGTGATCTGAGAATGTATAAAGTGTAGTACACTGGCATTATGAAAATTATGTAAGTAATCTATGGAAGAAAAATACATAGACCAAACAAACAAATGTCAAATCATACAATATTATGTCATATTACAGCAGTGATAATAATGAAAATAAATTTCAGGAACAGAAGTAGGATATACGAAAGTAAAACAATGGACACAGAAGAGGTATATGTAGCATAATTCAGAAGCTCCATAACATGTTAGAATCATCTAAATAGAGCTATCTTAGCATAACTCATCTCAATTCGAAGCATATTGAAACATACGTTATTAATCAGTCAGCTAATATATGAACATATGCTATTATGTTTGGAAGCATGAAAGTAAATCAGAAAGGGTTAGTAATGGAAGAATGCAGGAGAAGATGATCATACACACAAGCACTGCTAGATAGTAGTTGAAAGAATCATTCAAAACCATGGAAACACGAATTGGTAAAATTTGAAGCATTGCTAGCAAGAATTTGGAAAATAATAACACTACCTATCTGAAATAACTATGGGAAATATAAGAAGTGTAAATTAGTGTTGCCTGATGCAAATACGAACCACAACTAATGAAGCGCATAGTATTGTGACCCAAATTTTAGTTGTATTTGTAGCAAATATGAAAGGGAAATGTACCACAACGTTTGTACTACCCCAAATACATAGGAGAGGCAGATAAACTCGCGAACTGGAAAGCTTACCACAAGAATTGGCATGTGTGGCCTAGGCTACTGGTGTAGTTGGCCACCGGGAAAGGAAGACAAAGCCCCATCGACATTGCAGGCAGATGGTAAACAACCGTTGGTGGGAGGTGGGCTGGGGCCATGTCGAGTTGGGCGGTGTGGGAGATCCATCTGGGTGCCATTGTCAGAGATAACAATGGCATCAAGGAAGCAGAAAGGCAATGTATGGTTTACAATAAAAGAATTAATAAACAAAGAATTAGATGGAATTATGGAGCGAATTACATATAAGGAAGAAACCATACGTGAGATAATATGGAAGCATTGCATGTTTCAATGGGAATAACAATGGTATTAGCAATGATTGTTAATTGCAGAAGCACATAAAATATGTTTGGGTAGCCCGATTAGAATGAAGCATGAAAATACTCTAGGAAATCATGAGTCATCTTAGTTGCTATGATGAAACAGTAAAAATGTAAAAACTAAAGATTGCAGCCAACATTAGGGGGTGTGAAACATAAGAAATAGCTTGTTAAGACAACAATTAAAATTTTATTCGAGGGTGTGAAAAAACACATAGGCAATGTTTACATAATAAATGCTGGGGTCAAATGACTGTGAGCTACATATAAGAAGAAAACATAAATGATGATTGGTGCTCACATTTATAATTGCTTCCTTAAGTAGATGGTTTGTCTCGTCTATTACTTTCTTAAAATGGATCAATGGTCGAATTTGTTTTCCATGCATGCAAATGGAAAACGCAAGTCGATCTTTGGAGGAAATGCACACTTTGGAAATGGGTGGAATCTGCCTATGTTGAGCTGGTTGGCGTTGGTAAAGAATGAGTTAGCCGAGACATGAACTTTATTTTCTCCTATCAATATGTAAGACATAGTATGTAAATCTGTCCACATTTTATGAATACCCTTGGATTGACAAATTTTTTAGACATATATATTCTGATAATGGGATGAGAATATTATTCTGATCACATCATGAACTTCCTGAGTTACACGCCTGAACTTTACTCTGTAGGAACCCGACCTTCGGGCTATCTGCACAACCGTATCTCCCTGCGCAAATTATTCTGATTAGTCGTGTTCTATATGATGTTAGTGTAATCTAGAAACGTTTTTTAGCAACTAAATACCCGTTTTAAATAAGAATCTCCCTCGTTGTTGGATTTTCCTCTCGGGTCATGATGAAATATACTACCTGACTTGTTTGACCTGAACTTCTCTCAGTGCTAGGTTGAACATCCGCCAACATTGCCCAAATGGGGCTTGCGATATACAGTTGGAAGGCTATGGACACCAGTATCATAACCCAAGTTAAATTTTAGGCAAAATGCAAGCGGTTTAAGAGCAGTTTTGATAACCGTTTTTTCTTCATACAAAAAATGTGAATCGTATTTTCGATCGCATTTCTAAATCATTCATCCAAATGAGGCAAATAATATGGCGTTGGAAAGCTGTTGTAAAACCGCTCTTTCCACATGTTGAAAGTTTTCTCTAATTCCATATCATTAAAGAGTAATTTGGAAAATCGTAAAATTTCGCAAACCGAACAGCCAAGTTCGTATTTCCAATGCCATTTCTAAACGGCTAATCCAATTGAGGCAAATGATATGGCGTTGGAAACCTTATGAAAATGCGCTACTTTATCTTGTTGAAAGTTTTTTCCAATTTTGAACGGTCTAAAAGTAATTTCGAAAACGGTACAAGTTCCACTGAGTTTGTATTTTCGAGCTAATTTTTTAACCTTACGTCCGAATGAAGCAAAGGATATGGCGTTGGAAAGCTTGAGGAAATGCGAAACATTTTGGTATATCTTATTTCTCCCAATTCATTACGGTTTTATTTAAATTTTGAAAATGGCTAAAAACATATTTTCGCTTTTATTTTTACAACTTTTATCGGCATGGGGCAAATAATACACCGTTGAAAAGCTATGGAAAATGCAAGTTTTTTTAATGTTGATGGTTTTCTCTGATTCCTAGCCGTTTTCATGTAATTTCAAAAACGGCGGGATCTTTCATTCTGCCTTTATCGCGAAACAGATTCTTCAAAAATACATCACGTGAAGAACATGAACTTCTCGGCATGTTTACTTGAACTTCACTATGTTTTTCACGTGCTTTTTTTGCTCGTAGCTCTCCATCTACTCATCGAAACACTCACCAGAATTGAGCAAGTGATATACCGGTGGAAAGCTACTGTAAACACGCAACTTTCCCGTGTTGATCATCTTTTCATACTCGCGACGATTTTAAAAGTTTTTCGTCTAAAATTCATTCAGTGTAGTTGGTGAATTTCCTCCTATTTTCACGTTGAACTTCTGTGACGTATTTTCGTTTGTAATTTTCTCATACATTCATTAACGTTACACAAATGATATTGCTTTTGTACAAACCTCTCTTACAACAATTTTTTTAACTTTATCCGACCGAGGACTTGAACTTAATTATAACAACAAAACTTTTAGTCTTTGCTTTTTATTCTTTTTTAATACAAAATGCACACCATGTAGTACGTGAACTTCTGGCAGTTATCAATCTAAACTTCTCTCGGTTACATGAAAATGTCTAAGTTTTTTATGAATATTAATTTGAATTTCTTAATCTTTTTTAATGAAATTTTGAAGCGCTATAATTTTAAAAGTTGAACTTCTTGTTTTTTAGTTTTGAACTTCTTGTTTCCATTCTTTAATAGCGAGAAAATATCTAAGTTTTCTATAATCATCGAGCTTCTCCTTCTTTTTAATATGGACTTCCTGGTTTTATTTCAAAATCCTTTTTATGAAATTTTCAAGCGCTCTATTTTTTAAAGTTGAACCTCTTGTTATTTAAATTTTGAACGTCTTGTTTCCATTCTTTAATAACGAGGAAAAATCTGAGTGCTCTATATTCATCGAACTTACCGTTGTTTTCATTTTGAACTTCTACCACATATTTTTGTTCGTAATTCCTCATCCGTTCATCGGAGTTGCACAAATGATATACCGTGCCAATTACGTCTTTCACAAGAAGTTTTGCACTTTCCCGTGCCGAGCACCTAAACTTCTTGCAACTAAAATTTTATACTATAACTTTTTATTCTATTTTCTCATACGAAAACACACACTATGCACCTAAACTTCTTGAAGCGCTCTATAACTTTTTATCCGGTTTAGTAACGAAAAAAATCTGAGTTTTTTATAAACCTCGAACGGCTCTAACTTTTTTATTTGAACTTCTTCATTTTTTAGAAATGCGAAAATTGGAGCTTTTTTACAAACATTATTCCGTATGGAAATTATTGGTTTTATTCTTTAGAAAATTGAACTTCATACTTTTATTTTTCCTAAAAATAAATAGAATTTTTAGGCCTTTCCTTATACATCGTACTACTTCTGACTTTTTACTTTGACTTCTATATTTTATTTCTTCGGTAACAACGAGAATCTCATTTTGTTGGAAATATCAAACTCCGCTATTTTTGTAATTTGGGCTTCTTGGTTTATTTCTTTTAGTAACAAAAAAAATCCTAGTTTTTAAATAAATATTGTATCGGCTTGTTACTCAACTTTGAACTTCTAGAGTTTTTTATTTAGTAAAAGTAAAACCCCCTTTTTGACGAACTTCTTGAACTAGTCTAGTTTTTTAGTTTGTCCTTGTTGATTTGTAATAAATATTGAACTTCTTTGCTTTTTAAATTTGAACTTCTAGTTTTTATTAGAAAAGGGAAACCCCCTTTTCTATAATAAATGAACTGCTCTGTTTCTTTAATTTGATCTTCTTTCTTTTGTAACAAACATTTGAACTTCTCTGTAATTTAAATTGTACCTTTGTGTTTTTTTATAAACGGGGAAAATCTTTTCTAATAAAATTTGAAGTGCTCTTTATTTAATTTGAACTTCTTGATTTCCTATTTAGTAATGGGGGAGAATCCTATGTTTTATTAAACATCGAACCGCTCCGTTATTTGAATTTGAACTTCGAAAGTTTTTTTAGAAACGGTGGAAATCCTTTTCTGCAAACTTTTTGAACCACTCAATTTTTTAATATGACCTTCTTAGGTTTGTAATAAACTTTGTACTTCTCTATTATTAAATTAGAACTTCTAGTTTTTTTAGAAACGGGGAAAATCCATTTTTTTTATAAATTTGGACCTTCTTTTTTTAATTTGAACTTCTTGTTTTATTCTGCAGTGACGGGGAGTTCCTGGTTTTCTAATAAACATCGAACCGCTATGCTATTTCAATTTGAACTTCTAATTTTTTAAAACAAGAAAATCATTTATTATAAAAAAATTACTTTTATTTGTTTTAATTTGAGCTTCTTGTTTTTTTTAAGAAATGGGAAAATATATTTTTGTTACAATAGTCAAACATCTCTATTAGATTTTTTTGAGAAAATCCATTGGGGGCGGGGGTGGGGATGGATTTCGTACACCAGTAATATTTTTCTTCGAAGGATCCAATTAATCATATTTGAACTTCGAAAGATAAAGTTTTTCTGGGTAAAGCTTGTTTTCTTCTTAGTACATAAATATCGAGTTTCTCTATTTTTAAAATTTGAACTTCTAGTTTTTTTAGAAACTGGTAAAATCTTGAAAAATGACACAATTTTTTGTGGTCTTTATTCGCTCATTGTTTTTCTACATAAAAATGGAAATCAAAGGAATTTCCCACCATAAAAAATAATTTTCAAATTCACACAGAGGAGGTCATGCGCCCATGAGACATGCAGACTAGTCTTTGTTTTATTTTTACATTTATTATTGAACTGTCAACCCGTGAATCAAATTATTATTTTTTGTTTAGTAGCATTTTGCGGTGCCCACCTTTTTTCTACACTCT
The DNA here is from genome assembly GCA_021605145.1 of Aegilops bicornis. Lineage (NCBI taxonomy): Eukaryota > Viridiplantae > Streptophyta > Magnoliopsida > Poales > Poaceae > Aegilops > Aegilops bicornis. The sequence goes on from CM038673.1 coordinate 731,722,428, forward strand.
TTTCTGTACATTTTCCGAATTTAACATTTTGAACCTACCGAAAATGGGCTCGCGAACTTCTTTTTTATGAATGATTTGTTCTTAATGCATTTGTTCATCAGTAAGATGCATTCTTCCCAACATCCAATGATTGAACTCTCTAAACAATTATCTTTGAACTTCCAGATTACTTTACTTCTTTAGTTGTATGTAAACTCGGGTTTACACTAACTTCCTTTCCATCAAATCACGTGAAGTACATGCATGAACAGAAAAGGGGAAGGAGTTCCAAGGCCCATAACACACTTTTTTGGGCATCTTTGTGGAGCCACCACACAATAAACTAACAAGTTTCAAATCGAAGCTACGAAATGAAATAAACGAATATGATCTAGAGGCTGCAGTAACACGATGCACATCAGTTTCAGTAGAACCGGGGTGATAGCATTGGGTTCATGTGGGCTTCTCAAGAAAGCAGAGAGGTGCTTTGAGGAGGTGGATGGCGACTAGTAGCTTGAGTCTTCTGTACTTAGTTTTGTGGTGATAACACGAACAGAAGGTGTCATGGCTAGGGCCCCAGTAGTTGAACTTGCCCATTTGAGTCTTCTTTTTGGACACAATATCGTGGTCGGGCATACGAACCAGATAGACTGTCCACCAAGTGTGCGCTGGCTCGGCTGGCTCCCCAACCCAAACAAACAATTCTTCTCGCACAGACGCTACCACTCCGGCTCAGCACTATTGTGGCATCTCTGCCCTGCTATTTCACCAATCCTTCCTTGACATCTACTCTCCTCCTGGTGGTGTGTGTTTTACTTCAACATTTGTTGGGATCACAAGATGGCAAGATATGGTGGTGTAGTACGGGCTAGCCACCGGATGTTCGACCATCAAGGACTACTGAGTCAGTCACTGAAAAACATGGGGCATGGTTTGTGTTGTACCTCCGGGGCAGATGAGTCCACGTAGTAGTACATCTTGCCTCGAGGACTACTGGTTCAGGACTGAAAAGTGCCAAACGCAGCACACAACTTGTTAGCAGAATTTGAGCTTTTGCAGGAATTGAAGGAAATATGCCCTAGAGGCAATAATAAAGTTGTTATTTATATTTCCTTATATCATGATAAATGTTTATTATTCATGCTAGAATTGTATTAATCGGAAACTTGATACATGTGTGAGTACATAGACAAACACAGTGTCCCTAGTATGCCTCTACTAGACTAGCTCGTTAATAAAAAATGGTTAAGTTTCATAGGAATAGACATGTGTTGTCATTTGATGAATGGGATCACATCATTAGAGAATGATGTGATGGACAAGTCCCATCCGTTAGCTTAGCACTATGTTCGCTTAGTTTATTGCTATTGCTTTCTTCATGACTTATACATGTTCCTATGACTATGAGATTATGCAACTCCCGAATACCGGAGGAACACTTAGTGTGCTATCAAATGTCACAACATAACTGGGTGATTATAAAGATGCTCTATAGGTGTCTCCGATGGTGTTTGTTGAGTTGGCATTGATCAAGATTAGGATTTGTCACTCCGATTGTCGGAGAGGTATCTCTGGGCCCTCCCGGTGGTGCACATCACTATAAGCCTTGCAAGCAATGTGACTAATGAGTTAGTTGCGGGATGATGCATTACGGAACGAGTAAAGAGACTTGTCGGTAACGAGATTGAACTAGGTATGATGATACCGACGATTGAATCTCGGGCAAGTAACATACCAATGACAAAGGGAACAACGTATGTTGTTGTGCGGTTTGACCAATAAAGATATTCGTAGAATGTGTATGAGCCAACATGAGCATCCAGGTTCCGCTATTGGTTATTGACCGGAGATGTGTCTCAGTCATGTCTACATAGTTCTCGAACCCGTAGGGTCCGCACGCTTAATGTTCGACGACGATTCGTATTATGAGTTTATGTGATTTGACGTACCGAAGGTTGTTCAGAGTCCCGGATGAGATCACGGACATGAAGAGGAGTCTCGAAATGGTCGAGACAGAAAGATTCATATATTGGAAGGCTACTTTCGGACACCGGAATGGTTCGGGTCGTTTCGGATAAGTTTCGGAGCACCGGGGGTTACCGAACCCCCCCCCCCCCCCCCGCCGGGAAGTTATTGGGCCTCATGGGCCTAGTGGTGGAAGAGAGGAGGCAGGCCAAGGTGTGGCGCCCCCCTAGCCCAAACTGAATTGGACTAGGGCTAGGGGGGCCAGCCCTCCCTTTCCTTCTCTTCTCCCTCTTCTTCCCCCTTCTCCTTGTGGAAGTAGGAAAGGGGGGGGATCCTACTTGGAGTAGGACTCCCCCCCTTGGGCGCGCCACCTCCTGGCCGGCCTCCTCCTCCCTCCCTCCTTTATATACGTGGGGAGGGGGCACCCAAAGGCACAACAGACAATCTCTTAGCCGTGTGCAGTTTCCCCTCCACAGTTTGACACCTCGGTCATATTGTCGTAGTGCTTAGGCGAAGCCTTGCGCCGGTAACTTCATCATCACTGTCACCATGCCGTCGTGCTGATGGAACTCTCCCTCTGCCTTAGCTGGATCAAGAGTTCGAGGGATGTCACCGAGCTGAACGTGTGCAGATCGCGGAGGTGCCATGCGTTCGGTACTTGATCGGTTGGATCGCGAAGACGTTCGAGTGCATCAACCGCGTTACTAAACACTTCCGCTTTCGGTCTACGAGGGTAAGTGGACACACTCTCCCCGCTCATTTCTATGCTTCTCCTAGATAGATCTTGCGTGATGGTAGGAATTTTTTTGAAATACTACGTTCCCCAACAGTGGCATCTGAGCCAGGTCTATGCATAGATGTTATATGCACGAGTAGAACACAAAGAGTTGTGGGCGATAATAGTCATACTGCTTACCAGCATGTCATACTTTGGTTTGGCGGTATTGTTGGATGAAGCGGCCCAGACCGACATTACGTGACCGCGTTCATGAGACTGGTTCTACCGTCGTGCTTTGCCCAGGTGGCTAGTGGGTGTCTGTTTCTCCAGCTTTAGTTGAATCGAGTGTGACTTCGCTCGGTCCTTGTTGAAGGTTAAAACAACACACTTGATAAAAAATCTTTGTGGTTTTGATGCGTAGGTAAGAACGGTTCTTGCTAGAAGCCCATAGCAGCCATGTAAAACTTGCAACAACAAAGTAGAGGACGTCTAACTTGTTTTTGCAGGGCTTGTTGTGATGCGATATGGTCAAGTCGTGATGATATGTAAATTGTTGTATGAGATGATCATGTTACATAATGATTATCGGCAATCGGCAGGAGCCATATGGTTGTCGCTTATTGTATGAAATGCAATCGCCATGTAATTGCTTTACTTTATCACTAAGCGGTAGCGATAGTCGTAGAAGCAATAGTTGGCGAGACAACAACGATGCTTCGATGGAGATCAAGGTGTCAAGTGATACGTACATTTTGCATGATGCTTTTATATCGATATTTATTGCATTATGGGCTGTTATTACACATTATGTCACAATACTTATACCTTTTCTCTCTTATTTTACAAGGTTTACATGAATAGGGAGAATGCCGGTAGCTGGAATTCTGGGCTGGAAAAGGAGCAAATATTAGAGACCTATTCGGCACAACTCCAAAAGTCCCGGAACTCCACAAAAGTCAGTTTTGGAATATATTAAAATATTGGGCGAAGAAATCACCAGAGGGGGGCACCCACTGTCCACGAGGGTGGAGGGCGCGCCCCCCTGCCTCGTCGGCCACCTGGAAGCCCCCCGATGCCCATCTTCTGGTATAAGGTGTCTTTTGCCCTGGAAAAAATCATAAGGAAGCTTTCGGGATGAAGCGCCGCCGTCTCGAGGCGGAACCTGGGGGAAACCAATCGAGGACTCCGGCAGAGCTGTTCTGCCGGGGAAACATCCCTCTGGGAGGGGGAAATCGTCACCATCATCATCACCATCAATCATCTCATCGGGAGGGGGTCAATCTCCATCAACATCTTCACTAGCACCATCTCCTCTCAAACCCTAGCTAGTTCATCTCTTGTATCCAATCTTTGTCTCAAAACCTCAGATTGGTACATGTGGGTTTCTAGTAGTGTTGATTACTCCTTGTAGTTGATGCTAGTTGGTTTATTCGATGGAAGATTATATGTTCAGATCCTTTATGCATATTAATACCCCTCTGATTATGAACATGAATATGATTTGTGAGTAGTTACGTTTGTTCCTGAGGACATGGGAGAAGTCTTGCTATAAGTATTCATGTGAATTTGGTATTCGTTCGATATTTTGATGAGATGTATGATGTCTTTCCTCTAGTGGTGTTATGTGAATGTCGACTACATGACACTTCACCATTGTTTGGGCCTAGGGGAAGGCATTGGGAAGTAATAAGTAGATGATGGGTTGCTAGAGTGACAGAAGCTTAAACCCTAGTTTATGCGTTGCTTCGTAAGGGGCTGATTTGGATCCATATGTTTCATGTTATGGTTATGAATTCTTCTTTCGTAGTTGCGGGTGCTTGCGAGGGAGGTTAATCATAAGTGGGATGCTTGTCCAAGGAAAGGTAGTAACTAAGCACCGGGCCACCTACATATGAAATTATCAAAGTAACGAACGTGAATCATATGAGCATGATGAAAACTAGCTTGACGATAATTCCCATGTGTCCTCGGGAGTGCTTTCCTTTATTATAAGTGTTTGTCTAGGCTTGTCGTTTGCTACAAAAAGGATTGGGCCACCTTGCTGCACCTTATTTACTTTGGTTAATTGTTACCCATTACGAATTACCTTATCACAAAACTATCTGTTACCGATAATTTCAGTGCTTGCAGAGAATACCTTACTGAAAACTGCTTGTCATTTCCTTCTGCTCCTCGTTGGGTTCGACACTCTTACTTATCGAAAGGACTACGATAGATCCCCTATACTTGTGGGTCATCAAGAATCTTTTCTGGCGCCATTGCCGGGGAGTGAAGCGCCTTTGGTAGGTGGAATTTGGTAAGGAAAAATTTCTATTGTGTGCTGAAATTTACTGTCACTTGTTACTATGGAAAATAATCCGTTGAGGGGCTTGTTTGGGGTATCTTCAGCCCGACTAGTAGAGCAAAGAGTTGCTCCTCAACCTACTGAACCTACTGAAATTTTTTACTTTGAAATTACTTCGGGTATGATAGATAAACTTCTAGCTAATCCTTTTATAGGAGATGGAACATTACATCCCGAGATGCACCTAATCTATGTGGATGAAGTTTGTGGATTATTTAAGTTTGCAGGTATGCCCGAGAATGTTATGAAGAAGAAGGTCTTCCCTTTATCTTTGAAGGGAAAGGCATTGACATGGTTTAGGCTACGTGATGATATTGGATCATGGAACTACAACCGATTGAAATTGGAATTTCATCAGAAGTTTTATCCTATCATCTGGTTCATCGTGATCGTAATTATATATATATATATATATAATTTTTGGGCTCGCGAAGGAGAAAGTATCGCTCAAGCTTGGGGGAGGCTTAAGTCAATGTTATATTCATGCCCCAATCATGAGCTCTCAAGAGAAATTATTATTCAAAACTTTTATGCTCGGCTTTCTCTCAATAATCGCTCCATGCTCGATACTTCTTGAACTGGTTCTTTTATGATGAAGACTATTGAATTCAAATTGATTTATTGGAAAGAATTAAAAGCAACTATGAATATTGGGAACTCGACGAAAGTAAGGAGTCAGGTATAACACCTAAGTTTGATTGTGTTAAATCTTTTATGGATACCGATGCTTTATGGACTTGACTCTAAGATACTAGCTTCTTTCTGTGAATCATTTGCTCCTCGTGTTGATCTCCCTAAGGAGAAGTGGTTTAAATATCATCCTCCCATTGAAGTAAAAGTAGTTGAACCTATTAAAGTTGAAGAAAATACTACCACTTATAATGTTGATCCTATTGTTCCTACCGCTTACATTGAGAAACCACCTTTCCCTGTTAGAATAAAGGATCATGCTAAAGCTTCAACTGTGGTTCGTAAGAGTAATGCTAGAACACCTACACCCCCTGAGCAAATTAAAGTTGAACCTAGTATTGCTATGGTTAAAGATCTCTTGGTCGATAATATTGATGGGCATGTTATTTACTTCTGTAATGAAGCTGCTAGAATTGCTAGACCCGATACTAAAAATAAACATAGACCTGTTGTAGGCATGCCTATAGTTTCTGTTAAATAGGAGATAGTTGCTATCATCGCTTATGTGATATGGGTGCTAGTGCGAGTGCAATACCTCATTGCCTATAGAATAAATTATGCATGATATTGCACCTGCTGAGATAGAAGATATTGATGTTACAATTAAGCTTGCCAATAGAGATACTATTTCATGAATTGGGATTGTTAGAGATGTTGAAGTCTTGTGTGGGAAAGTTAAATATCCTATTGATTTTCTTATTCTTGGTTCCCCACAAGATGACTTTTGTCCCATTACATTTGGTAGACCCTTCTTGAATACCGTTAATGCTAGGATAGACCGCAAGAAGGATATTGTTACTGTTGGTTTAGGGATATGTCTCATAATTTTAATTTTGCTAAATTTCATAGACAGTGATAAAGAATTGCCCGATAAATATGAAATTATTGTCTTACTTCTACTGCCGTGCCTCCTAATGATCCTTTAGAACATAATTTGCTAGACCATGAAAACGATATATTTATGAATGAAAGAAGGGAAAGAGATGAAGTATTCTTTAAACAGGGACCTATTTTGAAACACAACTTGCCCATTGAAATTCTAGGGGATCCTCCTCCACCCAAGGGTGATCCCGTGTTTGAGCTTAAACCATTACCCGATACTCTTAAATATGCTTATCTTGATGAAAAGAAGATATATCCTGTTATTATTAGTGCTAACCTTTCAGAGCAGGAAGAAGAGAAATTATTGAAAACTCTTAAGAAGCACCGTGCTGCTATTGGATATACTCTTGACAATCTTAAGGGCATTAGTCCCACTCTATGCCAGCGCAAAATAAAATTGGAGAAAGGCGCTAAACCGGTTGTTGATCACCAATGATGGTTAAATCCTAAGATGAAAGAAGTGGTAAGAAAGGAAATACTAAAGCTTCTGGAGGCAGGTATAATTTATCCTGTTGCTGATAGTCGGTGGGTAAGTCCTGTCCATTATGTCCCTAAGAAGGGAGGTATTACTATTGTTCCTAATGATAAAAATGAATTGATCCCACAAAGAATCATTACAGGTTATAGAATGGTAATTGACTTCTGCAAATTAAATAAAGCTACTAAAAAGGATCATTACCCTTTACCTTTTATTGATCAAATGCTAGAAAGATTATCGAAACAAACACATTTTTGCTTTCTAGACGGTTATTCTGGTTTCTCTCAAATACCTATATCAAAAGAGGATCAGGAAAAGACCACTTTTACTTGCCCTTTCGGTACCTTTGCTTATAGACGTATGCATTTTGGTTTATGTAATGCACTGCTACCTTTCAAAGATGTATGACTGCTATATTCTTTGACTTTTGTGAAAAGATTGTTGAGGTTTTCATGGATGATTTCTCCGTGTATGGAACTTCTTTTGATGATTGCTTAAGCAACCTTGATCGAGTTTTGCAGAGGTGTGAAGAAACTAATCTTGTCTTGAATTGGGGGAAGTGCCACTTTATGGTTAATGAAGGTATTGTCTTGGGGCATAAAATTTCTGAAAGAGGTATTGAAGTTGATAAAGCTAAAGTTGATGCTATTGAAAAGATGTCGTGTCCTAAGGACATTAAAGGTATAAGAAGTTTCCTTGGTCATGCCAGTTTTTATAGGAGGTTCAAGACTTCTCAAAAATTTCTAGGCCTCTGACTAATCTCTTACAAAACGATGTTCCTTTTGTCTTTGATGATGATTGTGTAGAAGCATTTGAAATACTTAAGAAGGCCTTGATTTCTGCACCTATTGTTCATCCACCTGATTGTAATTTACCCTTTGAAATTATGTGTGACGCTAGTGATTATGCTGTAGGTGCTGTTCTAGGACAAAGAGTTGATAAGAAATTAAATGTTATCCAATATGCTAGTAAAACTCTAGACAGTTCCCAGAGAAATTGTGCTACTACTGAAAAAGAACTTTTAGTAGTTGTATTTACTTGTGATAAGTTCAGACCATATATTGTTGATTCTAAAGTAACTGTTCACACTGATCATGTTGCTATTAAATATCTTATCAAAAAGAAAGATGCTAAACCTAGACTTATTAGATGGGTTCTCTTGCTACAAGAATTTCATTTGCATATTATTGCTAGGAAGGAGCCGAGAACCCCGTGTCGGACAACTTGTCTAGGTTAGAAAATGTTCTTGATGACCCACTACCTATTGATGATAGCTTTCCGATGAACAATTAGCTGTCATAAATGCTTCTCGCATCGCTCCACGGTATGCTAATTGTGCTAATTACATTGTTGCTAAATTTATACCACCCAGTTTCACATACCAGCAAAAGAAAAAGTTTTTCAATGATTTAAGACATTACTTCTGGGATGACCCACACCTTTATAAAGAAGGAGTAGAAGGGGTTATTAGACGTGGTGTTCCTGAGCATAAACAGGAACGGATCCTACGCAAGTGTCACTCCGAGGCTTATGGAGGACACCACGCTAGAGATAGAACTACACATAAGGAAAACTCCTATCTAAATGGGAAGGTCATTACGTTATCGACGAGGTCTATCATTCTGTTGCCATAAAAATCAACAACTTCGAGGGCACAAATCCGAAGGTGGTGAACGGTCAAAGAATCAAACATTATATCTCAGGTAATCCCATAAATGTTGAATCAATGTTATTGGCACTGTAACCCTGGAGGAGTACACAAGGGGCACTTTCCAGAATGTTTTAGACTCCGGAAAGGAATAGGTATGTGGTACGGTAAGTAAAGCGACTCCGAAACAGTTCTAATAGCAAATTTTCTCCGTTTTGGAATATTTAGAAAAATAGGAAAATAAGAAGTAGTCCGAAGGGACAAGAGGCATCCACGAGGTGGAGGGCGCACCCTACCCCTTGGGAGCGCCCGCCTTCCTCGTGGGCACCTCATGTGCTCTCCGGACTCCGTTTTCTTGCACGATACTTCTTTTGGTCAAGAAAAATTAATTATATAATCTCCCGAAGGTTTTGACCACCGTACCATGACACAATACTCTGCTTTTGTTTCGAGCTGTTTTTCCGACAGATCTAGATCACCATAGCGTCTTCAAGCGCCCCCAAGGAAAAAAAAAAATCAAGAAGGTCATCAACCCCTACCTCATGGAGGTGGTGCAACACCCTCAAACCATTGAGATGCATGAGGGTGCTGCACATCCGATGTTGAGGGACCAAGGACGACTGGAAGTGTGGAGACAAGACTCGAAGCAATGGAGCAACAAGTTTTCATGTGCATGGGGATGGTGGAACGCGGACTCAACGCCAGCCACATGATGATCGCGGAGTTCACCAACAACCACAAGCTGGATGCCAAGAACACTGGGGAGACCATCTTCAAGCTTCACGAGAAAATCGAGCACCTCCAAGCCCATATCTATGACCTGCAAAACCAAAACTATGAGTATGAATATAGGTTCAAGAGGATGAGTTTGGCTACAGATTTGAGGATTCCGGAGACTCGATCATCCTTCTATGATGGCGAGCCTATGCCTTGGAAGATGGACGACAAGACTACATCATCAACAACTCCATCATCACCACCTCCAAGAAAGAGACATAAATACATGGGTATGGGCACTCCCCTTGGCAACTGCCAGCTTGGGGGAGGTGCCCCGGTATCGTATCACCATCACACTTCTATCTTTAGCATTTTTCTTAGTTTGATCCTTTTGGTTATATCTTGATCTAGTAGAATAAATTTTAGTATCACTAGTAGAAAAAGGGCCATTTGTCCCGGTTCATAAGGCCCATCTGTCCCGGTTGGGGAACTGGGACTAAAGGGTCGTTACTAATGCCCTAGGCCTTTAGTCCCAGTTCTTATACCAACCGGGACATATGGGCCTCCACATGGCCGCTCCGGCGAGCCAGGCAGGAGGGCCTTTGGTCCCGGTTGGTAGCACTAACCGGGACCAATAAGCTTCCACGCGTCAGCATTTCAAGGGCCGGTTTTTTTAAAGGAGGTGGTTTAGGGGTTTTGGGGTTAATTTAGGTCGTTATAGGTAGCTAATAGAGAGATGTGTCCTCTCTTGTCTCCGTACTCAAGCTATCTTGATATGCATAAACATGACTTAGATTTAAGTGAGGCAACATGTGGTGCATGTCGAAAGTAATACTAATCCTAACTTGATCAAGTGTGGATTGTACTACTTTCGACATGCACCACATGCATGTTGCCTTCACTTCAATCCAATGCATGTTCATTTCACCCATGATATATAGTAACTCTTCATGCTCGCATCATGCATCATCATAATAACAAGTCCTACTAATCATCATCATACAACTTCTACTCGTTATTAATAACAAGTCATACGATCATCATCCTGATAGTCATCGAACCAACCCTACTTAAATGTTCTTAGCACATGATCATCAAGATTATGCAGGCCCTTAAAACCCTATTTAAGGTAAAATAGCATAAAACAATATAGACCCTGACTCTCCATTATGGAGAATGGAGATCATCCTGTCTCCAATTCTTGCGCGGCGCTTCCTTTTGCTTCCAAGAACCTCCTTACGGCTGTCCATATATTTTTTCCATTCTCTGATTAGCATGTCTCCATTTCTTTTGGAAATCCGGTATGGACAATTGAGATTGACCTGGATATATGTTTAAAACACGAAGGCTGCCATTCTGATAAATCAAATGAGGCACACAATCCTCGGGGATTCTCTGTTGAAAAACATAGTAATAACTTCATAGTTAGCAATGATGTACTAGTTTCAGAAGTATGCAAAAGATTCACAGATGTCGCAATAGTAATAAATCTTACCAGGGTATCTCCATGGTAGTTACCGTAGTTCAAGACGTGCACTAGTGGCACGTATTGACCATAATGTTGAGGAGTTTGATTGTAGATATTGTAATTCTCAATATCAGTACAAAATCCGACCATATGATTTTTCTCTTGATAAGTTAATTCGGAGCCATCGGTGTAGTGGGTTTTGTCTACCATGTTCCGCACATTGTTTGAACAATCAAATTAAGCTGTCAATGGAAATAAGCTGTCAACTATTTTGAAATAAACAATATAAATTAGCTAATAACTATGTTTGAGAAACTCACATAGCGGTAGAATTGGAGGCGTATCAACAAGGACCCAAATGTCCATATTGTCTTGCTTGATTTCAGGATCACCAAGATCTATGGTGACAAGCATACCCTCATCAAAACCATACATCTTGCAAAGTGCTTCCCATTTTTTGCAACCAAAATGAGTTACGCCTCGTAATTGTAGAGCTTTACTTCAAAATCCACACCATGATGGGTCCTTAGGTGAATTTTCTTTGTTTCGAAACATTCATGGTCTTCAAAACCAATCCTCTCCAAGACATAACGTCTTGCATGGCATGGGATAAGCTAGTTGAATTGTAAAAGATGAAAAGTACACGTTGAAATATTTGAAGTCGTGCTTAATTATGAAAAATAACACTTGTCGTTGTTATGCGTATCGTTTCAACATCGAAGGTCTCCTCCAGCTTAATGCTGAAGCGCCGATCTTCGTCCAAGTGAGGCCTGTCGCACTGACCTCGGTCGTCGTGGCACCAGTCGCACTCCCCCGGGAGATTTTCATCGTCCGAGTACGACATTTCCTATGTTCATAATTCAAATATTAAACATCTACAATTAAATATATGTACTAAAAAACCTAAGTTAGATCATTATTATTCATCACGGGTTGACTATCGGTCTGTCGAGTCTTTTGTTGAAAACTCTCAGCTCACGTGGTGTATACATTCGACCGTTGGTGACGGTCGCTCCTCCTTTCATCCCCGAGTGCATTACACCAAAATGTCTAGCACACGGGAATGAAGAAGAAGCGACCCACGACAACAAATGGGATTCTTCGTCCTCTCATATATATATATATATATATATATATATATATATATATATATATATATATATATATATATATATATATATATATGGTGGAACTCTCCCTCACCGATTCCTCTTCGACATTTGCGATCGTCGGTGATGGTAGCTCCTCCTTTCGCTCCCGAGTGCATTACACCAAATTGTCTATCACACCGAACGAAGGAGAAGCTACCCCCACGACAACAGTCGGGATTCTTCGTCCTCTCATATATGGTGGAGACTCAACAGACTTAAAGTCAACCCGAAATATCGTTTAATTATCTTTCTAAAAGAGGATTTGGCTGGTCTCACCTCGAGGTAAGAGTGGGTCGTTGACGGGGACGACGGCGGGGATGATGGAGGGGCCGGGGGCTCCTAGATTTCTGTGAAAATAAAAACCCTATAAGCTATCAACTAATCATATGCATACGCCTTGCATAGTGCTCTCCAATTTTAGCATTCAAAGTAGGAGTAGTTTTCCAATTTGAGCATTCAATGAGCAAAATCAAATCGCGAAATAAAATAGTATTCAAATTAGGATGCATTCAATTATAAGCAAAACTACATCATCTCCATGCATCCGTACATCGTCTAATATTATCACTAATACACCTTGAATACTATCATACATATAGCAACGCCAGTACAGCAAGAACCGTAGCGCCCGACGGGTATCGGCGCGGGCGGTGGACACCCAAAGAGAAGGAACCATCATAGGATTGCTCTAGTGAAATCCTCAAGAACTCGCCAGTATTGTCGAACCTGCCCTCCAACGCAACCATGTAGCGACGGACGTGTTTCGTCCTCCTCGCCGACACGGTGACATACCACCTCCAGCGGTGTCCGGAAGCCTCGGCACCGCCATCGCCCACGCGACCGCCACCAAACAATATCGGGTCAACGACGGGCTGGCTCCTCACCAACCTACACCCCCAAGGTAGCACCTCCCAAAACCAGCCCGGGCGGAGCCCAAATTCCGGACATGGCCCCTCTGATCAAGCCGGCCTCCTCCGCCGAGTCGACGACGAGGATGCGGGATAGGCATCGTCGACGTCGATGCGGGAATAATTGCTTTAACTAAAAAAATAAACTACTTCTATTAATTTCCTTGCTAAAAATAAACTACTTCTATAGTAAAATAAACTAGTTTTGTTAAATCAACTAGTTCAACTACTAAGCAATTACTATAAATATAATAAAGTAGTACTTACTAATTAAAAATAAACTAGTTTAACTAGTTCTATTATTTTTCTAACTAATTATATTAAACACTATCTCTTCTTATTCTATGAACAAAATTACAACAGAAAAGAATCATAAAAATTCTATGAACAAAATAAAAATTATATGAACAAAATTACAACAGAAAAAATCATAAAAATTCTATGAAAAAATTGACATATTCTTTATGTATATATGAACACACAAACATTTGCATATTCAACAATAATATCACCAAAAAACTCTATGAATAGAAAAAATTCTAACTTTTGCATATTATTCATTTATGAACAAATTACAACAACTCAATTAATCGCACATCTAAACTACGCATCTAAATTAACTACACATCTAAATTAGGAAATTCCTATTTGGAGCTCACTGCTCAACGGGGCGGCGATCGACGAGGAGGCAGGTCACTTGGTCGACTGTCATGGGCGCAACAACGGGCGATGAGGAGGCAGGGGCGGTGACGACGACGGTGAGGGGCGCAGCGACGGGCGGCGAGGAGGCAGGAGCGACGACGGCGACGGCGAGGCGCAGAGGGGTAGCCTGGCGGCGGCAGCGGGCGGGGAAGACGAACTGAATGAAAAATTTCACAAGTGCTAGTTATATAGACGAAGCATTGGTTCCGGATCGTGACAGAAACCTGTACCAAAGCCACACTTTAGTCCCGGTTGGTGGCACCAACTGGGACTAAAGGGTGGCATTCGTACCGGTTAGTGCCACGAACCGGTACCAATGCACTCTTTATTCAGTTAGTGCCACCAACCGACCAAAGGCCTTGTGCTGTTGCGCCCGTGATCGAAAAGTTTAGTTCCACCACGCTAGTTGAGAGGGGCGCTGCAGTGGTTTATAAGCCCCACTACCGCACCCTCTCGAGCTCCTCTCCATTGCAGGCTTACGGGCCTATTGACACTGCTATGCACGATGGGCCCATCGGGCCTTCCGCTGGCCTGAATCCTGGCCCATGGGTTGGTTTCTAGTCGTATTCACGCGGTGGTGGCCTAGTAGGTGGTATATTTTTATTTTTTCCCTGTTTTTTGCTTTATTTAATTTGTTTTGTTTCTACTTACAACAAAAAACTTATTTATTTTATTTTATTTTATTTCTAATTACTTATTTATTTCACTTTATGATAATTCTTTTTGCTTTATGTTATTAAAGTTTATTTTATTTTTTTATTTGGTTTCTACTTATATATTTTATTAAAGTTTATCTATTTTATTTATCTGTTTTAGTCAAAACCAGATTTTGTTAATTTTTTTTGCTATTAAAAATTGGCATGGTATCATCATTTCGCCCACATAGCATGTGCAAGAAAGTTGAGAGGGTTACGACAAAAACTAGACGCACTTCCTGTACAAAACGGACAATCTCTTTCGAAGTACCAGGGTTTCGGACGGAAGCTCATTTGTTACAAAGGGATTTCATTTTTTGAAATTATTTGAACTCTATAGTTTTTCTGTGTTCAAAATGCACCATTCAAAGCCACATCATCAATTTTCAACCCTTTCTGACTTCATTTGTTATTTCCATGCATTTACTGATTATTTTGAGCTATAAGACCATGAAATTGAAAAGCACTACAAATGAACTCTGAAAAGGTTGAAAGTTGGCATGGTATCATCATTTCACCCACATAGCATGTGCAAGAAAGTAGAGAGGGTTACGGCAAAAACTCGATGTACTTCGTGTACAAAACGGACAATCTGTTTCGAAGTATCAGGATTTCATACGGAAATTGGTCTGTTACAACAGGCATTTCAAATGAACTATGAAAAGGTTGAAAGTTCGCATGGTATCATCATAATAGTTGTGGAGAGAAAGTCTTCACTTTTCTTTCGCTTGTGTGCTTTTCTTATTGCGCCGTAACCATGGATAATCTTCATCGTTTATCAGGATGCTTGGGTCAGCCTTGACTTTGAAGGAGGAATTTCATGAAATTTTTCATAATCTTCAAACATGTCCTGTCTTGCCCTCCACTCCCATGATGTCCCTTTTTCCCGAAAAGAACTATGTGGTGCTTTGCCTCATCATATGATGTATTCGCTTCCTTATCTTTTCTTTTTCTCGGTTTGGTAGACATGTCCTTCACATAGATTACCTGTGCCACATCATTGGCTAGGACGAACGGTTCGTCAGTGTACCCAAGATTTTTCAGATCCGCTGTTGTCATTCCGTACTTTGGGTCTACCTGCACTCCCGCCTCTGACAGATTGACCCATTTGCACTTAAACAAAGGGACCTTAAAATCATGTCTGTAGTCAAGTTCCCATATGTCCATTATGTAACCATAATATGTGTCCTTTCCCCTCTCGGTTGCTGCATCAAGGCGGACACCGCTGTTTTGGTTGGTGCTCTTTTGATCTTGGGCGATCGTGTAAAATGTATTCCCATTTATCTCGTATCCTTTGTAAGTCCAAGATGGTCCCTTGGACAACGAGTACAACTCATCACAAACAGTGTTGTCACCTATGAGACGTTTTCCCAACCAACTGTTGAAAGTCCTGATGTGTTCACATGTAATCCAGTCGTCACACTGCTCCGGGTGTTTGGAGCGCAGACTGTTCTTGTGTTCGTCGACATACGGGGTAACCAAGGTAGAGTTCTGTAAAACTATGTAGTGTGCTTGAGACCAAGAATGCCCGTCCCTGCATATTATTGAGTCTTCTCCTAGCGTGCCTTTTCCAGTAAGTCTCCCATCATAACGCGATTTAGGGAGACCTATCTTCTTAAGGCCATGAATGAAGTCAACACAAAACCCAATGACATCCTCTGTTTTATGGCCCACGGAGATGCTTCCTTTTGGCCTAGCACGGTTACAGACATATTTCTTTAGGACTCCCATGAACCTCTCAAAGGGGAACATATTGTGTAGAAATACGGGGCCCAGAATGACAATCTCGTCGACTAGATGAACTAGGACGTGTGTCAAGATATTGAAGAAGGATGGTGGGAACAACAGCTCGAACTGACAAGACATTGTGCCACATCACTCCTTAGCCTTGGTATGATTTCTGGATCGATCACCTTCTGAGAGATTGCATTGAGGAATGCACATAGCTTCACAATGGCCAATCGGACGCTTTTCCGGTAGAAGCCCCTCAATGCAACCGGAAGCAAGTGTCATAATCACGTGGCAGTCATAAGACTTTAGGTTCTGGAACTTTTTCTCTGGAATATTTATTATTCCCTTTATATTCGACGAGAAGCCAGTCGGGACCTTCATACCGAGCTGGCATTCAAAAAAGATTTCCTTCTATTCTTTGGTATGAGCGTAGCTGGCAGGACCTTCATACTGCTTTGGAGGCATGTCATCTTTTTCGTGCAAACATTGCAGGTCCTCCTGTGCCTCAGGTGTATCTTTTGTCTTCCCATACTCGCCCAAGAATCCTAACAGGTTCACGGAAAGGTTCTTCATCACGTGCATCACGCCGATTGAAGAGCGTACCTCTAGCTCTTTCCAATAGGGTAGGTCCCAAAATATAGATTTCTTCTTCCACATGGGTGCGCCCCTCATGGAACTACAACCGATTGAAATTGGAATTTCATCGTAAGTTTTATCCTATCATCCGTTCATCGTGATCGTAATTATATATATATATATATATATATATATATATATATATATATATATATATATATAATTTTGGGCTCATGAAGGAGAAAGTATCGCTCAAGCTTGGGGAGGCTTAAGTCAATGTTATATTCATGCCCCAATCATGAGCTCTCAAGAGAAATTATTATTCAAAACTTTTATGCTCGGCTTTCTCTCAATAATCGCTTCCATGCTCGATACTTCTTGAACTGGTTCTTTTATGATGAAGACTATTGAATTCAAATTGATTTATTGGAAAGAATTAAAAGCAACTCTGAATATTGGGAACTCGACGAAAGTAAGGAGTCAGGTATAACACCTAAGTTTGATTGTGTTAAATCTTTTATGGATACCGATGCTTTATGGACTTGACTCTAAGATACTAGCTTCTTTCTACGTGAATCATTTGCTCCTCGTGTTGATCTCCCTAAGGAGAAGTGGTTTAAATATCATCCTCCCATTGAAGTAAAAGTAGTTGAACCTATTAAAGTTGAAGAAAATACTACCACTTATAATGTTGATCCTATTGTTCCTACCGCTTACATTGAGAAACCACCTTTCCCTGTTAGAATAAAGGATCATGCTAAAGCTTCAACTGTGGTTCGTAAGAGTAATGCTAGAACACCTACACCCCCGAGCAAATTAAAGTTGAACCTAGTATTGCTATGGTTAAAGATCTCTTGGTCGATAATATTGATGGGCATGTTATTTACTTCTGTAATGAAGCTGCTAGAATTGCTAGACCTGATACTAAAAATAAACATAGACTTGTTGTAGGCATGCATGTTGTTTCTGTTAAAATAGGAGATCATTGCTATCATGGCTTATGTGATATGGATGCTAGTGCGAGTGCAATACCTCATTCCTTATACGAATAAATTATGCATGATATTGCACCTGCTGAGATAGAAGATATTGATGTTACAATTAAGCTTGCCAATAGAGATACTATTTCATGAATTGGGATTGTTAGAGATGTTGAAGTCTTGTGTGGGAAAGTTAAATATCCTATTGATTTTCTTATTCTTGGTTCCCCACAAGATGACTTTTGTCCCATTACATTTGGTAGACCCTTCTTGAATACTGTTAATGCTAGGATAGACTGCAAGAAGGATATTGTTATCGTTGGTTTAGGGGATATGTCTCATAATTTTAATTTTGCTAAATTTCATAGACAGTGATAAAGAATTGCCCAGTAAATATGAAATTATTGTCTTACTTCTACTGCCGTGCCTCCTAATGATCCTTTAGAACATAATTTGCTAGACCATGAAAACGATATATTTATGAATGAAAGAAGGGAAAGAGATGAAGTATTCTTTAAACAGGGACCTATTTTGAAACACAACTTGCCCATTGAAATTCTAGGGGATCCTCCTCCACCCAAGGGTGATCCCGTGTTTGAGCTTAAACCATTACGATACCCTTAAATATGCTTATCTTGATGAAAAGAAGATATATCCTGTTATTATTAGTGCTAACCTTTCAGAAAGGTGAAGAAGAGAAATTATTGAAAACTCTTAAGAAGCACCGTGCTATTGGATATACTCTTGACAATCTTAAGGGCATTAGTCCCACTCTATGCCAAATAAGCAAAATAAAATTGGAGAAAGGCGCTAAACGGTTGTTGATCACCAATGATGGTTAAATCCTAAGATGAAAGAAGTGGTAAGAAAGGAAATACTAAAGCTTCGGAGGCGGTATAATTTATCCACTGTCGATAGTCGGTGGGTAAGTCCTGTCCATTATGTCCCTAAGAAGGGAGGTATTACTATTGTTCCTAATGATAAAAATGAATTGATCCCACAAAGAATCATTACAGGTTATAGAATGGTAATTGACTTCTGCAAATTAAATAAAGCTACTAAAAAGGATCATTACCCTTTACCTTTTATTGATCAAATGCTAGAAAGATTATCAAAACAAACACATTTTTGCTTTCTAGACGGTTATTTTGGTTTCTCTCAAATACCTATATCAAAAGAGGATCAGGAAAAGACCACTTTTACTTGCCCTTTCGGTACCTTTGCTTATAGACGTATGCATTTTGGTTTATGTAATGCACCTGCTACCTTTCAAAGATGTATGACTGCTATATTCTTTGACTTTTGTGAAAAGATTGTTGAGGTTTTCATGGATGATTTCTCCGTGTATGGAACTTCTTTTGATGATTGCTTAAGCAACCTTGATCGAGTTTTGCAGAGGTGTGAAGAAACTAATCTTGTCTTGAATTGGGGGAAGTGCCACTTTATGGTTAATGAAGGTATTGTCTTGGGGCATAAAATTTCTGAAAGAGGTATTGAAGTTGATAAAGCTAAAGTTGATGCTATTGAAAAGATGTCGTGTCCTAAGGACATTAAAGGTATAAGAAGTTTCCTTGGTCATGCCAGTTTTATAGGAGGTTCAAGACTTCTCAAAAATTTCTAGGCCTCTGACTAATCTCTTACAAAACGATGTTCCTTTTGTCTTTGATGATGATTGTGTAGAAGCATTTGAAATACTTAAGAAGGCCTTGATTTCTGCACCTATTGTTCATCCACCTGATTGTAATTTACCCTTTGAAATTATGTGTGACGCTAGTGATTATGTCAGTAGGTGCTGTTCTAGGACAAAGAGTTGATAAGAAATTAAATGTTATCCAATATGCTAGTAAAACTCTAGACAGTTCCCAGAGAAATTGTGCTACTACTGAAAAAGAACTTTTAGTAGTTGTATTTACTTGTGATAAGTTCAGACCATATATTGTTGATTCTAAAGTAACTGTTCACACTGATCATGTTGCTATTAAATATCTTATCAAAAAGAAAGATGCTAAACCTAGACTTATTAGATGGGTTCTCTTGCTACAAGAATTTCATTTGCATATTATTGCTAGGAAGGGAGCTGAGAACCCCGTATCAGACAACTTGTCTAGGTTAGAAAATGTTCTTGATGACCCACTACCTATTGATGATAGCTTTCCTGATGAACAATTAGCTGTCATAAATGCTTCTCGTCTTTGCTTCCACGGTATGCTAATTGTGCTAATTACATTGTTGCTAAATTTATACCACCCAGTTTCACATACCAGCAAAAGAAAAGTTTTTCAATGATTTAAGACATTACTTCTGGGATGACCCACACCTTTATAAAGAAGGAGTAGAAGGGGTTATTAGACGTGGTGTTCCTGAGCATAAACAGGAACGGATCCTACGCAAGTGTCACTCCGAGGCTTATGGAGGACACCACGCTAGAGATAGAACTACACATAAGGAAAACTCCTATCTAAATGGGAAGGTCATTACGTTATCGACGAGGTCTATCATTCTGTTGCCATAAAAATCAACAACTTCGAGGGCACAAATCCAAGGTGGTGAACGGTCAAAGAATCAAACATTATATCTCGGTAATCCCATAAATGTTGAATCAATGTTATTGGCAATGTAACCACGGAGGAGTACACAAGGGGCACTTTCCTGAATGTTTTAGACTCGGGAACGGAATTGTTATGTGGTACGTTATGTAAAGCGACTCCGAAACAGTTCTAATAGCAAATTTTCTCCGTTTTGGAATATTTAGAAAAATAGGAAAATAAGAAGTAGTCCGAAAGGGACAAGAGGCATCCACGAGGGTGGAGGGCGACCCTACCCCTTGGGAGCGCCCGCCTTCCTCGTGGGCACCTCATGTGCTCTCCGGACTCCGTTTTCTTGCACGATACTTCTTTTGGTCAAGAAAATTAATTATATAATCTCCGAAGGTTTTGACCACCGTACCATGACACAATACTCTGCTTTTGTTTCGAGCTGTTTTTCCGACAGATCTAGATCACCATGACGTCTTCAAGCGCCCCAAGGAAAAAAAAATCAAGAAGGTCATCAACCCCTACCTCATGGAGGTGGTGCAACACCCTCAAACCATTGAGATGCATGAGGGGTGCTGCACATCCGCTGATGTTGAGGGACCAAGGACGACCGAAGTGTGGAGACAAGACTCGAAGCAATGGAGCAACAAGTTTTCATGTGCATGGGGATGGTGGAACGCGGACTCAACGCCAGCCACATGATGATCGCGGAGTTCACCAACAACCACAAGCTGGATGCCAAGAACACTGGGGAGACCATCTTCAAGCTTCACGAGAAAATCGAGCACCTCCAAGCCCATATCTATGACCTGCAAAACCAAAACTATGAGTATGAATATAGGTTCAAGAGGATGAGTTTGGCTACAGATTTGAGGATTCCGGAGACTCGATCATCCTTCTATGATGGTGAGCCTATGCCTTGGAAGATGGACGACAAGACTACATCATCAACAACTCCATCATCACCACCTCCAAGAAAGAGACATAAATACATGGGTATGGGCACTCCCCTTGGCAACTGCCAGGCTTGGGGGAGGTGCCCCGGTATCGTATCACCATCACACTTCTATCTTTAGCATTTTTCTTAGTTTGATCCTTTTGGTTATATCTTGATCTAGTAGAATAAATTTTAGTATCACTAGTAGAAAAAGGGCCATTTGTCCTGGTTCATAAGGCCCATCTGTCCGGTTGGGGAACTGGGACTAAAGGGTCGTTACTAATGCCCTAGGCCTTTAGTCCCAGTTCTTATACCAACCGGGACATATGGGCCTCCACATGGCCGCCCTCGAGCTGTGCAGCAGAGGGCCTTTGGTCCCGGTTGGTAGCACTAACCGGGACCAATAAGCTTCCACGCGTCAGCATTTCAAGGGCCGGTTTTTTTAAAGGAGGTGGTTTAGGGGTTTTGGGGTTAATTTAGGTCGTTATAGGTAGCTAATAGAGAGATGTGTCCTCTCTTGTCTCCGTGCTACTGCTACTGATATGCCTAAACATGACTTAGATTTAAGTGAGGCAACATGTGGTGCATGTCGAAAGTAATACTAATCCTAACTTGATCAAGTGTGGATTGTACTACTTTCGACATGCACCACATGCATGTTGCCTTCACTTCAATCCAATGCATGTTCATTTCACCCACAGATATATAGTAACTCTTCATGCTCGCATCATGCATCATCATAATAACAAGTCCTACTAATCATCATCATACAACTTCTACTCGTTATTAATAACAAGTCATACGATCATCATCCTGATAGTCATCGAACCAACCCTACTTAAATGTTCTTAGCACATGATCATCAAGATATGCAGGACCTTAAAACCCTATTTAAGGTAAAATAGCATAAAACAATATAGACCCTGACTCTCCATTATGGAGAATGGAGATCATCCTGTCTCCAATTCTTGCGCGGCGCTTCCTTTTGCTTCCAAGAACCTCCTTACGACTGTCCATATATTTTTTCCATTCTCTGATTAGCATGTCTCCATTTCTTTTGGAAATCCGGTATGGACAATTGAGATTGACCTGGATATATGTTTAAAACACGAAGGCTGCCATTCTGATAAATCAAATGAGGCACACAATCCTCGGGATTCTCTGTTGAAAAACATAGTAATAACTTCATAGTTAGCAATGATGTACTAGTTTCGAAGTATGCAAAAGATTCACAGATGTCGCAATAGTAAAAAAATCTTACCAGGTATCTCCATGGTAGTTACCAGAGTTCAAGACGTGCACTAGTGGCACGTATTGACCATAATGTTGAGGAGTTTGATTGTAGATATTGTAATTCTCAATATCAGTACAAAATCCGACCATATGATTTTTCTCTTGATAAGTTAATTGAGCCATCGGTGTAGTGGGTTTTGTCTACCATGTTCCGCACATTGTTTGAACAATCAAATTAAGCTGTCAATGGAAATAAGCTGTCAACTATTTTGAAATAAACAATATAAATTAGCTAATAACTATGTTTGAGAAACTCACATAGCGGTAGAATTGGAGGCGTATCAACAAGGACCCAAATGTCCATATTGTCTTGCTTGATTTCAGGATCACCAAGATCTATGGTGACAAGCATACCCTCATCAAAACCATACATCTTGCAAAGTGCTTCCCATTTTTTGCAACCAAAATGAGTTACGCTCTCATAATTGTAGAGCTTTACTTCAAAATCCACACCATGATGGGTCCTTAGGTGAATTTTCTTTGTTTCGAAACATTCATGGTCTTCAAAACCAATCCTCTCCAAGACATAACGTCTTGCATGGCATGGGATAAGCTAGTTGAATTGTAAAAGATGAAAAGTACACGTTGAAATATTTGAAGTCGTGCTTAATTATGAAAAATAACACTTGTCGTTGTTATGCATCGTTTCAACATCGAAGGTCTCCTCCAGCTTAATGTCAAGCGCCGATCTTCGTCCAAGTGAGGCTGTCGACCGATCTCGGTCGTCTTGGCACCAGTCGCACTCCCCCGGGAGACTTTCATCGTCCGAGTACGACATTTCCTATGTTCATAATTCAAATATTAAACGTCTACAAGGAAATATATGTACTAAAAAACCTAAGTTAGATCATTATTATTCATCACGGGTTGACTATCGGTCTGTCGAGTCTTTTGTTGAAAACTCTCAGCTCACGTGGTGTATACATTCGACCAGATTGGTGATCGCTCCTCCTTTCATCCCCGAGTGCATTACACCAAAATGTCTAGCACACGGGAATGAAGAAGAAGCGACCCCACGACAACAAATGGGATTCTTAAATCCTCTCATATATATATATATATATATATATATATATATATATATATATATATATATATATATATATATATATATATATATATATATATATATATATGGTGGAACTCTCCTCACCGATTCCTCTCGACATTTGGCATCGTCGGTGATGGTAGCTCCTCCTTTCGTTCCCGAGTGCATTACACCAAATTGTCTATCACACCGGAACGAAGGAGAAGCTACCCCCACGACAACAGTCGGGATTCTTCGTCCTCTCATATATGGAGGAGACTCAACAGACTTAAAGTCAACCCGAAATATCGTTTAATTATCTTTCTAAAAGAGGATTTGGCTGGTCTCACCTCGAGGTAAGAGTGGGTCGTTGACGGGGACGACGGCGGGGATGATGGAGGGGCCGGGGGCTCCTAGATTTCTGTGAAAATAAAAACCCTATAAGCTATCAACTAATCATATGCATACGCCTTGCATAGTGCTCTCCAATTTTAGCATTCAAAGTAGGAGTAGTTTTCCAATTTGAGCATTCAATGAGCAAAATCAAATCGCGAAATAAAATAGTATTCAAATTAGGATGCATTCAATTATAAGCAAAACTACATCATCTCCATGCATCCGTACATCGTCTAATATTATCACTAATACACCTTGAATACTATCATACATATAGCAACGCCAAGACAAAGAAGAACCGTAGCGCCCGACGGGTATCGGCGCGGGCGGTGGACACCCAAAGAGAAGGAACCATCATAGGATTGCTCTAGTGAAATCCCTGAAGAACCTGCCAGGTATTGTCGAACCTGCCCTCCAACGCAACCATGTAGCGACGGACGTGCTCGTCCTCCTCGCTGACACGGTGACATACCACCTCCGCGGTGTCCGGAAGCCTCGGCACCGTCACTGGCCCACGCGACCGCCACCAAACAATATCGGGTCAACGACGGGCTGGCTCCTCACCAACCTACACCCCCGGAAGGTAGCACCTCCCAAAACCAGCCCGGCGGAGCCCAGTCCCGGACATGGCCCCTCTGATCAAGCCGGCCTCCTCCGCCGAGTCGACGACGAGGATGCGGGATAGGCATCGTCGACGTCGATGCGGGAATAATTGCTTTAACTAAAAAAATAAACTACTTCTATTAATTTCCTTGCTAAAATAAACTACTTCTATAGTAAAATAAACTAGTTTTGTTAAATCAACTAGTTCAACTACTAAGCAATTACTATAAATATAATAAAGTAGTACTTACTAATTAAAAATAAACTAGTTTAACTAGTTCTATTATTTTTCTAACTAATTATATTAAACACTATCTCTTCTTATTCTATGAACAAAATTACAACAGAAAAAATCATAAAAATTCTATGAACAAAATAAAAATTATATGAACAAAATTACAACAGAAAAAAATCATAAAAATTCTATGAAAAATTGACATATTCTTTATGATATATGAACACACAAACATTTGCATATTCAACAATAATATCACCAAAAAACTCTATGAATAGAAAAAAAATTCTAACTTTTGCATATTATTCATTTATGAACAAATTACAACAACTCAATTAACTGCACATCTAAACTACGCATCTAAATTAACTACACATCTAAATTAGGAAATTCCTATATGGAGCTCATCAAGAACGGGCGGCGATCGACGAGGAGGCAGGGCACGGGGGCGACGGTCAGGGGCGCAACAACGGGCGATGAGGAGGCAGGGGGCGGTGACGACGACGGTGAGGGGCGCAGCGACGGGCGGCGAGGAGGCAGGAGCGACGACGGCGACGGCGAGGCGCAGAGGGGTAACTGGCGGCGGCAATGGCGGGAAGACGAACTGAATGAAAAATTTCACAAGTGCTAGTTATATAGACGAAGCATTGGTTCCGGATCGTGATGTAAACCTGTACCAAAGTTGACTTTAGTCGGTTGGTGGCACCAATCGGGACTAAAGGGTGGCATTCGTATCGTTAGTGCCACGAACCGGTACCAATGCACCCCTTTATTCCCGGTTAGTGCCACCAACCGGGACCAAAGGCCTTGTGCTGTTGCGCCCGCATCGAAAGTTTAGTTCCACCACGCTAGTTGAGAGGGGCGCGCAGTGGTTTATAAGCCCCACTACCGCACCCCTCTCGAGCTCCTCTCCATTGCAGGCTTACGGGCCTATTGACACTGCTATGCCTGATGGGCCTACTGGGCCTTCTGCTGGCCTGAATCCTGGCCCATGGGTTGGTTTCTAGTCGTATTCACGCAGTGGTGGCCTAGTAGGTGGTATATTTTTTATTTTTTCCCTGTTTTTTTTGCTTTATTTAATTTGTTTTGTTTCTACTTACAACAAAAAACTTATTTATTTTATTTTATTTTATTTCTAATTACTTATTTATTTCACTTTATGATAATTCTTTTTGCGTTATGTTATGAAAGTTTATTTTATTTTTTTATTTGGTTTCTACTTATATATTTTATTAAAGTTTATCTGTTTTAATCAAAACCAGATTTTTTGCTATTAAAAATTGGCATGCTATCATCATTGCACCCACATAGCATGTGCAAGAAAGTTGAGAGGGTTACGGCAAAAACTAGACGCACTTCCTGTACAAAACGGACAATCTCTTTCGAAGTACCAGGGTTTCGGACGGAGCTCATTTGTTACAAAGGGATTTCATTTTTGAAATTATTTGAACTCTATAGTTTTTCTGTGTTCAAAATGCACCATTCAAAGCCACATCATCAATTTTCAACCCTTTCTGACTTCATTTGTTATTTCCATGCATTTACTGATTATTTTGAGCTATAAGACCATGAAATTGAAAAGCACTACAAATGAACTACGAAAAGGTTGAAAGTTGGCATGGTATCATCATTTCACCCACATAGCATGTGCAAGAAAGTAGAGAGGGTTACGGCAAAACTCGATGTACTTCGTGTACAAAACGGACAATCTGTTTGAAGTATCGAGATTTCATACGGAAATTGGTCTCATTACAGGCATTTCAAATGAACTATGAAAAGGTTGAAAGTTCGCATGGTATCATCATAATAGTTGTGGAGAGAAAGTCTTCACTTTTCTTTCGCTTGTGTGCTTTTCTTATTGCGCCGTAACCATGGATAATCTTCATCGTTTATCAGGATGCTTGGGTCAGCCTTGACTTTGAAGGGAGGAATTTCATGAAATTTTTCATAATCTTCAAACATGTCTGTCTTGCCCTCCACTCCCATGATGTCCCTTTTTCCTGAAAGAACTATGTGGTGCTTTGCCTCATCATATGATGTATTCGCTTCCTTATCTTTTCTTTTTCTCGGTTTGGTAGACATGTCCTTCACATAGATTACCTGTGCCACATCATTGGCTAGGACGAACGGTTCGTCAGTGTACCCAAGATTTTTCAGATCCGCTGTTGTCATTCCGTACTGTGGGTCTACCTGTACCCCGCCTCCTGACAGATTGACCCATTTGCACTTAAACAAAGGGACCTTAAAATCATGTCTGTAGTCAAGTTCCCATATGTCCATTATGTAACCATAATATGTGTCCTTTCCCCTCTCGGTTGCTGCATCAAGGCGGACACCGCTGTTTTGGTTGGTGCTCTTTTGATCTTGGGCGATCGTGTAAAATGTATTCCCATTTATCTCGTATCCTTTGTAAGTCCAAGATGGTCCCTTGGACAACGAGTACAACTCATCACAAACAGTGTTGTCACCTATGAGACGTTTTCCCAACCAACTGTTGAAAGTCCTGATGTGTTCACATGTAATCCAGTCGTCACACTGCTCCGGGTGTTTGGAGCGCAGACTGTTCTTGTGTTCGTCGACATGCGGGGTAACCAAGGTAGAGTTCTCAGAAACTATGTAGTGTGCTTGAGACCAAGAATGCCCGTCCCTGCATATTATTGAGTCTTCTCCTAGCGTGCCTTTTCCAAAGAAGTCTCCCATCATAACGCGATTTAGGAGACCTATCTTCTTAAGGCCATGAATGAAGTCAACACAAAACCCAATGACATCCTCTGTTTTATGGCCCACGGAGATGCTTCCTTTGGCCTAGCACGGTTACATGACATATTTCTTTAGGACTCCCATGAACCTCTCAAAGGGGAACATATTGTGTAGAAATACGGGCCCAGAATGACAATCTAAATCGACTAGATGAACTAGGACGTGTGTCAAGATATTGAAGAAGGATGGTGGGAACAACAGCTCGAACTGACAAGACATTGTGCCACATCACTCCTTAGCCTTGGTATGATTTCTGGATCGATCACCTTCTGAGAGATTGCATTGAGGAATGCACATAGCTTCACAATGGCCAATCGGACGTTTTCTGGTAGAAGCCCCCTCAATGCAACCGGAAGCAGTTGTGTCATAATCACGTGGCAGTCATAAGACTTTAGGTTCTGGAACTTTTTCTCTGGAATATTTATTATTCCCTTTATATTCGACGAGAAGCCAGTCGGGACCTTCATACCGAGCTGGCATTCAAAAAAGATTTCCTTCTATTCTTTGGTATGAGCGTGGTGGCGGGACCTTCATACCGCTTTTGGAGGCATGTCATCTTTTTCGTGCAAACATTGCAGGTCCTCCTGTGCCTCAGGTGTATCTTTTGTCTTCCCATACTCGCCCAAGAATCCTAACAGGTTCACGGAAAGGTTCTTCATCACGTGCATCACGCCGATTGAAGAGCGTACCTCTAGCTCTTTCCAATAGGGTAGGTCCCAAAATATAGATTTCTTCTTCCACATGGGTGCGCGTCCCTCATGGAACTACAACCGATTGAAATTGGAATTTCATCAGAAGTTTTATCCTATCATCTGGTTCATCGTGATCGTAATTATATATATAGATATATATATATTTATATATATATAATTTTGGGCTCATGAAGGAGAAAGTATCGCTCAAGCTTGGGGGAGGCTTAAGTCAATGTTATATTCATGCCCCAATCATGAGCTCTCAAGAGAAATTATTATTCAAAACTTTTATGCTCGGCTTTCTCTCAATAATCGCTCCATGCTCGATACTTCTTGAACTGGTTCTTTTATGATGAAGACTATTGAATTCAAATTGATTTATTGGAAAGAATTAAAAGCAACTCTGAATATTGGGAACTCGACGAAAGTAAGGAGTCAGGTATAACACCTAAGTTTGATTGTGTTAAATCTTTTATGGATACCGATGCTTTATGGACTTGACTCTAAGATACTAGCTTCTTCTCGTGAATCATTTGCTCCTCGTGTTGATCTCCCTAAGGAGAAGTGGTTTAAATATCATCCTCCCATTGAAGTAAAAGTAGTTGAACCTATTAAAGTTGAAGAAAATACTACCACTTATAATGTTGATCCTATTGTTCCTACCGCTTACATTGAGAAACCACCTTTCCCTGTTAGAATAAAGGATCATGCTAAAGCTTCAACTGTGGTTCGTAAGAGTAATGCTAGAACACCTACACCCCCTGAGCAAATTAAAGTTGAACCTAGTATTGCTATGGTTAAAGATCTCTTGGTCGATAATATTGATGGGCATGTTATTTACTTCTGTAATGAAGCTGCTAGAATTGCTAGACCTGATACTAAAAATAAACATAGACTTGTTGTAGGCATGCATGTTGTTTCATTAAAATAGGAGATCATTGCTATCATGGCTTATGTGATATGGATGCTAGTCTTGAGTGCAATACCTCATTCCTTATACGAATAAATTATGCATGATATTGCACCTGCTGAGATAGAAGATATTGATGTTACAATTAAGCTTGCCAATAGAGATACTATTTCATGAATTGGGATTGTTAGAGATGTTGAAGTCTTGTGTGGGAAAGTTAAATATCCTATTGATTTTCTTATTCTTGGTTCCCCACAAGATGACTTTTGTCCCATTACATTTGGTAGACCCTTCTTGAATACTGTTAATGCTAGGATAGACTGCAAGAAGGATATTGTTACTGTTGGTTTAGGGGATATGTCTCATAATTTTAATTTTGCTAAATTTCATAGACAGTGATAAAGAATTGCCCAGTAAATATGAAATTATTGTCTTACTTCTACTGCCGTGCCTCCTAATGATCCTTTAGAACATAATTTGCTAGACCATGAAAACGATATATTTATGAATGAAAGAAGGGAAAGAGATGAAGTATTCTTTAAACAGGGACCTATTTTGAAACACAACTTGCCCATTGAAATTCTAGGGGATCCTCCTCCACCCAAGGGTGATCCCGTGTTTGAGCTTAAACCATTACCTGATACCCTTAAATATGCTTATCTTGATGAAAAGAAGATATATCCTGTTATTATTAGTGCTAACCTTTCAGAGCAGGAAGAAGAGAAATTATTGAAAACTCTTAAGAAGCACCGTGCTGCTATTGGATATACTCTTGACAATCTTAAGGGCATTAGTCCCACTCTATGCCAAATAAAATAAAATTGGAGAAAGGCGCTAAACCGTTGTTGATCACCAATGATGGTTAAATCCTAAGATGAAAGAAGTGGTAAGAAAGGAAATACTAAAGCTTCCGGAGGCGGTATAATTTATCCTGTTCGATAGTCGGTGGGTAAGTCCTGTCCATTATGTCCCTAAGAAGGGAGGTATTACTATTGTTCCTAATGATAAAATGAATTGATCCCACAAAGAATCATTACAGGTTATAGAATGGTAATTGACTTACGCAAATTAAATAAAGCTACTAAAAGGATCATTACCCTTTACCTTTTATTGATCAAATGCTAGAAAGATTATCAAAACAAACACATTTTTGCTTTCTAGACGGTTATTCTGGTTTCTCTCAAATACCTATATCAAAAGAGGATCAGGAAAAGACCACTTTTACTTGCCCTTTCGGTACCTTTGCTTATAGACGTATGCATTTTGGTTTATGTAATGCACCTGCTACCTTTCAAAGATGTATGACTGCTATATTCTCTGACTTTTGTGAAAAGATTGTTGAGGTTTTCATGGATGATTTCTCCGTGTATGGAACTTCTTTTGATGATTGCTTAAGCAACCTTGTTCGAGTTTTGCGGAGATGTGAAGAAACTAATCTTGTCTTGAATTGGGGAAGTGCCACTTTATGGTTAATGAAGGTATTGTCTTGGGGCATAAAATTTCTGAAAGAGGTATTGAAGTTGATAAAGCTAAAGTTGATGCTATTGAAAAGATGTCGTGTCCTAAGGACATTAAAGGTATAAGAAGTTTCCTTGGTCATGCCAGTTTTATAGGAGGTTCAAGACTTCTCAAAAATTTCTAGGCCTCGACTAATCTCTTACAAAACGATGTTCCTTTTGTCTTTGATGATGATTGTGTAGAAGCATTTGAAATACTTAAGAAGGCCTTGATTTCTGCACCTATTGTTCATCCACCTGATTGTAATTTACCCTTTGAAATTATGTGTGACGCTAGTGATTATCCGTAGGTGCTGTTCTAGGACAAAGAGTTGATAAGAAATTAAATGTTATCCAATATGCTAGTAAAACTCTAGACAGTTCCCAGAGAAATTATGCTACTACTGAAAAAGAACTTTTAGTAGTTGTATTTGCTTGTGATAAGTTCAGACCATATATTGTTGATTCTAAAGTAACTGTTCACACTGATCATGTTGCTATTAAATATCTTATCAAAAAGAAAGATGCTAAACCTAGACTTATTAGATGGGTTCTCTTGCTACAAGAATTTCATTTGCATATTATTGCTAGGAAGGGAGCTGAGAACCCCGTATCAGACAACTTGTCTAGGTTAGAAAATGTTCTTGATGACCCACTACCTATTGATGATAGCTTTCCTGATGAACAATTAGCTGTCATAAATGCTTCTCGTACTGCTCCACGGTATGCTAATTGTGCTAATTACATTGTTGCTAAATTTATACCACCCAGTTTCACATACCAGCAAAAGAAAAAGTTTTTCAATGATTTAAGACATTACTTCTGGGATGACCCACACCTTTATAAAGAAGGAGTAGAAGGGGTTATTAGACGTGGTGTTCCTGAGCATAAACAGAACGGATCTCACGCAAGTGTCACTCCGAGGCTTATGGAGGACACCACGCTAGAGATAGAACTACACATAAGGAAAACTCCTATCTAAATGGGAAGGTCATTACGTTATCGACGAGGTCTATCATTACATTGCCATAAAAATCAACAACTTCGAGGGCACAAATCCGAAGGTGGTGAGCGGTCAAAGAATCAAACATTATATCTCGTGTAATCCCATAAATGTTGAATCAATGTTATTGTACTTTGTAACCCTGGAGGAGTACACAAGGGGCACTTTCCAGAATGTTTTAGACTCCGGAAAGGAATAGGTATGTGGTACGGTAAGTAAAGCGACTCCGAAACAGTTCTAATAGCAAATTTTCTCCGTTTTGGAATATTTAGAAAAATAGGAAAATAAGAAGTAGTCCGAAAGGGACAAGAGGCATCCACGAGGGTGGAGGGCGCACCCTACCCCCTTGGGAGCGCCCGCCTTCCTCGTGGGCACCTCATGTGCTCTCCGGACTCCGTTTTCTTGCACGATACTTCTTTTGGTCAGTAAAAATTAATTATATAATCTCCCGAAGGTTTTGACCACCGTACCATGACACAATACTCTGCTTTTGTTTCGAGCTGTTTTTCTGACAGATCTAGATCACCATGACGTCTTCAAGCGCCCCCAAGGAAAAAAAATCAAGAAGGTCATCAACCCCTACCTCGCGGAGGTGGTGCAACACCCTCAAACCATTGAGATGCATGAGGGGGTGCTGCACATCCGCGATGTTGAGGGACCAAGGACGACTGGAAGTGTGGAGACAAGACTCGAAGCAATGGAGCAACAAGTTTTCATGTGCATGGGGATGGTGGAACGCGGACTCAACGCCAGCCACATGATGATCGCGGAGTTCACCAACAACCACAAGCTGGATGCCAAGAACCTTTGGGGAGACCATCTTCAAGCTTCACGAGAAAATCGAGCACCTCCAAGCCCATATCTATGACCTGCAAAACCAAAACTATGAGTATGAATATAGGTTCAAGAGGATGAGTTTGGCTACAGATTTGAGGATTCCGGAGACTCGATCATCCTTCTATGATGGTGAGCCTATGCCTTGGAAGATGGACGACAAGACTACATCATCAACAACTCCATCATCACCACCTCCAAGAAAGAGACATAAATACATGGGTATGGGCACTCCCTTGGCAACTGCCGGGCTTGGGGAGGTGCCCCGGTATCGTATCACCATCACACTTCTATCTTTAGCATTTTTCTTAGTTTGATCCTTTTGGTTATATCTTGATCTAGTAGAATAAATTTTAGTATCACTAGTAGAAAAAGGGCCATTTGTCCCGGTTCATAAGGCCCATCTGTCCCGGTTGGGGAACTGGGACTAAATGGTCGATTACTAATGCCCTAGGCCTTTAGTCCCAGTTCTTATACCAACTGGGACATATGGGCCTCCACATGGCCGCTCCGCGAGCCAGGCAGGAGGGCCTTTGGTCCCGGTTGGTAGCACTAACCGGGACCAATAAGCTTCCACGCGTCAGCATTTCAAGGGCCGGTTTTTTTAAAGGAGGTGGTTTAGGGGTTTTGGGGTTAATTTAGGTCGTTATAGGTAGCTAATAGAGATGTGTCCTCTCTTGTCTCCGTACTCACATCTTGATATGCCTAAACATGACTTAGATTTAAGTGAGGCAACATGTGGTGCATGTCGAAAGTAATACTAATCCTAACTTGATCAAGTGTGGATTGTACTACTTTCGACATGCACCACATGCATGTTGCCTTCACTTCAATCCAATGCATGTTCATTTCACCCACAGATATAGTAACTCTTCATGCTCGCATCATGCATCATCATAATAACAAGTCCTACTAATCATCATCATACAACTTCTACTCGTTATTAATAACAAGTCATACGATCATCATCCTGATAGTCATCGAACCAACCCTACTTAAATGTTCTTAGCACATGATCATCAGTATTATGCAGGACCTTAAAACCCTATTTAAGGTAAAATAGCATAAAACAATATAGACCCTGACTCTCCATTATGGAGAATGGAGATCATCCTGTCTCCAATTCTTGCGCGGCGCTTCCTTTTGCTTCCAAGAACCTCCTTACGACTGTCCATATATTTTTTCCATTCTCTGATTAGCATGTCTCCATTTCTTTTGAAATCCGGTATGGACAATTGAGATTGACCTGGATATATGTTTAAAACACGAAGGCTGCCATTCTGATAAATCAAATGAGGCACACAATCCTCGGGGATTCTCTGTTGAAAAACATAGTAATAACTTCATAGTTAGCAATGATGTACTAGTTTCAGAAGTATGCAAAAGATTCACAGATGTCGCAATAGTAAAAAAATCTTACCAGGGTATCTCCATGGTAGTTACCGTAGTTCAAGACGTGCACTAGTGGCACGTATTGACCATAATGTTGAGGAGTTTGATTGTAGATATTGTAATTCTCAATATCAGTACAAAATCCGACCAGATGATTTTTCTCTTGATAAGTTAATTCGGAGCCATCGGTGTAGTGGGTTTTGTCTACCATGTTCCGCACATTGTTTGAACAATCAAATTAAGCTGTCAATGGAAATAAGCTGTCAACTATTTTGAAATAAACAATATAAATTAGCTAATAACTATGTTTGAGAAACTCACATAGCGGTAGAATTGGAGGCGTATCAACAAGGACCCAAATGTCCATATTGTCTTGCTTGATTTCAGGATCACCAAGATCTATGGTGACAAGCATACCCTCATCAAAACCATACATCTTGCAAAGTGCTTCCCATTTTTTGCAACCAAAATGAGTTACGCTCTCAGAATTGTAGAGCTTTACTTCAAAATCCACACCATGATGGGTCCTTAGGTGAATTTTCTTTGTTTCGAAACATTCATGGTCTTCAAAACCAATCCTCTCCAAGACATAACGTCTTGCATGGCATGGGATAAGCTAGTTGAATTGTAAAAGATGAAAAGTACACGTTGAAATATTTGAAGTCGTGCTTAATTATGAAAAAATAACACTTGTCGTTGTTGCGTACCGTTTCAACATCGAAGGTCTCCTCCAGCTTAATGCTGAAGCGCCGATCTTCGTCCAAGTGAGGCCTGTCGCACTGACCTCGGTCGTCGTGGCACCAGTCGCACTCCCCCGGGAGATTTTCATCGTCCGAGTACGACATTTCCTATGTTCATAATTCAAATATTAAACATCTACAATTAAATATATGTACTAAAAAACCTAAGTTAGATCATTATTATTCATCATGGGTTGACTATCGGTCTGTCGAGTCTTTTGTTGAAAACTCTCAGCTCACGTGGTGTATACATTCGACCGTTGGTGACGGTCGCTCCTCCTTTCATCCCCGAGTGCATTACACCAAAATGTCTAGCACACGGGAATGAAGAAGAAGCGACCCCCACGACAACAGTCGGGATTCTTCGTCCTCTCATATATATATATATATATATATATATATATATATATATATATATATATATATATATATATATATATATATATATATATATATATATATATATGGTGGAACTCTCCCTCACTGATTCCTCTCTGACATTTGCGACCGTCGGAGATGGTAGCTCCTCCTTTCGTTCCCGGGTGCATTACACCAAATTGTCTATCACAATCGAACGAAGGAGAAGCTACCTCACGACAACAAATGATTCTTCGTCCTCTCATATATGGAGGAGACTCAACAGACTTAAAGTCAACCCGAAATATCGTTTAATTATCTTTCTAAAAGAGGATTTGGCTGGTCTCACCTCGAGGTAAGAGTGGGTCGTTGGCCACGGGACGGCGGGGGATGATGGAGGGGCCGGGGGCTCCTAGATTTCTGTGAAAATAAAAACCCTATAAGCTATCAACTAATCATATGCATACGCCTTGCATAGTGCTCTCCAATTTTAGCATTCAAAGTAGGAGTAGTTTTCCAATTTGAGCATTCAATGAGCAAAATCAAATCGCGAAATAAAATAGTATTCAAATTAGGATGCATTCAATTATAAGCAAAACTACATCATCTCCATGCATCCGTACATCGTCTAATATTATCACTAATACACCTTGAATACTATCATACATATAGCAACGCCAGTACAGCAAGAACCGTAGCGCCCGACGGGTATCGGCGCAGGCGGTGGACACCCAAAGAGAAGGAACCATCATAGGATTGCTCTAGTGAAATCCCTGAAGAACCTGCCAGGTATTGTCGAACCTGCCCTCCAACGCAACCATGTAGCGACGGACGTGCTCGTCCTCCTCGCTGACACGGTGACATACCACCTCCGCGGTGTCCGGAAGCCTCGGCACCGTCACTGGCCCACGCGACCGCCACCAAACAAGGATCGGGTCAACGACGGGCTGGCTCCTCACCAACCTACACCCCCGGAAGGTAGCACCTCCCAAAACCAGCCCAGTGAGCCAGGTCCGGACATGGCCCCTCCGATCAAGCCGGCCTCCTCCGCCCGAGTCGGCATTTACGAGGATGCGGGATAGGCATTATCGACGTCGATGCGGGAATAATTGCTTTAACTAAAAAATAAACTAGTTCTATTAATTTCCTTGCTAAAAATAAACTACTTCTATAGTAAAATAAACTAGTTTTGTTAAATCAACTAGTTCAACTACTAAGCAATTACTATAAATATAATAAAGTAGTACTTACTAATTAAAAATAAACTAGTTTAACTAGTTCTATTATTTTTCTAACTAATTATATTAAACACTATCTCTTCTTATTCTATGAACAAAATTACAACAGAAAAAAATCATAAAAATTCTATGAACAAAATAAAAATTATATGAACAAAATTACAACAGAAAAAAATCATAAAAATTCTATGAAAAAATTGACATATTCTTTGCGTATATATGAACACACAAACATTTGCATATTCAACAATAATATCACCAAAAAACTCTATGAATAGAAAAAAAATTCTAACTTTTGCATATTATTCATTTATGAACAAATTACAACAACTCAATTAACTGCACATCTAAACTACGCATCTAAATTAACTACACATCTAAATTAGGAAATTCCTATATGGAGCTCACTGCGCAACGGGGCGGCGATCGACGAGGAGGCAGGGCACGGGGGCGACGGTCAGGGGCGCAACAACGGGCGATGAGGAGGCAGGGGGCGGTGACGACGACGGTGAGGGGCGCAGCGACGGGCGGCGAGGAGGCAGGAGCGACGACGGCGACGGCGAGGCGCAGAGGGGTAGCCTGGCGGCGGCAGCGGGCGGGGAAGACGAACTGAATGAAAAATTTCACAAGTGCTAGTTATATAGACGAAGCATTGGTTCCGGATCGTGACAGCAACCTGTACAAAAGCCACACTTTAGTCCCGGTTGGTGGCACCAACTGGGACTAAAGGGTGGCATTCGTACCGGTTAGTGCCACGAACCGGTACCAATGCACCCCTTTATTCCCGGTTAGTGCCACCAACCGGGACCAAAGGCCTTGTGCTGTTGCGCCCGCATCGAAAGTTTAGTTCCACCACGCTAGTTGAGAGGGGCGCGCAGTGGTTTATAAGCCCCACTACCGCACCCTCTCGAGCTCCTCTCCATTGCAGGCTTACGGGCCTATTGACACCGCTATGCTCGATGGGCCCTCATCGGGCCTTCCGCTGGCTGAATCCTGGCCCATGGGTTGGTTTCTAGTCGTATTCACGCAGCAGTGGCCTAGTAGGTGGTATATTTTTTATTTTTTCCCTGTTTTTTTTGCTTTATTTAATTTGTTTTGTTTCTACTTACAACAAAAAACTTATTTATTTTATTTTATTTTATTTCTAATTACTTATTTATTTCACTTTATGATAATTCTTTTTGCTTTATGTTATTAAAGTTTATTTTATTTTTTATTTGGTTTCTACTTATATATTTTATTAAAGTTTATCTATTTTATTTATCTGTTTTAGTCAAAACCAGATTTTGTTAATTTTTTTTGCTATTAAAAATTGGCATGGTATCATCATTTCGCCCACATAGCATGTGCAAGAAAGTTGAGAGGGTTACGACAAAAACTAGACGCACTTCCTGTACAAAACGGACAATCTCTTTCAAGTACCGTGGTTTCTGACGGAAGCTCATTTGTTACAAAGGGATTTCATTTTTGAAATTATTTGAACTCTATAGTTTTTCTGTGTTCAAAATGCACCATTCAAAGCCACATCATCAATTTTCAACCCTTTCGACTTCATTTGTTATTTCCATGCATTTACTGATTATTTTGAGCTATAAGACCATGAAATTGAAAAGCACTACAAATGAACTCTGAAAAGGTTGAAAGTTGGCATGGTATCATCATTTCACCCACATAGCATGTGCAAGAAAGTAGAGAGGGTTACGGCAAAAACTCGATGTACTTCGTGTACAAAACGGACAATCTGTTTCGAAGTATCAGGATTTCATACGGAAATTGGTCTGCATTACAACAGGCATTTCAAATGAACTATGAAAAGGTTGAAAGTTCGCATGGTATCATCATAATAGTTGTGGAGAGAAAGTCTTCACTTTTCTTTCGCTTGTGTGCTTTTCTTATTGCGCCAGTAACCATGGATAATCTTCATCGCTTATCGTGATGCTTGGGTCAGCCTTGACTTTGAAGGGAGGAATTTCATGAAATTTTTCATAATCTTCAAACATGTCTCTTGCCCTCCACTCCCATGATGTCCCTTTTTCCGAAAGAACTATGTGGTGCTTTGCCTCATCATATGATGTATTCGCTTCCTTATCTTTTCTTTTTCTCGGTTTGGTAGACATGTCCTTCACATAGATTACCTTGCCACATCATTGGCTAGGACGAACGGTTCGTCGGTGTACCCAAGATTTTTCAGATCCGCCGTTGTCATTCCGCACTTTGGGTCTACATGCACTCTGCCTCCCGACAGATTGACCCATTTGCACTTAAACAAAGGGACCTTAAAATCATGTCTCAGTAGTCAAGTTCCCATATGTCCATTATGTAACCATAATATGTGTCCTTTCCCCTCTCGGTTCGTGCATCAAGGCGGACACCGCTGTTTTGGTTGGTGCTCTTTTGATCTTGGGCGATCGTGTAAAATGTATTCCCATTTATCTCAGATCCTTTGTAAGTCCAAGATGGTCCCTTGGACAACGAAGTACAACTCATCACAAACAGTGTTGTCACCTATGAGACGCTTTTCCCAACCAACTGTTGAAAGTCCTGATGTGTTCACATGTAATCCGGTCGTCACCTTTGCTCCGGTGTTTGGAGCGCAGATCGTTCTTGTGTTCGTCGACATACGGGTAACGAAGGTAGAGTTCTCAGAAACTATGTAGTGTGCTTGAGACCAAGAATGCCCGTCCCTGCATATTATTGAGTCTTCTCCTAGCGTGCCTTTTCCAGTAAGTCTCCCATCATAACGCGATTTAGGGAGACCTATCTTCTTAAGGCCATGAATGAAGTCAACACAAAACCCAATGACATCCTCTGTTTTATGGCCCACGGAGATGCTTCCTTTTGGCCTAGCACGGTTACAGACATATTTCTTTAGGACTCCCATGAACCTCTCAAAGGGGAACATATTGTGTAGAAATACGGGGCCCAGAATGACAATCTCGTCGACTAGATGAACTAGGACGTGTGTCAAGATATTGAAGAAGGATGGTGGGAACAACAGCTCGAACTGACAAGACATTGTGCCACATCACTCCTTAGCCTTGGTATGATTTCTGGATCGATCACCTTCTGAGAGATTGCATTGAGGAATGCACATAGCTTCACAATGGCCAATCGGACGTTTTACGGTAGAAGCCCCTCAATGCAACCGGAAGCGCTTGTGTCATAATCACGTGGCAGTCATAAGACTTTAGGTTCTGGAACTTTTTCTCCGGAATATTTATTATTCCCTTTATATTCGACGAGAAGCCGATCGGGACCTTCATACCGAGCTGGCATTCAAAAAGATTTCCTTCTATTCTTTGGTATGAGCGTAGCTGGCAGGACCTTCATACTGCTTTGGAGGCATGTCATCTTTTTCGTGCAAACATTGCAGGTCCTCCTGTGCCTCAGGTGTATCTTTTGTCTTCCCATACTCGCCCAAGAATCCTAACAGGTTCACGGAAAGGTTCTTCATCACGTGCATCACGCCGATTGAAGAGCGTACCTCTAGCTCTTTCCAATAGGGTAGGTCCCAAAATATAGATTTCTTCTTCCACATGGGTGCGCGTCCCTCAGCGTCATTCGGAACAGCTAGTCCGCCGGGACCCTTTCCAAATATTACGTGTAAATTAGAGACCATAGCAAGTACGTGATCACCGGTATGCATGGCGGGCTTCTTCCGGTGATCTGCCTCGCCTTTGAAATGCTTTCCTTTCTTTCGACATTGATGGTTGGTCGGGAGAAATCAACGATGGCCCAGGTACACATTCTTCCTGCATCTGTCCAGGTATATACTATCGGTGTCAGCTAAACAGTGCGTGCATGCGTGATATCCCTTGTTTGTTTGTCCTGAAAGGTTACTGAGAGCGGACCACTACTAGGAAAAGGCCTACTAATGGCGCACCGGTTTTGCCTACTAATGGCGCACTACCGGTGCGCCATTGCTATCACGCCACTAATATTTTTTACTAATGGCGCACCGCGCACCACGCAGTGCGCCATTAGTATAGCCCACGGTGCGCCATTAGTATACATTATTATCTGGTATACTAATGGCGCGCCACATAGAAGTGCGCCATTAGTAACATTTTTTCAAAAAAAAATTAATTTTTTTTTCAATTTTTTTCTTAATCTCAGGTCATTATAGCTTAATCTTGGGTCAATATGCTTAAACTCAGGTCAAATCGCACTCCATGGTCAAACTTCCCGAAAGGTCACCCATCCTCACACTATTCCAGCCAAAGCACGCTTAACTTCAAAGTTCTATCCAACCCCAGCAACAACTCACTTCACAGACACTTGTTGATATATCTAGCATATCAATCCTATTATACCTTGTTGATGTCTAGGACTTTGTTCATGTTCATGACTATGATGAAATTTTGAAAAATATTTCAAACTTTCCGGTCATATTACGTATCATTTTTTGAAAAACAATTTTAAAAAAATTCAAAATCAATTTTTTTAATTTTTTTGCCTCCAGATCTTAAAAGCCCCGTAACTTTTCGAGTAGATGATTTTTCATATATAAAACTTTTTAATCCGAGTTCGTATGCAAAAGTTATGCCCATTTTACAATTTCCAGAGAGATTTTGCAAATAAAGTCGAAATTTATATTTGTAAATTTTCCCAACAACTAGACCACATATCACATGGGAAACTTATTTTCTTTTATTTTTTTGACATTTTTATCATTTTTTTTATTTTTTTTAAAACTGAAAAGGCGGTCCACCGGGGGGGGGGGGGACGGGGTGCATTCGGTGGAAGTTGGGCAAACTAGTAATGGCGCACCGTGTGGTGGTGCGCCATTAGTAGTTAAACTAGTAATGGCGCACCACACCCACGGTGCGCCATGACTAGTTTTGAAAAAAAATTGAATTTTTTTATTTTTGTTTTGAAAAAAACTTAGTAATGGCGCACCAGTGGACAGTGCGCCATTACTAGTTTTACTAACAATTTTTTTATTATTTTTTTCAAAACTACTAATGGCGCACGATGGGTGTGGTGCGCCATTACTATGTCAACTAGTAATGGCGCACCACTCCCACGGTGCGCCATTAGTAGTTTTGAAAAAATTATTTTTTTTACTAATGGCGCACCAACACATGGTGCTCCATTAGTATTTAGTAATGGCGCACCACATGTACAGTGCGCCATTAATGTCCATCCTATCTATAGCCCTTTTCCTAGTAGTGGACCAATCATTGATGGTCACGAAGAACAATGCCTTTAGGTAAAATTCTTCTCCCATGTGCTCATCCCACGCACGTACACCTGTTCCATTCCACAGCTGTAAGAGTTCTTCAACTAATGGCCTTAGTTACACATCAATGTCGCTTGCGGGTTGCTTAGGGCCTTGGATGAGAATTGGCATCATAATGAACTTCCGCTTCATGCACATCCAAGGAGGAAGGTTATACATAAATAGAGTCACGGGCCAGGTGCTATGATTGCTGATCTGCTCCCCGAAAGGATTAATGCCATCCGCGCTTAAAGAAAACCATATGTTCCTTGGGTCACTTGCAAACTCAGCCCAGAACTTTCTCTTGATTTTTCTCCACTACGACCCGTCAGCGGGTGCTCTCAACTTCCTGTCTTTCTTACGGTCCTCACTGTGCCATCGCATCAACTTGGCATGCTCTTTGTTTCTAAACAGTCGTTTCCACCGTGGTATTATAGGAGCATACCACATCACCTTCGCAGGAACCCTCTTCTGGCGGGGCTCGCCGTCAACATCACCAGGGTCATCTCATCTGATCTTATACCGCAATGCACCGCATACCGAGCATGCGTTCAAATCCGCGTACGCACCGCGGTAGAGGATGCAGTCATTAGGGCATGCATGTATCTTCTGCACCTCCAATCCTAGAGGGCATACGACCTTCTTTGCTGCATACGTACTGTCGAGAAATTCATTATCCTTTGGAA
This sequence comes from Aegilops bicornis, assembly GCA_021605145.1. Lineage (NCBI taxonomy): Eukaryota > Viridiplantae > Streptophyta > Magnoliopsida > Poales > Poaceae > Aegilops > Aegilops bicornis. Next base: position 731,764,414 of record CM038673.1, read on the forward strand.
GCTTCTTCTTCAATATTTTCAGTAGCTTCTCAAATCCTTTGTCAGGCACAACATTCTCTGCCTTCCACTACAGCAATTCCACTACGGTACCAATCTTTGTGTTGCCATCTTCGCAATTGGGGTACAAACCTTTTTTGTTATCCTCTAACATGCGATCGAACTTCAACTTCTCCTTTTCACTTTCGCACTTTTCCCTTGCATCAACAATGACCCGGCGGAGATCATCATCGGGCACATCGTCTGGTCCCTCTGGATCTTCAGCTTCCTCTAGATCTTTAGCTTCCCCCATTGCAGCATCACCATATTCAGGGGGCACATAGTTGTCATCGTCCTCTTCTTCTTCGCTATCTTCCATCATAACCCCTATTTCTCCGTGCTTCGTCCAAACATTATAGTGTGGCATGAAACCCTTATAAAGCATGTGGGTGTGAAGGATTTTCTTGTCAGAGTAAGACCTCGTATTCACACAATTAGGGCATGGACAACACATAAAACCATTCTGCTTGTTTGCCTCAGCCACTTCAAGAAAATTATGCATGCCCTTAATGTACTCAGAGGTGTGTCTGTCACCGTACATCCATTGCCGGTTCATCTGCATGCATTATATGTAATTATGTGTGTCAAAAGTAAGAGAATTATACTAGTATCTATCTAAAGTAAGTTTTTTTTTCTTTCAGAAAGAAGATAAGAACAAGAGGCTCACCATGGTGGTGCCGGCGACGAGATCGGCGCGGGCTATCGACGGCGGTGAAGACGAGGACGGGGCATGACAGACCACTAAACCTAGACAAATCTCGGAAAAATTGGAGCTCGGAAGTCGAGCTTCGAGAGGGGAAATCTTAACTAGTGTGGCTCGGCCATTTCATTGAACACCTCACATGCATAAGAGGTGAGCTAGAGCACCCAAATGCCCTTCCTCGCCGGCCAGCAAAAAATAGAGCACTGTGGAGTGCTCTGCTAGCCGGTGATGGGGTATATATAGGCTACTCATTTGTCCCGGTTTGTGGCTGGAACCGGGACTAAAGGCCATCCTTCTGTCCCGGTTCCTGCCACGAACCGGGACCAATGGTTGTGGGCCAGGAGCAAGGCCCATTTGTCCCGGTTCGTGCCAAGAGCCGGGACAAATGGGCCCATACGAACTGGGACCAATGACCACGAGGCCCTGGCCGGCCCCCTGGGCTCACCAACCGGGACAAATGCCTCCATTGGTCCCGGTTCGTGGCAGAACCGGGACTAATGGGCTGGCTAGGCCCGAACGAAAGTCCCTTTTTCTAGTAGTGTATGATCTAGCTCTGAGTTTTTGTGTTAATCCTTATCTATGTAATCGAGTCCGTGAGCTATATATAATAAAGATTAGTCTTGAGTCAAGCGATTGGTTATCTGGCTATGATCTTGAGGGAATAAAAGAAAAAAGAATAAAAATAAATAACGATATCATATTGATCTTATGGAGAGTAATGACTTCACATATAAAGAGTATGATGAATAAAAGTTGTGAGCTGACAAACATAGTTTTGGTCATTGTTGCAATTAATAGGAAGTAATAAAGAAAGAGAGGTTTTCACATATAAATATACTATCTTGGACATCATTAATGATTGTGAGAACTCATTAAAATATGACATGCTAAATGGTTGATGGTGGACAAGGAAGACAACGTAATGGGTTATGTTTTCTTATATCCGAAATAAATTATATTGTTAGGGATCATCCAACATGTTGAGATTGCCTTTCCCCCTCATACTAGACAAATTCGTTTCACCAAGTAGAGATACTACTTGTGCTTCTAAATATCCTTAAACCCAGTTTTGCCATGAGAGTCCGCCATATCTACCTATGGATTGAGTAAGATCCTTCAAGTAAGTTGTCATTGCTACAAGCAATAAAAATTGCTCTCTAAATATGTATGTGTCGGGGGTTGGGTGTGACATATGCCAATGGATGGCTTATCATGGTGGGAGCGAGTAGAACGTCGCCGGTGCCTGGAAGCGGGATAAGGCGTAGACATGAACGCCGGCACACTTTACCCAGGTGCAGGGCTCTCCTAGGAGATAACACCCCTAGTCCTGCTCTGCGGGGTCTCCGCATGATCACTAAGGCACAAGTGGTACAATGGTGCTCCTCGAGCTGTTTGCTAGAGGTAGGAGAAGGCAAGGCTAGCTCTCTCCTTCCTCTATGGGTTGGTCTAGTTCTAACAGGTTGGGAACCCTTTGCATGGGTGCCCTGGGGGTTTATATAGGCCTACCCCCAGGGGTACAATGGTAATCCAGCCGGGTGTAGGACCCGGCTGTCAGTCTCTCTCGCTGCCGGCTTCTCCGCCGTCTGGTGGGGCCCGCCGCCTGGTGGCCCCGCCGCCTGGTCTGGGACGGGGCCGACAGGCCGCCCCCGCCGCTCACAGGTATTGTCGGCTGCAGATCACTGTTGACGTGATGCTGATGACGTAGGCACGGTCAAGGGAGCATGGCTACAGCTCCGCCGCCTGGCGGGCGATTACTGCAGCCACTCTGCGTCTCGTCTGGTTAATGGCGCGTGGGGCCCGAGGAAGGGGCGGGCCGATTACTGGAGGCCGACCTCCCTCGGGTCCGACTGGTGTGGCTCTAGCCGCCTTCGGCTCGCTGATTGGTGGGGCCCGTCGTCCTTGGGTCGTACCGACAGGCCGTCGTGGGAGCAGGGCTCCGCCTGCTTGTGGTGACGTCAGGGGTGGAGTGGCAACAGTGCCGCGCCTGGCGGAGATCTCTGCCGGTACGGTGCACTGTGGCCACGCCCATCCCGGGATTTGGGAGGGATGGGTTGTTCTGTAGCCACTCCCTATCTTGTCTTCCTTGATCGGGGCGCAGGCGTCGTTGACGCCTCGGGCCAACTGCTAGGGCCCGACTTCTCTGGAAGCTGCCCACCAGGAGTCAGCTTGTCTTGATGCCGGCCTTTGGAACTCGCCGTTTACGGGCAGCCGGCTATTCCTCCAGCCAGCCATCAGAAGGCGGCACTTCGTCGTGGTGCCTTGAGGGGCGTAGCCTGCCCCGATGTCCTGAAAGGTTCTGGGTCTCGGGTTAGCCTACCCGTGGCCCATTACTCTGACAGTAGTCCCCGAAGCTGGTGAGGCACCGCGGCTGAGCAGCCGAGGAGCCTCAGCAGTTTCTTTATCCAAGTGCTTAAGGTGGAGCTTCGTCCGACTTCTGTCGGGCCGACTGGTGGGAGTCGGCCTTGTCCAGTCTGACTTATCCAAACTTCGAATGCATCGGCGGGAACCAAGTGGCATGATAGCTAAGCCTCCAGGCCACCGCCCGTTGTGGGAATGTCACGTGGCGTCGAGCGGCCGGGACAGTCTGCCAACCCACGCCGCGATCGGACGCGCCTGCTGGCGGGGCCCTCCACTACCACGCCTCGGCACGCGAGCGGATCCAGTGCGGTCGAGGTGGGCGGTTGAGTTTCCCGTGGAGTTACTGCGCGCAGTAACTCGCGCGATGAACGTGGGGGCGTGGGGTCATGGGCACAGTAAACCCCACGATCGCCCCCTCGGCTTCGCAGCCCGTAGGCCTATAGTTGGGGGTGGAGGGGGAGCGGCGGAGCGCGCGCGTCCCTCCTTCCCATTCTTACCTCCTCGTTCCTCCTCTTGAAGTAGTGCCCCCAAGCCACGCTGAGCGCTGCGGTGGTCGTCTCCGATGAGCTCATCCTCCAATCCCACGCCCCCCATGGCGCGTTCCGGAGCACGGGACGGCTCCGAAGTTCACGACGACCACATCGATTTCCTCTGCCGGTGATACGTCTCCATCGTATCTATAATTTTTGATTGTTTCATGCCAATATTATTCAACTTTCATATACTTTTGGCAACTTTTTATATTATTTTTGGGACTAACATATTGATCCAAAGGCTCCAGTGCCGCCTCGCTTGTTGCATGTTTTATGTTTCGCAGAATATCCATATCAAACGGAATCCAAACGGGATAAAAACGGGCGGAGCTTATTTTTGGAATATTTGAAAAATTCCGGAAGAAAAAATCCACGCGAGACAGTGCCCGAGGTGGCCACGAGGTAGGGGGGCGCGCCCAACCCCCCTGGGCGCGTCCCCTACCCTCGTGGGCCACCCGTAAGGTGGTTGACGCTCTTCTTTTGCCGCAAGAAAGCTAATTTTCGGGAAAAAATCACGGCGAAGTTTCAGTCCAATCGGAGTAACGGATCTCCATATATGCACGAAACGGTGAAACAGAGCCAGACGAGAACGCAGAAACAGAGAGAGACAGAGAGATAGATCCAATCTCGGAGGGGCTCTCGCCCCTCCCACGCCATGGGAGCCAAGGACCAGTGGGGAAACCCTTCTCCCATCTAGGGAGGAGGTCAAGGAAGAAGAAGAAGAATAAGAAGAAGGGGCCCCCTCTACCCCTTGCTTCCGGTGGCGCCGGAGCGCTGCCGGGGCCATCATCATCACCGCCATCTTCACCAACAACTTCACCGCCATCATCACCAACTCTTCCCCCCTCTATTTTGTGGTGTAACCTCTCTCTTACCCGCTGTAATCTCTACTTAAACATGGTGCTCAACGATATATATTATTTCCCAATGATGTATGGTTATCCTATGATGTTTGAGTAGATCCGTTTTGTCCTAATGGCTATTTGAAGATCAAGATTGGTTTGAGTTGCATGTTTTATTATTGGTGTTGTCCTATGGTGCTCTCCGTGTCGCGCAAGCATGAGGGATCTCCGCTGTAGGGTTTGCAATATGTTTATGATTTGCTTATTATGGGTTGCGTGAGTGACTGAAACACAAACCCGAGTAAGTAGGTTGTTTACATATGGTATAAAGGGGACTTGATACTTTAATGCTATGGTTGGGTTTTACCTTAATGATCTTTAGTAGTTACGGATGCTTGCTAGAGTTCCAATCATAAGTGCATATGATTCTAGTAGAGAAGGTATGTTAGCTTATGCCTCTCCCTCAAATAAAATTCCAATAATGATTACCGGTCTAGCCAAGGGACAAATAACTTTCTCGTGACAACATACTCTTTACTAAAACTAATTTAGTTGTGTCTTTATCTAAACAGCCCCTAGTCTTCATTTACGTGCTCTTTACTTTCTTGCAAGCCTATCCAAAAACACCTACAAAGTACTTCTAGTTTCATACTTGTTCTAGGTAAAGCGAACGTCAAGCGTGCGTAGAGTTGTATCGGTGGTCGATAGAACTTGAGGGAATATTTGTTCTACCTTTAGCTCCTCGTTGGGTTCGACCCTCTTACTTATCGAAAGAGGCTACAATTGATCCCCTATACTTGTGGTTTATCAAGACCTTTTTCTGGCGTCGTTGCCGGGGAGTCATAGTGTGGGGTGAATATTCTCGTGTTTGCTTGTTTGCTTTATCACTAAGTAATTTTTATTTTCTGTTCTAAGTTGTTCTCTATCTTTAGGTAGGGATATGGAACACGAAATACCAAAAAAATTAGATGTACTTGCTACTCATGGAGATGGGGTAACTCCTCAAACCCTCGATTCTCATTATGTGAAAGATATTAAGTACTACTTTGATAATCCTGAGAAAACCCCATTCAACTTTAGAATGGGAGACACGTTGGATCAACGTGAATACTTTAGGGATCATCGCTCGACACAAAAAGGGAAACTATTATGGGATCAATTTATTATGTTGCGTTGGTATGCCCGGGATCTATGCTGGAGATATGATATTACTTGTTGCTCTAGGATGAAGGCTCCACACCTTCCCTTTTCATGCAAATTTAATGATAATGAAACCTTAGCTTCTTAAGCTAATGTAGATATGATTACTATGATGTGGAACAAATAGAAGAATTTTTTGCTTTTAAGGCTGCTTATGAAATTGAATCCTTGTTTGGAAAGTATGAAGCTTTAGATGATGATGTTTATAGGCCTGAAAATCTTACTATACTTAGATATTGCTATGAAAATTATGAATACAATTACTATATTAATACATTTATTGAGAAAGTCTTCGCGGTCAAGAAGAGACTAATATTTTGCAGGAAGCTATGGAAGAAGAAATTGATGAAACTGTGAGCTCATTGGATGAAAAAGATGATGAGGAGAGCGAAGAACAAAAGGAGGAAGACCAGATTGATCACCCGGGCCCACCTTATAATGAGAGTAACTATTCAACTCATACATTGTTTAATTCCCCTTCGTGCCTACCGAAGGATGATTGTTATGATGATTGCTATGATCCCTTGAATTTGTTTGAAATATCCCTTTTTGATGATGCTTGCTATTCTTGTGGCCAAGATGCCAATATGAATTATGCTTATGGAGATGAACTTGCTATAGTCCCTTATGTTAAATATGAAATTGTTGCTATTGCACCCACACATGATAGTCCTATTATTTTTTTTGAATCTCCCGATTATACTATATAAGAGAAGTTTGTACTTATTAAGGATTATATTGATGGGTTGCCTTTTACTGTTGCACATGATGATTTTGATGAGTATAATATGCATGTGCTTGCTGCTCCTACTTGCAATTATTATGAAAGAGGAACTATATCTCCGCCTCTTTATGTTTCCAACACGATAGGATTGCAAAAATCTACTTATACTATGCATTGGCCTTTACTATGTGTGCATGAATTGTTCTTTTATGACATGCCGATGCATAGGAAGAGAGTTAGACTTCTTCATTACATGATATATGTTACTTTGTGTTCACTACTAAATTACATATCATTGCTAATTAAAATTGGCTTTGATATACCTTGGGATCCGGGTGGATTCACTACTTGAGCACTATATGCCTAGCTTAATGGCTTTAAAGAAAGCGCTGCCAGGGAGACAACCCGGAAGTTTTAGAGAGTCATTTATTTCTTTTGAGTGATCTAATATAGTTTAAAAACAACAAAAATAAAGAGGGTAACCCAAAACTTTTCAAAAAGAAAAGCGAAAGTGAGAAAGACAAGCATTGTTGAAGTGGGAGCTAGCCTTGAACTTTGTTCATGCTCACGGAAACTTTGTGAATCTTGATTACAGAAACTTTTCAACAAAAATAATTATCCCTTGTACAAGTCCATTGTATTATAAAAATCATGTGCCAAGGTTTGCCTTTAGGATGTTTACAATGCTTGTTGGTTTGTGCGGTGCAGGACAGAAACTTTGGCTGTAGTGCGCGAATTTTAATTTTTTACTGGAACGTCAAATGGTTCTGATTCTTTTTGCACTGTCTTTCTATACAAATTTTTTATGTTTCCTAATTTTTTCAGAATTGTTCCAGTACCATAAGTATGGTTAATGTTCAGATTGTTTCAGACTGTTCTGTTTTAGACAGATTCTGTTTTTGATGCATAGTTTGCTTGTTTTGATGAAACTATCAATTTATATCAGTGGATTAAGCCATGAAAAAGTTATATTACAGTAGACACAATGCAAAAATAAAATATGAATTGGTTTGCAACAGTACTTAGAGTAGTGATTTGCTTTATTATACTAACGGATCTTACCGAGTTTTCTGTTGAATTTTTGTGTGGATGAAGTGTTCGATGATCGAGAAGGTCTCGATGTGATAAGAAGGAAGAGAGGCAAGAGCTCAAGCTTGGCGATGCCCGAGGCACCCCAAGTAAATATTCAAGGAGACTCAAGCGTCTAAGCTTGGGGATACCCCGGAAGGCATCCCCTCTTTCTTCAACAAGTATCGGTATGTTTTCGGATTCCTTTCATTCATGTGATATGTGCAAATCTTGGAGCGTCTTTTCATTTAGTTTTCATTTTTCTTTTATGCACCATGCTGGTATGAGATAGTCCTTGGTTGACTTATAGAATGCTCTTTGCACTTCACTTATATTTTTTTGAGTATGGCTTTATAGAATGCTTCATGTGCTTCACTTATATCATTTGAAGTTTGGATTGCCTGTTTCTCTTCACTTAGACAAACGCCATTTGTAGAATGCTCTTTTGCTTCACTTATATTTGTTAGAGCTTGGGCATATCTTTTGTAGAAAGAATTAAACTCTCTTGCTTCACTTATATCTATTTAGAGAGATGACAGGAACTGTTCATTCACATGGTTAGTCATAAAATCCTACATAAACTTGTAGATCGCTGAATATGATATGTTTGATTCCTTGCAATAGTTTTGTGATATAAAGATGGTGATATTAGAGTCATGCTAGTGGGTAGTTGTGGATTGTAGAAATACTTGTGTTGAAGTTTGTGATTCCCGTAGCATGCACGTATGGTGAACCGTTATGTGATGAAGTCGGGGCATGATTTATTGATTGATTGTCTTCCTTATGAGTGGCGGTCGGGGATGAGCGATGGTCTTTTCCTACCAGTCTATCCCCCTAGGAGCATGCGCGTAGTACTTTGTTTCGATGACCAATAGATTTTTGCAATAAGTATGTGAGTTCTTTATGACTAATGTTGAGTCCATGGATTATATGCACTCTCACCCTTCCATCATTGCTAGCCTCTTCGGTACCGTGCATTGCCCTTTCTCACCTCAAGAGTTGGTGCAAACTTCGCCGGTGCATCCAAACCCCGTGATATTATACTCTCTGTCACACATAAACCTACTTATATCTTCCTCAAAACAGCCACCATACCTACCTATCATGGCATTTCCATAGCCATTCCGAGATATATTGCCATGCAACTTCCGGTATCATGGCATTTTCATTATAGAACTTGGCTTGTATATTCCAACGATGGGATTCCTCAAATGCCCTAGGTCTTCATGAGCAAGCAAGTTGGATGCACACCCACTTAGTTTCAGTTTGAGCTTTCATATAATTATAGCTCTAGTGCATCCGTTGCATGGCAATCCCTACTCCTCACATTGATATCTATTAATGGGAATCTACATAGCCCGTTGATACGCCTAGTTGATGTGAGACTTTCTCTTTTTTTTGTCTTCTCCACATAACCCCTATCATCATATTCTATTCCACCTATAGTGCTATGTCCATGGCTCACGCTCATGTATTGCGTGAAAGTTGAAAAAGGTTTGAGAAACGTCAAAAGTATGAAACAATTGCTTGGCTTGTCATCGGGGTTGTGCATGATGTGAATATTTTGTGTGGTGAAGATGGAGCATAGCCAGCACTATATGATTTTGTAGGGATGAGCTTTCTTTGGCTATGTTATTTCAATAAGACATAATTGCTTGGTTGGTATGCTTGAAGTATTATTGTTTTAATGTCAAAGGATAGACTATTGCTTTGAATCACTCGTGTCTTAATATTCATGCCATGATTAGACATATGATCAAGATTATGCTAGGTAGCATTCCACATAAAAAATTATCTTTTTTATCATTTACCTACTCGAGGACGAGCAGGAATTAAGCTTGGGGATGCTGATACGTTGTTTCATGCCAATATTATTCAACTTTCATATACTTTTGGCAACTTTTTATATTATTTTTGGGACTAACATATTGATCCAGTGCCCAGTGCCAGTTCCTGTTTGTTGGATGTTTTATGTTTCGCAGAATATCCATATCAAACGGAATCCAAACGGGATAAAAATGGACGGATCTTATTTTTGGAATATTTGGAAAATTCCGGAAGAAAAATCCACGCGAGACAATGCCCGAGGTGGCCACGAGGTAGGGGGGCGAGCCTGCCCCCCTGGGCGCGCCCCCTACCCTCGTGGGCCACCCGTAAGGCGGTTGACGCTCTTCTTTTGCCGCAAGAAAGCTAATTTTTGGAAAACAAATCACGGCGAATGTCGTGGTTTTGTCACGGCAGATGTCCTCATGAAAGGACTTAGTCGTGGAGCCATCGCTACGGGTTAACTTGAAGGGGTTAAAGCGGACACAAGGACACAAGAGTTATACTAGTTCGGCCCCTTCGATGAAGGTAAAAGCCTACGTCTAGTTTGTGATGGGATTGATGTGGTCTCGATGACTAGGGAGCAAACAAGCTTCGCCTAGGCCTCGAGTTGTTGTTGTTCTGTCCTTGAACCGCCCGGTCGTCCCCTTATATACACGGGTGACGCCTTGCCGGTTCGTAGAGTCCCAATCTCCGTTTCATATTCGTATCCGGGTTGGTCTCTCTCTATTCCTAACTTACAATACAAGTTTACATATCAGGCCGGTTTACGGCTACAGGTTCTAAACCGACTATAGGCCTTGGGCCCTTACTTTCATACCTCTTGGGCTTTTACACCGTTGAACTACTGATGAAGTTAACCCGGCCCAGATAGGCCGGTTTACGCCCAGTAGTAATATCCCCAACATTAGGCCCCAAATTGATTTGAACAGGTTCATGTCAATCCTTGATAAAAAACCTTCATCTTCAATACTTTCTTGAAATCGTTGAACTGCCGTGATGTCACCTTCTCCGGTTGCTGTAAACCGGCATGACGTCCTCATAAAGATAGCATTTCACGATATCTTCTTTGTTTAATAGATCCGCAATAATCGAGGCGACAACTCCGCTTCCTAGGCTTGTGGCTCCTTGATTCCCACGCCTGACACAGGTATCTTGCCTTATAAATAGGACCGAAGGGTCATTCCTTTTCTCCCCTCTGTCCTTTCTCTTCGTCTTCCTCGCGTCGCCAGCCTCGGAGCTCCGCCGCTGCCGTCGACCTCTGCACCGTCTTGGGCCGCTGCATCAACCTGAACGCACCAGAGAAACGCAGATTCTTCCGCATCTCCTCAACTCAGGTAGGCCCTCGGTTCCCTTTTGACCTAGATCCGTCCTAGGGTTTCCTGTTCTTGCCGTGCTCCATGAACTGTTCCTGCTCATACCAGACTCTTGGATAAATCTGTAACACCTTGAAATGATTAGTAGTAGCTTTTAGCATCCGCCTGTAGCCTCGTGTTTGCGTCCATGGATCTCACACAACATCTCTGCTCATTGCATCAATACTGCTCTGCTGTCTTCCTTTTTGGATATTTTTCTTCTTTTCTGATCTGGCTTCAGATCCTTCGTTGTAGAGAAATCTTGCGAAACTTGTTTCTGCACACTTAGCCGTTCGCAACTTCAATTGTTTTCAATCTTTAAACCTTAGACCAGGCGGTTTAACTTAACATAGAAAAAATTAGATAAACCAGTATACACCATTAGTCCCCTTGTTGAACCGCCAGAACTCCTTGACCAGATACTGTCGCTTCATAGAACTCCGGTTTAGACGTATTTGTCTCCGATTTAGCATTGTACACCGGTTCTCTCTTTATCCCAACACATTTCTTTGAACCGGATTTTGTAGATGGCCAAACAAGTGTATGAGTGCAACTGGGCTCCTTCCCGTGTCACCGAAACTCAACTGAACAACCTGGTCCTGACTGGCGCTTTAGCCAGTAAAAATAGCATCCATTGGAGGGTTCCTGGCAAAGAATGTCCACCAGGTTGTAGTTTTCGCAGATCACCTAGCCCGGGGTTTCAATCCGCCCGGTTCAAAATTCTATCGAGATGTGCTAGCCAATTTTCAACTCCGTCCACAAGATATAGGCCCCAATTCTGTTACTAATATCTGTCACTTCCAAGTGCTCTGTGAGGCATACTTTCAAGAAGAACCTATAGTCGAACTGTTTAGAGACTGCTTCCATCTAAACCGCCGCACAGAATTCACTGATGGGCCCAACACAGAATTGGGTGGTGTGGCGATTCAAAAAAGAAAGGAGGTCACTTATCCTCATGTCAAACTGCACAGCCACCCCAAGGAATGGAATCAAACATTGCTTTATCAAGAAGACACTTCGCACGCCAACGAGAATCCTTGCCCAGTTTTCGTCTCGAGCGACTCAAAGAACACACATCCCTTTTCGCAAAGGTTAACTGAAAGTGAGAGAAGTAAATATGCTCCTCAACACTCCAAGCACAGAGCCTTAATGTCTAACGGTTTAACCGAATTGATCTTCTTATGCTGTTGGATATCATGGAGCATACTGCCCCTCTCCCAGCGCTCCAGTTTAATGTGTGAGTACACTGGTAGTGTCGACGACCCCCTCCGACATATTAATATCCAGCTTACCGACGATGAGGTCACCGAGGCGGTGAAGAAGATGCTGAACGAACCGGAAAACCTCTGTGCCCGGACCGGTCTGCTCCCCTTCTGTGCTACCAACAAACCGCCATCTGTAAGACTTCTGATTATTTTTTACTGAATATATTATTGCCATCCCAGTATACCTTTTAACATCACTGCTGCTTAACCAGGGTGATGATCCATTCTGGAGCAAGAAACAACCACAAGAGAAACCGGAGAAGCCAGACAAACCGGAAAAACCACTTAGGCAAAAGACCAAAGCTGTCAAGAAGACTACTCATAAGAGGAAAACCACTGCATTTTCTGATCCGGCTGCGGATGATGATGTGGGTAATCCGGACCTTGAGGTAGAACTTGATTCACTTGGCTTACTTTTTACACGCCTAATTAATGATGATGTTTGTCAGGATGATGCTGAAACCAGCAATGCTGATGTTGTAGAGGTAACTATTCTCTCCTCTGACTCAAATCCTTTGCCTTCACTAAAAAAACGTCAAGCAAACCGGAAAATTAAATTTTCTCATCCCCTTGCTTACTTGGATCCCAAATTTCTTATGAAGACTCAACAACATGAAGCTCACCGCACAACTCGGCACAGCGGCCAGGTAGTTACCTCCACCGGTTTACCGAACAGTCCGGTTCGGAAACGTCTCTAATTTGCTTGTCAGTGCTTACCCTAAAGTAGGCTAGTTTCGTCAACCCCTTAATCTGTCTGATTCCGATTATCAGGTCACTTCCCACTCCTCATCTGGCGAGTCATCAGCCACTCAGCTGCCGCCGCTAAAAACGGTGCTTGGGTAAGTTATACCTTTCATATTGTTTCTACTGCATCATTGTGTAGTATATGCCGTGTTAATCGTTGTTGTGCCTTTTCAGGCCAAGCCTAGACCGAGCAAAAAGGCTCGTGCGGACAAAGCGCCGACGAAGAAACTGCCCCTCGACCGTAGCACCCCAAACCTTGAAGCGGCCATCTGTGAAGACACACCCAATGATCCGCCACAGCAAGATGACGATTTTGTTGCTGAAGAAAGGCCTGTTGACACCGCCCTTCCTGCTGACCAGCCCAGAAGCCTAACCCGGATTGAAAAATCCACCAGTCCAATCCGGCCTGCTGACAAACCGACGGCCCCTGGTCAAACCGGCGACTCCAAGGATGATGATGTCATAATTACTGGTATTTGCCACACTGAACCGGGCAATCCAAATGCTTTATCCAAACATTCTGCCAAAGAAGAGTTTGCCACTATGAGCAAGGGCAAGTGGGATGTTGATCCGCAACTTATGCTGCTCACGAACCCCAAGACCTTCACTCCGGCTACTTGAACCGGTGTATACCAGCCGTGACTATGAAGCTGGCACAGTGAAGATGATGAAAGAGAAATTCGAGGTAACCTCCATGTTCTTTTCTCGCCTGAATATTCCAATTTTTGTTAACTCTCCTAGCCCTCAAGGGCCGGTTCAACTTAGCATAGTTAAACCGGGACTTAATATACACTCAATGCTTCAGAATCCACTGATGTAGCCCCCAAGGGCCGGTTCAACTTAGCATAGTTAAACCGGGACTGTATTTTATATCGCCGCATCATAACATGTTTGAGAAAATAGCCATTAGCCCCCAAGTGCCAAGTTGAATACTTGTATTGAGCTTGGGACTTTGTGATTTTATTGATAGATGAAAATCAAATATGCATTAGCCCCCAAGTGCCAAGTGTATAACTGGTTATGCACTGGGGACTTTGAAATGACGATATGTAACATGCTCCCTTTTTGTTGCAGAGTGAGATATGTCAACAAGCCTCACAAATCCATGACCTCCAAGAAAATCTGAAATCTCAACAAGCAGAAACCTCCAAGGCCAAGGATGAACTGAAAACCTCTTTAACTACTATGGAGCAACTCAAGGAGTGGTTCAAGTCTGAGCGGGCCGGCTGGGATACTGAAAAGGCCGCTTTAACCAAAAAGGTTGAAAATGCTGAGGCTGCCCTTAAACCGGTGGTAGATGAGCTGACCAGTGTGAAGCGGCAAGTGCACTCCATGACTGCTACCATTTTTGGTAAGTTTCCATTGGCTTCTATGATAATCTTGACCTTCTTATGATAAGTTCGGTTTGTGATTTCTCTTGCAATGCTGTAGACACACGCATTGGTCACTTGGGGTCAGATGTTCGTAAGAAATTGAAGGCTGCCTATACCTTAATAGAGCAGTACCAGACATCGGAGCGTGGATCATCTCCACCGCCTCTCATAACAATCCAGCCCCTTCCTTAATTCAAGATACCCTTAGGAGGTTGCCCATGCTTCCCGCCCGGATTGAAGAGCTGAAGAAATCTGCTGCTCGAACCGGCGCCATCAATGCCTTAATCCGAGCCAAAGCATGGGTGCCAGATTTCGGCCCCGTTGAAGCGGCTCAGGGCTATCCCAGTCTGAAGGAAGACGGCTCAGAGTTCAACGAAGATGATTTGAGAGCGATAAACCGGCGATGCGCCCTCGGCTTGCCAATTAGTCAAGAAGCCAACTTGTCACATTATCAAGCTCGAGATGATGATCAGAACAAGCGAGTGGCTGCACCTATTCCTGAAGCGGAGAAACTGATCCCTCCGATCCGGAAGAATACTTATGCTCCTGATATTGACCCAACTTCCCTGATCCATGAGGACGCTGTCTTTCAAGCTTTAATGGGAATCGACTGGACCACTGCTGATTTCCAGCAGCTGGGTAGAGAGGAAGAAGCTGAAGCGGCGCAGGATGATCCACAACCATCAAACCGGGGAGGCGAGCAAGCATGAACCGGAAGCCGGTTTGAAGAGCTGCTTCATTACATTCCGCCAAGAAACAATGATCTTATTTGGGCACCATGTTGCCTTGTAATAGGATAGCCAACAATCTTGCTTTGAATATGCCTTCGTGCATAGGTGCTGATACTCTTGCTTGAATGATCGAAACTTTCAATCTTATATTGCCTGCAGTCACAAAATCTTAAACTGCCACGGCGGTTTGTGCCGCCGACCGTCTTTGTGACGTTCATATATATATATATGAGATGAAATATTAAGGTATATAATCGAAATTTATGATATCAAATACCTGCCATCGCTGGGCATAAAGTTGGCTTAGCCAATCTTGAAGCGGAGGTTGTATAAACCCTTACCGTCAAAGGAGAAAACAGCTCCTGTTATTTATAATGCCGGTTTACCACGTAAACCGTGCCGGGTCATGATAAGCCCCCTGTTACTCCATAATAGGATGTTAACAGAAAAACATCAAACCGATGAAATTATCTCCGGATTAAAAAATTGACCGAATTCCGTCAACTGACAGTTTTGAAACCGGTTTAAGAAATGTTGTCGGTTTAAGAAACGCAACAAAATCAAATAATAGTTATGACAAACATGGAAGCAAAGGCAATGATAAACCGTTTGCAAAAAATAAGGTTGTACTGAGCCGATCAGATGGTGTTACCATGGTCGGACACGACCAAGCTCCCTATAAGGTGTAGCCATGGTTCAAGTCAGCCAGGTCCCCAACTGAAACCGTGGCATTATGCCGATCAAGTAGCGTGGCAATGGTTCGGGTTCGACCAAGCCCCCAAGTGACTCTATGGCCTTAGGCCGATCAAGAGGCATGACTGGTTCAGACTTGACCATGTCCCCAAGTGATCTGGTGGCTTTCGCCTATCAAAAGGTGTTGCATTGGTTCGGACACGACCAAGCCCCCAAGTGATATCACAAATCTTTTGAAAAGCAAACTCAGGGGGTAAACCAGAGGCCGCTTTAAGACAGAACAACTCCATGTAACCACGCATGATGTAACAGTAACGTATACCCCGCTTTAGCCGAGGCTCCGGTTTATTACTTTATTCATAATATATACACCGTCATAATATGTACATAAGTAGAGCCGATGGCTCGGTATAATAAGGCGAAGATGAGCTATGTTCCACGGCCTGTTGGTCTCTCCTCCTCGACGCTGCGTGAGTCTTTATGCTCTCGAACATCGATCAAATAGTACGACCCGTTGTGCAGATTCTTCTTGACCACGAAAGGTCCCTCCCAAGGTGGGGATAGCTTGTGCATATCGACCTGGTCTTGGCTGAGCGAAGCACCAAATCTCCTTCTTGAAAAGTTCTGGTTACGACCGGCGACTATGATAACGACGAAGATCCTGTTGGTAAATCGCCGAGCGCCAAGAATCGCTATGTCACGCTCTTCATCCAGCCGATCCAAAGCGTCCTCTCGTGCCGTCTCGTTATCCGCTTCAACATAAGCTGCCACACGAGGTGAGTCATGACGAATGTCACTGGGGAGAACCGCCTCCGCTCCATAAACCATAAAGAACGGCGTGTATCCCGTGGATCTGTTAGGGCGAGTATTTATACTCCATAACACGTAGACGGTAGCTCTTCTACCCGACAACCCGGTGTCCTCTGCAAAGGGACCATAAGCCGGGCTTGATGCCTCTCAAGATCTCTTGATTGGCTCTTTCCGCTTGACCATTGGACTGTGGGTGAGCTCTTCAAGAAAGCGTCAAGCCGGATGTGCTCACGTTCACAGAACTCCTTCATGGCACCTTTGGACAAATTGGTACCATTATCTGTGATGATACTGTGGAAAGCCAAACCGAAAATCACCTTTTGATGAACTGAACCGCCGTGGCCGCATCACACTTGCTAACAGGTTCTGCCTCTACCCATTTTGTAAACTTGTCAACCGCCACCAGCAGGTGGGTCTTCTTGTCGTTGGACCTTTTGAAAGGTCCAACCATATCCAGCCCCCAAGTCGCAAACGGCCAAGTAATTGGAATCATCCTCAATTCTTGGGCCGGTACATGAGCACGCCTGGAAAACTTTTGGCAACCATCACATCGTCTGAGCAGATCTTCCGCATCAGCATGGGCAGTCAACCAATAGAAACCGTGGCGGAACGCTTTACCCACCAAGGACTTTGAACCGGCGTGGTGACCACAATATCCTTCGTGGATCTCACACAATATTTCACAGCCTTCCTAAGGGGACACACAGCGTTGAAACGCCCCTGACACACTGCAATGATGCAATTCGCCATTAACAATGGTCATAGACTTAGATCGCCGAACTATCTGCCGGGCGAACGTCTCATCTTCTCGTAACTTCGCCCGGTTCATGTACGCCAGATAAGGAAGCATCCAATCCGGAGTGACGTGCAGAGCCGCCACCAATTGAGCCTCCGGATCAGGAATAGCCAAATCCGCTTCACCAGGGAGCTTGATTGACGGGTTGTGCAGCACGTCCAGAAAAACATTGGGCGGGACCGGTTTGCGTTGAGAGCCCAACCGGCTTAAAGCGTCCGCCGCTTCATTTTTCCGACGGTCCATGTGGTCCACCTGATAGCCCTTGAAATGACCCGCAACAATATCCACCTCACGACGATATGCAGCCATGAGTGGGTCCTTTGAATCCCAAGTGCCAGACACCTGTTGAGCCACTAGGTCCGAGTCACCGAAGCACTTAACCCGGCTTAGATTCATCTCCTTAGCCATCCGGAGAACATGGAGCAAGGCTTCATACTCATCTGCATTGTTAGTACAAGGGAACATTAAGCGGAGAACGTAACAAAACTTGTCACCTCGTGGGGAAGTTAGTACGACTCCAGCCCCCGAGCCCTCCAACTTCCTGGATCCGTCAAAATGAATGGTCCAATATGTGTGATCCGCTTTTCTTGGTGCTTGCAACTCCGTCCAATCGTTAATGAAATCCACAAGCGCTTGAGACTTCACTGCCGTCCGAGGCACGCATTTCAAACCGTATGCCCAAGCTCTATAGCCCACTTGGCAATCCGCCGATCGCTTCCGGTTACGTATGATATCACCTAAGGGAGCTGAATCGACCACCGTGATAGGGTGCCCTTGGAAATACTGCTTCAGCTTCCGACGCCATAAAACCCCATACACCAGCTTCTCGCCAATGCGGATATCTTTGCTTAGATTCTATAAGCACCTCACTTATATATTACACCAGAGGTTGAACCGGTTGATCCTTCCCGGCCTCCTTCCGCTCTACAACCATGGCCACGCTGACCGCCCTGGCGTTAGCAGCAACATATAGCAGAAGCGGCTCCTTGTCGATGGGAGCGGCGAGCACAGGCGGGTTGGCCAATTGCCGCTTCAAGTCCTCCAATGCTTCATCGGCGGCTGGACTCCAGACAAATTGATCTGTCTTCTTCAAAGATTCGGTACAAGGGATGGCCTTCTCTCCGAGGCGGCTGATAAACTGGCTCAGCGCGACAATCCGGCCTGCCAAACGCTGGACATCATTAATACACTTCGGTTTAGCCAGGGATGTGATAGCCGTAATCTTCTCCAGATTAGCTTCAATCCCCCTGTTGGACACGAGAAAGCCCAATAACTTGCCCGGCGGAACACCAAAAACACATTTGGCCGGGTTGAGCATCATCTTGTAAACCCGCAGGTTGTCAAAGGTTTCTTTCAAATCGTCAATCAGTGTTTCCTTCTTCCTTGACTTGACCACAATATCATCCACATATGCGTGCACATTACAGCCGATCTGTTTTTGCGGTGCAATTACATACCTAACGTTGATAAGTTGCTTGGGCGCTCTTGAGCCCAAAAGGCATAGACACATAGCAGAAGGCTCCAAAGGGAGTGATAAACGATGTCTTCTCCTGGTCCTTAACTGCCATCTTGATCTGATGATACCCGGAATACGCGTCCAAAAAGCTCAAACGCTCACAACCCGCAGTGGCATCAATAATCTGGTCAATGTGGGGGAGGGCAAAAGGATCTGCTGGGCAAGCCTTGTTAAGATCTGTGTAATCCACACACATGCGCCAAGTGCCGTTTTTCTTAAGAACCAGCACCGGATTAGCAAGCCACTCTGGATGGAAAACTTCAACAATAAAGCCAGCTGCTAAGAGCCTGGCCACCTCCTCTCCAATGGCCTTACGCCTTTCTTCCTTAAACCGGCGGAGAAACTGCTTCACCGGTTTGTACTTGGGATCAACATTAAGAGTGTGCTCAGCGAGCTCCCTTGGCACACCTGGCATGTCAGAAGGCTTCCATGCAAAAATGTCCCGATTCTCAAGGATGAACTCGATGAGCGCGCTTTCCTATTTCGGATCCAAGTTGGCGCGATCTTTGAATCGCTTGGACGAATCGCCAGGCACGAAGTCAACAAGCTTAGTCTCAGCTGCCGATTTGAATTTCAGGGCCGGGTCATGCTTTGTAGTTGGCTTTTTCAACGGAGTCATGTCCGCCGGATCAACATTGTCCTTATAATACTTCAGCTCCTCGGTGGCACAAACCGACTCTGCGTAGGCCGCATCTCCTTCCTCACATTCCAAAGCGATCTTATGCTCCCATGAACCGTTATTGTCCCCTTGTGACCCGGCATCTTGAGCTGCATATATATATATATATATATATATATATATATATATATATATATATATATATATATATATATATATATATATATATAAATATAACAAGGCCGTGCCATGAACTTGGCATAAGCCGGCCGCCCAAACAGGGCATGATATGGACTTTGGATTTTCACCACTTCAAACGTCAATGTTTCCGATCTGGAGTCATATTCATCTCCAAAGGCCACTTCCAGAGCTATTTTACCAACCGGATATGCTGACTTGCCAAGCACCACACCATGGAACACTGTATTGGACGGTTTGAGATGTTTATCTGTTAACCCCATACGACGGAAGGTCTCATAGTACAGGATGTTGATGCTGCTCCCTCCATCCATAAGCACCTTGGTGAACTTATAACCTCCCACCTGAGGTGCCACCACCAGGGCTAGCTGACCCGGATTGTCAACCCGGGGAGGATGATCCTCTCTACTCCATACAATGGGCTGCTCTGGCCAGCGTAGGTAATGAGGCACAGCCGGTTCAACAGCGTTATTTGCCCGCTCAAGCTTCTGGTCTCGCTTGTCTAAGCTGGTGGTGAAGACGTGGTACTGCCCACTATTCAACCGCTTTGGGTTGCTCGATAACCCGATTGCTGCTGCTTCTTTGATTGTAACCACCTTGGTTATTACGATTGTTCGATTGTTATGTCCGCCCGGAATACCATTAAATCCTGAACCGGAATTTCCTCCACCATAACCCGGCCCGGATTCTGAACCGCCGCCGGAACCTTGATCATACCGGAAAGCACTAGAACTCTTGAACTCCTGCATAATGTAACAATCCTTCCGGAGGTGGTTTGCTGGCGTCTCCTTCGTCACATGCTTCGGACAGGGTTGATTCAACAGATAGTTCAAGCGGTCCGGATTGGGATTAGGTGCTCCACCTCGATTCGGTTGTTTACCCTTGCGCCGCTGGCCCTTGTCCTGCGCATTGGTGTTGGCTATGAAATCCATGTTGCCATTCGCTTTACGCTTGCCTCCACCATTACCTGCCAAGTGATGTTGCTGGCCTTTGGAGTTGTTGTTCTTCTTTCCCTTCCCTGTCTCATCATCATCAGACTCAGGATCCTTGGTACTATCAGAATCAGCATACTTCACTAATGCGCCCATGAGAGTGCCCATGTCATTGCAAAACCGCTTCATGCGCCCCAGCTTCAACTTTAAAGGTTTAAATCGGCAGTTGCCCTCTAGGGTCAAGATCGCAGAATCCGCGTTGATCCGGTCTGACGAGTGCAAGATTTCCGAAACGCGGCGTACCCAATGGGTTGTTGACTCCCCTTCACCCTGGACACAAGCCGCCAAGTCCACCACGGACATGGGCTGCTTACAGTATCTTTGAAATTCTAGATAAACCGGGTCCGCGAATCGGGCCCATGAATTGATAGAATTGGGTGGCAAGCTTTTCAACCAAGTACGGGCCGTGCCTTCGAAAGCATCATGGTGAAGTACTTTGCACACGCTGCTTCATCCACATCCAGCATCTCCATGGCCATCTCATAACTCTCTATCCATGCTTCTGGAGCCAAATCGGCGGTGTAATTTGGTACCTTGCGCGGACCCTTGAAATCCTTGGGCAAGCGTACATTGCGCAAAGCGGGGACGAGGCAAGGCACCCCCAAAGAACTAGAGGTAACCCCAGGCTCGAAGATGGTCGGACGAACCGGCGTAAGCTGATAATCCGGATGCTGCGCTGCTAACTCGGCCTCCCTGCGTGCTCGGGCCCGGTCCACCACCTCCTGAGCGTTGTCGAAACCACCAGCCGGGTTGTTTCCACGGGGCGCACCACGCCGTGCATTACTTGATACAGCCGGTTCATCCATGTGCCTGCTATAGCTTCGGCTTGGGCGGGGGGTAGAGTGGATCCGGTCGCGGCTGTCTGAATATGCTTCTATTGGACCAAAGCTGTCCTAAGGAGCTCCTTGACCCGGCGCGTCTCTACTGCCTGTGGTGAATCGCCTTCAATTGGAATTGCCTCCAGCCGTGCCGCAGCTGCAACAAGGTTATCCATCGGGTTGGAGTAGTGACCTGGAGGTGTTTGCACAGCCTGAGGCGTGCTGGCATTATGGCGAGGTAGATCTATTACACGGGGCTGAACCGGCGCGCCCGCCCCAGGCGCTTCCGCCCGGTTTACCACAAAGGATTATCGGGTCCCCGCTCACGGGTGTTGAAGAGATCTCTTCCCTCAAGATGAAGGCAAACGGGATCTGTATTTCCTCTTCATGACTTCATGCGACGCGCTCGATCCAAAGATGAGCCTATAAGTCACAAGATCTAAAGCGGCTCGCTCTGCCGCCATCCTGGCGTCTGCAGCTGCCAGATCCGCTTTAGCCTGAGTGCTTTGTTCCTTCACCTTCGCAATCTCCGCGTTATGAGCGTCCTGGTCCGCCGGGTTAACCTCTGCCATGAGCACAGCCAACGCATTGAATAGTTCTGATAAAACTTGAGCCGGTGGCGCGACAGGCCTCTGCCCGCAGCCGTCACCATTGTTGAACCGGCAACCATTGTCGCATAGCGGTCGAAGAGTGAAGCATTGCTTGTGTACCGCCATGAATATTCCAACCCGGTTGGGCAGATCGAGGGGTCCGTAATACCGTCACCATCGGAACAGCCCCAATCCGCCATCTTGTAGCTGATATAGAGACTCAGTTTCTCCGGTCGATGACTCGTCATCCGAGTAGACGACGGTTTCGCCACCAGATTCTGATCCGCCCTCATAACTTCCTCCATGGATGGCTCCCACAAAGGCACGTTTTACGGCCGGTTTAGCCTGGGCAGGTCTCGCACGCTGAGCCGTCTCGACGAGGTCGGTGCAGATGTCCCGGCCAGCCCCGCTCACCGATCTTGCCGATGAAAATGTGTATGCCACCAAAGGGGACCCGGTACCCGTACTCAATCGAGCCGGCCTCGGGGCCCCAGCCTGCATCGTCGATGTAGAGCTTGCCGCGACGACTCTTGGTCATCTAGCCAATAGCATAGCCTTCGAGTCCTTCGAACTTGCCCTCCAAGATCATCAAACCATCGTGCGATAGCCCCACGGTGGGCGCCAACTATCGTGGTTTTGTCACGGCAGATGTCCTCATGAAAGGACTTAGTCGTGGAGCCATCGCTACGGGTTAACTTGAAGGGGTTAAAGCGGACGCAAGGACATAAGAGTTATACTAGTTCGGCCCCTTCGATGAAGGTAAAGCCTACGCCTAGTTTGTGATGGGATTGATGTGGTCTCGATGACTAGGGAGCAAACAAGCTTCGCCTAGGCCTCGAGTTGTTGTTGTTCTGTCCTTGAACTGCCCCGGTCGTCCCCTTATATACACGGGTGACGCCCGTCGGTTGAAGAGTCCCAATCTCCGGTTCATATTCGTATCCGGGTTGGTCTCTCTCTATTCCTAACTTACAATACAAGTTTACATATCGTGCCGGTTTACGGCCATGTGTTCTAAACTGCCATGTGCCTTGGGCCCTTACTTTCATGCCTCTTGGGCTTTTACACCGTTGAACTACGGATGAAGTTAACCCGGCCCAGATAGGCCGGTTTACGCCCAGTAGTAATATCCCCAACAGCGAAGGTTTCAGTCCAATCGGAGTTACGGATCTCCATATATACACGAAACGGTGAAACAGAGCCAGACGAGAACGCAGAAACAGAGAGAGACAGGGAGATAGATCCAATCTCGGAGGGGCTCTCGCCCCTCCCACGCCATGGGAGCCAAGGACCAGAGGGGAAACCCTTCTCCCATCTAGGGAGGAGGTCAAGGAAGAAGAAGAAGAAGAAGGGGGGCCCTCTCCCCCTTGCTTCCGGTGGCGCCGGAGCGCGGGCCATCATCATCACCGCCATCTTCACCAACAACTTCACCACCATCATCACCAACTCTTCCCCCCTCTATGCAGCGGTGTAACCTCTCTCTTACCCGCTGTAATCTCTACTTAAACATGGTGCTCAACGCTATATATTATTTCCCAATGATGTATGGTTATCCTATGATGTTTGAGTAGATCCGTTTTGTCCTAATGGCTATTTGATGATCAAGATAGGTTTCAGTTGCATGTTTTATTATTGGTGTAGTCCTATGGTGCTCTCCGTGTCGCACAAGCGTGAGGGATCTCCGCTGTAGGGTTTGCAATATGTTTATGATTTGCTTCACTACAAAAAAAATACACTTCCGTGATGATACGTGTTTGTCACAGTAGGTCGCGTTTTTTGTCATGCATGTACATCCATGACAAATTTTTGACAGAATCAAGATAGTCATACCTGTGCTATCGTAGAAGTGTTCCATGACATTACCAAAATTATCATCACGGAAGTGTCCACTTCCATGACGATAAATCATCACAGAAGTGCTTTCGTCAAGGGTGACCGACACGTGGCATCCACCGTAATGGAACGCCGTTAAGCTATCGGGTCGGGTTTTGGATCCGATAACCCGTTAACAGCCCCGACCAATGGGGATTTTCCACGTGTAAAATCGTCATTGGCTGGAGGAAACACGTGTCGGCTCATTGTTGGGACAGATGTCATCCACTCATTGGACAGAAGGCGCCTATGATACGTCGACACGTGGCCCGGCCCAACAGAGGCCCAATCCTGTGAAAAGGCTGGCCCGTTTGACTTGGTCAAAAGATGACAGGCCGGCCCATGGAAAGCCTGTTAACGGCCTGTTCACATATAGCCCATTTACAGCCTGCTAACCCAAGGCCCATTACGCCCTACCCGAATTAGGCCCAGTAGCGTCATCTGGGCCATCCAATATGATTCCAGCCCATTTCCACTTCTGGCCCATGTATGGCCCATGACGTCTTTCGGCCCATATGAGGCACTATGTAACTCTTGGCCTATTAACGGCCCATGGTGAAACTGGCCCGATGAACAGTGTATCACTTTAGACCCATTAACGGCCCGGGGTGAAACTGGCCCGTAATGAACAGTGTATCACTTTATACCCATTAATGGCCCGTTATTCAGTTGGGCCGTTTCCAGCCCATGTTATCTTTCGTCCTTCTCAGAGCCCATTTATTCTTGGGCTCATTTCGAGGATTCGTTTACTTACGGCCCGTTACTGTAATTTTCTGCTTGTGGGCCAAATTCAGCCCGTGGTTACAGTCGACCCGTTTGTGGTCCGTTAGTACATTGGGCCGTTTTCATAGCGTCATCAAATACAGCCTATTAACGATGGCCCATTATGGTCGGCCCATGAACGGACGATTCCAACTCTAGCCCGTTCTACGGCCATAATGCGGCTCGTTATTGGCCCATGTTTGCCAATCGATCATCTGACCGTATAAGGCCCATTGATGATAGGGCCCATAGAAGGCCCATTGTTTCTACGGCCCGTAGAAGGCCCAATGTTTCTACGGCCCGTAGAAGGCCTACTGTTTCTATGACCCGTAGAAGGCCCACTGTTTCTATGGCCCGTAGAAGGCCCAGTGTCACTACAGTAAATAATAGCCCATGGTTATTGTGGCCTAGCTTTAAAAAATAGGTTATTGCAGCCACTAGCAAACCGCGGAAAAAGAACTGCACCGACTACAAGCAAACAAATAAACTAGACAACAAGGAAATAAATAAGCAAGCAACTTATGCTAGGCTATCACGGCTATTACACATATTACATCCACTGGGCATCAAAGTTCACCACCAGTGCAAATATAGGGAACACAACAGCATATAAACGCCGTAGCAAAACAAGTCCAGAACTGAAACCACTTCAGAAGAGTTCAAAAAACAATATCCTGGGTACCCATAATGCTGGCAAGATGCTTAGCAAGCTTATTAACTTTCTCTTGTTTGGCGCTTAAATCCTCCAGCGCTTGCCGTTGCACAAGAAAGTACGCATCTGAATTCTGCAGGGACTTCCTCAGTCCTTCGGCTTCTTGCCGCAGATGTATGATCGATGCCTTTTAGCTTGTAGCTGAGACTAAAGAAGCCGAAGTGATTCAGACAACGATTCCGAAGAGCTTGTGCCGGTGCATCGCCAAGAACTCGAACACTACATCAACGCAGGATCGTGGGGTTTCTCACCGTCTACAAGATCGTTTTAATCAACTTTCTTGGAGACCAACAGGGTTGTCTCACTATCTTGAACCTTATCTGCATTACTTTCTCTACCATTGCATAGTGGGGTGCTCTTCTCCAATATTCTGTTTGCATACTACAAGAGAAACGAGCAGACACATCACAGGTTTAGCTTGTAGTATACCAAACTCACTTTGGTAAACCGGTTTAGTAGTAAGGTGGACAGGATAACAGCATGAAACAAACATATATCTATGTACTATGGTCACTGTATTGTCCATATCATTCTAGTTTATGTTCCCTAATCAAGATAGAGACACAGTTCAACTCATATATTTTTAAGACACAAGAAGATAGACAGAATATAAGTGTGAGAAACTACACAACATTGACAAAGACTTGTAATGTGCATCACATGAGAACATAATTATTTATACAACTTAAACTGAAATCAACATAGAGCAAGAAGTTAGAACATCAATCCAGTTAAAGAAATAGGTTTAAAACATACATGTTGCACCATTGGAGTTTCAATTGGATCCTTCAAATTCGAAAGTAGTTGGTATGAGTAAGTACAGTGATGCAACAGCAAAGGAGTATGGACCATAGCTACGGAATCTGACCTGAGAACAGTTGCTCTTCTGCTTTAAACATGGAGTTTGGGTTAGCTGTGGTGGTCTTCGTGCTTTGGGCACTGCAGTAGATTTACAAACTCCTCGTGTGGGGGTACTCTGTGGTGGACATGGTGCTTTGTCAACTATAAGTGGGTTACTATCCGCTGGGGTTGCGGTTAGATGGGTTGTAGCTGGTTCTCTGCCCAACGGTGTAATTGTGCAATCTGGAAGAGTTTCGATTATGTGTGGTGGGGCTAGTTTGTGGGCCAGTACAACCATGGTTCTATCTGCATCTACGGGTAGCACTATCTTTTGTGAAGAACGGGTTTTTGCTCCCTTAGATACTGCCATCACCCCCTCCAATTCAAATGGCTGATAAACAAGAAAAGAAATTGAACGCACATACATTGTATGATAGACAGATGTGGTAATTCACATATATGTTGTCTAACCAAACAGGACAGCATGACACAATTTCACATATATGATGACTAACTAAACAGGATAGCATGACACTGTTTCAGATATATGATGGATAACTTAACAGGATATAATGGCATAATTCAACATATGATGAGTACCTAAACAGGATAACATGACAAAACTATATGATGTCTTTCTAAAATAGGTTGGGATGAAATAATTCACATACATGTTGTCTAAGTATACAGGATGGCATGATATAATTGACATAATTGATTCATATACTAAGCAGCTGGCACTCGCATGTATGATCTCTAAACTAAGCGGATAGAATTCAATATTGTGCATATGATGTCTAAACTAAGCAATGCAAGACACCATATGCATCATATGAGAAATATAAACATTGCAACTTAGAGCATACACCTCGGTGGGATATAGGACTGGTCATCTGTCTCGAATCCTCCTCCGAGGAGCTCCAGAACCATCGAGATATATGCTTCAACAGTACCATTGCACCGCTCAAGACCTTGTTTTCGCCTCCGATTTTTTCCATAACCGGCTCAAATGGCTGATACACATGAAGAGTAGTTCAATATACACAGATTGTCGACAAATGGAATACGTAATGAAAAAAAAGCTGGCATGAGATAATTCACATATATGATGCCTGGCTCCATGGCGGTGCATAATTCACATATATGATAACTGGCTGAAAAACATGGCATTGCATAATTCACATATCTGATATAGAAAGCAAACAGGAGGCATTCACACAAAGCATGTCTAATCTAAGCAGATGGCATGGCAATGCAAGACACCATATGCATGATATGAGAAATATAACCCATCCAAGTTAGAGCCTGCACCTCGGGGGGGGGGATACAACTGGTCATCTCTCTCTGAATCCTCCTCCGAGGAGCTATTCAGAACCAATAAGAAATCTGCATCGACAGGTAGCACTGACTGCTCAGAAGACCTTGTTTTCACTCCAGATTTTCCCATGAACAACTCAAATGGCTGATGCACAGGAAGAGTAGATGAATGTATAAACAATGCTGACAAATGGAACACATTATGGAAAAAAATATGGCACGATACAATTCACATATATGATGACTGGCTAAACAGGATGGCATTGCATGATTCACGTATATGATGCCTGGCTAAAGAAGATGGCATTGCATAATTCCCATATACTCCCTCCGTTCCTAAATATTTGTCTTTTTAGAGATTTCAAATGGACTACCACATACGGATGTATATAGACATATTTTAGAGTGTAGATTCACTCATTTTGTTCCGTATGTAGTCACTTGTTGAAATCTCTAAAAAGACAAATATTTAAGAATGGTGGGAGTATGATATAGAAACCAAACAGGTGGCATTCACACAAAGCAAATCTAAACTAAGCTGATGACATATAAGATGTATAATGTAAGCAATGCAAGGCGCCATATGCATGATATGACCAACATCAAGATGCCAAAGTTAGAGCAAACACCTCAGTGGTAAACATGCATGGTCGGCTCCTTCTCGAATCTCCATCTCGAATAGCTTATCTTCCTCTCGAATATAATCTGGAAATGCAGGAGAGGGGGGGGGGGCACTTCGCCTACCACGGAGCAGCGTCTGCATGACATTATATTCGCACGCAACGGTCTTCTCTTTTTCTCTACATGTTCAGTACGATTGTGTACAATATCTGACATGCATAATAAAAAAATTAGTTAGATTTTGTAAGGCCTAAGGGGTGCATGCAAAAATCAAGACTGATGGTAGCAAACGAGTGGATGGATCCAAAACTAATGATAACAGGTAGATTATAGCTTCAGTTTAAAAAGATAGACAATGGATCATCTATTGTTTGTTGCCCACCCAACATGAACCACATAGAAGACCCCAGATGAACCAGATAGTAGACAGATACTATTCGTTGCTGGCTCGATATGAGACCCATGGGCAATTCAAAACTCAAGATTGAACGATAAAGTAGCAGGTAATAATAACCGATGTATAATGTAAGCAACACAAAACACTGCGACCTCTCTTCCGGAACTGTCTAGTTCTCAGGTTCATCTGCTCAGTCGATGATGGTAATGAAGTTGGCGTGGCTTCCGACAACGGGGAAGATGATCTGAGGCGGCGAAAGAAAGTCTGCAGGGGGGATCTCTGCTACAGTGAACGCTTCTGTTGATGGTGCACCTCAGGTAAGGTGGATGACGGCACGGCAGGAGCAGGACATAACACACAGAGTTTTCTTTGACGCCAATCTGAAAATGAAGTAAATCTGTAAGGGCTCCTTATAATTGGAGGATTCTATAAAAGCAGGGACAGGAAAAACATAGGAATAGGATAGGAATGCACGTGCAAAACAGAGTATTTGCGAACATAGGATTTCAGTCAACCTGGGTGTTTGGCTCACATGAATTGGAAGAATAGAGGAATGGAGAAACAAAGTGATGCGACGAGTGTACAACCTCTTTGGCATAGCCTTGTGGACCTCAGCATCATTGGGTTGGACGTGGAGGATGGTGATGATGCTGGTGTGACTGTCGGAGGCGGGGAAGAAGATCCGAGGCCTCTGGAAACGGCGCCGAGGGTACTGCTCCGCTGCTATGGACGGTTCCATCGTTGGAGCAGCTCCGCTAAGGTGTACGGCGACGAGGCTGAAGCATGACAAGACAGACAACTTTAATCTGAAATGGGACCCTAATATCATCTGCCATAGATGATGTAAAATACATCACCAAAAATTGCTAGCTATAAAACGCATCAGCCGCGCCACGACCGCTTTGACAGATGCTGTAAGTATTGTTCACTCTGAACTTAACTGAAGAAAATGAACTTCAGAGTCGAAACTGATTGAACTAGTAACAGAGCATTGCAATAGATGTTTAGGGCGTTCGAGCACTAGTAGTAGAGAAGCAGTGATCTAAATCAGCAGACGCTCGAGCAGGGAACGCACTAGCAGAGAGCAAGTCGTGCAAGAGCACCGCTGAAAAAGTGCTAAAGCAAGAACTCTCGTAGCTGCCGGAGGTCGTCGCAGCAGAAAGCAGCGCAAGCAAGAGCAAGAGCAGCAGCAGCACGAATCTAGCAGGAGCGGCAGCAAAGACGACCGACAGCAAGAATAGAGCCGCAGCGCGAGCAGCTGCAGCTAGTGCTGTTGTGGAAGTCGCCGCCGAGGAAGCCACGACATGGGGGAGAGACGCCGTGGATGATGTGGCCGGCGACGGCGCCGTCGATGGAGACCCCATGTCTGCTCGGTATCGAGCACCGGCAGCCCCGTGAGATCGAATAAAAGATAAAATGCAGCAGTGAGTGTAGAACCTCCTTGGTGGCGCCGAGTTGGCCTCGGCTTCATCGGAGGAATTGGTGCGGGTGCTGCGGTTCCGGTGGGGCAGGTCAAGACGGCGCTGTGGGGATTGAGGTGGCGCGATAGACGAGGCGAACGTCGGGGCAACTCCTTTGAGGTGGAGGACGGGGCGGCTGATCCGGCGGGACGGCGAGATCGACAACGGATCCTCATCCGGTGCGGTAGATGAGGGACGGCGAGCTGTTGCGGTGGACGACGTAGTCGGGGAAGAGTCTCCGGCTGGGCGGCGGTCGGGAGGCCGACTGAGGAGTGTGGGGTTTCGCGGGTTTTGGCGGCCTCGGTGTACGAATGGGGGGGGGGGGGAGGGGGGCGAAGGGGGAGGGGGAGCCAAGCTTAGGGACGCGCTTGTAAGTTACCAGCGTACCCCCACCGGTTTTGACACCGCGACGTGGAGCTTCATTTCCGGCTGAGGGGTAGAAGGGGATTTCGATATGCAGGCTGCGGGAGCAATTTCGGATGAGGAGGGAGTTCTCGCGCGCGTCCAAATTTCGGAATAACAAGGCGCGGCGCGGGTTGAAGAAGAGGGAATTTCAAAGCAGGTGAGACAAAAGATACTCGAGCTTGAAAATTTCTGGATAACAAGGTGCGGATTCCTTGTCCGGCGGAACAAACTTAACGTGTAAAAAAAATCATACAAGACACAAGAGAGTCATGTCCCCTTTTACTATATTGCTATAGATGCCATTGAAAAAACTACAATAAAAATGTAGAAAAAAATTGGGAGAACATGATTACCCTGCACAATACCAAATCGATTCGCACTTCCCTCAACAACAACAAAAAACAAATCAATTCCCACCAAGGAAAGAGTAATGTCCCTTGTTATATGATTACAGATGCCATGATCTCGAGTTTCAATTTTTGAATCCACGTTATGTTGAATTCGAATATATCATTAGGTGACCTTGCAGTTTATAATTGATGTAGTCATACATTTTGATCTTACATCGTATCTGAACATTTTACTCTACCATGTGAACATATATATTGTCGTCTACCATATGGACTAAATTTGAATCAATTTTCCTTATTCGAATACGATTGTTGTCAAGTTATACAATAATTTAAATATTATCTTGATAACAAAAAGACATGCATATAGCAGTAATCATATTTCACTATGAACTACATGTACCATACACTCTCCAATTCAAATATATGTATCCATTTTATGTTGAATTCAAATCATAGTACATTATTGGTCTACGTAGCGAGATGTTCGGGATAATCTAAACCCTGTTTTCATACGTATAAGTTTTATCTGAATTGGGACAAGTTTTGGTATAAGCCTCTTGCAAAATCAGAGATCCTCTCAACAAGCCTCGTGGTTCCGAGAGGGAACGTGTCACCTATGTGTGCGAAACGATATACGCTGCCTCCCCCCTTGTTTTATTTACAGAGGCAACATAGAACTATATGAGTTCCCTGTTAAATTTTGGAATTATTTCGGGTTCATTTGGCCTTTTTATACATTAATTGAGTTTTTGGACTTTTAATGTGCATAATCTAAATATGAATTGCATGCACATGCTCCGGTGCACCCAAGTGGGTTGAAAAATCACATGTGTGTCCTAGGTTGAATTTCTAGGTCCCATGGAAGAAATGAGAATGAAATTCAAACATCTGGGCGTCATGACTCTATCGAGAACATCGAGAAACTTAGATTTTAAATTCATGTAATGAAACTTGGCATGGTGTCATGTCATGGCTGGCGGTGTCAAAACCGGCGGATCTCGGGTAGGGGGGGTCCCGAACTGTGCGTCTAGGCGGATGGTAACATGAGACAAGGGACACGATGTTTTTCCCCAGGTTCGGGCCCTCTCGATGGAGGTAATACCCTAATCCTTCTTGATTAATATTCATGATATGGGTAGTAGAAGAGTAGATCTACCACGAGATCAAGGAGGCTAAACCCTAGAAGCTAGCCTATGGTATGATTGTTGTTAGATCCACGGACTAAAACCCTCTGGTTTATATATACACCGGATAGGTTAGGGTTACAGAGTAGGTTACAATGGTAGGAGATCTACATATCCGTATCGCCAAGCTTGCCTTCCACGCCAAGGAAAGTCCCATCCGGACACGGGACGAAGTCTTCAATGTTGTATCTTCATAGTCTTGGAGTCCGGCCGTGACGATAGTCCGGCTATCCGGACACCCCCTAGTCCGGGACTCCCTCAATGGCACTAACATATTGTGGTAAAAAATTGGGCCGATTTGGAAGCTCGTGGTTCTAAGAGGGAACGTGCCACCCCCCCCCCCCCCGCCCTTGTGTTTCTTAACAAAGGCAACATAGAACTACATTAGTGCCATGTTAAATTTTGGAATTATTCCGGGTTCGTTTGGTGTTTTTATACATTAATTGAGTTTCTGGTCATTTAATGTGCATAAGACAAATTTGAACTACAAGCACATACTCTCGTGCACCAAAGTTGGTTGAAAAATCACATTTGTGTCCTCGGGTGAATTTCTAGGTCCCATGCAAGAAATGAGAATAAAATTAAAACATCTAGGCATCGTGGCTCGGCCGAGAACATTGAGAAACTTGGTTTTAAAATTCTTGTAAATCCAAAACACGTCTGAAAATCATGAAACTTGGTATGGATGTCATGTCATGGTACTACCATGTTGTGGTAAAAAATGGCCGAATAGGAACAGATTTTGGTATAAGCTTCTTGCAAACCAAGCTTCTCTCAAGAAGGCTCGTGGTTCTGAGAGGTAACGTGTCACCTTTGAGTGCTTGAAACGATATACGTTGTCCCCTTGAGTTTATTTACAAAGGCAACATAGAACTACATGAGTGCCCTGTTAAATTTTGGAATTATTCCGGCTTCGTTTGGCCTTATGTACACATTAATTGAGTTTTTGGTCATTTAATGTGCATAATTCAAATTTGAACTACAAGCACGTGCTCCTGTGCACCAAAGTTGGTTGAAAATCACATTTGTGTCCTCAGGTGAATTTCTACTCCAATGCAAAAAATGAGAATAAGATTCAAACATCTGGGCATCGTGGCTCGGTCAAGAACATTGAGAAACTTGGTTTTAAAATCATGAAACCTGGCATGGTGTCATGTCATGGTAGTACCGTGCCGTGGTAAAAAAAATTGGCTGAATAGGAACAAATTTTGGTATAAGCTTCTTGCAAATCGGAGCTTCTCTCAAGAAGGCTCGTGGTTCTAGGAGGGAACATGTCACCTTTGTGTGCACAATTCAAATTTGAAATACAAGCACATGTTCCAGTGCACCAAAGTTGGTTGAAAACTCACATGTGTGTCCTCGGGTAAATTTCTAGGTTCCATGCAAGAAATGGGAATGAAATTCAAAATTCTGGGCGTCGTGGCTGGGTTGGAAACATTGAGAAACTTAGTTTTTTAATTCCTGTAAATCCAAAACATGCATGAAAATAATGAAACTTGGCTTGGTGCCATGACATGGCACCAACATGTTGTGGTAAATTTGCAGTCCGCTTTGCGAAGGCGCACACATTAACAATCAACAAAGTCATTTTGGAACAAGTGCTGTCACGTTACAATCGGAAACACAAGTACTATTGAAACCGTAGGCCTTCTACTCACTAGTACCATTCACGTGCCGCCACGCGTCCCCATTTTTTATTAGCTAGGAGGCGCCGTGTAGGGTAGCTATTTGAGTACGAGAGGCGTGCGATTAGACCCCTGCGCGTGATTATCGGGAGGAGAGCCCTTTGACCTCCATCTGTCGTCCACCTCTCTCGCAATGTCTCCATTAATGGCACCGGAGCCTCTGTTTAATGGCGTGGCTATGTCTCACTCGACTGAGATTTAAGAGAGAAAAAAGAAAATCTGACAGCATGGATCTTGATGTAAGATCCGACGGACCTATATAGTATCTACTGCGACTTATAGCAAGAATGATGAATATATAAGGACGATTTTTTTTATCAAAGAAGGGCTTGCCCCTTCTGATTTTCATTACTGAAAACCACCACAATACACAAGAAGTTCAGCACAACTCCAGCCTAACACGAAGGACTAAAAGTACCAGATTGAAATCGCAACATCCCAAGAGGCCAACAAAGGCCAAAGATCCGTGCTAGAACCCAACATTTCACAACCGACGACACAATCGACATCCTAAACCGATTATTACATCAAAAGAAACCAGGAAATCAAGGAAGCCTAGCAGCAACTAGAAGAACAAAGAACGCCGTGGTCGCCACAAGCAAGAGTTTTCTTCATTCCAGCCTCGAAACATTGATCTTCCACGGAAAGATAAGGACGATTAGTTGTCTTACATAATTAGAAAGATAATTAAAAGCTACATGCGGCTACGCCTCAAATACACAAGGGAAAAAGAAGAAGGAAGACAAGGATCTGGCTCGCTGATCTCTACTTTCTTGATGCGTTCTTTGCAGGTCAGCGGGAACTAGTCTCCGCGACGAAGCGGCGATGAGCTCTTCGTGTCCTCAAGACACCGCTTGAGAACATCCACGGATTCCTCCACCAGCCTTTGGCACTCGCTATGCAGCATGTCATTCTCGTCCATAAGTTTCTTGACGATGACGCCGGTCCTCTTCAACAAGGCACTGGTCTCCTCCTGCTGGTCTGCACTTCGGACGATCTTCTCCCTCACAAGGTCGCGCTCGGCCAGGAGCCTCTCATTGCCCTCCCTTAGTTGCCGGATGACGTTGGTAGCCTGTTCAAACAAGGCTTTCACGTCGTCCTGCAACCTCGCCAAGCCGGAGATATGATCCATCTGTCTATGGACGATCGCATGCATGCGCCTGTAACAGTCGTCGCCTGCCCGCGAGAAATTTTCCCAGGCCGCCGTGGCGCGGCGGGACATCTCTGCTGCATTCGTGGCGCGGCGGGACATCTCTGCTGCTTCCGCGGCACGGCCGGACCAGTCTGCTACATCGACGGCGCGGAGGGACCTCCATGTTGCTTCAGTGGCGCGGCAGGACCTCTGTGCTACTACTTCCGCGCGGCGGGACATGTCGGCTGCTCTCGCAGCGAGGCGGGACATCTCTCGTGCTTCCGCTTCCATGCTCGCCTCTCCCTGGTAGCAATCTCTCGACCCAGAACTCACGCTGGCCATGGCAGACGCAAGGGAAGGATGCTGAATGACTTGTTTGTTTTTGTGGATGAGGAGTTGAGGAGGAATGTGCAGTCATCTTGGCATACTAGTATTTATAACTGAGTACTAATATGCTCCTAAGTGGGAAACCGTTTAGGTTGTGATCGGTGTGAACAGGTTTGGAATTCAATATACTAGCGTGGTACTAATACGCTCCTAAGTGGGAAACCGTTTAGGTTGTGATCGGTGTGAACAGGTTTGCAATTCAATATAGCGTGGAGTAATTTGGAATGTGACAAGACGCAAGCTCAAAAACTTGTACTCTGAGTTTAGTATTAGTACGTTATACAGGAAGAGAAGAGGTGCACGCACGCACTCGTCCTCTCACACACGCGTCTGTTTTTTCTCGAAAAGGAGGATGATGACCCCCAGCCTCTGCATTTGGGAGTCACACACGCAT
Organism: Aegilops bicornis; assembly: GCA_021605145.1. Lineage (NCBI taxonomy): Eukaryota > Viridiplantae > Streptophyta > Magnoliopsida > Poales > Poaceae > Aegilops > Aegilops bicornis. Next base: position 731,799,720 of record CM038673.1, read on the forward strand.
CTGTAGCTACGAATTGTAGTGTTCTCAACCATCCGATTGGCTCTATCATGGATGTACCTATATACTAAAACATGTCTAGATACATCTATATTTTGACAAATGGAAGGCATGTATTGTGGAACGGAGGGAGTGCTTGTCATCAAAATGGATAAAAGGGACGTTTCTAGAACTAAAATACGTCTACATACATCTCCTTTTATTCATTTTGATGACAAGTAGTACTCTTACCCAAAGGAACTTTATACCCAATGAGACACAAAATATCCGCTCGATCGTTGGAAATTACTGATCCGATGTCGAAGTAATTGCTGCAGTATACCAAAACCCACCATTTCTTAAGCTAAAGTAGACCAAGGTAATCCCTATATTAGCATATTACTAAGATAAACAGAAGGCACTGTCGAAACATTTAGGACGTGAGCTTATCAATCTGAATGTGGAGGGACACAAGCTTAGCCCTGTCCAGCAGCTTGGGCGGATATGTCAAGAAGGTCAGCTCCTGCACGTCGACATCGCCGGGATCCTTGCTGCTTGTCACCTCCATTTCCACCTTGACGGCGTCGGTCGTGCCTTTGGGCTCCCCCGGCGGGCCGTTCGCCCACAGCTTGGCCAAGTAGTGCGGCAGTGGGGACGCCCCCGCTCTGATGCAGACGACCGACACGGTGATAGGCGCGCTGATGTTGATCACGCCGCCGACCAAGAAAAACGCGCGGCCGTCCTCCTCCGCGAATAGCAAGAGCCGTGGCTCCGACAGTGGCACTTGAAGCTGGAGCACCTTGCCGTACTGATCATGTGCGGGCATGGGATGCGCGGTGCTGATGTGGTGGTAGACGCCGCGGCGGCCTTCGAGTCGCATACGGGCACGGGCATTTGCAGGGCGCGAGCGGACACGCCTGGTGATCGCGAGCTTGTGGTAAGTGACGTAGAGCCCACAGCCTTCGTGTGGGCACTCCACCCTCACCGACGAAAGGACGGAGTCCACCGCCGTGTTCTGCACGTCAAAGCCACCGCCGCGCTCGCACTTCTGGCACTGCCGCTGGTTCCCGGGGTGCTCGACGCGGCAGTCCACGCAGGATAGGTGCCCTCCCTTGCACTACAGAAATCAATCCAACAGCACATCAATCAAGAAACCCGCACCTTGCTTAATCAGCCGAACGGACGAGGTGTATTCGAACCCCATACACTGGAGGCGTCAAGGGGCAGAGGCACAAGGGGCAATGGAGCACGGTGAGGTCCATCGAGACCTTGGGGAGCTCCATCGTCGGGTCCTGTTCCTGTTCGGTCTGCATGATCTCGCCCTCCTCGTGCACAACCATCCTTCAAGGTGCATTAAATCAACACATGCAAGTACTATCAAAAGAAGAGTCACGACATGCATGCATGCGTTGTAATTAATGCATCGGTAAACGCAAATTATTGAAATATATCGAGTGCAGTGCTTTGATGTGTTGTGTCAACTCGTACACCAACGAGAAGTTTGATTATCCTCTCCCTCGCGGACTTAACTACACCTGCCTTTGGCTGTATGATAGGTTGGCCACACACCGTCGGGCCCACCCGTCATACACGCAAAGACAGGAGCGTCCCTCCCTCGCCCATGAGCGTGGTGGCTGGCAAGACTAGGAGAAGCTTTCGCTACACGCTCTCCCCTCCCATGCGCGTGGACATGCGTAGTTCAATCGGTGCGGATGGCTGAAGCATACCGTAGTACTCCTCCAAAGGCAGTAGTACACCATCATTGTTCGACTTCCCGAAGAGGCGAAGAGCCAAGCGCAGCCCGGACACTCGTATGGCAGTTTCATGTGTAGAGTAGTCTAGATAGCGTGTACCGTGCCTGTAAGCTTAAAATCGTTGGGGTCGGCTCCATGCTATGTGGTCGTCTCGAAGTTTTTTTTAAAATTGAAATAATCTTCTGGCCCTACCTGTCACCCTGGTGATTGTAGTTTGCACGCTCATCTGGTCAAGACAGGAATATATATTTTAATTTGTTTTTTTTGAAAAGGCGGGACTCCCCGGCCTCTGCATCAGAACGATGCATACGGCCACATATATTTTAATTTGTGGTGGGTAAATGTTAGAGGTTGCAGCAAATATATTGTACATCATGGGTCTTTCAGCCAAGTTTAGAGGCAAGCATGTGGGCCAGTGCTATGATGTGTCGCGTCAACTCGTAGAACGAGGAGAAGCTTGATTTTACAACACGCCTTCTCCCTCGCCCATGCGCGCGGTTGCTCGCAAACGAGGACAGGCTTTTTCTTAGTAGTAGTACTTCCACAACAAGCTATCCGTCTAGCTCGCGGTGGACGGACATGCAGCAATGGATTCGACACTGTAGAAGCAGTAGTAGTAACATCATTGTTCGTCTTCTCGAAGAGGCGAAGAGCCAAGCGCAAACTGAATGTTGCGATTCGTAACATTGGAGCACGATATAGCCAGGCTCTTGCATGAGACAAAATTGCTATGTGAGCCCACTATTGTACTAGTACGCATAACTACTTGCTAGTATAGCCTCAGCAAACCAGAAAGGAGTATTTTCCCTTCTAGAGATTTCAACAAGTGACTAGACTATACCGAGACGGAGTACATATGGAGCAAAATGAGTGAATCTGCACCGTAAATAAATACGTACTAGTTCTATCATTTTCCACTCCGAGGTGCACAATATTGAGTATACTGACTAGTCTCTTTTTGACACGCATTTATGTTGTTTTTTTTGACACAGTACAGACGCAAGCGCTCATATACACGCGCATACACTCACCCCTATGAACGCACACATGCACGGCACTATCATCTTGAAATTTACGAAGTCACCATAGGCACCTCGTCGTCGACGGGTCCATAGGTGCTTGAATGCCAAGGAGGAAGAGGGTAGCGGTTCCCGAGACGTTGAACGATCAATGATGCATCCTTAATTACATGAAGAGGGAATTAATTGGAGAAGCAGACTAGAACCAGCACGATGTGAATGCAACAGAGTTTGGACTATCATATAATAAAGGCGCCCCACCACTCCAATCCATCTACTCCCAAGTCTCTGCGCAACACTGCTCACTCCAATCCAAGACCAAGTGACCAGAAACCACAAGCACCTATGGAGGCGATGGTCGCGAGTGGCGCCGGTCAGTGCCAAATCATCCATATGCGCCGCCTGCGGCTCCAAAGACTGCTGCAGCGTTCCACCACGATCTTTGGCGACCGCCAGCGTTGTAGCCCTCACCGACGCCGGCTTCACCTCTCGCATGGACGACATGATGGTCCACTCCATCCGCAAGTTCACTGCCGTCAAGAAGCGCGCGGACGACCTTGCCGTACTGCTCCAACCCGCGCGCCCAGGCTCCTCATTGCCTGCCACCCTCATCGGCCTACATGGTGACGAACTCTTTCAAGCCCTGGTGGCCCTGCAGGTGCCGGAGGTCGCGACGAAGAATGTGCACCTCGAGGTCTTGCTCGCTGCACAGCGCCTCGCCATGCAAGAAATCGTCGACCTGCACATCCACGTCCACGAGGAAATCGTCTACATAGGCCACTACAAGGCAAGCGAGGACAAAAAGACGTTGGCCTTCTTCTAGCGGCTGGAATCTTTGGACACCATTGTTCGTGGCACGCCGACCTGGCCACGAAAGCCGCTGCTACTTAGGCGCCGTTCGGTGGGCCGGCACCCTGAGTCGAGGAGGTGGACATCGTTGATGGATGCATCTCTTCTTCTTGCCTCCTGTAACCAGCAATGCATCGCCTCGTGGCCTTAATGTTTTATTAGTATAGTACTCCCTCCGTTCCAAAATATAAGTCTTTCTAAAGATTCCAGCAAGTGAATACTACATACGGAGCAAAATGAGTGAATCTACACTCTAAACTATGTCTTCATACATCTGTATGCTCTATTCCATTTGTAGTATCTAAAAAGGCTTATATTTATGAACAGAGGGAGTATATGGCATTTTTTATTCCATTCGTAAAGTTTTCACTGTGAGGTGGGGCCGCAGTTGAGCAAACCCACCCCACCCACCGGGCTGGGCCGAGTTTAGAGTTAGAAGAGAGAAACAAGGGAGGAGGGCTAGCCGTAGCACGGACGCTGTTGTCAGATGGGACTCGTGTTTATAGAATAGGAGTACTGAGCACTCGTGCCTCTTTTTTTTTGAGGGAAAAATTAGTCGTATATCTAGTACCACTAGTTGGGTGCGTGCGACCTATAGCTGTCATCACTTTAGGTCTACTTTTCGAACAGCGGCTACGCTTCACAGTACATATTTTTCACGCATTTATCCTCCTATATGTACTCCTAGGCTATTTCCACGTGCTCCCATTTGCCGACATGTGGGACATAGAGCATCTGGGTCGTAGTGCATGCACGAATCGGAGCATATGCCGGGGTACTTTACATTTCAGACCTCACGAATTACATGCAAACCCCCCGTAGAAGAATAAATAAATCAATGAATTACTACATGAAATCGGATTATTTTTGTGGAAACCGGAGCACGTTCATTAAATTTTGGACATAACACGTTTATAAAAAATGACCGGACCTAAACCAGTCTAAGGGCCTATTTGATTTTTCCCGGAGAAAAAGGGCCTCTTTGATTCGCAGGATACTGAAAACACAGGAATGGGGAAAGTATGATGGCGATGAACCAAGAAGAGGAGAACTCTAACTCAGTTAGAGGTTAGAGTTGGATTCTAACCCTGAACTAACTCTAAACCAAAGAGGTGTATGGATGGCAGGGTTAGATTGCCAATAAATGCTCTAACTCAATCATTTGACTACTTTGGACCCTATTTTTAGTCAGACTAAAATAAGTCTCTTGGATCCAAGCACCCTCTTGGTGTGGCCGGCTCTTCTGTGGCCTCCTCCCGCTCACAATTGACATAAACGAACCATCTATACAATCAAGCATGCAAAACATGATAATTTTTACTTTGTCCATACAAATGAGATATCCCACTTAAACATACAAGTCACAATCAAGATTCACAAAATAAAAAACACTTCATGAAACAAAGAATGAGCTAACTCATCACGGAAGTTGTTCATGATAGGGAGGGAGCCCGAGCCCCTCACGCACCGAGGGAGGAGCTCGCCATCGCCGCTCTAGAGGAAGGCTCAGAGAGCCCAAGCCCAGGAACCCCTCCCACGCCTGCCCTTGCGAGTTGAGATCGACACCGGCATGGGTAGCAGGGGCCGCTTGCCGATCGAACTTAATCTTTGGGCCTCTATAAATAATGCAAGCTCAGAACTAAAATACCTAGACAGGTGAACTGAATCTTTGGGCCTCTAGAAATAATGCAAGCATTAAACTGAAATACCTAGAAAGGTGAACTGAATCTTTGGGCCTCTAGAAATAATGCAAGCCTGAAACTTAAATACCTAGAAAGGTGAACTGAATCTTTGGGCCTATAGAAATAATGCAAGCCTGAAACTGAAATACCTAGAAAGGTGAACTGAATCTTTGGGCCTCTAGAAATAACGCAAGCCTGAAAATGAAATACCTAGAAAGGTGAACTGAATCTTTGGGCCTCTAGAAATAATGCAAGCCTGAAACTCAAATACCTAGAAAGGTGAACTGAATCTTTGGGCCTCTAGAAATAATGCAAGCCTGAAACTCAAAAACCTAGAAAGGTGAACTGAATCTTTGGGCCTCTAGAAACAATGCAAGCCTGAAATTGAAATACCAAGAAAGGTGAACTAAATCTTTGGGCCTCTACAAATAATGCAAGCCTGAAATTGAAATACCTAGAAAGGTGACCTGAATCTTTGGGCCTCTAGAAAGATTTATTACCTCCTCAAGCAGCATCAAACAATTCCATGCGTGCACCACAAATCTATAGCAAGTTTGATCAGGATCTACTTTTCCAAATCAGAATTAGCGGTAGAGCAAGAAAGACCAATGATATGGTCATGAGACAGAGAAGGTACGAACAAACTCACCCCTCTCGCGACCTCCCTGGTAGATGCGCCGCCGCCGCGCACGATAGAGGGAGAAAAACGACTGGTGAAGGGGGAGCGGGGCGACCTTCGAAGGTCGGAGGGAGAGGGCGGACGTAGTAGGGTGGCAGAGGCCGAAAGGAGAGGCCGGCCGGAGGAGAGAGGGCGAGCGGCGCTTGGGCGGGCGGCTCTATGGGGAACAGAGAGGAGTCGTGCGAGAGGGGGGGGGAGCGATCTGGTGCAGGCAGGTGAGATTTTTTAGTTCTCTTTTAGTGGGCCCAGGATAACTAACCGAATAAGAACCTCTCCACCGGGCTAGTTTTTTTAGCTGGGTTAGAGCAAACTAGCTCAAACTAACCCCTCTTGTTTCGATAATTTGAGGCTATTTCAACCCAAACTAGCTCTAACTCAGGGATCCAAACGAAGAGGAGTGTTACTGTACATGCTACAGTGTGGACCGTAGCACGTTGTTTTTTATGGCCATATCACCACATTATTGTTTTCTACTGCTGGTTCACTGGGCTACCGTGGTTCGCACGGCTGGTTCACTGGGCTGTTGTGGTTCACACTCCTCTGACCTGAGTAGTACTCCCTCCGTTCCTAAATATAAGTCTTCATAGATATTTCACTGTGGACCACATACGGATGTATATAGATGCATTTTATGTGTAGATTCACTCATTTTTCTCCGTATGTGGCCCATAGTGAAATCTCTCCAAAGACTTATATTTAGTAACGGAGGGAGTAGTATAGTACTAGTATATACCGCATCATTCTTTGCTCCTTCTTACTACTCTGACATGTGGGAGAGCCAGCATCCGGTTCGACGTGTCATGCACCAGATTAGAGCGCGGAACGGAAGGGGGGCATCACCCCGGTCGAAGCGCCAGTAATTCATGACTATAGTGAGTGGTCATATCACAAGTCTTTCCAGCAGAACGCTACCAGAAATCGTGATAGCCCCACTTTCTCACCCTCCTCGCCTCTCTGTCAAACCGCCTACCCGAAAAACTGCCACAGACGCCTGGGAAAAGCGCCGCCTCAACTTTTAACTACGCGAAAATAGTTTGAGCTTGTTCGTTCTATATAAATACAATACTTACTGTATGTTTATTCACCCGTGGGGTTGTTCAATGAATGGAGGGGCGGGGAGCACAAGTGAACAATACTACCTCTGTCCGGGTTTATTGGTCCCCATTGTATTTCGTGCCAAATTTTGACCATAGATTAAACTAAGAAAATGTTCACGCATGTCACCAAACATTATATTTTTCAAAACTATGTTCAAATATGAATCCAATGAGATAATTTTTATTGACATGCATTAACATTTTGTTAGTTAAATCTTTAGTCAAAATTTGGCACAAACTATAAAAGGGACCTATAAACTAGGACGGAGGTAATCTTATAGTAGTAGTAAGTAGGAGTCGAGAGTAGTCACCTTAAATAGAGAGTTTCTTTTCTTTAATGCCACGTACACAAATTGAAACGCTTGTTGTGGAGAGAAAAAAGATAATCACTCCACTATATATGGACGCAGGGGCCTGAGTGCTTGCTTTACTTGGGTTGCTCTCTTCATTCTCTCATCCTCTCCAAATATAAACAAGACAGCGGTAGCGACATTTTCTCTCTACTCACTGCTGGTCACACATCCGGCCGGATCCCTTCGGCCGGTGTGTGTAGAGGACTAAAAGGTGCATCGTTCATGCGGTCATCGCCGCCGAGGGAGGAAACCCACAGCTGCCGGAGGGGCCCGATCCTCTGCCCGTGCCGTTCTCTCCAACACAGCGCCGACTCGGGAGGTCCTCGACCCTTCTTCCTCCCAGTCGTATTGTGCGCAGATCCGACCTGCCGCCGCCGACATCCCGGCAACCTTAGGTATAAGTTCTTCGAAAGCGGCCTTGCTCTACTGCCCCATCTCCCCACGTGTCTGCATGTGCATCTTTTTCTACTCCCATCAGATCTTCCAAAGCCACCTAAATTGTTAGTATTATTAGAGGTTAAGCTACTTCATGCATTCGAATCTAGGGCTTTGTTCAAACAACGAAGAAAGGGGAAAGGTGTAGCATGAATCTAGGACTTGATTCAAAGAGGAAATAATATGGTAAAAGTAGTAGAGACCGGATACCCAACCAGTCTCTTGGTTGAAAAGGAAATAATGGGAAAACGCAGTACAAACTGGATAAGGAACAGGTCTATTATTGGTTGAAAAAATGATAGAAAGTGGCGGCTGGTGGACAAGTCAATGTAGTATGTCCAGGATTAGATTTGCTGCCATCACATAGTAAAAGGTCTCCAGGATTAGATTTGCTGCCCTCACATAGTAAAAGGTCTCAGGATTAGATTTGCTGCCCTCACATAGTAAAAGGTCTCGGGATTAGATTTGCAGCCCTCACATAGTAAAAGGTCTCAGGATTAGATTTGCTGCCCTCACATAGTAAAAGGCCTCCGAGATTAGATTTGCTGCCCTCACATAGTAAAAGGTCTCCGTGATTAGGTTTGCTCCCCTCACATAGCGTGAACAAGCTCGGCATCACCACTTTATGCCTCCTTGTAGGTACATTGTGCTGATGCGTCCACCGTCGCATGTCCTCATACCAACCTTTTGCTGTTTTTTTGTGTGGGTAAACCAACCTTTTGCTGTAAGGGCGCATGTAAAATGAAGCGATCACACTGTTACCTTAGGGACATGGCTAACCAGTGTTATTGTTAATCTAATGCCTCCAGTGATAAGATGCAATTAAACTGTGTTACAAATGGCACTCTGCTGTTTTCCCCGAGATGATAAGTAAGTTGCTCCTTTACGCTTTGAGTGTCCTGGTGTCCCCACGGTCCCATGCCCTTAAACCAACTCTTTAGCTGCTGTTGATTTATCGTATACGGTAAACAAGCAATGCCACCATTAAAGTAATCCCATATCTAGTAATCTCATTGTTGATCGTAATGCTTCGGTAACATGAAGCATTGCCGACATTTTAAAATTTCTCATCCTTGCGTGATTGCCATGAACATAATTAAGATGCTTCTTTTCATTTTGTATACGTTTCGTATATTCTTATTGACCAAGAATCGTTTACTTTCTATCATTTTGTGCAGATAGGGATATCCATTTCACCTTGTTGCTATTGTGACCTTTTGGTGAACTACACAAAACACTTTTTTTGGAATGAGTGTGTTGTGCAGTTCAACTAAAATGTCACGTGGGCAACATCTCTCAATTTTGGTGGAACTGCACAAAATGGTTAAACTAAAGTGAAACCATGCTCTCCTGTCTCCTTGTGACGGTCAAGAGCAACATCTCTCAATTTTGGTGGAACTGCACAAAATGGTTCAACTAAAGCGAAATCATGCTCTCCTGTCTCCTTGTTTGTGCTATGCAAACATGCTGTGCAAACAGGAATACTCTACTACAGATGTTGTGATGGTCAAGAGCATTCGCCAAGTTCTTCGATTGTATGACATGGCTAGCGAAGATGGATTTAATCCCGATATTCACTTTATCAAAAGTCTCTAATGGGTTGGTTCTGAATCTTGCAAGCTGGGAATCAGTGAGATTTGTAGGCATCTTTGTTGTACTTATTATTTGAATCTTATTTGTTGGTTCTGAATCTTGCAAGCTGGGAATCAATGAGACGTGTAGGCATCTTTGTTGTACTTATTATTTGGATCTTATTTGTTGGTTCTGAATCTTGCAAGCTGGGAATCAATGAGATGTGTAGGCATCTTTGTTGTACTTATTATTTGGATATTATTTGTTTGTTCCGAATCTTGCAAGCTGCGAAACACATCATGATGATGCAGAGGACAGCAACCATAACAAACAATTCAAACTTGGTAGTATTATCTTTGTGAAAGTGTGACAAATGTGCTAATCATGTGCGTCCTGAGAATAATAATTCTAATTGTTGTGCATGTTGATCCCGTGGCACTGATAGAACGAGCCAATGCATTGCTTGTTTTAAGTATAAATTTCTATTAAAGCTAATTAAATTTAAGTAAAGTGACCACTAACTCCTGTTATTATAGTACCAATACAGACCCGCTCGTGAACCGACGTGTGGCCGGAGTAGGTTTCTTAATGGAGCCGTTTTAATGCGCCGAGGGTGCATCTTCTGCCGGGCGTGCAGTGGACGAGGGAGGGGTAGTAACTGTTGTCGCCTGTACACACTCAGCTTACTGTTGAATCCAGTTCCCCAAGAGCTGAAAAAGCGAATCATTGCCGCCGCGCCTACACACTCGTTCACTCGAAGAGCAAGTACAATAGAGTTGAGTCAGCGGGCTATAAGGCATAAACTAGTATATTTCTGCTTAGTTGGAGGAGAGAGAAGAGGAGAGATAAGGTAAGCGGGCTCTTCGTGAAGAGCCAGCTCTCGCACGTGCTCCTAGGCACTTTGTGAGAATGAAAGGTGGGCCACATAATAAAAAAATAGTACACTCTTTTGATCTACTATTGTACATGTTGACTATAAGATGGGTTGTAGATGACATGGCACTGGCTTATAGCCAGCAGCTGGCTATACTATTAACCATGCTCGAAGAGACTCCAATGGCGATCCGAGGGGTGAGCCTGCTGGATATGGACTTGACAAGGAGTTAGTTCGCCGTTCAGTCCTATGGCTGCACCAAGTTGAATGTGATGTACACCAACGATACGGACTCGGTGAAGCTCTGCCTCACCTCGATCCTATGGCTGCACCAGGTTCGGAGCATTCGCTTTGTTTCATGGCAGCGGCAGCGGCACCTTCGCTACGGTGGAGAGAAGGAAGAACGCGACGATTCGTCCATCTGGTGCAACAAGCTTGTCGACATCCAGAAGCAATACAAGATCATCAGCAACGGGCAGGAGAAGGACTCCGTGGTTGACCTCGCTGAGACCATCATCGACCCCTGATACGCCAACATGAAAGAAGACGACCTGAACACGTGGGAGGTACCTCTAAATCTAGCCTACATGTGACGACCGGTTTTCCGGGTAATAAATTCCAGAAAATGGCCATTGTGCTCACTAGCCCCAGGATTACTGTTAGCTGATGAGGCACCAACTTGATACAGAAATTCCAAGCAAAATACAAAATATGTGGTACAAGACCATTCTGGTATGTGAGTACAACAAATGGTTTCTAGTGGTTGATGGCGGAAGCGGTTGTGGACCATTAGTGTCTATGGGACTCCATTTCCCACAGGAACAGCTGACCAGGTTAACTCCTATCCTCGCGAGGCTGCTATCACCGTTGCTTAGTTTCTGGGGCTGTCGTCACAACGCTCCTCTCCAAGCAGGAAATCTGGCCAAGACAATAGCCAGGGATAAGACAGTGAGTACTTTGAATGTACTCGCAAACATTGTGAACACTGGAATAATATCAATGATATTCAAGCACTGGAATATTCTACAATCACATCGTCAGTCATCACAAAAATCTATTGTGTATGCGAGCGGGTTATTTATATGCAGCATGAATATGCAACGATGGAGTACAAATAAAATGCCACAGTCGGGCATCTGTGCGACACCACATAAAGGGATTATAAAATAAATAAATAACAAGCATGCCACAGTCGGGCGTCTCAGCGACACCACATAAAGGGCTTATAAAATAAATAAATAACAAGCATGCCACAGTCGGGCGTCTCACCGACACCACATAAAGGGCTTATAAAGTAAATAAATAACAAGCAATGCCACAGTCGGGCGTCTTAGCGACACCACATAAAGGGCTTATAAATAAATAAATAACAAGCAATGCCACAGTCGGGCGTCTTAGCGACACCACATAAAGGGCTTATAAATAAATAAATAACAAGCAATGCCACAGTCGGGCGTCTTAGCGACACCACATAAAGGGCTTATAAATAAATAAATAACAAGCAATGCCACAGTCGGGCGTCTTAGCGACACCACATATAGGGCTTATAAATAATCACAGTGAATATCCAGGAGGTTGAACCATCCCAGGGATACTCGATAATTCAAATAATATAACAGGTTAGTCCATAACAAAATAATAATCATAATCATTAAAAGTCTCAAGTCGCGATCCCAGTTCTGGTTTAACAGTTTCTCCTCCGAAGACCGACACTAAGACCGACAGTTGACCCATCCCAGACTATAATCCTTAACCATGGACACGGCTATTCGAATAGATTTAATCTCTGCAGAGGGTGTACTCTTTACCCACGAGTAACGGATTCCTTTAGTCCATCGGGACTAATTCCGTCTATGGCCTTTTAGTTGAAAACACACCTAACTTGCACACACCAACTTAACTTACCGGTGTCTGGAATCACCCAAGACACTTGTTAAGCAAAACTCTAAGTGGGGAGGCTACAACCTCGCATAGCATGGGATCAAATTTATATTATGCAGCGCTCTAAGGGTGGCCTCCTCTCGGTCTCAACCGGAAACACCCATGCCCCGGACTAGGTGGCTCTGCCTACCAGCTACAACCGGTATCTTCCACCATGGCCTCTCAGACGGTGTGTGCTAGAAAGGGGTTGACGACTTATCGAACTGCACCCTACTTGTTGTAGAGCCAAGTGGTAGTACGAAACAAGTATGGGGGTTACTGGAACAAGACTCGATCTATGGTCGACTCAGGAGGTTTAAGTATTCCCTGCATGATTAGCATAACGAAAATATTTCATCCAACAGACATAATCACCACTCATCATACCCCTCATGCTATGCCGGACACACTCGTCTCGACGAGGAACTAGGGACAAGCTCGGGTCCACCCAAGACAGAGACTTCCCCGTTTTCATTCCGGTAGGCACGAAAGGCATACGAGGATGATCATTATCACAAGCATGTCTATTTCCAATAGCAAGGAAATTTCAAATAAGCATTTATGCAAACGATCACATCACCACATAAAATAACGAGTTCCACGTATTGAGGTGGTGCCATAATCGTGTCAAACAATGCATGCAAAATATTATGCCAGGGTTCAGAATGCTTGCCTTCAAGGTGTGGAAAGGCAGGGTGCACTCCAAAACTTTTGAAAGCCTCCTTCTTTCTCTCCAAAAAAAAATCCTATTGTAAATAAGTTTGAATTAACACACATTTCCAAAACAGTACAAAAAGTTGTCTGAAAGATTTTCAAATACATCTTAAAGTAAACTAGACAATATTTGAGAGAGGTAGGGAAAAGAATCAACTCATTTGGAGTTATAATTAAAAAGTTATAGGCAGTCAAAGTTTTGGTCAAAATCTGTTATTTAAAACAAAACAAAAAAGAGGAAACGGTACACGTCGAAGACGTACTTTGGAAACTACGCTTCCACTTACTCCAGCGTGGACGGCGCGTGAGTCACTGACAGTGGGCCCGGGGGACCCACTGGTCAGGTTTGACTAGTCGACCTCCCTCCTCTTCCTCTGCCCCGAGCGGAGGCGGGACTCCGGCGATGCTCGCCGGCGAACGGCGGCACCGTTCGGGAAACGGAGGTCACCCGCGGGCTCAGGGGATCGAGGCGGTCACTCCGGTAGTCGCTACGGTCTCTGGGGTGGATGAAGCTGCCGGCAGCGAGCTTCGCAGCGGACGGTGGCTGTCGGGTAAAGTGATTTTTCTCCCGCGGCGAGTCCCGATCAAAATCGAGCAGGGGGATGGGTTCACTAGGGGGAGAGGGAGTTCCTGGTGAAGAGAGTGGAGAGGGGGAGGCTCTGGTGGCGCCGGAATGTCCGGGGCAGTGGCGGCGGCTGCAGTTGCCGGAGGTGGGGAAGAAGACCTCCCCGGGTCGATTCGGCTGCCACGGTAGAACTAGGGGAGCATTCTGTGGCTGCCTAGGGAACGGAACGTGCTCGGGGGCCTCTTTTTATAGCGCAACGAGGTCGGTTTGCGGCGGCCGTGGATAAGTTCGCCGGCGAACCGCCTCCCTGTAGCGGCAGGGCGTCGTGGCGACGACGAGAGCTAGAGGACGCGCGAGAGGATGAGGCTGAGCTGTTCCAGGGGCAGGTGGCGAGCAGCTGAGGCTTGGGCGGCACCGACCTGGCAGAGATGCGCTGCGGACGCCGGCGTGCCGCCAAGGGGCTCTGTCGGCGGTGCTGCAGGGCACCAAGGCTGCTTGGCGTGATGCGGTGAGAGGGAGAGTGCGTGGCGGCTCTGCGGTGAAGCAAAACCAGGGCGACGTGGCGACTGGCGGCACGCGTGCAAAACGCGTGCTCTGCTCGCGCCCAGAGCATGCACGGGACGTGCTCGACGAAATGCCAGGGCGTGCTAGACGTCTCGGGTGAGGTTGGGGTTTAACAGACCTAGGTTAGGAGTAGCTAGAAGTCTATTGGAAAATGTGGTTATGCAAGGGAAGCAAGTTCATAGTGCAAACTAAAAATCATGTCAAAACTGGTCATGCCCATAAAGTGTTCGATAGAATGCCACATGCACCTAGGCATTTCTTGGAGTGGTCAAATCTCCTAGGGTGCGGTCTCTTTAGATGGATGAGAGGGTGGTGAGGTTAGTTTGTCCAAAGCACAAACTTGCTAGTGCAAGTTTTGCAAAACTTCAATTCTGGACAGGAGGTAAATGGCATCATTACATGGACCAAAAATGATCCAATGGGTGCATGCTCCTGGACTTAGGGTTTAGCAGGGAGGACTACAAGTAGGAAAAGGAATCATGGATAGAGGAGCAACTAAAATGGTGGTTGCTGTACAAATCCTCAAGTTGGACCAGAATGAAAGTGAGGTTGATCCACTCAATTTTTCAAAGAACAAAGCTGGGTTTTTGCATAAAGTTGAATATTATGCTCCTACTGACATCCCATAATTTTGGTGGAAGCTTGAAAGAAATATTTAAATGGGTTGTAGTGTAAAACTGCCCACTGGACCAGATTTGAAAATATGATGTAGAGCTCAAAATATCTAAAGAATGAAATATCTTTTTGCATAAAAGTGGTTTGGTGACATCACATGACATCTCCAAATTTTGGTGGAATTTTTGAATGACTTTGTAAAAGGGTTGCAGTGCAAATGGGACCCTAAACTTATGAAAACCAAATTAGAGAGATAAAGCTCAGGGAAAAAATAATTATATAAATAATTCCCACTAACAAAGGAATTGTTTTCTTTGAGAGGGTAAAAGAGTCCAATAAAAATTGGGAAGGTTTTTCACTAGGGGTAAAAACTCCATAAAAAATAAGGGAAGGAAGATTCTGAAATCAATAGAAAATCAAAAACCAAAGTTTAAGTTCCTGGCAAATTTTTTAATTAATAAAACAAGGCTAAAATTTTTGGGGTGTTACACTACATAACCTACGCGGCCAAGGACGCATACGCATGCTACGACATGTACAGGCAGATCTTGGACATGAGGGCGTGTCTGCTTCCCGTAATCGACGAGTACACGGACAGCCGCAACGTCATGATCAAGCGTGCCAGGAAGGTCTAGATGTTGTACTTTATCTGTTTATAAGCACCTTTATCATCTGAGTGTTTCATGCATTAGCCTATGTGTTGTAATTATCTGTTTTGTCTGAAATATTTCTTTTAAGAACCCATTAACCTGATTGCTTTTTTAGTGGCTATTTGCTTATGTATGTAAACTAGTTCACTTGTCCGTAAAAAAAACTAGTTCACTCGGCTGTCGTGCTTTGAATCTCCTTCCTCCCAACATATTCCTCTCCTCAGGTGGACCTAGCAGGTCTCTGAATTTTCTCCCACTTTCTTTTTCGATGTAAACTGAGTTTTCTCCCAGTACTTTCCCCTAGAACCAACTCAACTGTCCCACGTCTAGCCTAAAAAATAATAATACCCCACGTACTATTAACTCATCAAATTAAAATGATATTTTATTTTGTAAGTTGAAAGTTCTTACAAAATAATAATAATAATTGTTTATATATAACTTTCCAAGTTAACTCCTAGTGATTGTGTACATAAGCTTGCAAAAAAATTACTGACGTGCAATCATGTGTTTATGTTTTTATAACATTTCTCCGTCTAGCCCAACATGATATTTTCACTCAGCCCAGCAAGTCCGCGGATTTCAAGAAAAATGCAAATGGGATTTAAACGTGCTGCATAGATGCTACATCATTGTTTCACCCAGCCCACCAAATGGACTAAAAAACAAATGGACTGGCTGACATGTGGGCCAGTAGGTCGAAGCCTAAGAAGGCGTTGGATTTACATCCAATGGTCGGCATTCTTCTTCAATCTCTCATCTTCTTCCCCCAGCGCTGCCGGAACCGCCTGCTCCAGCCTTCGGCGTCCAGCGGCGTTGTTTTGCGCTCCTCAGCGAAACGCTACCCCGCCGACGGCCAGGCCATCCCTCCACTCCGCACCTCCTGTTATTCTCTGCCGAGTGTAGGCCCACCCCGCACCCGAACCAGTCAAGTTTCCCACTCCTCTCCATCTGCGAATCCACTGCCGCGTCTTCCCCATCTCCGGGTCATTCCAGTCTGGGGCCTTGCCGTCGTCCACCGCCTCGGTGCGCTCGGCGCGGCGTGGTCAACATACGAGTCATCGGAAGAGGACTGTACGTGGAGAGCCTGACGGCTGGGACCCACGAGGTCCATGGTCGCACGCAAGGAAAGTTCCTCCTTATTACGCACTGTACGTGCACTGTACGTGGGAAGGGCTTCTGTATTTCGCGAAAAAACGTCCCCCCGCTGACAGGTCGGACCCACCAGCTATATCTTCGCACGCAAGGAAGTGCCTCCTTATTACGCACCAAAAAATGAATACCCCCTGCTAGCTGGGACCCACCATAGTGGGTAGCTGACTTGTGGGCCTACTAAGTTGACGAGGACGGAGGGATTTGTCAACTTAGTCAATATGAACGATTCTAGCTCCAGTGACCGTACGATGTCTATCCAACGGCCATAGTGCTTCTTCAACCTCTGGTCTTCTTGCTCCAGCCGCCCAAAGCAGCGCCGGTCGTGCCGCGTGCTCCTGCCTCTCGTGGCTGGCTGTGATGCCGCGGAGGCCTCACCGCCCCCTACTACTCCCACTGCTGGCCCAGGGTATCCCTCTACTCACCCACACCCCCTGTTATTCTGCGGCGACAGCAGCCTCACGCCGCAGCCGAACCAGTGAACCCTCGTACTCCTCTCCACGTGGGCATCCACTGCCGCGTCTTCCCCGGCTCCTCGTCGTCCCCTTCCTAGGCCTCGCCATCATCCACCGCCTTGGTGCTCTCGGCGCGGCGTGGTCAATGTGGTCAACGACCGACTTCCATCGGAAGAGTACTGTACGTGGAGAGGCTGACAGCTGGGTCCATGGCCACAGCCCAGTTTTTTTGTGATTTGCCAAGTAAGTCGCTTTGTCAGGCCTGTTGGGCTGCAAATCTTTCAAGACGAGGAGAGCTTCATTCGGCTGGCCGAGAAAATGGCCTATCAGTAATGAGAAATGGGATGTACATTTTTAAAACACATCAAACCGGCAATTAGTTTCAAATATCATTTTTTCATTTCGAGATTTTAAATTACATTAATTTTTATGCGTGGAGAATTTGTTCGATTTTATATTGATATACATTTATTTTTAAAATCAGTTTGAATGTGAGTCGAAATTTCGGGATTAAAAACAGTTCGGACCGCACCAAAATATGCAAAATTTTGTATAATTTTTTAACCGTTGCCAAAATATGGGCTGTAATGCTAACAAAAAGAATATGGGCTCCAAACAAAACCTTAAGAATTAGCAAATGGGCTGTAAATTATCTATCTATCTTCTATCTATCTATCTATCTTCTATCTATTATATTATTAAAACGATAGAAAACGGACGGCTTAGATTTAACAGTCAAAAAGGAACTTGAAAGGACGACCTGGATTTGCTAGCATGTCTCCACATCCCATATGATTTCCATCCAGCCTTTTATATTAGCCACGTTTTTTTAGTGGTAACCTCTCATAACAGTAGTACATGCAACACAGAACGAAAGCGATAAGAGTCCTCATCGCTGACGCGCAAATAGATGTGACCCAAAAGACGCCTTGGCTAAACTTCAATTTCCCAATGCACTCCTGCGTTCCAATAAAAGACATGGCGCTGTCTGCTGCTGCAAGCCGGCGGGAGCAAGGAAAGAACAACTCAGCGTCCAAGAGAACTCTGTGGAAGAAGGCCATCATCCTTAGTTCCTCACTGTGCACGATCTCCTGCGAGAGGGACGGCCAGGCCGATGACCCAACGCACCTCGGTCTCGGCGGCAACATCACATGTTCACTACACACTGTCCGAGGCTGACATGCACGGTTGCTACAAATTCGCTGCTCGCCGTGGACTTCCCTATAGACCCATTTTGCCTCAACGACCACACGAACCTATCTCGCGTGCTGCTCAACTCTGGCCAGATTACGGCAAGCTCTTTGTCATCGTCGCCGTGCAGCAGGAAGCTGAGAAGCTTCTGTGGTTTTGCCGCAGCACCACGGGCTCAGACGGGATTGTCGCGTATGTGGTGTAGCCGGAGAAGAAAAAGCTGGTGTACGAGCATGTGCCAACAAGTAGCGTGTGCGGAGACGGAAGGCTGAAAGCGCCTAGATGGAAAGCGTCCGCTGTGTCACGGACACGGGCAGAGCAACCTTCTCCCATGGATCGCGGGCGCGCTTACTAGAACCGAAGCCATACCGAGGCATCACGAGGAGTAGCGATTGCATAATATCGTTGCACGCTTAACGTGCAGCGCATCATACGTGTGGTTAGCATTTTCTTCTCATCATTCGTAGTGATGAATGTAAAACAAGTGGATGAGCTCCCACTTAAAAATAATATCTTTTCAAATGTCAATTTTTTACCTTTTATAGTCATGACAATTTGTCTTTTGTGTGCGTATAGATTTCCAAGAAAAATTGATCAGATTTGTGTCATTCTTTAAAAAAAAATCAATTTTCATGATTACAAGATTTTCCTAGAGTATTCTTTTTTCAGGCAAAAAAACATTTGTTCTAATTCTTATATATATTTAGACATGCTTCAAAATACTTGGGGAGCAAATCATTTGGTCCTGTCAACCCTTTAGTGAATTTATAGAACAACATTTTCCTTTCCTTAATAACTTCTTCGTGTAGACTCTTAATCCGGTAAAGGTATAAGTTTGCGACAGATTAGATGAATTATACATGATGGTAGGAGAGGAGAGCAACCATCCAGGAAATAGAATGAAGGACTTGACAGTAAAGGAGGGAAGGATGCCCAGCAAAAGTATCATAGTTGTTTCACAGTGAAGATTACCGATGAAACATGCAACTGTAGGAGAATATCATAGATGCATGGCTAAATAGGCTTGGACTGAGCAAAGAAATGTAACTACATCGAGGCAGCCCTCAATGCATGTATGCGAAATCATTGAAATCGTTAGCTATGAAATGTGTTTTTTTCCAGAATGATATTTAAATTTATCATAACATTATCTAAGGCACATTATTTCCACACCATTTTTTAGTGGCACCTAACAAATCAACATTTAATTTTATGTTAAGTTCGTTTCACCACACAGAAAAAGAAGACTCAAATGGCAACAAATGGTTGCTTCAAATATATAAATAGTAACAATTAAGATCTAGCCGCGCAAATGCGCGGGTGGACCCGCTAGTTAGAAATAATGGCAGATGGGTTGTATGCTGTTTTCCACAGATTTGAGGCTTTCCTAAAAAAAAGGTTGACGCACAAGCAGTGACTGTTGGATGGCCATCCAACGGCCGTCGTGCTTCTTCAATCTCTGCTCTTCCTGCTCCAGCCGCTCAAACAAGCGCCGGCGGGACTGCCTGCTCCCTCCTCCCCGCGGCCGGCTGTGCTGCCGCGCAGGCCTCACCGCCCCACCATACTCCCATCGCTGGCCTAGCCATCCCTCTACTCACCCACACCTGCTGTTATTCTCCGCCGACGGCAGACAAACCAGTAAACCATCGTTCAGTCGTACTGCCCTCCGCGTGGGAAACAACTGCGGAGTCTTCCCTGCCTCCGTGTCGTTCCCTTCCTAGGCCTCGCCATCGTCCACCGCCCTGGTGCTCTCGGCGCGGCCTGGTCAACATGGTCAACGACCGACATGCATCTGAAGTGGACTGTATGTGGAGAGGCCGACAGCTGGGTCCACGGCCGCACGCAAGGAAATGCCTCCTTATTACGCGCAAAATAATGATTCCTCCACCTGACATCGGGGACCCACCGAAAGGGCCTCAGTCGAAAAAAACGTTACCGCCGCTGACAGCTCGGAACCACAAGCTATTTCTTCGCATGCAAGGAAGTGCCTCCTTATTACGCACAAAAAAATGAATACCCCCCTGTTAGATGGGACCTAGTATAGTGGCAGGCTGACTTGTGGGCCTACTAAGTTGACGGGGACGGAGGGATTTGTCAACTTAGTCAATATGCACGATTCTAGCTCTAGTGACCGTACGATGTCCATCCAACGGCCGTAGTGGTTCTTCAACCTTTGGTCTTCTTGCTCCAAATTACCAAACCAGCGCCAACGTGCCTCGTGCTCTCGCCTCCTGTGGCCGGCTGCGATGCGGCGGAGGCCTCACCGCCCCTACTACTCCCACCGCTGGCCAGGCCATCCCTCTACTCACCGACACCCCTGTTATTCTGGCGACGGCAGCCTCACACCACGGGCGAACCAGTGAACCCTCAGACTTTCACGCGTGGGCATCCACTGCCGCGTCTTCCCCGGCTCCGCGTCGTCCCCTTCCTAGGCCTCGCCGTCGTCCACCACCCTGGTGCTCTCGGCGCGGCGTGGTCAACGTGGTCAAGGAACAGCTTCCATCAGACGTGGACTGTACGTGGAGAGGCTGACAGCTGGGTCCACGGCCGCAGCAAGGAAGTGCCTCCTTATTACGCGCAAAATAATTATTCCTCCACCTGACAGCGGGGACCCACCGGACGGGCCACCGTATTTCATGAAAAAACGTTTCCCCCTGACTGCTGGGACCCACCAGCTACACCTTCGCACGCAAGGAAGTGCGTCCGGGCAAAAAAACGATTCGCCCCCCTGACTGCTGGGACCCACCAGCTACATCTTCGCACGCAAGGAAGTGCCCGATACCGGGACCCACCCAGTCGAAGCGTACGTAGCTTTGTCATTCTGGTCGTGAACGTGTACGTACATACTGGTCGATGTAGAGGCGCGCACGTGTCGTAGTAGAGGTGCACACGTATCATGTACACGTACGTACTACGTCGAGGGTGCAAGAAAGAAAATATGGCCACGTACGTACATACGGGCAGGGTCTCGAACGCCTACTCGCGCATACGTACATGGCTGGGTCAGAACGGAGAAATAACGTCGTCGTCGTGTTCATGGGGAGCCAACCGGCTGGGTCGGAATGGAATGCGTGGTCGTGTTCATCGGGAGGGCTTGGATGGAATAGGCGATGGAAACGAGGCCTGGCGTACCGCACAACGGAGGAAACGGCCTTGTGTTCGACCGGTCACGTTCGAAACGGGGTCCTGTTAATCGGGAGGGGCCTGGCATACCGCAAAACGGAAGAAACGGACCTCCTACTGTCGAAACTGGGGTCCTGTTGATCGGGAGGGATGTGGCGTACCGCAAAACGGAGGAAACAGACCTCCTACGGTCGAAACGGGGGTCCTGTTGATCGGGAGGGGTGTGGCGTGCAAAACGGATTTAAACGGACTTGTGTTGGAGCGCTTCTGGTCGAAACGGGTGGGGGGGTGTGGCGTACCGCAAAACGGGACTCCACGGGATACTGTTCATCTCCACCGTCAACCTCCTACAGCCTCCTCGGGCTACCGTCGACCTCCTCCAGCCTCCACGGGCTCCTGTTCATCCAGCCTCCACCGTGCGCTACTCCACCGGCTACTGTTCAACCACCCCTCTCCACGGGCACCCCTCCACCGCCCATCGCTCATCCAGCCCTCCACACCACGGGTCCTGTTCAACCACCCTCCACGGCCACCCCTCCATCGCCTATTGTTCATCCAGCCCTCCACACCATGGGTTCCTGTTCATCCAGAGGCAACGCCATCGCCATCGCTCATCCAACCCCCCGCAACGCCACTAGCAGCAATAGCGGCGAATCGCCCATCGGGTTCAGTTAACAGCCATCGATCAATCGCTCGGGTTCGATAAGCGTAAGCTGCAGCAATCGCCGAGTTCAGTTAGAGCCCAACGCCTCGCTTTCGGCTTCAAGCACGGCCTAACGCCGCACACACGCTGCAGACGTATGAGAGAAAGCAGCGCATCGCCGGCCCCGACCTCCCACCGTGAATCGCAACTCCCCAAATTTTCCTTCCTCGCTTCTACCACGGTTTTTTCCGTCATGGACGGCCCAAAGAATGTCATGCAGCTGCGTCTCCGCCCGCCCAGACGAAAAGCCCATTTTCTGTCATGATTTTTGTCATAGAAGTAGGAGCCCACCACATCTATGATGATACCGGGTTTTGTCACAATTATCGTCATAGAAGTGTCATATGTATGACAGAAAAAAAATTCGTTCGGCCCAAAATGTCACGGATGTGTCTTTTTTTTGTAGTGCTTATAGTGGGTTGCGTGAGTGACTGAAACACAAACCCGAGTAAGTAGGTTGTTTACGTATGGGATAAAGGGGACTTGATACTTTAATGCTATGGTTGGGTTTTACCTTAATGATCTTTAGTAGTTGCGGATGCTTGCTAGAGTTCCAATCATAAGTGCATATGATCCAAGTAGAGAAAGTATGTTAGCTTATGCCTCTCCCTCAAATAAAATTGCAATAATGATTACCGGTCTAGTTGTCGATTGCCTAGGGACAAATAACTTTCTCGTGACAACAAACTCTTTACTAAAACTAATTTAGTTGTGTCTTTATCTAAACAGCCCCTAGTCTTTATTTACTTGCTCTTTACTTTCTTGCAAGCCTATCCAAAAACACCTACAAAGTACTTCTAGTTTCATACTTGTTCTAGGTAAAGCGAACGTCAAGCATGCGTAGAGTTATATCGGTGGTCGATGGACCTTGAGGGAGTATTTGTTCTACCTTTAGCTCCTTGTTGGGTTCGACACTCTTACTTATCAAAAGAGGCTTCAATTGATCCCCTATACTTGTGGGTTATCAGCCAGCCGTTGCGGTTGCCCCGCAAAGATTACGTGATGGTCTGCCTCACGCCGAAGAGGGAGATCTCGCCGGCGCGGGAGGAGGGCGAGCGGGACATCTTCCGCTCGCACTGCCTGCGCGGCCTCGGCCTGCCGGCGAGCAGCTTCTTCAAGTCCTTCCTCGAGTTCTATGATCTCCAGCCGCACCACCTCATTCCGAACACGGTGGTGCGGCTGTCCGCCTTCGTCACCTTGTGCGAAGGCTTCCTCGGCGTCCTCCCCACCATCAAGCTCTGGGGGGAGTTCTTCTACATCAAGCTCGGCACCCTCTTCGCGGGCGTGCCGGCTCAACGCGGCTCGTTCATCGCATTGCGGAGGCCGGCAGCCGAAAATCCGTTCCCCCCGTCCCCCTGATTAAGTCGGTGAAGATGTGGCAGCGGTCGTACTTCTACGTGAAGAGCGTCTTCGCAGAGGGTGACTGGGTCAACTTGCCGGCTTACGAAGCCGGCCCGCCGGCTGGTAGGCGGCCCAACTGGTCGTACCTGGCCAGGATGTTGTCGCCCTCTGGAGCTGCCGCCATCGCGCGGCTCCGAGTGCTGACACAGTCGTAGGCCCTGACCGGGCCCGACTTGCTATCCGCCTTCATGGCGCGCCGAGTGCTCCCGCTCTAGAGCCGCCCTCACATGATCTGCCAGATGAGCGGACATCGGGACCCGAGTCGGCTGTGCACCAAGGAGATGCCTCACGCAGAGGTAGCTCTCATGGTGAACTATCTTGCGAACTGCGAGCTCATGGAGGAGTGGCGGTTTGGCAAGGAGCCGTATTCACGCGCCAACCCCCCGCCTATGGTAAGTCATCTGTCTTTTTTCTCTGTCTCTTTGTTGCCGAGTTCTTCCTGTCCAACCTGACCAATCGGCTTTTGAACAGAGCCCCCTCCTCCAGCCAGCAGCCGGCGCCGTGGGGCCGGAGCGCCAATTCCCCCCGACCGAGCCGAGAGCGACGTCGACGACCCCGGCTTGGGGGCGGCGGCCTTGGAGGACGACGACGAGGGAGGAGGTGGCGAAGCAGGCGGCTCGAGGCTTGGAGCAAGCCTCGAGGAATGGTCTGATGAAGACGCGGGGGAAGTTGCCCCGCGCCACCACCCGGGAGCCGGCAGCCGGGCGCGAGCTCGTCTGACGCGCCGGATGCCAAAAGTGGCACGAAGAAGCGCAGGGCCGCGCCGAGCTTGTTAGGCAGCTGATACGTCTCTGTCGTATCTACTTTTCCAAACACTTTTGCCCTTGTTTTGGACTCTAACTTGTATGATTTGAATGGAACTAACCCGGACTGACGCTGTTTTCAGCAGAATTGCCATGATGTTGTTTTATGTGCAGAAAACAAAAGTTCTCGGAATGACCTGAAACTCCATGGAACATCTAAAAAAAAAATCGTCGCCAAAGATGAAGACCAGGGGGCCCACACCCTGTCCACGAGGGTGGGGGGCGCGCCTCGCTACCTCGTGGGCCCCCTGGAGACCTTCTGACGCCAACTCCAACTCTTTATATTGGCTTTACGATACGGAGCCTCCGCCAAGCCCTAAAACCTCTCGGTAGGGCTGATCTGGAGTCCGTTCGGGGCTCCGGAGAGGGGGATCCATCGCCGTCGTCATCATCAACCATCCTCCATCACCAATTTCATGATGCTCACCGCCGTGCGTGAGTAATTCCATCGTAAGCTTGCTAGACGGTGATGGGTTGGATGAGATCTATCATGTAGTCGAGTTAGTTTTGTTAGGGTTTGATCCATAGTATCCATTATGTTCTGAGATTGATGTTGCTATGACTTTGCTATGCTTAATGCTTGTCACTAGGGCCCGAGTGCCATGATTTCAGATCTGAACCTATTATGTTTTCATGAATATATGTGAGTTCTTGATCCTATCTTGCAAGTCTATAGTCACCTATTATGTGTTATGATTCGACAACCCCGAAGTGACAATAATCGGGATACTTCTCGGTGATGACCATAGTTTGAGGAGTTCGTGTATTCACTATGTGCTAATGCTTTGTTCTGGTTCTCTATTTAAAGGAGGCCTTAATATCCCTTAGTTTCATTAGGACGCCGCTGCCGCGGGAGGGTAGGACAAAAGATGCCATGCAAGTTCTTTTCCATAAGCACGTGTGACTATATTCGGAATACATGCCTACATTACATTGATGAATTGGAGCTAGTTCTGTGTCACCCTAGGTTATGACTGTTACATGATGAACCGCATCCAGCATAATTATCCATCACCGATCCAATGCCTACGAGCTTTCCATATACTGGTTTACGCTTATTTACTTTCCCATTGCTATTGTTACAATCACTACAAAATACCAAAAATATTACTTTTGCTTTCGTTACTTTCGTTACCGTTACCACTACTATCATACTACTTTGCTACTAAATACTTTGCTGGAGATATTAAGTTTCCAGGTGTGGCTGAATTGACAACTCAGTTGCTAATACTTGAGAATATTCTTTGGATCCCCTTGTGTCGAATCAATAAATTTGGGTTGAATACTCTACCCTCGAAAGTTGTTGCGATCCCCCACACTTGTGGGTTATCAAGAACAATTTCTGGCGCCATTGCCGGGGAGCATAGCTCTATTCTTTGAGTTACTTGGGATTTATATCTGCTGGACACTATGAAGAACTTGAAAGACGCTAAGACAAAAATTTATCCCTCAACTACGAGGGGAGGTAAGGAACTGCCATCTAGCTCTGCACTTGATTCACCTTCTCGTTATGAGTAAGCTTATACACCTAAACCTGCTTCTGCTATTCGTTTCGATATGTCGCATTTTATTAATAATGCCACTTCTGCTATGCATGATACTTATGATGAAACTACTTCTATGCTTGATACTACTGTGCCCCTTGGTGAATTTCTTGATGAACAAATTTCTAGGGCTACAGAGAAAGGAACTATTGAAACTGATTATGTTGATGAAAGTGATGATGAGGATATGCCTGCTATTCTCGAGGGTTATCTTTTTGATATGGAATCTTCTGCAGCTATTTTTTCCTGCCAGGATAGATACAAACTTAAGAGGCTGTTAGTTAAATGGAGTAAAGAATCTCTTAGAGACATAATGAAACCTGACCCTGCTTTTGCTACTTCACCTATTTGTGTTCCCGATAAGGATTATGAATTCTCTGTTGATCCTGATATAATTACTTTGGTTGAATCTGATCCTTTTCATGGTTATGAATCTGAAAATGTTGTGGTACATCTTACTAAATTAAATGATATAGCCACCCTGTTCACTAATGATGAGACATCTCGTTACTTTTACATCCTTAAAATATTTCCATTCTCATTAACGGGTGATACTAAGATATGGTTTAATTCTCTTGATCCTGGTTGTGTGTGTAGTCCCCAGGATATGATTTATTACTTCTCTGCTAAATATTTCCCTGCTCATAAGAAACAAGCTGCTTTAAAGGAAATATACAACTTTGTGCCAATTGAAGAAGAGAGTCTCCCACAAGCTTGGGGGAGGCTTCTCAAGTTACTTAATGCTTTGCCTGATCATCCTCTTAAGACAAATGAAATACTTGATATCTTTTATAATGGACTAACCGATGCTTCCAGAGATTACCTGGATAGTTGTGCTGGTTCTCTTTTTAGGGAAAGAACACCAGATGAAGCTGAAATTCTATTGAATAATATGTTGACAAATGAAAATAATTGGGCACCTCCTGAGCTAGCTCCAGAGCCAATTACTGAGCATATTCCTAAACCAACTCCGGAAAAGAGAGGTGTTCTATTTCTCAGTCCCGAAGATATGCAAGAGGCAAAGAAATCTATGAAATAAAAAGGTATTAAAGTTGAAGATGTTAAGAATTTAACTCCTATTGAAGATATACATGGTCTTAATTTACCGTCTGTTGAAGAAACATATGATCTTGATCCATTACCTATTGAAGAACCTCCTGATCCCGATAACCCAACACAGGTAGTAAGGGTAAATTCTCTCTGTAGATATGATAAAACTGAAGTTCCTCCTACTAAAATTGCTAGTCATTGCTTGGATGAGTTTGATAACTTTATGTTTAAGCAAGAAGACTTCAATGCTTATTTTGGTAGACAATTGAAACAAAATACCTATATGATTAAACACTTGTGTGATTATATGGCTAATGTTAGAGGTGAACTTAAACTCATTAGCAAACATGCTTCTATGGTTACCACTCAAGTAGAACAAGTACTTAAGGCTCAAAATGATTTGCTCAATGAAATGAATAGTAAGAAAAATGATTATGTTGTTAGAGTGGCTACTAGAACTAGTAGAATGACTCAGGAATCTTTGTATCCTGAAGGCCACCCTAAGAGAATTGAGCAAGATTCTCAGAGAAATAATACTGATGTGCCTAGTTCTTCTAAAAGCAAGAAAAAGAAAAATGATAGGACTTTGCAAACTTCTAGTGAACCTATTGCTGAACCACGTGAGAATCCAAATGATATATCTATGTCTGATGCTGAACACAATCTGGTAATGAACATGAACCTAGCAAAAATAATCATGATGTTGTTCATGATGATGCTCAACCGAGTAATGATAATGATGTAGAAGTTGAACCTGCTGTTGATCTTGATAACCCACAATCAAAGAATCAACGTTATGATAAGAGAGACTTTGTTGCTAGGAAACATGGCAAAGAAAGAGAACCATGGGTTCAGAAACCCATGCCTTTTCCTCCCAAACCATCCAAGAAAAAGGATGATGAGGATTTTGAGCGCTTTGCTGAAATGATTAGACCTATCTTTTTGTGTATGCGATTAACTGATGTGCTCAAAACAAATCCTTATGCTAAGTATATGAAGGATATCATTACCAATAAGAGAAAGATATATACCGGAAGCTGAAATTTCCACCATGCTTGCTAATTATACTTTTAAGGGTGGAGTACCTGTCGGATTTCGGGTTCCGGCAGAGCCTTGAGGTTCGAACTCTGGGGTGCGCGCGGAGATCCAACCCTCCACCGTCTCGCACCTCGCCGAATCGCTGGGACCTAAACTACTAAACGGAACAGCACAAGAGACACAAGATTTATACTGGTTCGGGCCACCATTGTGGTGTAATACCCTACTCCAGTGCGTGGTGTGGTGGATTGCCTCTTGGGCTGATGAGGAACAATACAAGGAAGAACAGCCTCGCGAGGGTCTGTTCTTGGCGGGTGCGATGAACTGCTAGGTGGTGTTCAGTCGCTCTAGCTACTGGTTTCCTGATGAGGATTCCGATCTCTCTTCGTCTCTCCAAGATGCCTTAGCTCTGAGTGTGGCTACTCCTATTTATAGACGAAGGCCTTGGGCCTCTTCCCAAATATTGAGCGGGAAGGGCGCCAACAATTAGCCATTTTGAAGGGGAACAGCGGGTACACTTATCCTGACTAAAGTTGGTCCTCGCCTGCCAAAGGCTCTGGTGATGACGCCTGCTTGGGCTCCACGATGACTCCCTTCCTGCCGTTGGGCTGGTCTTGGTCTTGTTGCACCGAAATGGATGCCTCTGCTTGATGCTCTCGCCTGCGCTTGCTCACTTTGCACCAAAGAGGAAAGGAGGACACTGCGCGGGCCGGCGCCCGGCTCCCGCCCTTGGTCGTCATGGCTTGCGTCATGGGCACCTCGCGAGGTACCCTGCCTTGAACTCCCCGCCTCCTCATGAGCCAGCCTGACAAGGCCGTGCCTGAGGAAGCTCCTTGCCGTCCGCCCCACGAGGCTTGGCCCCTCGCGAGGGTCTTGAGCTTGTGTTGATGAGGATGGGCTGTACTGGGCCTCCTTTGAGCCACGCCGCAGGCCGCAGGCAGGCAAGTCTGGGGACCCCCGTTCCCAGAACGCCGACAGTAGCCCCCGGGCCCACGGCGCCCAAACTTGGCTGAGCAGAGAGGCGAAAGGGCAAGTCTTGAAGCGTCGCGGGCCCTAACAGCCTGCAGCCTTGGGCGCCGCGTGGCGGTTGATTGGACGTGGGCGGCACTGTTCCCCCACGCCTCCTCATTTCGTGCCTTGCTAGGCGGACACGCTGCTGTACACATCCGTTCCCCTCTCTGCTGCTCGTGCGCCCCTGTCCTTCCCCCTCTCGAACTCCAGCTTCCATTTTCAATCCAATCTCGAATCTCCCCCCTTTCAATCGCCATGGCTCCGACGAAGAAGGGGAAAGGGAAGAAACCTGTGCCTCCGCCTCGCTCGCCGCCGCCGGCGGCCTCCGCCGTCGACCCGTCGATCATACTCAATCTAGAGGGCTTGGGCAAGGTTAGTTCGGCTCTGGCCACCACCTTCAACGAATGCGGGAGGACGACGGCCTGGCCTGCGTCCCACTTCTCCATCGACAGGATAGTCACTGAGGTCCGGTATTTTGCTGACGCCCGGGCGGGCTGGTTCTCCCCTTTCTCGATTTCTTCAATGCCGTGCTTTCCCACTATCGATCCACATGATGCATCCGGGTCCCGAGTCCATCACTCTCCTCTCGGTCTTCGCCTTCGTTTGTGAAGCAATGATGGGCATCCTTCCTTCGGTTGCCTTGCTGCGCCACTTCTTCTCTCTGCGCCTTGTCGACCCCACCCAATGCTCGGCGTGCGTGAGCTTCGTCGCCGCGCCCGAGACAGCGGCCTCAGGGATTGACTTCAGCCTCCCTCCGCCCGCGGCTGAGTTCCACGAGAGGTGGTTGTACGTAGATGTTGGGGGTGCCCAGCCCCCTGCTATCGGAGCCAACCTCGCCTGATGTCCCCAATTCAGGCTGGGGCCAGGAGACGCTTTCAAGCCCTCGGCTCATCTTTGTCTGGCATCGCTTCGCGTTTCTGAGGTCGCTTGCTGTGACAGCGTCCAAGGTGGTGAAGGAGTTCCTGATGTGCCGCGTTGCTGCTCTCCAACGCCATTCCCACCGGATGTGGGCCTTCAGCGGGCCTGGTGATCGTATGAGGCTCCAGGAAGAAGACCAGACGCCTGAAGCGCTGAGGAAGGTGCTCCTGGTCCTGACTGGCGACCCCAACCCCGGTGGCATCCGGCATGGAGGGGCCTTGCTGTACCTCTGCCAGAACAGGGGTGATTTTGTGAACCAGATGCCTATCTTCGATGAATGGGGGCCGCGCCCCGCTGGTCTCCAGGGGCCTCGCGAGAATCCAGTGATGGTGACAGCCCTTCCAGTCAGACAAGGCGGCTCCTCCTCAAGTGGCGGAGCAGGGAGGCACGAGCCGCCAGAGGCCTAAAGGACCCCCGCCGGGGTGACAGCGCCGGGCTACGCTCATGAGGGAGCACCTCCCGAGGCCCGCGCCGTCGTGGCTGAGGGCGGCAGGCAGCTGTCTGCAGCGCCTGCGGCTGAGGCTCCCGAGGCCCCATCCGCTTCTCTTGGTGAGGCGACCAGCAGCGTGCGCCAGGTGGACGCCCCTGACGCGGGTCGCCTTGATGCTTCTCCCTCGTCAGCAGCTGACCTCGCGCTCAACTCTTGGGTCGCTTCCGCGTGGACTTCGAGGCCCTCCGGAAGAGAAGGGACGCCCTGGGCGATGATTACCCTTGTCGCCTGCTGAAGCGCAGGAAGTACTTCGCCACTGATGAGTAAGCATCCTCCTTCTCCAGCTCCTGATCCTCCTGCTGCTTGTACTGATCCTTGCCCTGCAGGCCCCTTCCCGCCGAGCTCATGGAGACGGGTGAAGAGCCGTCCCCCTTGGCTTCGCCCTCTTTCCCGTCCTTGAGCGCTCCGAGCAGTGAAGCCCTTGTGGTGAGGGCAACCGGGGAGGCGAACCGTCCCGAGGCGCATCATGGCCCTGCTCGCCTCGCGACCCTTCCTCGTGAACCTTCTCGTGGCATAGCTAGCCTGTCGTGGGCTTCTCGCCTGGTCGTGGACGGCGATCGGCTGAGGCGCTTCCTGCGCCCTTTGTCTGGGGGTGGGCTGGCTCCAGGCCGGGCTTCTGGCGCGGCGTGCCCGGCCGTCGAGAGGGTGCCATCCCCCAGCCCCCTGCTCGGAGGGGGAGTGCTGATTCGTGGCTCTCGGCGCCCGCTTGGGGCGGTTGATGGTGTGGAGGACGTGCACGAGTGCGCCCGGAGCGCCGCGCCCTTCGCCAAGGATTTCTTCGAAGGGCGGCTGACGCGGTGAGCCTTCTTGGTGAAGAGCTCGCTGACGAAGACGCGCGCCTTGAGGCCGAGGGCCTGCGCCTGGCCGCAGAGAGGCGCGAGCTGGAGGGCGCTGTCGCCCTTGCACGCCACCAGCGCGATCTTGATGATGAAGAGGCCAAGGCGTCGCTGGCAGCCTCTCGGGAGGCCTGTTCTCGGGCCGTCGAGGAGGCCCGGGAAGCTAACAGGCGGCGAGAGGCGGCGGAGGAGCGGGCACGGGAACTCCTGGCCCGGTATCACTCACTAGAGGAGCAAGTAGAGCTGCGCGAGGTAGCCCTCGCGTCGATGAAGGTGGCCTCCGGCGACCCGGCGGAGCTCCAGAAGCGTGAGGAGGCGTTGACGCTTGAAGCTGCCGAACGTGCGCGCGAGTACGAGCGTTTGGAGACGAGGGAGCGCTTGGTGACGCAGGCGGAGGATGATGTCGCCGCACGGGAGGCCCGCGTCCTGGAGGAGGTCGGACGCCGAGTGGCGATGGCGCGCTTGAACCTCGAGCGCGAGTTCGAGGAGAGGCTGGGGTTGATCAGGGCCGAGGCTGAAGGCAGGACTGCTGCCTTGAGGGCCAAGCTGGGGGAGGCGACGCGGTGGGCTGATGCTCTTCGGGCCGCCCTCGAGGTGGCGCAGGGGGAGTCAACCACCTCTCAGGCCGAGGTGCTCCTTCTTCGCCAACGGGTGGAGGAGGCCGAGGCTGTCACGCGCCAGAATGCGGACGACATACGTCAGCGGCGAATCCTGGAGCATGAGCACGGCCCCATGCTCGCCACGCTCCGGGAAAGAGCCAACACGGCCTTGGGTAACATCTGCGAGGCGGCTGTTGGCGAGCCGCACGCGGTTAACTACGGCGGCAACCTCCAGTTCTTCACTGATGTGGTGACACGGCTGGAGGCGCGGTCGGTCAATGCCAATAGGTTGGTGGAGGAGAGGAGCCGCGCGCTGCTTGGGCGCGCCTTTTCTCGTGTCTTTAGCCATCTCCAGAACATGGACCCCCACTTCGACTTTGACGCAGCCATCGCCCCAGTTCCCCAGGCCGTCCGGGGCGACCTGGCGCACTGGGTGGAAGACAATGTGGATGCTCTTGTCAGGGCCTTTGCTTCGGACAACGACGGCGTGATCGTGGCTGCTGATGAGGGCGGCGTGGTGAACGGCCCTGACGCCGCCGATGGCCACGCAGCGATGTGGCGGGCGAGGCCAGCGACGCCAACAACGGCTCGGGAGGTGCTCCTGAGGGTGCATTGGGGGATTTATCCGACTGATTATGTATTGTCCCTGTTCCATTACCCTGCATGAATAGAACTCATGCTTTGGCCTGATGGCTGTGAGAGCATTTTGGGAGGGGTAGCCCCTCATGTAAAACTTGTGTTCATCGTATTAGCAGGTGTTACATCGCCCATACGCCCGCGCCAAGTGGTTGGCTAAGCGACGTGCTGGTTGGCCAGTTTACCTTTGTTTCGTACGAGCCCTGAGATAGCATGTGGGAGGCTGCGGTGACTTGAGTGTCTCCTGAGCGAATCCGTAGGACCTGCAGTAAAAACCCTCCGGAGAGGACGCGGCGGCGATAGGCTGGGCTGCGCGCAAGCTAGGCCTGGCCCGGCTCGCGAGGGGCTCGCGAGGGGAGGCAGCTGAGGCGGAGTGGTAACCGAAACGCGAGAGATTTGCTTGAACGAGACTAAGCACCCCTTCCCCGAACACACGCAAATCTCAAATTCGAATCCAACTTAAATCCGGCGGGGGAAAGCGACAACCAAAGGGAAAGGTGAAGAAAGCAGAAGAAAAGCCGCGTCCGGCACCTAGTCTAGTCTTGGATGTCTTCTCACCAGCGCGGAGCTAAGTGCTGCCATTGGGCGTGGGAGGGAGCCCCAGGGCCTGAGGCCGGCACCCTGAGAATCCAGGGCGTGTACAGCCCCACTCATTATTACGTGAGAGTGTCACGGGCGGCGAGCTTCACAGCACGGGCCTTCTTCACAGTACCGGCCTTGCTTCATATCGCCAGACGAGGGCCCCGCCTTGCGCCACACTCTAGTGCCATCAACGACGACCGGAAACCAGGACGCCGCCGATGGGGTAGAGCGGTCGCCTGCGGTTCCCCCGACGACCATGGGTCCTCTGCCAGGGGCAGGCCCTGAGGCACCTCCCCAGTTGAGGGCCTACCTCCTGAGAACGCCTTGCTCCGAACGCTGCGGTGGTAATTTCGGATCTCTGCCCCTCTCCGGCAGCCCCCTGCGCCCTCCTCTCGAGGGGTAGGAGAATGCGAGAGTGGGGCAGCTGCTCGTCGTGGCGACCTGTACCTCCTGCGATCTATGGTTAGCGTATGTTTGCTCTTGAGGAAGTAGCGGTACCCGATAATCGTCGCCCCTGGCGTGACCAGTGGGACCGTCCTGAGGCTCCTGGAAGAGCTCGGCTTCCGGCGCTTCATCTCCCCAGCTCGGGCTGAGGAGCGAGCCATGTTCTCCCTCATGCGGGTGCCCTTGGTCCATCATGTGGGGCACGTATTCTTCTGGCGCCATCATCCCGAAGGCCACGCCGTAGTGCTGAGCGTGCCATGCGGCTCTGCTTGATGCGCCCACCGTGGGGTGGCGCGGCGGTCCACACAGGCCGTGGGTTACGTCGAGTCCTTCTTCTCTCTGCGGGCGGGGCGGGGCAACCCGCCGCCGCCCCGGTCTTCGACAGCCACGGTGTTGGAGTAGCTTTGGAGCCCGCGGGCACGCGCGGAGCCCCCGTGCGGGCCGCCCTGGGCCTGAGATGGAAGCTGGGTGCAGAAGGGGTGAGCCCCCGAGGCGGCGAAGCCCAGGAGCTCTGCCACTCGCTCCAGCAGCACGTCGCGGCCGCTCTCCAGCAGCCTGCACTGCAGTAGCTCTCGGGCCACTGTGAGCGCGGCCCTCGAGTTCGCCTGCTCCCGGCGGGTGTATGGTGACGTGGTCGCGGCGTGATTGGAGGCCCTTGCTGCCGACCGCGCCTGCCGCGGCGTGAGAGCCGTCGAAGCCTGTCCGCGTCGCCCATGACGGCAGCCCTGGACCATGGCGAGCTTCTTGGGGCACGGGGAATTCGCCCAAAAGGCGGCTGACTCGGCAGCAGGGCCACGCCGCCCAAGGATCTGGGTTGCCAGCTTGGTCACGGACATGGTGATGATGATGCGACGGGACACGAGGTGGCGAGAAGGTGGATTCAGCGCACCTACCTGGCGCGCCAAATGTCGGATTTTGGGTTCCAGCAGACCCTTGAGGTTCGAACACTGGGGTGCGCGCGGAGATCCAACCCTCCACCGTCTCGCACCTCGCCGAATCGCTGGGACCTAAACTACTAAACAGAACAGCACAAGAGACACAAGATTTATACTGGTTCGGGCCACCATTGTGGTGTAATACCCTACTCCAAAGGTGTGGTGTGGTGGATTGCCTCTTGGGCTGA
The DNA here is from genome assembly GCA_021605145.1 of Aegilops bicornis. Lineage (NCBI taxonomy): Eukaryota > Viridiplantae > Streptophyta > Magnoliopsida > Poales > Poaceae > Aegilops > Aegilops bicornis. The sequence goes on from CM038673.1 coordinate 731,834,137, forward strand.
TGAGGAACAATACAAGGAAGAACAGCCTCATGAGGGTCTCTGTTCTTGGCGGGTGCGATGAACTGCTAGGTGGTGTTCAGTCGCTCTAGCTACTGGTTCCTTGATGAGGATTCCGATCTCTCTTCGTCTCTCCAAGATGCCCTAGCTCTAAGTGTGGCTACTCCTATTTATAGGCGAAGGCCCTGGGCCTCTTCCCAAATATTGAGCGGGAAGGGCGCCAACAATTGGCCATTTTGAAGGGGAACAGCGGGTACACTTATCCTGACTAAAGTTGGTCCTCGCTTTGCCAAAGGCTCTGGTGATGACGCCTTTGCTTGGGCTCCACGATGACTCCTTCCTGCCGTTGGGCTGGTCTTGGTCTTGTTGCACCGAAATGAATGCCTTTGCTTGATGCTCTCGCTGCTTGCTCCCTTTGCACCAAAGAGAAACGCAGAGGGCCATGCTGGCCGGGCGCTGGCGCTCTTGGTCGTCATGGCTTGCGTCATGGGCACCTCGCGAGGTACCCTGCCTTGAACTCCCCGCCTCCTCATGAGCCAGCCTTACGAGGCCGTGCACGAGAAGCTCCTTGTCGTCCGCCCATGAGGCTGGCCCCCTCGCGAGGGTCTTGAGCTTGCGTTGATGAAGATAGGCTGTCCTGGGCCTCCTTTGAGCCACGCCAAGCAGCCGCAGGTAGGCAAGTCTGGGACCCCTGCTCCCGGAACGCCGACAAGCATTAAAGAAACTTGGAGATCCAGGAGTACCCACTATACCATGCTCCATTAAAAGAAATTATGTTAAAACTGCTTTATGTGATCTTGGAGCCGGTGTTAGTGTTCTACCTCTCTCTTTATACCGTAGACTTGATTTGAATAAGTTGACACCTACTGAAATATCTTTGCAAATGGCTGATAAATCAACTGCTATACACAGCCGGTATTTGTGAGGATGTGCCTGTTGTGGTTGCAAACGTTACTATTTTAACAGACTTTGTTATTCTTGATATTCCCGAGGACGATAGTATGTCTATTATTCTTGGAAGACCTTTTCTAAATACTGCAGGGGCTGTTATTGATTGCAACAAAGGCAATGTCACTTTTCATGTTAATGGTAATGAGCATATGGTACACTTTCTGAGGAAACAACTTCAAGTTTATAGTATCAATTCTATTGGAAAAGTTCCATCGATTATTTTTGGAGGTTTTGAATTTCCACTTCCTACTGTCAAGAAGAAATATGATATTCTTATTATAGGGGATGTGCATATCCCCGTTGAGGTAACATAGTGTTATTCAAAATTTCTCAGATTCCATGTTAATCGGAATGAGTTTGTTAACAAGACCTGATCAACCTTGTTAGTGGATTCCTTTTGATGAGCATGAGACGGATGAAACTAGAAGCACAAACTTCTGTACCATCTTTATACTTTCTGTTATTCAGTTGAAATAAAGTAAAAATAGTATTTTTCTGTATGTTCCCTGATTTATCCGTGCAATATAAAAATATCCCGAAAATAAAAGTTCTCAGAATGCCATGCCAATTTAATATGATTTTTTTGGGAATATTTGAGGATTTTTAGTGAAGAAATTACCGCGGGGGGAACTGCCACCTGGCCACGACGTGGAGGGTGCACCCTACCCCCTAGGCGCGCCCCCTGCCTCGTGGGCCCATGGTGGCCCTCCTCCACTTACTCCTGCACCCATCCTCTTCTTCTTCCTCCCACAAACACGAATATCTGGCTCAAACATGAGTTCCAGCCCCCGTTGCTGTGATTTTCGATCTCCTTGCTCAAAGCACCTGTCACAAAACTTCTTGGGGAGATTGTTCCTTGGTATGTGACTCCTCCATTGGTCCAAATTTGTTTTTGTTCTAGTGATTTATTCGTTGCAAATTTGTGCTGCATAGGTGACCATGTTCTTGAGCTTGCATGTCAATTTTATATGGTTCCAAGTAGTTCTAAAGCATGATATAGGCTCTAGGCACTTGTAGGAGTAGTTACTATCAATTTTATTGAAGTTGGTTCTATTTTGTTTGAAGCTACTAAAAATTTCAGATTATTTCAGAAAATAATGAAGAGACTTTTGAGGGGCTCGTCGAGCCTAAGCTCGAAGGAAAAACAAAAGGAATAAGCACAGAAGCCCAAATATAATTTGCCTCAACTGCATGGAGGTCCGAGAATGGCCTTCCGATGACTTCTTGAGGAGAGCCGGAATTTATGAGGATTTTTATTTATTGACTGAGAATGCTGGCCTCACCGACTTCCTCCGCGACCAACGTCATCATTATCTCTCACTCACTAATACTTTCGTGCAAAAGTTCTACTATTTTCCTAAGGAATCACCTCCTTCAGTAGAATTTCATTTATATGACGTTGTTAAGAAGATGCCATTAGCTGAATTTTGCGAGGTTTGCAAAATGCCCTCTGAGGGTACCTTAGATGAACCACACCGTAATGAAGTGGAAGCATTTATTAACACTATCACTGTGGGAGAAACCAGGAAGGTTTCTGATGCAAGAATTACTAGCATACATTTTTCCTGTGTTACGCTACTTTGCCTTATTTGCTAGTCGTTGCTTGATTGGTCGCGGAAACTGTGGAAACCTTAGTGTTCCTGATATTACAATTTTTTTCCATGGTTTATACCGCAATAACTCTGTTAGTATGGGTGGAATTGTTGCTAGACGGTTAAGTCTGAACCGTATTAAGGGCCCCATCTTTGGAGGCATTTATGCTTCACGCCTAGCTGAATACTTTAGCATACCTATTAGGCATTTTGAGAAAGAAGAAAAAATGTTGCCTAGTGCTTATCTAGATTATAAGAGTATGCTAGCACATGATTTTATTGTTAAGAGTCGTGAAGGGGAGCTCAAATATAAATTGTACTTTGATAAACATCACCCTGAGACTATTACTTTGCCTGCTCCTTCTTTGTTTAACTTGTCTGCAGGTCCTTACCTCGTTCCGTGGGCGGCCGTTCAAGCCTAACGGAATCATGCACCAGCCCCGGAGCCGGAACCACAATATGAGCCTCCACGGCAGTCTGTTTATTCTTGGGACCCAGAGGTGGCTGCCAGCCAGTGGCAGTCAGAGTCCTCTTCATCGCAAGATCTGACCCAGCTACACCTACGGGTATCCGCCAGGCCATCCCTTGCAATGAACCAACTTAGGCCAAAAGCCTAAGCTTGGGGGAGTACGTATTTCCCAACGACATTACATTTATGTTCACACACACTCATTGCTAGATGTCGGTGCTCATACTCTTTCATTGTAATATCCATGCTAGTTGATTTTCTTTTACCTGCTTTCTTCTTGTGTGTTTAATATTTATTAATTTTAGTGCATGTTCATGACTGTTGTCGCTCTCTAGTTGGTCACTTCCCAGTCTTTTGCTAGCCTTCACTTGTACTAAGCGGGAATACTGCTTGTGCATCCAATCCCTTAAACCCCAAAGTTATTCCAGATGAGTCCACTATACCTTCCTATATACGGTATCTACCTGCCGTTCCAAGTAAATTTGTATGTGCCAAACTCTAAACCTTCAAATAAACATTTTGTTTTGTATGCTCGAATAGCTCATGTATCAATTATGGCTGTCCTTATCTTCCATGTTAGGCGGGTTATTCTCAAGAGGAGTGGACTCCGCTCCTCACTCACGAGAACATGGCTGGTCACAGGGATGCCCAGTCCCATGCTTTATGCAAACTAAATCAAATTAATTGCAAACAAAACTCCCCCTGGGACCTGATGTATGTTGGAGGCACTCGTTGTTTTGAGCAAGCCGTGGATAGATGCTTGTTGGTGGAGGGAGAGTATAAACTTTACAATTCTGTTTGGGAACCGCCTATAATGTGTGCGACATGGAAGATATCGCCATCTCTTAGTTGTTATGTTGACAATGAAAGTATACCGCTCAAAATATTATTTATCTCTATTTCAAAACCGAGCTCTGGCACATCTACAAATCCCTGCTTCCCTCTGCGAAGGGCCTATCTATTTACTTTTATGTTGAGTCATCACCCTCTTATTAAAGCACTAGTTGGAGAGCGCAGCTGTCATTTGCATTCATTACTGTTAATTTATATTGGGTATGACTATGACTGGATCTCTTTTACCATGAATTACAATGTCTAGTCAGTCCTTGATCTTTAAAGGTGCTCTGCATTTATGTTTTGCGGTCTCAGAAAGGGCTAGCGAGGTACCATCTTGTTATATCATAGTATGATTGTTTTGAGAAAGTGTTGTCATCCGAGATTTATTATTATGACTCGCTATTTGATTATGCCATTGATATGAGTAATCATGAGACCTGAGAATTATTGCAAATGTGGTTAGTTATAATCTTTGCTGAAAACTTGAATGCTGGCTTGACATATTTACAACAACAAGAGCAAACAGGGTTTGTAAAAGTTTTTCTTTTCTCTTTCAGTTTTTCAACTGAATTGCTTGAGGACAAGCAAGGATTTAAGCTTGGGGGAGTTGATACGTCTCCGTCGTATCTACTTTTCCAAACACTTTTGCATGTGTTTTGGACTCTAACTTGTATGATCTGAATGGAACTAACCCGGACTGACGCTGTTTTCAGCAGAATTGCCATGATGTTGTTTTATGTGCAGAAAACAAAAGTTCTCAGAATCACCTGAAACTCCACGGAACATCCTAGAAAAAATAATAAAAAATCATCGCCAAAGATGATGACCAGGGGGCCCACACCCTGTCCATGAGGGTGGGGGCGCGCCCCCCTCATGGGCTTGCCCCCTACCTCGTGGGCCCCCTGGAGACCTTCCGACGCCAACTTCAACTATATATATTGGCTTTTGGGGAGAAAAAAATCAGAGAGAAAAAATCATCGCGTTTTACGATACGGAGCCGCCTTCAAGCCCTAAAACCTATCGGGAGGGCTGATCTGGAGTCCTTTCGGGGCTCCGGAGAGGGGGATTCGTCGTCGTCGTCATCATCAACCATCCTCCATCACCAATTTCATGATACTCACCGCCGTGCGTGAGTATTCCATCATAGACTTGCTGGACGGTGATGGGTTGGATGAGATCTATCATGTAATCGAGTTAGTTTTGTTAGGGTTTGATCCCTAGTATCCATTATGTTCTGAGATTGATGTTGCTATGACTTTGCTATGCTTAATGCTTGTCACTAGGGCCCGAGTGCCATGATTTCAGATCTGAACCTATTATGATTTCATGAATATATGTGAGTTCTTGATCCTATCTTGCAAGTCTATAGTCACCTATTATGTGTTATGATCTGACAACCCCGAAGTGACAATAATCGGGATACTTCTCGGTGATGACCATAGTTTGAGGAGTTCGTGTATTCACTATGTGCTAATGCTTTGTTCCGGTTCTCTATTAAAAGGAGTCCTTAATATCCCTTAGTTTCCATTAGGAGCCCGCTGCCACGGGAGGGTAGGACAAAAGATGTCATGCAAGTTATTTTCCATAGGCACGTATGACTATATTCGAAATACATGCCTACATTACATTCATGAATTGGAGCTAGTTCTGTGTCACCCTAGGTTATGACTGTTACATGATTAACCGCATCCGGCATAATTATCCATCACCGATCCAATGCCTACGAGCTTTCCATATACTGGTTTACGCTTATTTACTTTCCCGTTGCTATTGTTACAATCACTACAAAATACCAAAAATATTACTTTTGCTTCCGTTACTTTTGTTACCGTTACCACTACTATCATACTACTTTGCTACTAAACACTTTGCTGCAGATATTAAGTTTCCAGGTGTGGCTGAGTTGACAACTCAGTTGCTAATACTTGAGAATATTCTTTGGCTCCCCTTGTATCGAATCAATAAATTTGGGTTGAATAATCTACCCTCGAAAGCTGTTGTGATCCCCTACACTTGTGGGTTATCAGCAGCCGGCCGAAGAAGCCCAAGGGCTCGGCTGCAGCGACCAAGCGGGACGAGGCGGACGCAAAGGCCATCCGCTTCCGCAAGGAGGTGAAGAAGCCGCAGCTGGTTTCCGTGTAAGTACCGCCTTTATCTCGTACCTTCATTTTTTTCCTTGTTGATCTTGTCTGAGTTTCTTTGTTTTGTTTCCTTTGATCTTGGACTCCGCTCTCTCTCGAGAAATCGGCCGTCGCCTCCATCATGGGGTCGGCCGAAACCTCCACTACCACTCGGCGGATCGATGCGGCCGCCGACCTTCGGGAGGCGAGGGAGCGGAACATGCAGGAAGCGCGCAAGGAACAAGAAGCCGCCCGCCTGGAGAAAGCGGAGGCTGAGAAGGCGGAGGCTGCCGCCCAGAAGAAACTGGCGGAGGCCGAGGCCGCCGACGCGGCGAAGAAGCAGGCTGAAGAAGCCACGCACCGTCAGTCGGCAATTTTCATCACTCCCCTGAACTCCGCGCCGCCACCTCCGGAGTTCGTGCCGTAGACTGGGGAGGCCGGCGACAAGCACCCGGTCATGGAGAGGGACGGCGGCGACGTCGCTATGCCGGACGTGATTGTGCCTCAACCGCCGCCGTCTGAGAGCACGCAAGGCGAGCAGCCGGTGGACCCGCCGGTGCCGCCAACTGAAAACGAGGTGGCGACGGGCCTGATTCTTGAGGTCGGCACACCGATGCGTCGCCGACTTGCAAAAAGCGGCAGTATCGCCACGCCCGGAGACCGGCGCCATAAGCTCCTTGATCCTGGACACACAGGTGGCCAGTAGCTGCGCCAGGTGGGTGCGGGTTGGCGAGGCAGACCCCTACGAACAAAGGCGTCTTTGGATGTTCAAACCAAACTCCGCTGAAACCGGCGCCATCAAGAACTGCAACAAAGGCGTGTCGGCATCGAGAGAGGCCATCCGGGTATGCTTCTTGCTTCTTCGTTTTAACTCTTGTCTTTGCCCATTGAGGCGCATCAACGCACCCACTCGGTGTAATCCCGACTTCCGGGCGGCTCTTTGGCGGCTCGGAACTTTAATTAGCAGGCTCTAAGTGCTGATATCCTTGCTGCAGGATTATCATAACCTTCGTGCCGCCGCCTTCAACTCCAAGGTCCAGGAGCTGGATCAACGCGCTATCGACTTGTCAGAAAGCCGAAGTGAGTCTTCTTCCTTTTCCTGCGGGGGCGCGCCGGTGCACCCGCGGGCTGTAGTCCCCGAGATTCAGGCCGACTGCTGAGCAGTCGGGCCGGATCTCCCCGGCATCTGTTCTTCTTTCTGTTGATTTTGATGACTCCTTTCTCCACGGGGGCGCGCTGGCGCACCCGCGGGCTATAGTCCCCGAGATTCGGGCCGACTGCTGAGCAGTCAGGCCAGATCTCCCCGGCGACTGTGCCTCTTCTCTGTCGGCCTGCTGATGCTTTCCCTTCTTCTTTTCTTCTGCAGAGGCCAACGCCACCTTGCAGCAGCAGCTGGGCGAAGCCAACACTGTGTTGCGCGTTAAGTAGGAGGAGCGCAACAAGCTGGCTGAAGAGCGCGACCGGCTTGTCGCGCAACTGGCTGAACAGGCATAGCTTCTCAAGAAGGCCTAGAAGGAGGCGGAGGACAAGGAGACCGGCCTCCTTGCTGAGTTCGTGACCGAACGCTCCGCCTGGACTAATAAGGAGGCGATGCTGGCTTCCGGCTTTCACGAGATCGAGGACAAAGTCGATGGTGAGCTTCCCTCTTTTTCCTTCTTCGAGCCGCCGGCTATTGGTCGAGCCGGCTTCTCGTCTCTAACTTTGGCTTTTTGCTTTCTGTCTTGGCAGACTTCTTCCCTGGTAACTCGGGCGCCGCCAATCAGGCCATTGTAGCCGATCGTGAAGGACGGATGGCGGACGGCGCACAGATCGCCATCGACGCCCCCCAAACCCTTAGCGAGCAGCTCCTGAGCATCGAGGCCCGTCTTCGGCCGGCTCACCGGACGCTGTGCCGTCTTCAGCGTGCCGGTGCCCAAACAATCGCCACCCTGTGGCCGGACATGCCGGCACCGCGCACTCCCAGTCAGACTGCCGACTGGCTGGAGGTGGCGGCCGACCGTCTTGAAGCCTGGAAGGGCTCCTCGGCCCAGGCTGGAGCGCGTCGGGCCCTGGAATTCGTCAAGGCGTGGTACCCTGGGCTAATTCTAGCCCAGCTAGCCATGTTCCGGCTGGAGGCTCAGGAAGAGTTGGCGGTCGTGGAAGATGACCTCGTCAAGCGTGCGGCGTCAATCGCCGAGTGCACCGACACCAGCATCTTCGTCCCGGAGCGGGTTGAGAACGGCACCGAGACGCCACCAGAATGGTTCGGGCTGAACCCGGAAGACGGCGAGGACTTGGCGGAGGTGATCGACTCCAGCGGCGAGGAAGAAGGCGAGGCGAAGGAGGAAGGGGAAGAGGAGGCGCCAGAGGTCGGAGCGGATGGCCATCCTCAGCTCGACCGCGCCTCCAGCAACGAGCCACGCCCAACCGAGCTGGCTACCACTGAAGGCGACCAAGCGGAGATTGTCCAGCCGGCCGCTCCACCAACCGGCGCCACCGACTCCTCCGATCCACCGAACCCATCTGCCGCACCCTAGGCCGCCGGTTTATCTTTGCTTCACCTGTCTATCAGTCTCAACGAACTTGTTAATTTTGCACAATTCCACCCGTGGGGTGTATCTCTAACTTTTGTTGCATATCGGCCAAGGGCCTTTGCTATGTAAATATTTTTCTGATCTCTATCTTTTCTTGCTTGCTGCTCTTTGGCTTTTTCCTTTGCCGCCTTCCCTTGGTTATCGTATTGCCAGCCGAACAGCCGCTCTGCGGACTGCGGCTGGGTCAAGCACTTAGCTGCTTCCGGGGAGGCAAATACTTAGCCGTTTTTAGAACATTTTAGCAAGTTTAGTAGAAGCCGGCCGGCCGGCTGCTCAACAGCCGGTCGTTGAAGGCAGGAAGCCGTCTTAAACTATGCACATGCTTTGTGTCCTTAGCCATTTTTCATGTGGGCACCCTTTCTACCTTGCTCTTGCCTACCAGACAGTCGCTCTGCGAGCTGTGGCTTCTGGCAGGAGACGGCTTAAGTGCCAACACATTAATTGTCCGGCTGCAGGAAGCATTCCATAGTACAAGGCGGCAAGTCCCCGGGCCGACTAGTCGGACCCGGTACCAAGCGACATAAAGTAAATGACACATTCATAGGCATAATTCTTATCATATAGATAAAAGAGGGCAGTCCCCGAGCTATTCTCGAGGGACCTGGAGTCTTTGTACTTTAATACAAAAGGTAGCATGGTACATACTGTGTTAACTGTAAAATATTCGGAGGAGATTTGCATTCCATGGTCTCTTTGTCTCCTTGCCAGAGTCGTCCCTTTTGCGCGCTCGAGGCTTCTGGGCATCGATCAGGTAGTAGGAGTCGTTTCCCAACACTTTGCTGATGATGAAGGGGCCTTCCCAAGGCGCTGGGAGCTTGTGTTGGCCGACTGTTCGCTGGATCAGCTGGAGCACAAGGTCTCCCTCTTGGAAAGATCTCGGCTTGACCTTCCGATTGTAGTATCGGCGCAGGCTCTGCTGGTAGATGCTGGACCGGCTAAGTGCCAACAGCCGGCGCTCCTCCAGCAGATCGACGCCGTCTTGACATGCTTCTTCTGCCTCTTCTTCGGTGTGCATGGTGACTCGAGGGGAGTCGAATTCTATGTCCGTTGGGATGACGGCTTCGGCACCGTAGACGAGGAAGAAAGGCGTGAAGCCGGTTGACTTGTTCGGAGTTGTGTGCAGGCTCCAGAGGATGGCTGGTAGCTCGTCGAGCCAGTAGCTAGCCGAACGCTCCAGAGGCTCGACCAGTCGGGGCTTGATGCCGGACAAGATGAGGCCGTTTGCTCGCTCTACTTGGCCGTTTGACTGCGGATGTGAAACGAACGCTAGGTCCAGTCGGATGCCTTGCGTCGCGCAGAAACGGGCCAAGGCGCCTTTGGCAAAGTTTGTGCCATTGTCGGTGATGATGCTGTGTGGCATGCCGTATCGGATGGTGATGTCGGAAACAAAAGTCACAGGAGTCGGACCGTTCAGCTTCTTGATTGGTTTTGCTTCTATCCACTTGGTGAACTTGTCTACTGCGACAAGCAGATGATTCATGCCACCTCATGCAGTCTTGAATGGTCCCACCATGTCCAGGCCCCAGAAAGCAAAGGGCCAGGCAATGGGGATAGTCTTGAGTGCAGAAGCCGGCTGATGTGGCTTGGAACGGAACTTCTGGCACCCTTTGCATTTCTGGACCAAGTCTTTGGCGTCTTCTAGAGCAGTTGGCCAGAAAAAACCATGGCGGAAAGCTTTGGCGACAAGTGCTCTTGAAGCCGCATGGTGGCCACATTCGCCTTGATGGATGTCTTTGAGGATTGCGTGGCCTTGCTCCGAATCCACGCAGCGCTGGTAGGCACCAGTGACACTGCACCTCACAAGCTCTATGTTGACTATGGTGTATGCTGCTGCCCAGTGTTGCACTTGCCGGGCCGAGATCTCATCAGTCGGCAGTTCTTTGTGCACCAGGAAGTTGAGGATGGGCTGGGCCCATGAAGGCGCTGTGATTTCTTCGACTGCTAGGATTACTACTTGTGCAAGGGCGGTTGGGCCGGGAGGTGGTGGGTTAGTGTCAGCTGCCGCTGCCGCTTGCTGAGTTGATGAAGACCCCGGGCCGATTGGTGCAGTCCACGGGCCGGGCTTTGAAGTCCCCGAGCTGACCGTTGCAGTCCCCGGGCCGGGTTCTGAAGTCCTGGGGCAGGGTGCGACTGCCGCGGCCCCCGGGCCGCCTGCCGGAATTACCGTGCCGGCTGCTGGAGCTCTCAAGTCGGATCCGACTGCTTCAGGAGGAGCCGACACAAAGATAGAATCCGACTCTGGTGATGGCTTGACAGACGGCTTGAGGAGGCGTTGTAGGGAGACGCCGATCGGTATTGCTTGACGGGTGGACTCGATTCGAGCCAAGGCATCTGCTTGCTCATTGTCATTTCTTGGCACATGGAGAAACTCGCACCCTTCAAAGTATCCACTGAGTTGTTGTACGAGGAAGCGGTAGCTCGCCATATTTGCATCTTTGGCGTCCCAGTCGCCTGACGACTGCTGGAGCACCAAGTCAGAGTCACCATAGCACAGGATCTAGTGAATGCCGAGCTCTTTGGCAAGCCGGAGCCCGTGAATGAGTGCCTCGTATTCAGCGACGTTGTTGGAGGCGGCAAAATGGATTTGTAGCACATATCTGAGCTTGTCGCCTTTGGGAGAGGTGAGGACGATGCCGACTCCCAAACCGGTGTGCATCTTAGAACCATCAAAATGCATCCACCAACGGGTGGAGTCGGGCGCTGGCGGTAGGTACTGGGTCTCGGCCCAGTCGACGAGGAAGTCGGCCAGCGCCAGACTTGATGGCGGTCTTGGGGCTGGTAGTAGATGGTGTAGGGGTCCAAATCGATGGCCCATTTGGCCACTCGGCCTGAAGCATCCCGGCTTCCAATGATCTCGGCCAGTGGAGCTGTGCAGACCACAGTGATTGGGTGCTCTTGAAAATACGGCTTCAATTTTTTGGCGGCAAAGTGCATGCCGTAGCACATCTTCTGGTAGTGGGGGTAGTTTTGCTTGGAGGTTGACAGCACCTCACTCAGGTAATACACCGGTCTCTAGACTGGTAGTGCCTTGCCTTCCTCCTTGCGCTCTACCACTATGACGGTGCTGACCACTCGGCTGGTGGCGGCGATGTAGAGGAGCATGGGCTCCTTAGGAGTTGGAGCCACCAGGACAGGTGGAGTAGTCAACATCTTTTTTAGCTGGAGAAAAGCTTCATCCGCCTTGTCGTTCCACTCGAAAAAAGTGGTCTTCTTCATGAGCTGGTACAGGAGAAGAGCCTTCTCTCCCAGCCGACTGATGAAACGGCTGATGGACGCAAAACAGCCGGTGATATTCTGCACGTCCAGCAGTCGGGTGGGCACTTCCATCCTCTCGATGGCCTTGATCTTCACACGGTTGCACTCTATGCCGTGCTCTGAGACCAGGAATCCAAGAAGCTTGCCGGCTGGTACTCCGAAGACGCATTTCTTCGGGTTGAGCTTGATTTGAAATCGGTGCAAGCTCTCAAAGGTCTCCTTGAGGTATTCTAGCAGCGTTCCACGCTTCTCCGTCTTCACCACAACATCTTCCACATAAACGTGGGCGTTTCTGCCGAGTTGTTTGAAGAGGCACTTTTGCATGCAACGTTGAAACGTGGCGCCGGCATTCCTCAAGCCGAACGTCATGGTCAAGTAGCAGAAGGCTCCAAATGGTGTGATGAAGGCGGTCTTCAGTCTGTCGGCCGGGTTCAGCTTGATCTGGTGATACCCTGAGTATGCATCCAAGAAACTGAACAGCTCGCATCCGGCTGTGGAGTCTATCACTTGGTAAATTCTCGGTAAAGCAAACGGGTCCTTGGGGCAGGCTTTGTTGAGGCTGGTGTAATCAATACACATGTGTCACTGCTTGTTTTCCTTCAGCACAAGGACTGGGTTGGCCAGCCACTCTGGAAAGAACACTTCCATGATGAAGCCGGCTGCGAGCAGCCGGGCTATCTCTTCTCCAATGACTCTTCTCTTCTCTTCTGACAGGCGGTGCAAGGATGTCCCGATTCTCACGGAGGAAATCGACGAGCTCGCCTTCCTATTTGCCGTCGAGGTTTGCACCTATGACGGCGTACCTCTCTGGGTGCTCCAGGCCCAAGGGTATCTTCTTTGTCTCTTTGGCCGGCTTGAACGAGCCCTCGGCTTCTGACTCCTTGGGGTTGGGTGACATCTCCGGCTGCTTGCCTGCCATCGCCACAACTCGGTCAAGGAGCCATTTTCAACCGCGATCACAAGGACTCGGCCAGCCAGCTGCTATCTGCTGTGCAAGCGGACGACTTCTTGTAATCCCTTGCTATGGTCAGAATTCCATTGGAACTCGACATCTTCATCTTGAGGTAAGCATAGTGGGGGACTGCCATGAACTTGGCCAGAGCAGGCCAGCCAAGTAGTGCATGGTATGGACTTTCAAGGTCCACCACCTCAAACCATACTGGCTCTCGGCGGAAATGTTCCTTGTCTCTGAAGAGGACGTTTATATGGATCTTGCCGATTGGTGACCAGGAAAGGCCAGGAATTATGCCATGAAATACGGTCCGGCTGGACTGAAGCTGCCTTTGTTTGATTCCTAACTTCTCCATGGTATCCTTGTACAGTATGTTGATGCTGCTGCCGCCATCTATCAGAACTCGGGAAAAGCGAGCAGCTCGCCTATCAGTGGCAAAGGTGGCATCCAGAACCAGGGCGTAGGAACCGGGATTGGGCATCACTTCCGGGTGGTCGGCTCTGCTCCAGCTGATGGGCTTCTCGGACCAATGCATGAACTCGGGGGTCTCTGATGCTACTGCATTCACTTCTTGTTGTCGTTGTCGTCTGTTGTTCTTGTCGCCGGCCACGCTGGTGAACACGACATAACCTCCGTGCTCTTCAGGATACTCGTCTTGTATGGCTCCGACTGGTCGAACCGCCGGCTGCTGGGGGGTGGGAGGAGGAGGCGGCTGCCCAACAGGCGGAGGAGGCAGAAGGCCGTTGTCGGTGTCAAAACCGGCGGATCTCGGGTAGGGGGTCCCGAACTATGCGTCTAGGCGGATGGTAACAGGAGACAAGGGGAACGATGTTTTTACCCAGGTTCGGGCCCTCTCGATGGAGGTAATACCCTACTCCTGCTTGATTAATATTGATGATATGGGTAGTACAAGAGTAGATCTACCACGAGATCAAGGAGGCTAAACCCTAGAAGCTAGCCTATGGTATGATTGTTGTTCGTCCTATGGACTAAAACCCTCCGGTTTATATAGACACCGGATAGGTTAGGGTTAAGCAGTCGGTTACAATGGTAGGAGATCTACATATCCGTATCGCCAAGCTTGCCTTCCACGCCAAGGAAAGTCCCATCCGGACACGGAATGAAGTCTTCAATCTTGTATCTTCATAGTCTTGGAGTCCGGCCGTGATGATAGTCCGGCTATCCGGACACCCCCTAGTCTGGGACTCCCTCAGTAACCCCTGAACCAAGCTTCAATGACGATGAGTCCGGCGCATTGGTTGTCTTCGGCATTGCGAGGCGGGTTCCTCCTCCGTATACTTCATAGAAGGCTTGAACACAAGGATAGTGTCCGGCTCTGCAAAACAAGTTCCACATTCCACCGTAGAGAGAATAACTTTTGCACAGATCTGCTGACGTATTCCGCGGCGTGACATCACACCACGGCCAGGCCTTTATATGAATCGTTTTTTACCGTTTCATCTTAGCACGTTTAGCGAGGCGGTTTCCTAGGCACGTCTCATCAAAGCATAGATCGTGCCCCCCTTATTCCGGGATCCTCATCAATACGGACGTGGGTAACCCAACCGTGCCCGTTGGCACGCCTCCTCTATCGAAGGCGAGTCCTAATCGACCACGGGGTGGGCTCTTGGTATTCAACCTCTTTATAATGAGACCAAGGCCCTCCTCTTTTACACCCTCCATCGAAGTTCGCCCGCCCTTGAGTTCCAACACCCAAAGCTTCAGATTTAGGCGCCGGACTTTCGACGATGTCCGGCTCCGACCAGCACGGCCGATGGATGTCTTCCTCCGTCACAGAAGAAGATGTGCTAAAGCTGTGAGACGCCAGGTATCTAACCGGCGAGATCTCGCACAGGCTGCCTGCTCCAGGGCAGGTCATTCCCACTCCTGAGCCCGGCGAGAACGTGGTGTTCATGTCCCACTTCCTTTGGGGTTTAGGCTTCTCGACGGACCCCTTTGTGCGGGGGCTCATGTTTTATTATGGGCTTGATTTTCATGACTTGAATCCGGAGTCCATCCTCCATACCTCGTCATTCATTGTCGTATGTGAGGCCTTCCTCCATATTACCCCCACTTTGGATTGTGGCTCAAGACCTTCAAGGTGGAGCCAAAGATGATCGAGGGCAACAAGCGAGTGCGGAGGGGCGGTCATAAGCAAATGTGCTGATGCTCCGTGGCTCGAGGGCTCCTTTCAAGAGGAGCTTGGTTTGTGGCAACGGGAGTGGTTTTATATTACCGCTCCCAGGGGCACCAAATGGGCGGTGCTCCCTGCCTTCTGCTCTGGTCCACCACTGCAGCTGGCGTCATGGGTCAACAAGGGGCTCGACTGGGGCCGTCCAAGGGCGTTCCCTTGCTGCGGCGTGTCGAGACCTCCGGGAAAGAGATCAATCTGGTTGCGATGGCGCGGAGTTATGGTGATCCGGCGTCTTACGCCTGCAAGTGTCGCCCCCTCACTTTGTAGAATTTAATCCGGAGGGACCACGAGGTCTCCAAAATTTTATGGGCACGGCGCCCGTGGAGATGTATAAATTGTTCTTCGGATCACAAGAGAAGTGTCCGGACCTGACTGAGGATGCAGGACTAAGCTGCAATCGCCCAGATACTCAAGTAAGTAGTCCTGTAACCGGACAAGCTGTTTATTCATTTATCTTATGTATATGCCCTTTAAAGGAGCCGTTTCTTGAACATGAGTGGATAGCCAAGGCAAAGCTAATAAGGTGTCCGGCTCCCCTCCCAGAGACCACGCCGGACCCCATGTTGGCCAAGATGTTGAAGGTCGCGCCTTTTGAAGAAGGCGAAGGGGGGAACGGGGAAGCACCTGCCTCTAGAAGGAGGCTATCAAGGAAGGAGGGATTAAAAGTCCCATCCTTCGAGGAGAGAAGAGGACCGCTTCGGAAGATCCGGAGGTCAAGGCCTCAAAGAAGGGAAAGGAATCTTCGTCAAATAGTCCGGCGCTAGGAAGTAACCCAGCCGCACTATTTCCCCAAGGGGATCAGCCCTCCAGCGAGCCGTAAGTGAAAAGAAGGGGTCTTGTGAATAAGGACCATCCCTGTATTTATTTATGAAGATAACCAAATTGTACCTTGTAGTTCGGATCTCAGCCCTTCTCAGTGAGCTCGTCTTGAGGATCTTCTTCCGGAGATGATGGAGAGCGAACGCCTCCACCGATCGCATCCTCATGCGAGGCGGGCGATCCTGAGGTGTCGTCGCGGAGGTTCCCCAAGTCCGGTGAGGCGGAAGGTCCGGCGCCAAGTGGCGTCTTGATCGGAGGAGCTGAAGGATCTGCTCGGGCGAGCGGCTATCTCAGAAGATCACCGTGCTCTAATGGGTACGGTGATTGAAAGGATTGCATCCGCGGAGAGCAGATTGCATGAAGCCCTCAGAAGCTTACTGACGGGGTTTTGAGGTACGCAAAAATGGTGTACCTTCTGACAGTTATGCATATAGAATGCGCCCTGTATAGATAGTAGCCCCTGAGATTCGGTATGTTGTCAAAATTGACAGCGTGCCGAGGATCAAAATCTCAGTTATAACATATTGCCGCTCCTAAACAGGTGGCGGGGCGTCCGGTGGCCAGCCGGACTGATGAATATGCCGAACTAAAGCGGCAACTTGACGAGGCGGATGCGGACATCGCGCTGGTCAATAAACGGTTTGACGAGTCACAAGGTATGCGACTTCTATGCGGACACTGGTAAGGGAGCTTGACGCCCATGTCTCACTATTTGTATGCTTAATGCAGATGGTGCCGCTGTTGTGGAGGAGCTGCGGCGGAGCTCGCCCGGCGAAAGAGCAAGCCAGGAATAGTAATGTCGGCCGCTTTAAAGGCGATCAAGAGCTAAAAGCGAGCGGGCTGCTCCTTTGCCGAAGCAAAGAGGACATGGCCGATATGGCGAGAAAGTTGAGGATATTACCGATCGCTGCGAGGTTCTTGAAAAAGGACGTCAAAGCGGAACAAGAGGGCCTGAAAAAAGGCGCCGCCCGAATCCAAGAGTGCCCGATCGGCTTTGAGAGCTGCCAAGGAGGAGCTGAGTCAGGCCGGGCAATTGCGGCTGGAAAACCGTTTTCGCTGCGGAGGAAATATACTGAGATCCAAAGTATGCTCGATTGGATAGGTAGTGGAGTTCGGAGGATGCTTATCTGGACTTGGCGGCGAAGCGCTTGACGCGGTTGAGCACTTCCGGGGCGGAAAGGGGCACGAAGGGAAGAGCTATCTTGGTCGCAATTCCATAGTCTGAGCGTCCTCTGCGGTGACCGATCGGTTGGCGAATGGGCCGATCTGAATTGGTTGTCCGGATTTGCCATGAAGCATGTCTTGACTCACTTGTGGCGGGCGGACCCAGACGAAGAGCTATTTTGGTTTAGTGCAGCAGTTCCTTGGTGCGGTACAGCGTATCGGCGCAATGAAGCGATCGGCGTGTATTGAGGAGCGCGGATGGCTCTGCCCGTGTCAAGACATACTGGGCAGAGATGAAGGCCACCGACATTGCATCCCAAGATTCGGACAGAAGCCGAGTACCTGCCGAGCACTACTTTGAAGAAGTCCTGCCGGGCGCTCGTTTAATAGAGACGCAGTGCTCGAAGGATATTATGTTTAAATGACATGTATGATTTGTGAAAACAACGTTTCAATATAATATAAGAGCTTTTTATACTTGTTCGTTCAAGTAGTAAACTACTCCCTGTGCGGCCGTTTATGTATATGTATATATAACCTGAAAGATGGCAGTCCTTGGCTTCAGCCCCCACGCACATAGTGCGAGGGTGTTTGCAAAGAAAGCGCTTTTTCACACTTAATCCAACGTCTTGGTCCTGTTAAGGAGGTGATAGCGTAGCAAACCGAACAACCGGACTATAATGCTTTATCACTTTCACTTAGCCATAGGAGTTCGAGGGTGGGGCTACTATATAGCCCACAGGGCACCGCACTCTCCGAATTAAAGTGCGTATGTGCCTGACCGAAAACCGGTCCTTCGTTAATGCGGAGGAATCCTAAACATTCCAGTGAGTCATCGAGTGGTTGACCAGTCTCTCGCTATATCATGACAGTCAGTTTTCGGCTTTCTCTACTGAGGTGCTCGCCCGGCCGAACCGGGGCACAATCGCAGTAGTTCTCCTGGTGCCGCGTTAGCCGTGAAAAGCGGGCGTAAGGCAGCAAAACACAGGAGCCGGGCAACCCAACATTTGACCAAAGACATGATTCGAAGCTGATGCATATAAAGCCTAACTCGAGACGCCGAATACTCCCGAAGGTATTCGGTCTTTATGAAAATGGGCCGAATAATGCCCTAAGCCCCTGGTGTCCAGGTACGCGAGAAAATTCTGGTGCAGCCAATGCCAAAACGCCAGCCTCCTCCTCGGTTATAGTAAGGAAACGGGGGATGTATATCAACAAGAGACAGTAAAAAAGGTTAACGCAGGGTCTTAATCTGAAAAGAATCCTTGCAACGGGTCCCTACTGCACGTCTGCGCCTGTGTCTCTGTTGTGCCGTATCCTAGACGGGTGTATACGTTGTTAAATGCGTAAAGAGAGGAACTTAGTTTGAAAGAAAAGCGATCGTGCGAAAAATGTACTTTACATTAAATAAACAGAGTACAATTCGAGGAAGTGAATAAAATTGAGTTTTAGTGTCTCTTATGATATATGCGTGCAGCCCCTTGTATGGGGTATGCCGCAGGTAGGCGCCGGACTCGTCTAACCGTGTCCGGGGTTTGAATGACCAATTCAGGTTCTTTGCCTAGCGGAGCCGGATAGGTGTGGGGCTGACAAGGCAGTCTCCCGTTCTTCCGTGCTCGAGTAACACTTAATACTTCCTTTTAGCAAGATGATGCCGCGTGGACCGGGCATTTTAAGTGTTAGAGATGCGTAATGCGGTATTGCATTAAAGCGGGCGAAAGCTTCGCATCCCAATAGTGCTTGATGGCTACTTTTAAACGGGGCGACATGGAAGATTAACCTTTCGCGACGGGAGTTGTCGGATGAACCAAACACAACTTCTAGCAGTATGGAGCCCGTACAATGGGCATACGTGCCTGGCATTACTCCTTTAAAGGAGGTGTTGCTACGGCAAATTTTGGTTGGGTTTATCCCCATCCTGCGGATTGTGTCCTGATATATCAGGTTTATGTCACTGCTGCCATCCATGAGGACTTGTGTAAATTGGAGTCCGTCGATTATAGGATCTAATATCAAGGCAGTCCATCCTGCGTTCCGGATACTTTCAGAATAGTCCTGATGGTCGAAGGTGATTGGTTTTGACAACCAGTGTGCGGCGCGCCTTTTAGTGGGCGCCGCTCTGTTTTTCCCTTTGATCACGTGAAGTGAGTTTACTGTTTTAACCTCTTGTGGGAAAGTCTTTTGTTTTCCGGGGCTCTGCTTGTGGTGCTCGTCGTCATCTTCGCTTGGTGTGTCGAGCCCCTTGTCTTCGGCGTTCAGTCTGCCGGACTGTTTGAAGACCCAACAATTTATGTGGGTATGGTTAGCAGGCCTCCCAGGAGTACTATGGATTTGACATATCTTGTCCAAGATTTTGTTGAAGTTGGATAGCTCATCACTATTGTCCTTAAGGGGCAGTTTTTTGTTGTTCCGCCGTGAGCTTTTGAATCCGGCGTTGACCGCCGCGCTCTTTTGACCGTTCCCCTTAATCCGGCATTGGTCCTTGTTGCGCCGTGGTTTCCCGTTTCCATCCCTGACTTCGGATGTACTTGGGTCGCTGGTACTGCATCTTGCTAGCCAGCTGTCCTCTCCCGTGCAAAAGCGGGTCATGAGGCTTCACTAGTAGAAAAAGGGCCTATAGTCCCGGTTCATAAGGGCCTTTAGTCCCGGTTCGTGAACCAGGACTAAAGGGTCGGTACTAATACCCTCACCCTTTAGTCCCGGTTCTATCGTAACCAGGACAGATGGGCCTCCACGTGGCCTGTCCGGCTGAGCCCGAGCGGGGAGGGCCTTTGGTCCCGGTTGGTGGCACCAACCGGGACCAATAAACATCCACGTCGGCATTTCTTTGGCTCTGGTTTTGTTTTTTTTTTCAAAAGAGGGGATTTGGGGGGTTTTGGGGGGTTAATTTAGGTGTTTCATATATTGTGCTATAGCTAGCTAATTAATAGAGAAAAGTGTCCTTTCTTTTGTCCGTGCTTGGTCGATGCTACGTACTATACATACGTATAGAGAGGACTAACTAGACATGCTAGCTAGCTAGTAATTAAGCAAACAGAAGATCGTCATGAACATATATATGCATACAGAGAGAAGTGATATCGACCACCTCTCCTTCTCCGAGAGATTGGTCGAACAACAAGTTCTCGTATATCTATCCGACGCTACCGGCTACATATATACAATAATTATCTTTTACAATACGGACGCGTGGTCCACATGGTATTCCCCGTCTTCAGCGATCACATAGTCAAGAAAGAATGCCGCCAATTCCTCTTGAATTGCTCGCATGCGATCTGGTGCTAGGAGTTCATCCCATTGCGAAACATCTAATTTTAAGAAAGGGGTCAATACACACACACACACACACATATATATATATATATATATATATATATATATATATATGAATGAATGAAACACAAAACAAAAAAATGTAATAAAAAAAAAATGTGAATATTTTATTTACGCACTTCAAATTGTTTGTCGGAGTAGCCCCTCTCACAGGTCGTGTGGCGGATGGACTCATAAGCGTAGTATCCACAGAAATCATTCCCTTGTTCCTGCCACAACCACTTTACAAGAAAAAGAGGTCAATCAAACTGATAATTATATATAGCAAGCACATGCTAAATGGTATTGATGAAACTAGCGCTTGAATCACTAGGAGATCTTGGCGTGGAATATGCTACTATATAGTACTTACTTTTGGTGTCTAAATTGCAGCTTCTTGGTAGTCCGGAGCTTTTTTGGTGAATTTTCCCCAAGCCCTGCCATACAAAGAAAACAATTACTTGATATCAGAAATGAACAAAGTTGCTGATATGGTGGATAATGATCGATTTAACTTACTTCTCGAGCATTTCAGTCATTTCCGCATACTCCTTGGGATCTTTTCGTCTCGAGTCTAAGACAGTTACTACTCCCTGCTCAAGCTTAATCTCTAGGAGAATATAGTGGAACCTGCGCGCATGCATAACTCATCAATATTACATTTCTATAACCTGGACTAAATAAAGGGAAACCGAATATGCCACAAGACAGTAACACTCACGTGTAGTTGTAAGGAAAGAGTATTGTATTTTTGTGTTCATTTATTTCCAACGATCGTAGCAAGTTGGCCTCGGTTTCCTTGGCACGATATTTAACCTCATTTGCATCGATGAGATATGTGTTAATGAACCCAATATCACCCACTTGTTTTTCTTCATTTCTGCGATCTTCAATCTGCATAATATAGTGAGGATATTTATAAATACATGCAATGAAAGAGCAGAGTTATATAGAGATACTTAATGATGTAAGTAGTACTACTTACAGACGATAGCAGGTGACCGTTGCTTTATCGATGGCCAATTGATTGAAAAACTGATAGAACTCCTCAAATGGAATAGGCAGCAGTTCAATTCCAAGGAGGTCATGCTCCTTTAACTCTCAAATACAAAGTATTCCTCCGTCGAGACTCTTTGCAGGTTTTCATGTACCAATCATGCAATCTTAGCATCATCGTTGTTAGAGATCTTTCATCTTTGACGAGAAGCTTCCCGTACTCGTATCTTTGTATCTGCACCTCCAAGAAATCAAATTGTACATCGTCGGGCAAGTAATCTTGAGGATTGCCATAACCGGGCACCATCCTCGGATCGACGATGTCGCTAGCAGGCACCTTGTGCGGGGGCACGATTCCTCGGCTTGTTCGCCGAGCTGGGCAATTTGTTTCCCAGCTCGTCGTTCTTTCATCCTTTGATCAGCAGCGGTACTTCCCGATCTCTCCGCCTCGGCAAATGCCTTTCCAATAATGCGCTCATAGTTGCCTTTCGGCGGAGACTTGGGTGGTTTTGTCGGGGCAGCAGTGCGCTTCGCTTTGACGGATCTACCTTCTCCTCCGGAGGTGGATGTCTCTTTGCTTTCAACCCTTGAAACCAGTCATCCACTTGATCTGCGCGATCTTCGCGTTTTCCTCCTCGCTCCTCTCGTCACGGTAAATTCTCCGGAGTCTTGAGAAGGACCGAATCTGTATCTCCTCCCGCCTTTGGCGATCTTGCTAGACGCCGGCAGAGCAGACGGAGCGGATGTCTTCTTTCCTTGCTTACGAGGCAGAGGAGAAGGACTACGACGCGCCGGAGCAGCCGGAGCGGCGGCGGGTCTCTTCCGCCCTTGCTGACGAGGCGGAGAAGGAGGAGGCTGGCTCCCCAGACGCGCCGCAGCAGGCGCACAAGGAGACGGAGTGCCGCCACGCGCCGGAGAAGGAGCCGGCCGAGTGCCCTGGTCGTCACTCGCCAGAAGAGGAGGCGGTGGAGGAGGCGGAGTGCCCTGACTTGCCGGAGGAGGAGGAGGAGGCGGTGGAGGAAGCGGAGTGCCCTGACTCGCCGGAGGAGTAGGAGGAGGCGGAGGCGTCCAGTTCGGAAGGTTGATGAGATCCTTCCGCCATAGGCATGGAGTCTTCAGAGCAGAACCCAGCCGATACTCCCCTTCACCGGTAGGGTGGTCAAGCTGGAGCTCCTCAAATCCCTCCGTTATTTCATCGACCATCACCTTAGCATATCCTTCTGGAATCGGCCGGCAGTGAAAAGTTGAGTCGGGTTTAGTGGGATAAACAGAGCCAACAGCCGCCTTGACCTTTAAATTGCTCCATTGCGCCATAAGGTGGCAACTTTCAGCATCCGTGATAGCATCCACGGGATAGCTAGCAGGAGCCGTCAAGGCATGCTGCTCTGGCTGAAGCGGGTGGAAGCCACGCTGCTTCTCGCCGAGATAATGGCGGGGTAACCGGGGAAGCTTCGACAGGTCGTTTGTTGTGATCTGCTGCTTCTCGTTCCTCTTCTCGTTCCTCTAGCCCCATTACCCTTTCGTGCAGCGCCTGCATTAGGCTCTGCTCCAGTTTCTTCCTCCTCTCATGGGTTTTGTAACCCCCTGCGTCCGGAAATCCAGCCTTCCACGAAAGGGAGCCTGGCGTGCCTCGTGTCCATCCAGGGTGCTCAGGATTCCCGAGGGCCATTGTGAGCTCGTCCTTCTCCCCTGCAGAACGAACTTCCCTTGCTGCGCTGCTTCGATATAATGCTTAAGCCTCTTGACCGGTATGTCCAATTGTTCGTCCGTCCAAATGCACTTCCCGTTATAGGGTCCAAGGATCCATGGGCCCGAAGAACCAAGTCCGGCAACGGTCTGGCCAGTTCATTGTCTCGGGTTCGATCCCTTTATCAAGCAGATCATTCTCAGCCTAAGACCACTTAGGACGGGCTATGAGGTAGCCACCTCACCCCGTGCGATGATGAATCTTCTTCTACTCAGCATTACTATTGTTTGACACTGACATCTTTTTACTCTTTTCCGATGTCTTGTAGGCCACAAATGCGGGCGATCATCTCTGATCTTCTCATATTTGCCGTGAATTCTGGTGTCTCATTTTTTCGACATACGTATTGAGGTCTTTCTTCCAATTCCTGAATAGTTCTGCCATCTTCTTAAGAGCAAAAGACTTGATTAATGGCTCTATTACTGGCTTCTCCGGATCATCCTCTGGCGGTAGGGTAAAATTTGACTTCAGCTCAGTCCAAAGATCATTTTTCTACATATCATTGACATAAGACACCTCAGGGTCTTCGTTCTTAGGCTTATACCATTGGTGGATGCTGATCGGGATCTTGTCCCTAACAAGAACCCCGCACTGAGCAACAAATGCCTTCTTTGTCCGGTAGGGTTCAATCGGTTGGCCGTCATGGCAATTTCTATGATCTCAAACTTTTCATCCGAGCTCAACTTTTTCTTGGGCCTCGTCTCTTTACCGAAGTTGTGCTTTCGATCCGGAGGCTAGAAAAAGAACAAAGACGAGAGTTAATTAATATGTGTACATATATATATATACCAAAACAAAGACGAGAGCTAGTCAGCACAGGCTTAACTAATATATATACCTGGTCGGACTCGGTTTGGTGATCACCGGAGCCGTCCTCACGGTCTACTTCTTGCACCGGCATTGGGTCATCGGAGCCATGTAAATCATAGCCAGCTGCTTCTTCACCCTCTCCTTCCAGACCATCGTTATCGACGCTGAGAAACATCATCGAGGAGACGACATCACTTCCGTGTGCGATTATGTCCCTCAACAACGCTTCTTGTGCTTCGTCTCGGGGTGTCCATAGTTTCTACAAATATTTACAACATGGCAATTATTATTCAAACATGACAGATATGGATATATTAGTGCCAACGTAGAACTAGCTAGCTAATCACAATAAGGAATCATATTAGTGGCCTCGGCGCTGCTTCTCTAGGGTTTGGGGTGGCCTCGACAACGCTTCAAGGGTTAGGGGTGGCCTCGAGAACGCTTCAAGCTAGGAGGGGTACGTAATATCGACCCCCCACGTGTTGAAGCTATCGGGAGGGTCGGCGTTACCTGATACATCTATGTCCCACAAGTAGGGTAGAGGGTCGTGGATCGCCCGAGCGATCGAGGTCAAGGGGTCGAAGATCGCCGAGGTCGGGAGGTTGCCTAGTGTCAAAGGATTCAACAAAACCATGTCTTCATCATTAGGCGAAAATGCAGGTGCATGATGGTGAAGCTCTCCAAAGTTGTTTTGGAGCGGAGTCCCGGATAGGATAATTCGCTTTTGGTACAAAGTTCAGCAAAAGGCAAATTATCCTATCAGGACTCCATTCCGTAACAACTTTGGAGAACTTCGTACCATCATGCCATGGTTACTTCCGGCTAATGATGAAGCCATGGATTTCTTCAATACTTTGACACTATCGGTACACCTATCGGAAAAGGAAGAAAAGAGGAAGAAGGAAGAAGGAAGAAGAAGAAGAAAAAAAAGAAGAAAAAAAAGAGGATAAGAAGTAAAGAATAGAGGAGAAGAGGAAAAGTAGAAAAAAATTCTATTTTTCTTCTTCTCCTCTATTCCTTTCTTCTTCCTCTTCTTTTCTTCTTTTCCTCTCATTCTTTTCTTCTTCTTCTTCCTTCTTCCTTCGGATCCTAGAACCCTCTAACCCTCAAACCCTTGTGCCTCGAATCCTCGACCGGCCTCGACGACCCTCGACCCTCAAAACATTGACCCTCGACCAGGCCTCGGCGACCCTCGACCCCCCTGTGACCCTCTCGACCGTCTAGCCTAGTTCCCGACCGTCGACCCCTCAGCGATCCTCGACACCCTCGTTCCCGATAAAAAGAAGAAGAAGAAGAAGAAGAAGAAGAAGAAGAAGAAATGAGAAGAAGAAAAAAGAGAAGAAGAAGAACAAAAAAAAATAGAAGAAAAAAAGAGGAGAAGAAGAAGGAAAAGAGGAGAAGAAGAAAAATAGAATTTTTTTCTTCTTCGCCTCTATTCCTTCTTCTTCTCCTTTCTTCTACTTCCTCTTCTTATTTTTCTCCTCTTCTTCTCCTTCTTCCTTCTTCCTCTTTTATTCTTTTTCCTTATTTTCCTTCTTCCTCGGCGACCCTAACTCTAAACAGTACAACTTCCTCGGCGTCCCCGCCTCTCTCTAATGAACAAAATAAAATCTATGAATAAAAAACATCATATTCTATGAACAAAAAACATCATATTCCATCCCCATCGATCCATGCATACATCATATATATGATCATATCTATATATGCAGAAAAAATCACATATATATGCAGAAAAAACATTAGATCAACACCGCAAAATCACATATATATGCAGAAAAAAAACATTAGATCAACACTGCAAAAAGCATCATACATATATCCATACATCAATATATATACATTTATGAAAAATCATGAACATTTATGAAAAAAAATCATGGCGGCGGGCGGCAGGTGCAGTGCGGCTGGGGCTCACTCAGGGCGGAGGCGACGGGCGAGGTCGCGCGACGGAGGCGGAGGGGAGGCGGAGGCGACGGCCGAGGTCGGGAGGCGGAGGCGACGGCGAGGTCGGGAGGCAGGGGCGGCGACGGCGCAGGTCGGCGAGGTCGGCGAGGTCGCTGGAGGCAGGCGGCGACGGCGATGGCGCCGGGCGACGGGGCGGGACGGGCGACGAAGGCAGGGCGACCTGGGCAAATGCGGGCAAAGGGCGACGACGGGCGGGGCAGACGGCCGCGACGACGGGCGCTGGCGACGGGCGGGCGACAACGGGCGCGGGCGACGGCGATGGTGACGACGGGCGTGGGCGACGGCGACGGCGTCGGGCGGCGTCGGGGCAGCCTGGCGGCGTCGGGGAGGTTGGGGGCAAATGGGCGATGAATCTGAAATATCCCAAGTGTTTTCTTATATAGCAAGGGCATTAGTCCCGGTTCGTGGCTCCAACCGGGACTAATGCCCCCCTTTAGTCCCGGGTCGTGCCACGAACCGGGACTAAAGCCCAAATTTCAGCAGCCCAAAGGCGGGAAGCGGCGGCCTTTGGTCGGTTGGTGGCACCAACCGGGACTAAAGGGGCATTAGTCCCGGGTCGTGCCACGAACCGGGACTAAACTCCTGCTTTAGTCTCGGTTGGTGCCACCAACCGACCAAACTGTGCTGCCCTCAACGCCAAATGTTTAGTCCCACCTCACTAGTTGAAGGCGCCGGCATTGGTTTATAAGCGCTGGTGTGCGTCCCTTCGAGCTCCTCTCAAATGCAGGCTTTGGGCCTAATCATGCTCTTGCATGTGGGCCTATTAGCCTCTGCGGGCCTGAATCCTGGCCCATGTAGGGTTTCTAGTCGTATTCAGGCCGTGGGGCCTAGTAGGTGGTAGTTTTTTGCTTTCTATTTTATTTCTTTTTGCTTTTAGTTTTAGAAAAATATAAACTTTCTATTAGTGCCATTAGTTTTAAAATTTGAAAACACTTTTTTGTTTTCTTTGTTGCTTTATTTATTTTATTTTGTTTCTACTTACAACAAAATACTTATTGTTGCTATTTTTATTTTTTCAAGTTTTTTGTTTTGTTTTCTGCATTATTTATTTTCTTTTGGTTTTTGCTTTATTTTTTAATTCTTTTTTGCTTTTAGGTCAGCAAAATTATAAACTTTCTGTTAGTGCTTTTAGTTTTACAAAAAATATAAACTTTCTGTTTGTGCCATTAGTTTTAAAATTCAAAAATACTTTTTTTGTTTTCTTTGTTGCTTTATTTATTTTATTTTGTTTCTACTTACAACAAAATGCTTATTGTTGCTATTATTATTATTTCAAAATGTTGCTTCATGCACATCCAAGGAGGAAGGTTATACAGACATAGAGTCACGGGCCAGGTGCTGTGATTGCTGCTCTGCTCCCCGAAAGGATTAATGCCATCCGCGCTTAAAGAAAACCATACGTTCCTTGGGTCCTTTGCAAACTCATCCCAGTACTTTCTCTCGATTTTTCTCCACTGCGACCCATCAGCGGGTGCTCTCAACTTCCCGTCTTTCTTACGGTCCTCACTGTGCCATCGCATCAACTTGGCATGTTCTTTGTTTTCGAACAGGCGTTTCAACCGTGGTATTATAGGAGCATACCACATCACCTTCGCAGGAACCCTCTTCCTGGGAGGCTCGCCGTCAACATCACCAGGGTCATCTCGTCTGATCTTATACCGCAATGCACCGCATACCGAGCATGCGTTCAGATCCTTGTAGGCACCACGGTAGAGGATGCAGTCATTAGGGCATGCATGTATCTTCTCCACCTCCAATCCTAGAGGGCATACCACCTTGTTTGCTGCGTATGTACTCTCGGGCAATTCGTTATCCTTTGGAAGCTTCTTCTTCATTATTTTCAGTAGCTTCTCAAATCCTTTATTAGGCACAGCATTCTCTGCCTTCCACTGCAGCAATTCCAGTACGGTACCGAGCTTTGTGTTGCCATCTTCGCAATTGGGGTACAACCCTTTTTGATCCTCTAACATGCGATCGAACTTCAGCTTCTCCTTTTGACTTTCACATTGTGTCCTTGCATCGACAATGACCCGGCGGAGATCATCATCATGGGGCACATCGTCTGGTTCATCTTGATCTTCAGCGGCTTAGCCCGTTGCGGCACCATCGTGCACATCGTCAGTGCAACTTGATGTTCAAGAGCATCACCGTATTCAGGGGCACATAGTTGTCATCGTACTCTTCTTCCTCGCCGTCTTCCATCATAACCCCTATTTCTCCGTGCCTCGTCCAAACATTATAGTGTGGCATGAAACCCTTGTAAAGCAGGTGGGTGTGAAGGATTTTCCGGTCGAGTAAGACTTCAGATTCCCACATATAGGGCATGGACAACACATAAAACCATTCTGCTTGTTTGCCTCAGCCACTTGAGAAAAGCATGCACGCCTTAATGTACTCGGAGGTGTGTCTACATCACCGTACATCCATTGCCGGTTCATCTGCGTGCATTATATATAATTAAGTGTGTCAAAATCATTACAGAACATCATGAATAGATAATTAAATGACCAAATTAATAGAAGTTCATCATCACATAAAAACCGAAGTACATACATAGTTCTCATCTAACAACATAAAGCTCTGCAGAGCATCTAAATTAATTAAACCATACATTGAAACTATGTAAAACATTTCAATGTGAAAACCAATACGATCATAATCGCAACCAAGGTAACAACTGATCCAACGGCATAATGATACCAAGCCTCGGTATGAATGGCATATTTTCTAATCTTTCTCATCTTCAAGCGCATTGCATCCATCTTGATCTTGTGATCATCGGCGACATCCGCAACATGCAACTCCAATATCATCTTCTCCTCCTCAAGTTTTTTATTTTTCCTTCAAGAAATTGTTTTCTTCTTCAACTAAATTTAACCTCTCGACAATAGGGTCGGTTGGAATTTCCGGTTCAACAACCTCCTAGATAAATAAAATCTATGTCACGTTGGTGGCTTAATTTTCATAAACAATAAATGAACCAATAGTTATGAAAAGATAATATATACCACATCCGAATCATAGACAGGACGAGGGCCGACGAGGCGGATACCAAAACCATCGCACTATATAAGATGCAATAATAAAAGTAAGAAAATAATACAAGTAAGAATATTTTTCCTTTCGTAAAGAAGATAAGAACAAGAGGATCACCACGGTGGTCTTTGGCGATGAGATCGCCGCGGGTGATCGGCAATGGTGAAAAGACGGGGCCAGGCGTGACGGACCGCTAAACCTAGACAAATATTGAGGAAAATGGAGGTTAGAGGTCGAGCTTGGAGAGGAGAAAGCTTAAGTAGTGTGGCTCGGGCATTCCATCGAACACCTTGTGTGCATAGGAGGTGAGCTAGAGCACCACCAAGCCCCTCCCCTCGGCCGGAAAAAGCAGGCAGTGTGCTCTGCTCTTGCGCGAGGGGCTATATATAAACAACACCATTAGCCCCGGTTCGTGGCATGAACCGGGACTAAAGGAGCCTTTGGTCCCAGTTCATGCCACCAACGGGACCAATAGTGGTGGGCGAGGCCAGGACCATTGGTCCGGTTCGTCCCACCAACCGGGACCAAAAGGTCCGGACGAACCGGGACCAATGGCCCACGTGGCCCGGCCGGCCCCCAGGCTCCTGAACCGATAAATGCTCGCATTAGTCCCGGTTCTGGATTGAACCGGGACTAATGGGCAAAACAGGCCTCAACGATAGCCCCTTTTTCTACTAGTGCTTGTTAATGCGTCCATTGTTCTTGGTTTTTCTTGGCCGAGGTGTCTGGCGAGCCATTCGTCTCGGACGTTGTGTTTGAAAGCTGCTAAGGCTTCGGCGTCCGGACAGTCGACTATTTTGTTCTTTTTAGTAAGGAACCTGTTCCAGAATTTCCGGGCTGACTCTCCGGGCTGTTGAGTTATGTGACTTAGATAAATGCGCATCCGGAGGGCGGACATAGGTCCCCTGAAAATTTGCCCGAAACGCGTCCTCGAGCTCTTCCCAGCTTCCAATGGTATTTTAGGGAAGGCTTTTAAGCCAATGCCGAGCTGGCCCTTTGAGTTTAAGGGGTAAGTATTTTATGGCATGGAGATCATCTCCTCTAGCCATGTGTATGTGGAGGATGTAATCCTCGATCCAGACTCCAGGGTATGTTGTTCCGTCGTATGCCTCTATGTTTACGGTTTGAATCCCGCTGGAAATTCATGATCCAGCACCTCATTGGTGAAACATAGGGGGTATGCGGCGCCCCTATATTTGGGTGTGCCGTGATCTTCGGAATTTTGGCGTGTTGCATTGCTTTGACGAGCCTGCTTTGTTGGCCCATAGATGGACCTAACTGGGCCATCCTTTGGATGTGAATCCTTATGCGGATCGCATATTGGCTTGTGTGCGGCGCCATTCGCCGCTCTCTTTTTGTCGTGGGGTCGTCCATCCGACCGGGTGGCCTTCTTACTTTTTAATTGTGCGGGCTCTAAGGCCTCCTCGTCGAATTCGGGCAAAAGCTTTCTTTTCGGGTAGCTCTTAGTTCGGCGACTGTCGCCGTATTTGTCTGCGGTGCTGAATACTTTGCTCCGTCTTATCCTGAGTGCATGTTCCGCTATTTTGAGCTTCCGCTTCTGCTTTTTCAGGCTACGCGCAGTGGCGACGAGCCTTTTCTGGAGGTCATTTTGCTCCAATAGTTTGTCCGGCGTGAGATTGTCCGGACTGTTGTCTTCGCGGGGGACGGATTGTTTATCCAAGTTGTCTTGTTCGGACGATTGCTCGACAACGTGTTAAATGCGTCCACCGGTTCGCCTGCTCTATGGCTGGGTCTCTGTTGGCGGGACTTGGTTAGCGTTTACGTTGCCGTTTGACTGCTTTTCGAGGGATTTATCCTTCGTGGCGTCCCGTTGTTCCTCGTCTTCATTTCCTTTAGGTGTATCCACCATGTATACGTCATGGGATTTGGTGGTTGTCCAGCATCCTATAGGTGCTGGTTCATTGTTGTCTCCTACATCGTCGTCCATACCGTCGATGTCTTCGGAGTCAAAATCGAGCACGTCGTGTAAGCTTTCGACGGTGGCTACGAAGTGGGTGGTCGGTGGGCGTCGAATTTCTTCGTCGTCCGTATCCCAACCTTCCTGACTGTAGTCCGGCCAGGGCTCTCCGGATAAAGAGAGAGACTTTAGTGAATTCAGGATGCTGCCAAAGGGCGAGTGCTGAAAGATGTCCGCGGCTGTGAACTCCATAACGGGCGCCCAATCGGGTTCGATTGGTAGGGGCGCGGAGGGTTCCGAGTCCGGCACCCTAGAGTCAAGGTCTTCGCAAAGGACAGGGATGGAGTTCGGCTCAATCGCCGTAGATATTGTAGCCCCCAAGGCGGTGTCCAACCACTCGTCCTCGATCGGGGAATCCGGCTCTGGATTAAGGGTCGGAGCGGATGTTGGTGCGGCCTCCAGGGCACTGTTCGGTTGCAGAGCTAGATCATGCCCATCGAGACAGTCTGGCGGCAGCGCTTGGTCATGCTCAAATCCATCGAAGATCAAGTCTCCGCGGATATCGGCCGTATAGTTTAAACTTCCAAATCTGACCTGATCGCCAGGGGCGTAGCTTTTGATCTGCTCCAGATGGCCAAGCGAATTGGCCCGCAGTGCAAAGCCGCCGAATACGAAGATCTGTCCGGGGAGAAAAATCTCACCCTGGACCGCGTCGTTGTTGATGATCGAACGAGCCATCGGGCCTATCGGTGACGACACAGAGGAACTCTCAATGAAAGCACCAATGTCGGTGTCAAAACCGGCGGATCTCGGGTAGGGGGTCCCGAATCATGCGTCTAAGGCGGATGGTAACAGGAGACAAGGGGCACGATGTTTTACCTGTGGTCGGGCCCTCTCGATGGAGGTAATACCCTACTCCTGCTTGATTAATATTGATGATATGGGTAGTACAAGAGTAGATCTACCACGAGACCAAGGAGGCTAAACCCTAGAAGCTAGCCTATGGTATGATTGTTGTTCGTCCCTACGGACTAAAACCCTCCGGTTTATATAGACACCGGATAGGTTAGGGTTACACAGTCGGTTACAATGGTAGGAGATCTACATATCCGTATCACCAAGCTTGCCTTCCACGCCAAGGAAAGTCCCATCGACACGGGACGAAGTCTTCAATCTTGTATCTTCATAGTCTTGGAGTCCGGCCGTGACGATAGTCCGGCTATCCGGACACCCCCTAGTCCGGGACTCCCTCAGCCGTCTCCCTTGGCGATCCTGGTAAGACAATGGCATTTCCGAGTGGTGTGGTTGGACGGCTTCGCACCACTGTGGAACTTGCAGGGTGCGTCAAGAGTCTGCTCATAAAAGAAAGCAGGTAGCCAATAGGGCTTGCCGCCCTTCTGGCGCTTGGATGGAGGCTGCCCTTCTGGCTGCTGGTCTTCGACTGTCGCCACCTGCTGGCTTGTGGAAGCCGGCTGCATGGCCTTGCACTTGTTGTCGCTTGGTTGCTGGCGCCAACTGGTGTCGCCAGCCGGGGTCAGAGGAGCCTGAGGGGCCACTTTGCCAGATGCATCAACTTGTATTTCTCCCTTCATGGAGGAGTCGGCCATGGCATATTTATCTGCTATGATCAGCAGCTCGTCGAGGGTTGCCGGCTCGTTGCAAAGAAGTCGGTGCTTGTGGAGGGTGCCCTCTCGGCACCCAGTGGTGAAGTACCTCGTCGCAAAGAATTCTATATCATTTCCCATCAATAGTATGTCATCCACATATAATATGAGAAATCCTAAAGAGCTCCCACTCACTTTCTTGTAAACACAGGCTTCTCCATAAGTCTGTGTAAACCCAAACGCTTTGATCATCTCATCAAAGCGAATGTTCCAACTCCGAGATGCTTGCACCAGCCCATAGATTGAGCGCTGGAGCTTGCATACCTTGTCAGCATTCTTAGGATCAAAAAAACCTTCCGGTTGCATCATATACAATTCTTCCTTATAATCATAGAATGCGGCAACTGCTAACATGATTCGGACGGACTTCAGCTTCACTACGGGTGAGAAGGTATCATCGTAGTCAACCCCTTGAACTTGTCGATAACCCTTAGCGACAAGCCGAGCCTTATAGATGGTTACATTTCCATCCGTGTCTGTCTTCTTCTTAAAGATCCATTTATTTTCTATGGATCGCCGATCATCGGGCAAGTCAGTCAAAGTCCATACTTCGTTTTCATACATGGATCCTATCTCGGATTTCATGGCTTCAAGCCATTTGTCGGAATCCGGGCCCGCCATCGCTTCTTCATAGTTCAAGGTTCACCATTGTCTAACAACATGATTTCCGGGACAGGGTTGTCGTACCACTCACAGTGCGGAAT
The DNA here is from genome assembly GCA_021605145.1 of Aegilops bicornis. Classification (NCBI taxonomy): domain Eukaryota; kingdom Viridiplantae; phylum Streptophyta; class Magnoliopsida; order Poales; family Poaceae; genus Aegilops; species Aegilops bicornis. The sequence continues at coordinate 731,867,215 of CM038673.1, forward strand.
GTATCCTTGTGGACCCTCTGAAGGTCGAGAGCAACTTGATCTGAAGTTTCATGATCATCATCATTAACTTCCTCTCTAGTCAATGCAGGCACCACAGAAACATTTTCTTGAGCTGCGCTACTCTCTGGTTCAAGAGGCAATACCTCACCAAGTTCTACCTTCCTCCCACTTACTTCTTTCGAGAGACACTCTTTCTCTAGAAAGTATCCATTCTTGGCAACAAAGATCTTGCCTTCGGATCTGAGGTAGAAGGTATACCCAGTAGTTTCCTTAAGGTATCCTATGAAGACGCATTTTTCCGATTTGGGTTCGAGCTTTACAGGTTGAAGTTTCTTGACATAAGCATCGCATCCCCAAACTTTCAGAAATGACAGCTTAGGTTTCTTCCCAAACCATAATTCATACAGTGTCGTCTCAACGGATTTCGACGGAGCCCTATTTAAAGTGAATGCGGCAGTCTGTATAGCATAACCCGAAAATGATAGAGGTAGATCGGTAAGAGACATCATAGATCGCACCATATCTAATAGAGTGCGATTACGACGTTCGGACACACCATTACGCTGAGGTGTTCCAGGCAGCATGAGTTGTGAAACAATTCCACATTTCCTTAAGGGCGTTCCAAATTCGTGACTCAAATATTCCCCTTCACGGTCTGATCGTAAGAACTTTATTTCCTGTCACGTTGATTCGCAACCTCACTCTGAAATTCCTTGAACTTTTCAAAGGTCTCAGACTTCTGTTTCATTAAGTAGATATACCCATATCTACCTAAGTCATCAGTGAGGGTGAGAACATAGCGATAACCACCGCGAGCCTCAAAACTCATTGGACCACACACATCAGTATGTATGGTTTCCAATAAGTTGGTTGCTCGCTCCGTTGTTCCGGAGAACGGAGTCTTGGTCATTTTTCCCATGAGGCCCGGTTCGCGCGTGTCAAATGATTCATAATCAAGAGACTCCAAAAGTCCATATGCATGGAGTTTCTTCATGCGTTTGACACCAATGTGACCAAGGCGGCAGTGCCACAAGTATGTGGGACTATCATTATCAACCTTACATCTTTTGGCATTCACACTATTTATGTGTAACATCGCGTTCGAGATTCAATAAGAATAAACCATTGACCAGCGGGGCATGACCATAAAACATATCTCTCGTATAAATAGAACAACCATTACTCTCAGATTTAAATGAGTAGCCATCTCGTATTAAACGAGATCCAGATACAATGTTCCTGCTCAAAGCTGGCACTAAATAACAATTATTGAGGTTTAAAACTAATCCCGTAGGTAAATGTAGAGGTAGCGTGCCGATGGCGATCACATCGACCTTGGAACCATTCCCGACGCGCATCTTCACCTCGTCCTTCGCCAGTCTCCGCTTATTCCGCAGCTCCTATTTTGAGTTACAAATATGAGAACCGCACCGGTATCAAATACCCAAGAGCTACTATGAGTGCTGGTTAGGTACACATCAATAACATGTATATCACATATTCCTTTGGTATTGCCGGCCTTCTTATCCGCTAAGTACTTGGGGCAGTTCCGCTTCCAGTGACCGTTTCCCTTGCAATAAAAGCACTGAGTCTCGGGCTTGGGTCCATTCTTTGGCTTCTTCCCGGCAACTGGCTTACCTGGCGCGGCAACTCCCTTGTCGTCCTTCTTGAAGTTCTTCTTACCCTTGCCTTTCTTGAAACTAGTGGTTTTATTGACCATCAACCCTTGATGTTCCTTTTTGATATCCACCTCCGCTGATTTCAGCATTGAATATACCTCAGGGATGGTTTTCTCCATCCCCTGCATATTGAAATTCATCACGAAGCTCTTGTAGCTAGGTGGGAGCGACTGAAGGATACTGTCAACGACCGGGTCATCCAGGAGATTAACTCCCAGCTGAGACAAGCGGTTGTGCAACCCAGACATTTTGAGTATGTGCTCGCTGATGGAACTATTGTCCTCCATCTTACAACTGTAGAACTTGTCGGAGACTTCATAACTCTCGACTCGGGCATGAGCTTGGAAAACCATTTTCAGCTCTTGGAACATATCATATGCTCCGTGCTGCTCAAAACGCTTTTGGAGCCCCGGTTCTAAGCTCTAAAGCATGCCGCACTGAACCAGGGAGTAATCATCACTACGCGACTGCCAGGCGTTCATAACGTCTTGAGTTGCTGGGAAAACAGGTGCTTCACCTAGCGGTGCATCAAGGACATATGCTTTCTTGGCAGCTATGAGGATGATCCAAACGTTATGGACCCAGTCCGTGTAGTTGCTACCATCGTCTTTCAGCTTGGTTTTCTCTAGGAATGCGTTGAAGTTGAGGGCAACATTAGCATGGGCCATTTGATCTACAAGACATATTGCAAAGATTTTTAGACTATGTTCATGATAATTAAGTTCATCTAATCAAATTATTTAATGAACTCCCACTCAGAAAGACATCCCTCTAGTCATCTAAGTGATACATGATCTGAATCGACTAGGCCGTGTCCGATCATCACGTGAGACGGACTAGTCATCAACGGTGAACATCTCCATGTTGATCGTATCTACTATACGACTCATGTTCAACCTTTCGGTCTCTTGTGTTCCAAGGCCATGTCTGTACATGCTAGGCTCATCAAGTCAACCTAAGTGTTTTGCATGTGTAAATCTGGCTTACACACGGTGTATTCGAACGTTAGAATCTATCACACCCGATCATCACGTGGTGCTTCGAAACAACGAACCTTCGCAACGGTGCACAGTTAGGAGGAACACTTTCTTGAAATTTTAACGAGGGATCATCTTATTTAAGCCACCGTCGTTCTAAGCAAAAAAGATGTAAAACATGATAAGCATCACATGCAATCAAATAGTGACATGATATGGCCAATATCATTTTGCTCCTTTTGGTCACCATCTTCGGGGCGCCATGATCATCATCGTCACCGGCATGACACCACGATCTCCATCATCATGATCTCCATCATCGTGTCTTCATGAAGTTGTCTCGCCAACTATTAATTCTACTACTATAGCTAATGGTTAGCAATAAAGTAAAGTAATTACATGGCGTTTTCATTGACACGCAGGTCATACAATAAATTAAAACAGCTCCTATGGCTCCTGCCGGTTGTCATACTCATCGACATGCAAGTCATGATTCCTATTACAAGAACATGATCAATCTCATACATCACATATATCATTCATCACATCCTTTTGGCCATATCACATCACACGGCATATGCTGCAAGAACAAGTTAGACGTCCTCTAATTGTTGTTGCAAATTTTTATGTGGCTGCTATAGGTTTCTAGCAAGAATGTTTCTTACCTACGCGAAAACCACAACGTGATATGCCAATTTCTGTTTACCCTTCATAAGGACCCTTTTCATCGAATCTGATCCGACTAAAGTGGGAGAGACAGACACCCGCTAGACACCTTATGCAACTAGTGCATGTCAGTCGGTGGAACCTGTATCACGTAAGCGTACGTGTATGGTCGGTCCGGGCTGCTTCATCCCACGATGCCGCCGAATCAAGATAAGACTAGTAACGGAAAGTAAATTGACAAAATCGACGCCCACAACAACTTGTGTTCTACTCGTGCATAGAAACTACGCATAGACCAAGCTCATGATGCCACTGTTGGGGATCGTTGCAGAAATTAAAATTTTCTACGCATTGCTACATCTTGAGCTTGTGTTGGTTTTCCCCGAAGAGGAGAGGATGATGTAGCAGAGTAGCGTATGTATTTCCCTTAGTTTTTGAGAACCAAGGTATCAATCCAGTAGGAGGCCACGCGCAAGTCCCTCGTACCTACAAAAAGCAAATAACTCCTCGCAACCAACGCGAATAGGGGTTGTCAATCCCTTCACGGTCACTAACGAGAGTGAGATCTGATAGAGATGATAGATAATATTTTTGGTATTTTTGGTATAAAGATGCAAAGTAAAATAAAAGGCAAAGTACAAAAGAAAAGCAATAATAAAGCGTAGGAAGATTAATATGATGAAAATAGACCCGGGGGCCATAGATTTTACTAGTGGCTTCTCTCAAGAGCATAAGTATTTTACGGTGGGTGAACGAATTACTGTTGAGCAATTGACAGAACTGAGCATAGTTATGAGAGTATCTAGGTATGATCATGTATATAGGCATCATGTCCGAGACAAGTAGACCGACTCCTGCCTGCATCTACTACTATTACTCCACTCATCGACCGCTATCCAGCATGCATCTAGAGTATTAAGTTAATGAAAACAGAGTAACGCCTTAAGCAAGATGACATGATGTAGAGGAATAAATTCATGCAATATGATAAATACCCCATCTTGTTATCCTCGATGGCAACAATACAATACGTGCCTTGCTGCCCCTCATCACGGGAAAGGACACCGCAAGATTGAACCCAAAGTTAAGCACTTCTCCCATTGCAAGAACTACCAATCTAGTTGGCCAAACCAAACGGATAATTCGAAGAGACTTGCAAAGATAACCAATCATACATAAAAGAATTCAGAGAAGATTCAAATATTGCTCATAGATAATCTTGATCATAAACCCACAATTCATTGATCTCAACAAACACACCGCAAAAAGAAGATTACATCGAATAGATCTAAGAGAGAGGGGGAGAACATTGTATTGAGATAAAAAAAGAGAGAAGAAGCCATCTAGCTACTAACTATGGACCCGAAGGTCTGAAGTAAACTACTAACACTTCATCGGAGAGGCTATGATGATGATGATGTAGAAGCCCTCCGTGGTGGAATCCCCTTCCGGCGGAGCTCCGGAACACCCAAGATGGGATCTCGTGGATACAGAAAGTTGCGGCGGTAGAATTAGGTTTTTGGCTCAGATTCGATCTGTTGGGGAATGCGTAGGTATATATAGGAGGAAGGAGTACATCGGTGGAGCTTCGGGGGGCCCACGAGGCAGGGGGGCGCACCCTAAGGGGGGGGGGGCGCCCTCCACCCTCGTGGTCGCCTCCCTCCTTTCTTGACCAAGGGTCCAAGTCTCCTCGATCTTATCTGATGAGAAAATCACGTTCCCGAAGATTTTATTCCGTTTGGACTCCGTTTGATATTCCGTTTCTTCGAAATACTGAAATAGGCAAAAAAAACAGCAATTCTGGGCTGGGCCTCCGGTTAATAGGTTAGTCCCAAAAGTAATATAAAAGTGGAAAATAAAGCCCAATATGGTCCAAAACAGTAGATAATATAGCATGTAGCAATCAAAAATTATAGATACGTTGGAGACGTATCAGGCATCCCCAAGCTTAATTCCTGCTCGTCCTCGAGTAGGTAATGATAAAAAAGAGAATTTTTGATGCAGAGTGCTACTTGGCATAATTTTAATGTAACTCTTCTTAATTGTGGTATGAATATTCAGATCCGAAAGATTCAAAACAAAAGTTCATATTGATATAAAAACAATAATACTTCAAGCATACTAACTAAGCAATTATGTTTTCTCAAAATAACATGGCCAAAGAAAGTTCATCCCTACAAAATCATATAGTTTAGTCATGCTCCATTTTCGTCACATAAGAATGCTCTCATCATGCACAACCCCGATGACAAGCCAAGCAATTGTTTCATACTTTAGTAATCTCAAACCTGTAAACTTTCACGCAATATATGAGCGCGAGCCATGGACATAGCACTATGGGTGGAATAGAATATAATGATGGGGGTTATGTGGAGAAGACAAAAAAGGAGAAGATCTTCCATCAACGAGGCTAATCAACGGGCTATGGAGATGCCCATCAATTGATGTTAATGCAAGGAGTAGGGATTGCCATGCAACGGATGCACTGGAGCTATAAATGTATGAAAGCTCAACAAAAGAAACTAAGTGAGTGTGCATCCAACTTGCTTGCTCACGAAGACCTAGGGCAATTTGAGGAAGCCCATAGTTGGAATATACAAGCCAAGTTCAATAATGAAAAATTCCCACTAGTATATGAAAGTGACAAAATATGAAACTCTCTATATGAAAAACATGGTGCTACTTTGAAGCACAATATATGAGACTCACTATATGAAGAACATGGTGCTACTTTGAAGCACAAGTGTGGAAAAAGAGATAGTAACATTGCCCCCTTTTATTTATCCTTTTTTTGGCCTTCTTTTTTTCTTTTGGCCTTTCTCTCTTTTTCTTTGGGACAACGCTCTAGAAAATGATGATCATCACACTTATTTATTTACAACTCAATGATTACAACTCGATACTAGAACAAAGTATGACTCTATATGAATGCCTCCGGCGGTGTACCGAGATATGCAATGAATTAAGAGTGTCATGTATGAAAGAACAATGAACGGTGGCTTTGCCACAAATACTATGTCAACTACATGATCATGCTAAGCAATATGACAATGATGAATGTGTCATGAAGAACGATATGGTGGAAAGTTGCATGGCAATATATCTCGGAATGTCTATGGAAATGTCATAATAGGTAGGTATGGTGGCTGTTTTGAGGAAGATATAAGGAGGTTTATGTGTGAAAGAGCGTATCATATCACGGGGTTTGGATGCACCGGCGAAGTTTGCACCAACTCTCAATGTGAGAAAGGGCAATGCACGGCAATCAAGAGGCTAGCAATGATGGAAGGGTGAGAATGCGTATAATCCATGGACTCAACATTAGTCATAAAGAACTCACATACTTATTGCAAAAATCTACAAGCCATAAAAAACCAAAGCACTACGCGCATGCTTCTAGGGGGATAGATTGGTAGGAAAAGACCATCGCTCGTCCCCGACCGCCACTCATAAGGAGGACAATCAAATAACACCTCATGTTTCAAACTTTTTACATAACGTTTACCATACGTGCATGCTACGGGACTTGCAAACTTCCACACAAGCATTTCTCAAATTCACAACAACTCAACTAGCACGACTTTGATACTATCACCTCCATATCTCAAAACAATTATCAAGCATCAAACTTTTCTTAGTATTCAACACACTCAAAAGAAAGTTTTACAAAACTTGAATACCAAGCATATTATTATTTTGAGCAAATTACCATGCTATTTAAGACTCTCAAAATAATCTAAGTGAAGCATGAGAGATTAATAGTTTCTTTAAAACAAATCCACCATCGTGCTCTAAAAGATATAAGTGAAGTACTAGAGCAAAACTATAAAGTTCAAAAGATATAAGTGAAGCACATAGAGCAAAACTATAAAGCTCAAAAGATATAAGTGAAGCACATAGAGTATTCTAACAAATTACAATTCATGTATGGCTCTCTCAAAAGGTGTGTACAGCAAGGATGATTGTGGTAAACTAACAAGCAAAGACGGAAATAATACAAGACGCTCCAAGCAAAACACATATCATGTGGTGAATAAAAATATAGCTCCAAGTAAAGTTACCGATGGAAGTGGACGAAAGAGGGGATGCCTTCCAGGGCATCCCCAAGCTTTGACTTTTTGGTGTCCTTCGATTATCTTGGGGGTGCCATGCGCATCCCCAAGCTTAGGCTCTTGCCACTCCCTGTTCCATAATCCATCAAAAAAATTCACCCAAAACTTGAAAACTTCACAACATAAAACTCAACAGAAATCTCGTAAGCTCCGTTAGCGAAAGAAAACAAAAGACCACTTCAAGGTACTGTAATGAACTCACTCTTTATTTATGTCTGTGTTAAACTTACTGTATTCCAACTTCTCTATGGATTATAAACTATTTTACTAGCCATAGATTCATCAAAATAAGCAAACACACGAAAAACAGAACAGTCTGTAGTAATCTGTAACTAACGCAAACTTCTGGACCTCAAAAATTTCAGCAAAAATAGGAAGACCTAGGAAATTTGTTTATTGATCATCAGCAATTTGAATCACTATTTTATCACGTTCTGGTGATTCTTAACAATTTTTTTCGTGAACAGAATGTTTCTGGAAATTACAGCAAGAACAAATAACTATTATCCAAAAGATCCTATAGGTTTAACTTGGCACAAACACTCATTAAAACATAAAACCACATCTAAACAGAAGGTAGATGGATTATTTATTCCTAAACAGAAACAAAAACAAAAACTAAAAATAAAATTGGGTTGCCTCCCAACAAGTGCTATCGTTTAACGCCCCTAGCTAGGCATAAAACCAAGGATACCTAGTGCCGTAGTAATAAGATAGATCAGTGAAACTCATTTCATACTCCCCACGTTCGGCAGCAAGTTTTCTTTGAGGCAAGAAAAAGTAATAAAAGGGCTAAATTTAATAGGGCAAAAATCCCCAAGATCAATTTTAGGAGGTATAGGTTCCTCTTTCGGCCCTTCGTATTGCACAACCAATTTATCAACTTTAAGTAATTTCTCTTCAAGCAAAGCATTAAAATTCTTTTTGCATTCATAAACTCTTTAACACTATTCTGAAATTCAGAGGGCATCTTATTAAAATTTCCATAAGAGTTGTTGTAGGAATTTCCATAATTATTAGAAGGATTACTAGGATAGGGCTTAGGATTAAAATTCCTTCTATATGCGTTGTTACCAAAATTATTCCTACCAACAAAATTCACATCCATAGATTCATTATTATTCTCAATCAAACTAGACAAAGGCATATCATTAGGATCAGCAGAAACACTCTTAGTAGCAAATAGTTTCATAAGTTCATCCATCTTTCCACTCAAAACATTGATTTCTTCTATCGCATGCACTTTTTTATTAGTAGATCTTTCAGTGTGCCATTGAGAATAATTAACCATAATATTATCTAGGAGTTTAGTAGCATCTCCTAAAGTGATTTCCATAAAAGTGCCTCCCGCGGCCGAATCTAAAAGGTTTCTAGAAGAAAAATTCAATCCGGCATAAAAATTCTGTATAATCATCCACAAATTTAAACCATGAGTAGGGCAATTACGTATCGTTAATTTCATTATCTTCCAAGCTTGTGCAACATGTTCATGATCAAGTTGCTTAAAATTCATAATGTCGTTTCTAAGAGAGATGATCTTAGCGGGGGGAAAATACTTAGAGATAAAAGCATCTTTGCACTTGTTCCAAGAATCAATACTATTTTTAGGCAAAGACGAAAACGAAGCTTTAGCACGATCTCTAAGCGAGAAAGGGAATAGCTTCAATTTAACAACATCATTGTCAACATATTTCTTCTTTTGCATATCACACAATTCTACGAAGCTATTTAAATGAGTAGCGGCATCTTCACTAGGAAGGCCGGCGAATTGATCTTTCATAATGAGATTCAATAAAGCAGCATTGATTTCACAAGATTCAGTATTGGCAAGAGGAGCAATCGGAGTGCTAAGGAAATCATTATTGTTGGTATTAGTAAAGTCACACAATTTGGTATTATCTTGAGCCATAGTGACAAGCAAGCAATCCAACACATGAGCAAACAAGCGAACGAGAAAAAGGCAAACGGAAAAGAGAGGGCGAATAAAACGGCAAGGGTGAAGTGGGGAAGAGGAAAACGAGAGGCAAATAGCAAATAATGTAATGCGAGAGATAAGGGATTGTGATGGGTACTTGGTATGACTTTTGCGTAGACTCCACGGCAACGGCGCCAGAAATGGATCATTGTCGGGAGTCCAAATCTTGACTTGACCTTGCGTAAGCCTCCCCGGCAACGGCGCCAGAAATCCTTCTTGCTACGTCTTGAGCTTGCGTTGGTTTTCCCCGAAGAGGAGAGGATGATGCAGCAGAGTAGCGTAAGTGTTTCCCTCAGTTTTTGAGAACCAAGGTATCAATCCAGTAGGAGGCCATGCACAAGTCCCTCGTACCTACACAAAACAAATAGCTCCTCGCAACCAATGCGAATAGGGGTTGTCAATCCCTTCATGGTCACTTACGAGAGTGAGATCTGATAGAGATGATAGATAATATTTTTGGTATAAAGATGCAAAGTAAAATAAAAAGGCAAAGTAAAAAACCAAAGCAATAATAAAGAAACTAAGTGGGTGTGCATCCAACTCGCTTGCTCACGAAGACCTAGGGCATTTGAGGAAGCCCATCATTGGAATATACAAGCCAAGTTCTATAATGAAAAATTCCCACTAGTATATGAAAGTGATAAAATAAGAGACTCTCTATCATGAAGATCATGGTGCTACTTTTAAGCACAAGTGTGGTAAAAGGATAGTAACATTGTCCCTTCTCTCTTTTTCTCTCATCAATTTTTTTATTTGGGCCGGCCTCTTCTTTTTTTTCGTCCGAAGTCACATCCCGACTTGTGGGGGAATCATAGTCTTCATCATCCTTTCCTCACTTGGGACAATGCTCTAATAATGATGATCATCACACTTTTATTTTTCTTACAACTCAACAATTACAACTCGATACTTAGAACAAAACATGACTCTATATGAATGCCTCCAGCGGTGTACCGGGATATGCAATGAAACATGAGTAACATGTATGAAAGAATTATGAACAGTGGCTTTGCCACAAATACGATGTCAACTACATGATCATGCTAGCAATATGACAATGATGGAGCGTGTCATAATAAACGGAATGGTGGAAAGTTGCATGGCAATATATCTCGGAATGGCTATGGAAATGCCATGATAGGTAGGTATGGTGGCTGTTTTGAGGAAGGTATATGGTGGGTGTATGATACCGGCGAAAAGTGCGCGGTATTAGAGAGGCTAGCAATAGTGGAAGGATGGGAAAAAGTGCGTATAATCCATGGACTCAACATTAGTCATAAAGAACTCATATACTTATTGCGAAAATCTAGAAGTTATCAAAGCAAAGTCTTACGCGCATGCTCCTAGGGGGATAGATTGGTAGGAAAAGACCATCGCCGTCTCCCCGACCGCCACTCATAAGGAAGACAATCAATAAATAAATCATGCTCGAAGTTCATCACATAACGGTTCACCATACGTGCATGCTACGGGAATCACAAACTTCAACACAAGTATTCTTTGAATTCACAACTACTCAACTAGCATGACTCTAATATCATCATCTTCATATCTCAAAACAATTATCAAGCATCGAACTTATCTTAGTATTCAACGCACTCAAAAGAAAGTTCCACATATCCTGAATCCCAAGTATATTAACATTAAGCAAATTACCATGCTATTAACGACTCTCAAAATAATCTAAGTGAAGCATGGGAGATCAACTTTCTTTAAAACAAATCCACCACCATGCTCTAAAAGATCTAAGTGAAGAACTAGAGCAAAAATTATCACGTTCAAAAAGATGTAAGTGAAGCACTATGAGCAAAACTATCAAGCTCAAAAGATATAAGTGAAGCACATAGAGTATTCTATCAAATTCCAATTCATGTATGGCTCTACCAAAAGGTGTGTACAGCAAGGATGATTGTGGTAAACTAACAAGCAAAGACGCAAATAATACAAGACGCTCCAAGCAAAACACATATCATGTGGTGAATAAAAATATAGCTCCAAGTAAATTACCGATGGAAGTGGATTTAAAGAGGGATGCCTTCCGGGCATCCCCAAGCTTTGACTTTTGGTGTCCTTGGATTATCTTGGGGTGCCATGGGCATCCCCAAGCTTAGGCTCTTGCCACTCCTTGTTCCATAATCCATCAAAAGAATTCACCCAAAACTTGAAAACTTCACAACACAAAACTCAATAGAAATCTCGTGAGCTCCGTTAGTGAAAGAAAACAAAAGACTAATTTAAGGTACTGTAATGAACTCATTCTTTATTTATATTGGTGTTAAACCTACTGTATTCCAACTTCTCTATGGATCATAAACTATTTTACTAGCCATAGATTCATCAAAATAAGCAAACAACACACGCAAAACAGAATCTGTCAAAAACAGAACAGTCTGTAGTAATCTGTAACTAACGCAAACTTCTGAAACATAAAAAGTCCTACAAAAATTAGAAGACCTGGAATTTTTTTTTATTGATCAGCAGCAATTGGAATCAGTATTTTATCACGTTCTGGTGATTTTTAACAATTCGGGCACTGAGCGCAAAGTTTCTGGAAATTACAGCAAGATCAAATAACTATCATCCAAGAAGATCCAATAGGTTTAACTTGGCACAAACACTAATTAAAGGATAAAACCACATCTAAACAGAGGCTAGATGGATTATTTATTCCTAAACATAATAAAAAACAAAAAACTAAAAATAAAATTGGGTTGCCTCCCAACAAGCGCTATCGTTTAACACCCCTAGCTAGGCATTGAGATTCAATGATGCTCACAAGAAAGACAAGAATTGAGGCACAAAGAGAGCATCATAAAACATGTGACAAACACACTTAAGTCTAACATACTTACTATGCATAGGCATATTATAGGCAAACAAATTATCGTAGCAAGCAAAAACTAGCATATGAAAGGAAGCGGAAAGGAACAATAGCAATCTCGACATAACGAGAGGTAATTTAGTAACCTGAAAATTTCTATGACCATATTTTCCTCTCTCATAATAATTAAATGTAGGATGATAGGAAAATTCAACAAAATAGCTATCACAAAGTATATTCTCAACATGATCCACATGCATGCAAAGTTGATACTCTTCCAAAATAGTGGGATTATCATTAACTAAAGTCATGACCTTTCCAAACCCACTTTTATCAAAAACTTCATAAGATTGAAAATTCTCCAAATATGTGGGATCTAAAGTTGACACTCTTCTGAACCCACTTTCAGTATTATTGCAAACAATATTATCAATCTCATATTCATCATGGGGCTTAAATAAATTTTCAAGATCATAAGAAGAATCACCCAATCATGATCATTGAGACAAGTAGTAGACATAGCAAAACTAGCATCCCCAAGCTTATGGTTTTGCATCTTATTAGCACAATTGACATCAAAAGAGTTTATAATAAAATCATTGCAATCATGATTTTTATTCAAAGATCTATCGTGAGTCACTTCACGGATTTCAGGCAAAACCTTATAAAGATAATCTAGTGCATCCAAATCACTAGGAATTGGTTCATCATAATCGGATCTCTTAAAAAGATTGGCAAGCGGATGAGGATCCATAGACTTTTAGCAAGCGAAGATGCAAGCAAAAATAAGGTACATGGTAACACAAGATTGAACGGAGGAAGGGCGAATAAAACGGCAAGGGTGAAGTGGGGGAGAGGAAAACGAGAGGCAAATGGCAAATAATGAAATGCGAGAGATAGGGATTGTGATGGGTACTTGGTATGTTGACTTTTGCGTAGACTCCCCGACAACGGCGCCAGAAATCCTTCTTGCTACGTCTTGAGCTTGCGTTGGTTTTCCCCGAAGAGGAGAGGATGATGCAGCACAGTAGCGTAAATATTTCCCTCAGTTTTTGAGAACCAAGGTATCAATCCAGTAGGAGGCCACGCACAAGTCCCTCGTACCTGCACAAAATGATAGCTACTCGCAACCAACGAGATTAGGGGTTGTCAATCCCTTCACGGTCACTTACGAGAGTGAGATCTGATAGAGATAATATTTTTGGTATTTTTGGTAAAAAGATGCAAAGTGAAAAGTAAAAAATCAAAGTAAAAGCAAAGCAAGTATAAAAGTGATAGAGATTGATATGATGAGAATAGACCCGTGGAACATAGGTTTCACTAGTGGCTTCTCTTAAGAGGATAAATATTCTACGGTGGGTGAACAAATTACTGTTGAGCAATTGACAGAATTGAGCATAGTTATGAGTATATCTAGGTATGATCATGTATATAGGCATCACTTCCGAGACAAGTTGACCGAATCGATTCTGCATCTACTACTATTACTCCACTCATCGACCGCTATCCAGCATGCATCTAGAGTATTAAGTTAAAAACAGAGTAATGCCTTAAGCAAGATGACATGATGTAGAGGAATAAATTCATGCAATATGATAAATACCCCATCTTGTTATCCTCGATGGCAACAATACAATACGTGCCTTGCAACCCTTTACATCACTTTGGGTAAGGACACCGCAAGATTGAACCCAAAGCCATGCACTTCTCCATTGCAAGAACTACCAATCTAGTTGGCCAAACCAAACGGATAATTCGAAGAGACTTGCAAAGATAAATCAATCATACATAAAAGAATTCAAAGAATATTCAAATATTATTCATAGATAAGCTAGATCATAAACCCACAATTCATCGGTCTCAAGAAACACACCGCAAAAAGAAGATTACATCGAATAGATCTGCAGGAGAGAGGGGGAGAACATTGTATTGGGATCCAAAAAGAGAGAAGAAGCCATCTAGCTACTAGCTATGGACCCGAAGGTCTGAGGTAAACTACTCACACTTCATCGGAGAGGCTATGGTGTTGATGTAGAAGCCCTCTATGGTGGATGCCCCTCCGGCGGAGCTCCGGAACAGGCCCCAAGATGGGATCTCATGGATACAGGAAGTTGCAGCGGTGGAATTAGGTTTTTGGCTCGTGTTCTGATCGTTTGGGGGTACGTAGGTATATATAGGAGGAAGGAGTACGTCGGTGGAGCATCAGGGGGCCCACAAGGCAGGGGGGCGCGCCCTAGGCGGGGCGCCCCCCACCCTCGCGACCGCCTCCGATGTTCCTTGGCGTAGGGTCCAAGTCTCCTGGATCACGTTCGGTGAGAAAATCACGTTTCCGAAGGTTTCATTCCGTTTGGACTCCGTTTGATATTCTGTTTCTTCAAACACTGAAAAAGGCAAAAAACAGCAATTCTGGGTTGTGCCTCCGGTTGATAGGTTAGTCCCAAAAGTAATATAAAAGTGGAAAATAAAGCCCATTATAGTCCAAAACAATAGATAAAGTAGCATGGAGCAATAAAAAATTATAGATACGTTGGAGACGTATCAGGCATCCCCAAGCTTAATTCCTGCTTGTCCTCGAATAGGTAAATGATAAAAAGAGAATTTTTGATGCGGAGTGATACTTTGGCATAATTTCAATGTAAATCTTCTTAATCATGGTATGAATATTCAGATCCAAAAGATTCAAGACAAAAGTTCATATTGACATAAAAATAATAATACTTCAAGCATACTAACTAAGCAATTATGTCTTCTCAAAATAACATGGCCAAAGAAAGTTATCCCTACAAAATCATATAGTCTGTTTGTGCTCCATCTTCCCCACACAAAGTATTTAAATCATGCACAACCCCGATGACAAACCAAGCAATTGTTTCATACTTTAACATTTTCAAAACTTTTTCAATCTTCACGCAATACATGAGCGTGAGCCATGGATATAGCACTATATGTGGAATAGAATGGTGGTTGTGGGGAAGAAAAAAAAGAGGGAAGATAGTCTCACATCAACTAGGCGTATCAACAGGCTATGGAGATGCCCATCAATAGATATCAATGTGAGTGAGTAGGGATTGCCATGCAACGGATGCACTAGAGCTATAAGTATATGAAAGCTCAACAAAAGAAACTAAGTGGGTGTACATCCAACTCGCTTGCTCACGAAGACCTAGGGCATTTGAGGAAGCCCATCATTGGAATATACAAGCCAAGTTCTATAATGAAAAATTCCCACTAGTATATGAAAGTGATAAAATGAGAGACTCTCTATCATGAAGATCATGGTGCTACTTTGAAGCACAAGTGTGGCAAAAGGATAGTAACATTGTCCCTTCTCTCTTTTTCTCTCATCATTTTCTTTATTCGGGCCTTTTCTCTTTTTTATGGCCTCTTCTTTCTTTTTTTTCGTCCGGAGTCTCATCCCGACTTGTGGGGGAATCATAGTCTCCATCATCCTTTCCTCACTTGGGACAATGCTCTAATAATGATGATCATCACACTTTTATTTTTCTTACAACTCAACAATTAGAACTCGATACTTAGAACAAAATATGACTCTATATGAATGCCTCCATGTAACATCCCAAATTTCCCATTTGGAATGTTTTACAATTATAGCTAAGCATCTATGCATTATTGTTTGAATTGATTGACATTTGAATTATTTTCAGAGGCTTTTGAGTTTGTTGGAATTTGAATTCAAATTGGCAGTTGAATTTACTTCAAAACAATGCCTGACAAATACTTGAGAAAAGTATGAGAGGAGTAAACATGACACTCCAAAATGTCAAGAAAAGTTTTGCCAAAAGTTTGAATTCAAATTTTTTTTTATTTTGGATTTCTAGAAAATTTTTTTTTAAAGTTTGAGTTTTGCCCCTTGAAAAATGTCCAAATTGTAGGGTAAATTCCCCTGATAATTTTGATATATATATATGTCCTATATAAAATATATATTTTTTATATATTCCCTCCTCTCCCTAATTCAAAAAAAAATAATTAGAAAAAAAAAAAACCCCCAGTGCGCCCGGCCCGAATGACCCGGCCAGTAGCCAGCCAACGGCCAAGCGCAGCCACCCGGCCTTGAGCCGGCCTGCCCCATCGCCCGCGCCCGAATCCCCTCCCCCTCGGTCGCCCGACCGAAACCCTCTCCTCCCTCTCTCACCGATGCGCCGGCCCCACCTCGTCTCTTTCCCCTCGCCCACGCCTCCCCACGCCAGAACCACCGCCGCCGCCGCCGGAATCCCGGAGATCTCGGGATCGCCTCCCCGATTCGCCCCCTCCTCCAAGTCGACCCCGCCCCTATAAATACCTCGCCCCTCACCCCGTTCCGCCCCTCCCCGACCCCCGAAACCCTCTCCGCTCGCCGCCATCGCTCGCCGGAGCCGAGTGCCCCCGCCGCGCCATTGCCGCCCCACCGAGCTACTCCGACCCCCCCGAGCTCCAACGACTCCACCCCCGACCTCCCCTCGAGCCGCCGCACCCGCCGGACGTCTCCGCCGTCGTCCCCGACCACCGGAGCCACCGCGCCGTCGCCGCCCGAGCCGCCGTCGTCCGTCGCCGTCGTCGCCACCGCGGTAAGCCGCCGGAACCCCCCACCACCGTCCGATCTAAAACCTAGGGCCTAGATTAGATCTACGAAGGGGTACGTTTTATTTTAAAAAGACCGGTTTTGTTACGGTTTTTTTTGGTTTAGTTAGCGGTTTAGTTAGACCGGCCCGATCGGTTTATTCTCTCGGGCACGCTTTAGTTATATGACGCCTGAGCGTTAGATAGGCCCGTTAGCGCTAGTTTTTCCTTTTAGTTATATTTTTTCGTTTCTATTTTAACAGAATAGTTCCAGTTTTGTAAAATCCATATCTTTTAGGTCACTTAATATTTTTAGTTGATTCTTTTTTTTGTTAGTTTGCAAATTTGTTTTAGTTTCTGTAGAAAATATGTTTGGCCATGTTTAAATCATTAGAAATTGTTTTATTTTAGTTTTAGACAGATTAGTATTTCTGCTATAAAATGAGTTAGGATTATTTTATTTTAGTGATTCTTTTTGTCACTGCTTTGTTTTGACTTTGCCTAGCAGTAGGAATTTATTTGTGTTTTTTTTTGATAAAAAAAATAGTTTTAGTTGAAATCATGTGTTTCTTGTTTATTTAACTAGCTACTGTTTTCCTATTGTTTTGTTTAGTAAATAATTTTGTTTTACCTATGTTATAGTTTATTTTAGAATAGTTTCTGTAGTTTTAGAACTTGAACTTTATTTACAGAAAATAAAAAGTTTATTTTATTTTCTTGTTAGTTGTTGGCTTGGATTTCTTCGAGTTTTCTTTGGTGTTGGTTCGATTGTTTTGTGTGTTTTATGTTAGCATGCTGTTATGTTAAGTGATTGTATGTTTGTATGCTTATATGATTATTGTTTCCTTCGGTAGAATTTCCGGAGTGCGAAGCCTGCTATCACGAGTCCCTAGCTTTCGAAGACCGTCAGCCAGGCAAGTCATTTGATCATGTTTTCTTTTACAATACCTATGATTTTATTGCATTAGAATTATACCTCCCCACCATGCATGCAGTAGGAGAACTTTAAGTTATGTTCTTAAGTAGTATCATGAGGTAGGATGAAACCAATTCCCCTTGTTACCATGGCCCGGGACGAAGTAGTTTATTTTTGCTATGCTCGTAGACGGGGTTGGTTGAGTGATTCATAAGGGAGATGTGAGAGTCAAGATGATGACAACCCCATGACTTCAAGCTCAAGATGGACTTCAAAATTCACTACTGGGTGGAGGACCGTTGACGGGCACCCTGGAGAAACCAGCGGCTGGCCGGGATGCATGGAGAAGCGCCATGACATCTTGCGGAAAGCTTCACCCAGCCACGAAGAGACGAATGGATACCCCATTGACCGGAAGCTTACCTGTGCAGCCGCAAGCCATTATGGGCTCTGGCTTGGTCTACCCTAGGCGTGACTCTGGCCGGACGGTGCTACGAGATGTAGAGGAACGGTAGGATTGGATGGGCACCGCAAAGGGCCCAGAGGAACTCTTCGAAGACCCTGTTTGCTCATTCCGCCTTCAAACACCGTGAAGTGCAAAGACTTAAAGGATGGAACGATTCTTGCGGGTAAAGTCGCAAACCTCTGCAGAGTGAAGATCTAATCGGTTAGCCGTGTCCCCGATTCACGGACAATTTGAGCCTCTGGAACTTGGAGTATTTCGGATATCTCAACACCGAACTTAATAAATTAATTGAGGGGGTTATTTAATAATTGGGAATGAGACATTGGTTGGCGGAACCATCTCAATAACTACCAACATTTTGTAGTATTTGCAAGCAAGACCTTGTTGTAGGGAAAAACTGGCTTTTTCGCAAAACAATGAAACTTAGAGCCCCACAGCCAAACTGCATATAGTGTTAGTAATTTTTATTGTTGTTCTCTCTTTGACTTGCCGGCATATTCAAAATGCTGACCTACACGGCTGCGACGTCTTATGTTGCAGAGGAGTTTTCCGATCACGAGTGAGGCTACGATCCACGCTTGGCGATTGCCCTATGGAGTCGGATGGACTCGCTATTCGTCTACGCTTCCGCAGCTTTGTTTAGTTTATTTCTCATGAGTTGGCCTTCGGCCGAATTTATTCTATTGTAATAAAGACTCGATATGAGAATCGTGTAATAAATTCAGGTGTGATTGAACTTTGAATATTTCATCAATGTACTGTGTGTGCCAGCAGGATCTTGGGATGGTACAACTACACAGAGACTTGACCGATTTTTGGTCGGGTCGCTACAGAGATGGTATCAGAGCACACGCTGACCGTAGGACGTAACCCCTAGGATCGGAAAGCCATAGGAAGAGACTATTTATTTTATGTCCTTATCATTCCGTAATTCTCCCCTGTTCATTTCTGACTTCTCTCTGATTTTCAACATTCTAGATGGCCGCCGAGTTCACCCCAGTTCTGCTACCGGAGTTTTGCCAGCCAGATGAGACGATGCCTCTCGGCAAGAAGCTGGTTCAGATCGTGAAGAAGCTGAAGATTGCTCTGCCCTCAATCACCGGGAAGCCTACCAATGCACTTCCGACGGATACCCGATCCACGATTAAGGTGCACATTCCAGGGAGGACCTTCGGAGGACATTCAGAGCCCATTGACTTTGAGTTTACCGATTTCAATTGGATCCTCGGAAGAGACATGGCAATTTATCGTGCACTTGGACATCTCCGAGAAGAGTACAGGGCCGAGCTCGACCCATCAGACCTCGCCATGATTTCTCGCAGAGCTAGGAATGGAGATATCATCCGTACCGTAGAGGACGACTACATTCTCTCTGATGTCCAAGACTTGGAGAGTCTCCTCAGGAAACGGGAAATCCAGACTCGCCGTAACTCGAAGGTACACAGGAGGCTGTTGTTCCGTGAACTGGAACTGGAGGAGAAAGCACACGCGGACTTCCTTGACCATGAAGAAGAAATCAAGGATTTCATGGAGAGAGTCGACAAGCTGAAGATGGATGTTGCCGCATTAGAGGAGAAGATGGACCATGGAGAAGACCTTTTTCCGAGTGGAGATGACGGACCCCTCGTGAGCAATGACCAGGATTATGAAGAGAGCTCCACCGAAGAAGGCCGCAAGAGGAGGCGCCACACCAGAGGACGCCGCACCGGAGGACACCGCACCAGAGGACGCAAGGATAATTGATGAAGACATTTAGTCGACCGCCATGTTATTTTATTTTTCCGTCGATCAGTTAGGCCGTTATTTTCGATTAGTCGTGAGAATTTGTAATCCGAGATTGAACCATGTTTGAGATGATTGAATAAATGATTGGTGTGATTATGATTGTGCATTCATATGGGTAGTGATATTTTCTCATTAGACCCTTGTTTTATTCTAATTTTCTCACCCACTCCAAAACACCATATGCCTCCGAGACGTGACCCCGGTTTCAACTTTCCGCCGGAGCTCACCCAGCTGATCCAGCAGCAGAATGCCCTTATACAGATGCTCATCCAGAACCACAACAACAACAACAACAACAATCCACCGCCACCACCCCTCGCTGACAACTTGACCCGCTTCCTAAGGCTGAATCCGCCGGTGTTCTCTAGCAAGACCGAGCCGATTGTGGCGATGATTGGCTCCGCAAGGTCGGAAGGAGTTAGCCACCGCTGGATGCACAGATGCGTAGAAGGTGCACTTTGCCGCACATCAACTTGATGGACCTGAAGCCTCTTGGTGGGAGAACTACACCGCCACTTATCCCATCGCCACCATCACGTGGGATCAGTTCCCAAAGAAGCTTTCCGCACCGCTCATGTATCAGCCGGAGCCATGAGTCTAAAGAAGCGTGAGTTCCGCAACTTACGCCAGGGAACCGCATCTTGTGGGGCAAAGATTGGATGAGTTCAGCAAGTTAGCTCGCTATGCCCCGGATGATGTGGCCACAGATGCCGCATAAGCAGGAAAAGTTTCTCGAGGGACTCAATGACGAGCTGGGAATGCAGCTAATGGTGGCTACCTTCAACAACTACCGTGAGCTGGTAGACAAGGCCACCATACTCAAGGCAAGCAGCAGCAGGTTGATAGCCGCAAACGGAAGTATGGCCTGTGGGAAGTACAACTCGAGCTCAGCGAAGCCCGTTATGCCCCATACTGGAGGGCATACCCATCACACCCATGGAGGACATAACCATGGAGGGAATGGGAACAACCGCAACCACGACAACAAGTCGTAATGGAAACGGCAATGGCAACCAAAGATCGCCCCGCCTTCTCGGAAGGATCTGAGTCACATCACCTGTTTCAAGTGCCAGAAAATAGGGCACTATGCCACCGACTGCCCGGAGGCCAAGCAGAGGAATGGAAACGGCAATGGAAGCTCAGCAAAGAAGCCCAACCCTTTTCTTCGTGCTCAAGTGAACCACATTGACGTGGAGGACGTCTATGATCAGCCGGATAATCGTGGTTGGTAAGTTTTTATTAAATTCACGTCCAAAGATTGGTACTCTTTGATTCTCGTGCAACGCATTCATTTATATCAAGGGTAGTTGTGGAAAAGTACGGGTTGCCCACTAGAACCCTTAGAAGCCCTCTTCACGCCGGGCCCAAGGAGGAGAAATGATGGCAGGCTTAGGCTGTCATGCAACCCTTAACATCGGAAACCATAAATTTCCCGCAGACCTCATAGTATTGGAAACCCAGACCTTGGATGTAATCCTAGGCATGGATTGGTTGACGAAGTTTGAAGGAAACATAGATTGTGCCCGCAAGACGATTCTGCTCACCACTCCGGAGCGTAAGAGGATCAAGTATGTATCCGCACTTATCCCGATGAAGAATCAGTGAATTCCCTCACGGGAGTTGTTCAGAGGAAGTGCCAGAGTGCAAGATTTTCCCGATGTGTTTCCGGAGGAATTACCAGAATGCCACCGTACGGAGACATTGAATTTCTGATTGAGTTATTGCGGGCACAGCCCCAATATCCAAGAGAACCTATCGGATGCCCCGAACGAATTGGAAGAGATCAAAAGAAAATTAATGAGCTATTGGAGAAGGGATATATTCGCCAAGCTCGTCACCTTGGGGAGCCCCGCTTCTTTTTGTAGAGAAGAAGGATGGAACCACGAGAATGGTTGTGGATTATCGTTCGTTGAGCAGCGTGACCATCAAGAACAAGTACCCTCTGCCAATGATTAATGATCTGTTTGATCAGCTAGTTGGAGCCAAGGTATTCTCCAAGATCGATCTTCGATCAGGGTACCATCAATTGAAGATCCGTGAAAAGGATATACCCAAAACAGCATTTACCACTGTATGGTTTATATGAGTATACCGTCATGTCATTCGGATTGACTAATGCCCTGCATACTTCATGAATTTGATGAACAAGGTATTTATGGAATATCTGGACAAGTTTGCCATGGTGTTCATCGATGATATACTGATTTTCTCCAAGAGCGAGGAAGAGCATAAGGAACATTTGCGTCTAGTTCTGGAGAAACTCCGAGAACATCAGTTGTATGCCAAGTTCAACAAATGTGAATTTTGGCTGAAGGAAGTCGGATTCCTCGGACATGTTATTTCAGGAGAAGGAATAGCAGTTGACCCCACCAAGGTTGTATCAGTCACCGATTGGCAGTCACCCACCTCAGTCAAGGAGATCCGCAGTTTTCTCGGACTCACAGGATATTATCGGAGGTTTATTGAGAATTTTTCAAAGATTGCCAAGCCCATGACTGAGCTGTTGAAGAAGGACGCCAAGTACATTTGGACCGAGGATTGTGAAGCCAGTTTCCAGGAATTGAAGAAACGTTTGGTTACAGCCCCAATACTGATTTTGCCGGACATACACAAGGATTACCAGGTATATTGTGACGCTTCTCGCCAGGGACTCAGAGGAGTACTCATGCAGGAAGGAAAAGTTGTAGCTTATACCTCCAGACAGCTACGACCTCACGAGATGAATTACGCCACACATGATTTGGAGTTAGCAGCCGTAGTGCATGCACTCAAGACCTGGAGACATTTCCTTATCGGAAATAGTTGTGATGTTTACACAGATCATAAGAGCTTGAAGTATATTTTCACGCAGAAAGAGTTGAACCTCGAGGCGGAGGAGATGGCTAGAGTTAATCAAGGACTATGACATGAGATTGCATTACCACCCAGGAAAGGCTAATGTTGTAGCAGATGCTTTGAGCCGTAAGAGTTATGTGAATACTCTCATAGCGGAGGATTACCCCAGGAGTTAGTCGATGGCCTCGAGATCTCCGATCGAGATAGTTCCGAGAGGATATGTTGCAGCTCTGGAAGTTCAGTCCACTTTGGCCAAAAGAATTCGTGAAGCCCAGAAGTCGGACAAGGAAATTGATGAGATAAAGAAAAGGATGAATGAAGGAAAAGCTAAAGGGTTTAGTAAGGATGAATACGGAGCTATATGGTACGAGGATCGTATTTATGTACCCAATGATCCCGAACTCAGGAAGCTAATTCTTCAGGAGGCTCATGATTCACCATACTCGATTCACCCCGGTAACACCAAGATGTATCTGGATTTGAAGGAAAGTTTCTGGTGGACAGGTATGAAGAAGGATATTGCTGAGTACGTAGCAATATGCGATGTTTGCCAGCGAGTAAAGGCGGAACGTCAGAAGCTAGCAGGGTTACTTCAACCCTTGCCGATTCCCGAGTGGAAATGGGAAAAACTTGGAATGGATTTTATCACAGGATTACCCAGGACCCGATCAGGTTATGATTCCATCTGGGTAGTGGTTGATCGATTGACCAAGGTAGCTCATTTCATTCCCGTGAAGACTACCTATACCAGCGCTTAAGTTAGCCAAGATATACATGACCAGGATCGTATGTCTGCATGGAGTTTCGAGGAGTATCGTGTCGATAGAGGAACACAATTTACCTCAAAGTTTTGGAATCGGTTGCATGAAACTTTGGGTACGAGGCTGGAGTTCAAGATGACTTTTCATCCGCATGAGCAGATGGACAGACCGAGAGAGTCAACCAGATCCTGGAGGACATGTTGAGAGCTTGTGCGCTAGACTATGGGTCTAGCTGGGATGATAATTTGCCATACGCCGGAGTTCTCGTACAATAATGCTTATCGCATCGATCTGAAGATGGCCCATTTTGAAGCTCTATACGGAAGGAGGTGCAGAACACCATTGCTGTGGGATGGTGTTGGTGATCGAAAACTTTTCGGTCCCGATCTTATCAGAGATTCCGAAGAGAAAGTCAAGCTGATTCGAGATAGACTCAAGGTAGCTCACCGAGGCGTAAGAGTTATGCCGACAAGAACGCAAGGAAGTAACATACTGCGGAGACCGGGCATATCTTCGTGTGTCCCACTTCGTGGAATCAAGAGGTTCGTGTTAAAGGAAAGTTAGCACCCGGTTCATTGGCCCCTACAAAATCCTCGAACGTCGTGGAGAAGTTGCTTACAAGTTGGAATTGCGGAAGGATTGTCCGGAGTTCATGATGTCTTCCATGTTTCTCAGCTGAAGAAATGCCATGCCGAGATGGCCGATATTCCGTTGAGAGACACAGTGCCCCTAGAGGCCATACAGCTCGACAGTGATCTGACTTATGAGGAGAAACCCGTCTGAATTCTCGAGACTGCGAACAGAGTCACCCGCAGCAAGATCATCAAGTTTTGCAAGGTGCTGTGGAGTCATCATTCCGAGGAGGAAGCCACCTGGGAGCGAGAAGAAGACCTCCGCCGAGACCACCCGCACCTATTTGCTAGCCAATCCGAATCTCGAGGGCGAGATTCATCTTAAGGTGGGTAGGTTTGTAACATCCCAAATTTCCCATTTGGAATGTTTTACAATTATAGCTAAGCATCTATGCATTATTGTTTTAATTGATTGACATTTGAATTATTTTCAGAGGCTTTTGAGTTTGTTGGAATTTGAATTCAAATTGGCAGTTGAATTTACTTCAAAACAATGCCTGACAAATACTTGAGAAAAAGTATGAGAGGAGTAAACATGACACTCCAAAAATGTCAGAAGAAAAGTTTTGCCAAAAAGATTGAATTCAAATTTGATTTTATTTGGGATTTCTAGAAAATGTTTTTTTAAGTTTGAGTTTTGCCCCTGGAAAAATGTCCAAATTGTAGGGTAAATTCCCCTGATAATTTTGATATATATATGTCCTATATAAAATATATATATTTTATATATTCCCTCCTCTCCCTAATTCAAAAAAAATAGAAAAAAAAATAAAAAAACCCCCTAGGCGCCAGCCAGAATAACTGCCCAGCCCGGCCAGCCTTGACCAAAAGCCAGCGGCCAGCCACCCGCCCGAGCCGGCCTGCCCCATCGCCCACGCCCGAATCCCCTCCCCCTCGGTCGCCCGGCCGAAAGCCTCTCCTCCCTCTCTCACCGACGCGCCGGCCCCACCTCGTCTCTTTCCCCTTGCCCACGCCTCCCCACGCCAGAACCACCGCCGCCGCCGCCGGAATCACGGAGATCTCGGGATCGCCTCCCCGATTCGCCCCCTCCTCCAAGTCAACCCCGCCCCTATAAATACCTCGCCCCTCACCCCGTTCCGCCCCTCCCCGACCCCCGAAACCCTGTCCGCTCGCCGGAACCCCCCCACCACCGTCCGATCTAAAACCTAGGGTCTAGATTAGATCTACGAAGGGGTACGTTTTATTTTTAAAAGACCGGTTTTGTTACGGTTTTTTTGGTTTAGTTAGCGGTTTAGTTAGACCGGCCCGATGGGTTTATTCTCTCGGGCACGCTTTAGTTATATGACGCCTGAGCGTTAGATAGGCCCGTTAGCGCTAGTTTTTTTTTCTTTTTAGTTATATTTTTCGTTTCTGTTTTAACAGAATAGTTCCAGTTTTGTAAAATCCATATCTTTTAGGTTACTTAATATTTTTAGTTGATTCTTTTTTGTTAGTTTGCAAATTTGTTGTAGTTTCTGTAGAAAATATATTTGTCCATGTTTAAATCATTAGACATTGTTTTATTTTAGTTTTAGACAGATTAGTATTTCTGCTATAAAATGAGTTAGGATTATTTTATTTTAGTGATTCTTTTTGTCACTGCTTTGTTTTGACTTTGCCTAGCAGTAGGAATTTATTTGTTTTTTTTTGACAAAAAAAATAGTTTTAGTCGAAATCATGTGTTTCTTGTTTATTTAACTAGCTACTGTTTTCCTATTGTTTTGTTTAGTAAATAATTTTATTTTACCTATGTTATAGTTTATTTTAGAATAGTTTCTGTAGTTTTAGAACTTGAACTTTATTTACAGAAAATAAAAAGTTTATTTTATTTTCTTGTTAGTTGTTGGCTTGGATTTCTTCGAGTTTTCTTTGGTGTTGGTTCGATTGTTTTGTGTGTTTTATGTTAGCATGCTGTTATGTTAAGTGATTGTATGTTTGTATGCTTATATGATTATTGTTTGCTTCAGTAGGATTTCCGGAGTGCGAAGCCTGCTATCACGAGTCCCTAGCTTTCGAAGACCGTCACCCGTGCAAGTCATTTGATCATGTTTTCTTTTACAATACCTATGATTTTATTGCATTAGAATTATACCTCCCCACCATGCATGCAGTAGGAGAACTTTAAGTTATGTTCTTGAGTAGTATCATGAGGTAGGATGAAACCAATTCCCCTTGTTACCATGGCCCGGGACGAAGTAGTTTATTTTTGCTATGCTCAGAGACGGGTTGGTTGAGTGATTCATAAGGGAGATGTAAGAGTCAAGATGATGACAACCCCATGACTTCAAGCTCAAGATGGACTTCAAAATTCACTCTTTGGGTGGAGGACGGTTGACGGGCACCTGGAGAAACCAGCGGCTGGCAGGATGCATGGAGAAGCGCCATGACATCTTGCGGAAAGCTTCACCCAGCCACGAAGAGACGGATGGATACCCCATTGACCGGAAGCTTACCTGTGCAGCCGCAAGCCATTATGGGCTCTGGCTTGGTTGACCCTAGGCGTGACTCTGGCCGGACGGTGCTACGAGATGTAGAAGAACGGTAGGATTGGATGGGCACCGACAGTGGCCCAGAGGAACTCTTCGGAAGACCCTGTTTCGTTCGTCCCGTCTTCAAACACCAGGAAGTGCGAAGACTTAAATGAGAGAACGATTCTTGCGGGTAAAGTGCGCAAACCTCTGCAGAGTGAAGATCTAATTGGTTAGCCGTGTCCCCGGTTACGGACAATTTGAGCCTCTGGAACTTGGAGTATTTCGGATATCTCAACACCGAACTTAATCAATTAATTGAGGGGGTTATTTAATAATTGGGAATGAGACATTGGTTGGCGGAACCATCTCAATAACTACCAACATTTTGTAGTATTTGCAAGCAAGACCTTGTTGTAGGGAAAAACTGGCTTTTTTGCAAAACAATGAAACTTAGAGCCCCACAGCCAAACTGCATACAGTGTTAGTAATTTTTATTGTTGTTCTCTCTTTGACTTGCTGGCATATTCAAAATGCTGACCTACACGGCTGCAACGTCTTATGTTGCAGAGGAGTTTTTCGATCAGGAGTGAGGCTACGATCCACGCTTGGCAATTGCCCTATGTAGTCGGATGGACTCGCTATTCGTCTACGCTTCCGCAGCTTTATTTAGTTTATTTCTCATGAGTTGGCCATCGGCCGAATTTATTTTATTGTAATAAAGACTCGATATGACAATCGTGTAATAAATTCAGGTGTGATTGAACTTTGAATATTTCATCAATGTACTGTGTGTGGCAGCAGGATCTTGGGATGGTACAGCTACACAGAGACTTGACCGATTTTTGGTCGGGTCGCTACACTCCAGCGGTGTACAGGGATATGCAATGAAACATGAGTGACATGTATGAAAGAATTATGAACAGTGGCTTTGCCACAAATACGATGTCAACTACATGATCATGCTAGCAATATGACAATGATGGAGCGTGTCATGATAAACGGAATGGTGGAAAGTTGCATGGCAATATATCTCGGAATGGCTATGGAAATGCCATGATAGGTAGGTATGGTGGCTGTTTTGAGGAAGGTATATGGTGGGTGTATGATACCGGCGAAAGGTGCGCGGTATTAGAGAGGCTAGCAATAGTGGAAGGATGGGAAAAAGTGTGTATAATCCATGGACTCAACATTAGTCATAAAGAACTCATATACTTATTGCAAAAATCTAGAAGTTATCAAAGCAAAGTATTACACGCATGCTCCTATGGGGATAGATTGGTACGAAAAGACCATCGCTCGTCCCCGACCGCCACTCGTAAGGAAGACAATCAATAAATAAATCATGCTCCGAGTTCATCACATAACGGTTCACCATACGTG
Source organism: Aegilops bicornis (assembly GCA_021605145.1). Lineage (NCBI taxonomy): Eukaryota > Viridiplantae > Streptophyta > Magnoliopsida > Poales > Poaceae > Aegilops > Aegilops bicornis. The sequence continues at coordinate 731,895,251 of CM038673.1, forward strand.
CATGCTACGTGAATCACAAACTTCAACACAAGTATTATTTGAATTCACAACTACTCAACTAGCATGACTCTAATATCATCATCTTCATATCTCAAAACAATTATCAAGCATCAAACTTATCTTAGTATTCAACGCACTCAAAATAAAGTTTCACATATCTTGAATACCAAGTATATTAACATTAAGCAAATTACCATGATATTAACGACTCTCAAAATAATCTAAGTGAAGCATGAGAGATCAAGTTTCTTTAAAACAAATCCACCACCATGCTCTAAAAGATCTAAGTGAAGCACTAGAGCAAAAATTATCACGCTCAAAAAGATGTAAGTGAAGCACTATGAGCAAAACTATCAAGCTCAAAAGATATAAGTGAAGCACATAGAGTATTCTATCAAATTCCAATTCATGTATGGCTCTCTCAAAAGGTGTGTACAGCAAGGATGATTGTGGTAAACTTACAAGCAAAGACGCAAATAATACAAGACGCTCCAAGCAAAACACATATCATGTGGTGAATAAAAATATAGATCCAAGTAAATTACCGATGGAAGTGGACGAAAGAGGGGATGCCTTCAGGGGCATCCCCAAGCTTTGACTTTTTGGTGTCCTTGGATTATCTTGGGGGTGCCATGGGCATCCACAAGCTTAGGTGCTTGCCACTCCTTGTTCCATAATCCATCAAAAGAATTCACCCAAAACTTGAAAACTTCACAACACAAAACTCAATAGAAATCTCGTGAGCTCCGTTAGAGAAAGAAAACAAAAGACTACTTTAAGGTACTGTAATGAACTCATTCTTTATTTATATTGGTGTTAAACCTACTGTATTCCAACTTATCTATGGATCATAAACTATTTTACTAGCCATAGATTCATCAAAATAAGCAAACAACACACGCAAAACAGAATCTGTCAAAAACAGAACAGTCTGTAGTAATCTGTAACTAACGCAAACTTCTGGAACTTAAAAAATTCTACAAATATTAATAGACCTGGAAAATTTGTTTATTGATCAGCAGCAATTGGAATCAATATTTTATCACGTTCTGGTGACTTTTAACAATTCGGGCACTGAGCGCAAAGTTTCTGGAAATTACAGCAAGATCAAATAACTATCATCCAAGAAGATCCAATAGGTTTAACTTGGCAAAAACACTAATTAAAAGATAAAACCACATCTAAACAGAGGCTAGATGGATTATTTATTCCTAAACATAAGCAAAAACAAAAAAATAAAAATAAAATTAGGTTGCCTCCCAACAAGCGCTATCGTTTAATGCCCCTAGCTAGGCATTGGGATTCAATGATGCTCACAAGAAAGACAAGAATTGAGGCACAAAGAGAGCATCATAAAACATGTGACAAACACACTTAATTCTAACATACTTCCTATGCATAGGCATATTATAGGCAAAAAAATTATCGTAGCAAGCAAAAACTATCATATGAAAGGAAGCGGAAAGGAACAATAGCAATCTCGACATAACGAGAGGTAATTTAGTAACATGAAAATTTCTATAACCATATTTTCCTCTCTCATAATAATTAAATGTAGGATCATAGGCAAATTCAACAAAATAGCTATCACAAAGTATATTCTCAACATGATCCACATGCATGCAAAGTTGATACTCTTCCAAAATAGTGGAATTATCATTAACTAAAGTCATGACCTTTCCAAACCCACTTTTATCAAAAACTTCATAAGATTGAAAATTCTCCAAATATGTGGGATTTAAAGTTGACACTCTTCAGAACCCACTTTCAGTATTATTGCAAACAATATTATGAATCTCATATTCATCATGGGGTTTAAATAAATTTTAAAGATCATAAGAAGAATCACCCCAATCATGATCATTGAAACAAGTAGTAGACATAGCAAAACTAGCATCCCCAAGCTTAGGGTTTTGCATCTTATTAGCACAATTGACATCAAAAGAATTTATAATAAAATCATTGCAATCATGCTTTTTATTCAAAGATCTATCGTGAGTCACTTCACGGATTTCAGGCAAAACCTTATAAAGATAATCTAGTGCATCCAAATCACTAGGAATTGGTTCATCATAATTGGATCTCTTAAAAAGATTGGCAAGCGGATGAGGATCCATAGACTTTTAGCAAGCGAAGATGCAAGCAAAAAGAAGGTACATGGTAACACAAGATTGAACGGAGGAAGGGTGAATAAAACGGCAAGGGTGAAGTGGGGGAGAGGAAAACGAGAGGCAAATGGAAAATAATGTAATGCGAGAGATAGGGATTGTGATGGGTACTTGGTATGTTGACTTTTGCGTAGACTCCCCGGCAACGGCGCCTGAAATCCTTCTTGCTACGTCTTGAGCTTGCGTTGGTTTTCCCCGAAGAGGAGAGGATGATGCAGCACAAGATGGCGTAAGTATTTCCCTCGGTTTTGAGAACCAAGGTATCAATCCAGTAGGAGGCCACGCGCAAGTCCCTCGTACCTGCACAAACGATAGCTACTCGCAACCAACGCGATTAGGGGTTGTCAATCCCTTCATGGTCACTTACGAGAGTGAGATCTGATAGAGATAATATTTTTGGTATTTTTGGTATAAAGATGCAAAGTGAAAAGTAAAAAAGCAAAGTAAAAACAAAGCAAGTATAAAAGTGATGGAGATTGATATGATGAGAATAGACCCGGGGGCCATAGTTTTCACTAGTGGTTTCTCTCAAGAGCATAAATATTCTACAGTGGGTGAACAAATTACTGTTGAGCAATTGACAGAATTGAGCATAGTTATGAGTATATCTAGGTATGATCATGTATATAGGCATCACATCCGAGACAAGTAGACCAAACGATTCTCGCATCTACTACTATTACTCCACTCGTCGACCGCTATCCAAAGATGCATCTAGAGTATTAAGTTAAAAACAGAGTAACGCCTTAAGCAAGATGACATGATGTAGAGGAATAAATTCATGCAATATGATAAATACCCCATCTTGTTATCCTCGATGGCAACAATACAATACGTGCCTTGCAACCCTTTCTGTCACTTGGTAAGGACACCGCAAGATTGAACCCAAAGCCATGCACTTCTCCCAATGCAAGAACTACCAATCTAGTTGGCCAAACAAAACGGATAATTCGAAGAGACTTGCAAAGATAACTCAATCATACATAAAAGAATTCAGAGAAGATTCAAATATTATTCATAGATAAGCTGGATCATAAACCCACAATTCATCGGTCTCAACAAACACACCGCAAAAAGAAGATTACATCGAATAGATCTCCACGAGTGAGGGGGAGAACATTGTATTGAGATCCAAAAAGAGAGAAGAAGCCATCTAGCTACTAGCTATGGACCCGAAGGTCTGAGGTAAACTACTCACACTTCATCGGAGAGGCTATGGTGTTGATGTAGAAGCCCTCTATGGTGGATGCCCCTCAAGTGAGCTCCTAACAGGCCCCAAGATGGGATCTCGTGGATACAGGAAGTTGCGGCGGTGGAATTAGGTTTTTGGCTCCTGTTCTGATCGTTTGGGGGTACGTAGGTATATATAGGAGGAAGGAGTACGTCGGTGGAGCATTAGGGGGCCCACGAGGCAGGGGGCGCGCCCCCACCCTCGTGACTGCCTCCGATGTTCCTTGGCGTAGGGTCCAAGTCTCCTGGATCACGTTCGGTGAGAAAATCACGTTTCCGAAGGTTTCATTCCGTTTGGACTCCGTTTGATATTATGTTTCTTCGAAACACCGAAAAAGGCAAAAAACATCAATTTCGGCTGGGCCTCCGGTAAATAGGTTAGTCCCAAAAGTAATATAAAAGTGGAAAATAAAGCCCATTATAGACCAAAACAATAGATAAAGTAGCATGGAGCAATAAAAAATTATAGATACGTTGGAGACGTATCAGGCATCCCCAAGCTTAATTCCTGCTTGTCCTCGAGTAGGTAAATGATAAAAAGAGAATTTTTGATGCGGAGTGATACTTTGGCATAATTTCAATGTAAATCTTCTTAATCATGGTATGAATATTCAGATCCGAAAGATTCAAGACAAAAGTTCATATTGACATAAAATAATAATACTTCAAGCATACTAACTAAGCAATTATGTCTTCTCAAAATAACATGGCCAAAGAATGTTATCCCTACAAAATCATATAGTCTGTCTATGCTCCATCTTCCCCACACAAAGTATTTAAATCATGCACAACCCCGATGACAAGCCAAGCAATTGTTTCATACTTTAACATTTTCAAAACTTTTTCAATCTTCACGCAATACATGAGCGTGAGCCATGGATATAGCACTATATGTGGAATAGAATGGTGGTTGCGGAGAAAGCAAAAAAGAGGGAAGATAGTCTCACATCAACTAGGCGTATCAACGGGCTATGGAGATGCCCATCAATAGATATCAATGTTAGTGAGTAGGGATTGCCATGCAACGGATGCACTAGAGCTATAAGTATATGAAAGATCAACAAAATAAACTAAGTGGGTGTGCATCCAACTCGCTTGCTCACGAAGACCTAGGGCATTTGAGGAAGCCCATCATTGGAATATACAAGCCAAGTTCTATAATGAAAAATTCCCACTAGTATATGAAAGTGATAAAATGAGAGACTCTCTATCATGAAGATCATGGTGCTACTTTGAAGCACAAGTGTGGTAAAAGGATAGTAACATTGTCCCTTCTCTCTTTTTATCTCATCATTTTTTTTATTTGGGCCTTTTATCTTTTTTTATGGCCTCTTCTTTCTTTTTTTCGTCCGGAGTCTCATCCCGACTTGTGGGGGAATCATAGTCTCCATCATCCTTTCCTCACTTGGGACAATGCTCTAATAATGATGATCATCACACTTTTATTTTTCTTACAACTCAACAATTAAAACTCGATACTTAGAACAAAATATGACTCTATATGAATGCCTCCGTGATGTACCGGATATGCAATGAAACATGAGTGACATGTATGAAAGAATTATGAACGATAGCTTTGCCACAAATACGATGTCAACTACATGATCATGCTAGCAATATGACAATGATGGAGCGTGTCATGATAAACGGAATGGTGGAAAGTTGCATGGCAATATATCTCGGAATGGCTATGGAAATGCCATGATAGGTAGGTATGGTGGCTGTTTTGAGGAAGGTATATGGTGGGTGTATGATACCAGCGAAAGGTGCGCGGTATTAGAGAGGCTAGCAATAGTGGAAGGATGGGAAAAAGTGCGTATAATCCATGGACTCAACATTAGTCATAAAGAACTCATATACTTATTGCAAAAATCTAGAAGTTATCAAAGCAAAGTATTACGTGCATGCTCCTAGGGGATAGATTGGTAGGAAAATACCATCGTCATTCCCCGACCGCCACTCATAAGGAAGACAATCAATAAATAAATCATGCTCCGAGTTCATCACATAACGGTTCACCATACGTGCATGCTACGGGAATCACAAACTTCCATACAAGTATTATTTGAATTCACAACTACTCAACTAGAATGACTCTATCATCATCTTCATGTCTCAAAACAATTATCAAGCATCAAACTTATCTTAGTATTCAACACACTCAAAAGAAAGTTTCACATATCTTGAATACCAAGTATATTAACATTAAGCAAATTACCATGCTATTAACGACTCTCAAAATAATCTAAGTGAAGCATGAGAGATCAAGTTTATTTAAAACAAATCCACCACCATGCTCTAAAAGATCTAAGTGAAGCACTAGAGAAAAAATTATCACGCTCAAAAAGATGTAAGTGAAGCACTATGAGCAAAACTATCAAGCTCAAAAGATATAAGTGAAGCACATAGAGTATTCTATCAAATTCCAATTCATGTATGGCTCTCTCAAAAGGTGTGTACAACAAGGATGATTGTGTTAAACTAACAAGCAAAGACGCAAATAATACAAGACGCTCCAAGCAAAACACATATCATGTGGTGAATAAAAATATAGCTCCAAGTAAATTACCGATGGAAGTGGATTTAAAGAGGGATGCCTTACGGGCATCCCCAAGCTTTGAATTTTTGGTGTCCTTGGATTATCTTATGGTGCCATGGGAATCCCCAATCTTAGGCTCTTGCCACTCCTTGTTCCATAATCCATCAAAAGAATTCACCCAAAACTTGAAAACTTCACAACACAAAACTCAATAGAAATCTCGTGAGCTCCGTTAGAGAAAGAAAACAAAAGACTACTTTAAGGTACTGTAATGAACTCATTCTTTATTTATATTGGTGTTAAACCTACTGTATTCCAACTTCTCTATGGATCATAAACTATTTTACTAGCCATAGATTCATCAAAATAAGCAAACAACACACGCAAAACAGAATCTGTCAAAAACAGAACAGTCTGTAGTAATCTGTAACTAACGCAAACTTCTGGAACTTAAAAAATTCTACCAAACTTAGAAGACCTGGAAAATTTGTTTATTGATCAGTAGAAATTAGAATAAGTATTTTATCACATTCTGGTGACTTTTAACAATTCGGGCACTGAGCGCAAAGTTTCTGGAAATTACAGCAAGATCAAATAACTATCATCCAAGTAGATCCAATAGGTTTAACTTGGCACAAACACTAATTAAAAGATGAAACCACATATAAAAAGAGGCTAGATGGATTATTTATTCCTAAACATAAGCAAAAACAAAAAACTAAAAATAAAATTGGGTTGCCTCCCAACAAGCGCTATCGTTTAACGCCCCTAGCTAGGCATTGAGATTCAATGATGCTCACAAGAAAGACAAGAATTGAGGCACAAAGAGAGCATCATAAAACATGTGACAAACACACTTAAGTCTAACATACTTCCTACGCATAGGCATATTATAGGCAAACAAATTATCGTAGCAAGCAAAAACTAGCATATGAAAGGAAGCGGAAAGGAACATAGCAATCTCGACATAACGAGAGTTAATTTAGTAACATGAAAATTTCTATAACCATATTTTCGTCTCTCCTAATAATTAAATGTAGGATCATAGGCAAATTCAACAAAATAGCTATCACAAAGTATATTCTCAACATGATCCACATGCATGCAAAGTTGACACTCCTCCAAAATAGTGGGATAATCATTAACTAAAGTCATGACCTTTCCAAACCCACTTTTATCAAAAACTTCATAAGATTGAAAATTCTCCAAATATGTGGGATCTAAAGTTGACACTCTTCCGAACCCACTTTCAGTATTATTGCAAACAATATTACCAATTTCATATTCATCATGGGGCTTAAATAAATTTTCAAGATCATAAGAAGAATCACCCCAATCATGATCATTGAAACAAGTAGTAGACATAGCAAAACTAACATCCCCAAGCTTAGGGTTTTGCATCTTATTAGCACAATTGACATCAAAAGAATTTATAATAAAATCATTGCAATCATGCTTTTTATTCAAAGATCTATCGTGAGTCACTTCACGGATTTCAGGCAAAACCTTATAAAGATAATCTAGTGCATCCAAATCACTAGGAATTGGTTCATCATAATTCGATCTCTTAAAAAGATTGGCAGGCGGATGAGGATCCATAGACTTTTAGCAAGCGAAGAGGCAAGCAAAAAGAAGGTACATGGTAACACAAGATTGAACGGAGGAAGGGAGAATAAAATGGCAAGGGTGAAGTGGGGGAGAGGAAAACGAGAGGCAAATGGAAAATAATGTAATGCGAGAGATAGGGATTGTGATGGGTACTTGGTATGTTGACTTTTATGAGACTCCCAAGAACGGGCGCCAGAAATCCTTCTTGCTACGTCTTGAGCTTATGCTGGTTTTCCCGAAGAGGAGAGGATGATGCAGCAGAGTTGCGTAAGTATTTCCCTCAGTTTTTGAGAACCAAGGTATCAATCCAGTAGGAGGCCATGCACAAGTCCCTCGTACCTGCACAAAACAATAGCTACTCGCAACCAACGCGATTAGGGGTTGTCAATCCCTTCACGGTCACTTACGAGAGTGAGATCTGATAGAGATAATATTTTTGGTATTTTTGGTATAAAGATGCAAAGTGAAAAGTAAAAAAGCAAAGTAAAAACAAAGCAAGTATAAAAGTGATGGAGATTGATATGATGAGAATAGACCCGGGGGCCATAGGTTTCACTAGTGGCTTCTCTCAAGAGCATAAATATTCTATGGTGGGTGAACAAATTACTGTTGAGCAATTGATAGAATTGAGCATAGTTATGAGTATATCTAGGTATGATCATCTATATATGCATCACGTCCGAGACAAGTATACCGAAGCGATTCTGCATCTACTACTATTACTCCACTCATGGACCGCTATCCAGCATGCATCTAGAGTATTAAATTAAAAACAGAGTAACGCCTTAAGCAAGATGACATGATGTAGAGGAATAAATTCATGCAATATGATAAATACCCCATCTTGTTATCCTCGATGGCAACAATACAATACGTGCCTTGCAACCCTTTCTGTCACTTGGTAAGGACACCGCAAGATTGAACCCAAAGCCATGCACTTCTCCCATTGCAAGAACTACCAATTTAGTTGGCCAAACCAAACGGATAATTCGAAGAGACTTGCAAAGATAGCTCAATCATACATAAAAGAATTCAGAGAAGATTCAAATATTATTCATAGATAAGCTGGATCATAAACCCACAATTCATCGGTCTCAACAAACACACCACAAAAAGAAGATTACATCGAATAGATCTCCACAAGAGAAGGGGAGAACATTGTATTGAGATCCAAAAAGAGAAAAGAAGCCATCTAGCTTCTAGCTATGGACCCGAAGGTCTGAGGTAAACTACTCACACTTCATCGGAGAGGCTATGGTGTTGATGTAGAAGCCCTCCGTGGTGGATGCCCTCCGGGCGAAGCTCCTAACAGGCCCCAAGATGGGATCTCGTGGATACAGGAAGTTTCGGCGGTGGAATTAGGTTTTTGGCTCCTGTTCTGATCGTTTGGGGGTACATAGGTATATATAGGAGGAAGGAGTACGTCGGTGGAGCATCAGGGGGCGCCCCCACCCTCGTGACCGCCTCCGATGTTCCTTGGCGTAAGGTCCAAGTCTCCTGGATCACGTTCGTTGAGAAAATCACGTTTCCGAAGGTTTCATTCCGTTTGGACTCCGTTTGATATTCTGTTTCTTCGAAACACTGAAAAAGGCCAAAAACAGCAATTCTAGGTTGGGCCTCCGGTTAATAGGTTAGTCCCAAAAGTGATATAAAAGTGGAAAATAAAGCTCATTATAGTCCAAAACAATAGATAAAGTAGCATGGAGCAATCAAAAATTATAGATACGTTGGAGACGTATCATAATCCCCTTCGGCGGAGCTCCGGAACATGCCCCGAGATGGGATCTCGTGGATACAGAAAGTTGCGGCGGTGGAATTAGGTTTTTGGCTCCGTATCTGATCTGTTGGGGGTACGTAGGTATATATTGGAGGAAGGAGTACGTCGGTGGAGCTTGGGGCCCACGAGGCGGGCGCACTAGGGGGCGCCCACCCTCGTGGCCGCCTCACTCCTTTCTTGGCCGAGGGTCCAAGTATCCTGGATCTTATCTGATGAGAAAATCACGTTCCCGAAGATTTTATTCCGTTTGGAGTCCGTTTGATATTCCGCTTTCTTCAAATACTGAAATAGGCAAAAACAACAATTCTGGGCTGGGCCTCCGGTTAATAGGTTAGTCCAAAAAATAATATAGAAGTGGAAAATAAAGCCCAATATGGTCCAAAACAGTAGATAATATAGCATGGAGCAATCAAAAATTATAGATACGTTGGAGACGTATCACGCATCACCAAGATCAATCTATGGAGAAACTAGCAACGAGAGAGAGGGGAGTGCATCTTCATACCCTTGAAGATTGCGATTCGGAAGCGTTACAAGAACGCGGATGAAGGAGTCGTATTCGTAGTGATTCAGATCACGGTTGATTCCGATCTATGCGCCGAACAACGATGCCTCCGCGTTCAACACACGTACAGCCCAGTGACGTATCCCATGCCTTGATCCAGCAAGGAGAGTGTCGGTGTACTAAAAGAGGGGTGCGTTTTTGTACCCCTATACCTGTGCACGGGCAGTCAGAGTCGCGCCTATGGTCACGCCAAGCAGAACAGGGGAGGTGAGCCGAGGTGAGACCAAAGCCCAAGATAATAAGAGCAACGCCAAGACCAAGACCACAAAGAGCAGAGGGACGAAGCATGTTCCCCAGCAAGACCCTTGCCAGGGCAGCCTCAGCAGCCCCGGCAAGATCCTTGCTGGGACGGCTCGCCCCGCACCAACAGAGCGGGCCACCCTTGAGCCCACGGCCTCCAACATCACATTGGGCCATGGCTCGGGAGGCACCTCCGTGGTGGCATGCAGATCTTTGTGAAGACATATTCAAGATCAGATGAGGATTAGAAGACAACGATCCTCGGCAAGACCCTTGCCGAGGAAGGCCACCAGACCCCCGGCAAGGCCATTGTCGGGGACGACAACGCGCCACGGCAAGACCCTTGTCGGGCCACACAGCAAGACCCTTGCCGGGCCACCCGGCAAGGCCCTCACCAAGGACGCCAGCAGGGCCACCGTCGGGCCCACGCCAACCAAGCTTCCACCGCCGTTCACATGCAGCTACCAGCCCAACAAGCTGGGCGGGCACCTGCGTGGCAACATGCAGCTCCCAGGCCAACTCATCGAGCGCCTGCATGGCGGCATGCAGGTTTTCGTGAAGGCTCCGCCACTGTGCCACCTCAGCTGCCTGCCTGCCTACATGGCACCACGCACCTCACTGGCCAGGGCACGTGTCAAAGCGAGGAGGAGCGGCGACGGACGGGACATGCCTCGCCCCTGTCCCCTATAAAGCAAGGGGACACCTAAGCTACGCATTAAATGCGTCTTGTCCTGTAATACGAGCGATAAGCTCAGGGCACTGTACGCCTTTCCACCTCCTGTGTGCCACTGTGGCAGCCCCTTCCGACTATAAAAGGAGGCCCATGGCATACTGGAGGAGGATTCGGCTCTTTCGAACCGCGCACTGACCACAGCTAGTCCGAGAGCTCAAGAACTCTCTGAAATACACCCACCAAAGTAGGACTAGGGTTTTACGCATCCTCGCGGCCCGAACCTGGGTAAACAATCTTTGTGCTATCTGCTAGCCCTGCTCTTCTCGCAACCCCGCACCCCGGCAACCATAGTAGGGATTCTTGTGATCACATAGGTGTTGTTCCACACCGACATCTTTGGCGTGCCAGGTAGGGGGCACAATTGTGAGAATCTGGTCTAGTAGTTAGCCTAGCAGTTCTTCATCGCCCTTGGCTCCTGAGAAGAAGGCGGCCGGAGGAACGACGCTGGCTCGGCAACAGAAAAACTAAGTCATTCAGAGCTTTGAGTTATTTCCTCCTATACATAAGGTTATCGTCCTCTGAGATCTCTCCTATGTATGAGAAACCTGCACGCAAAGGGGCCCTCCCGCAATTGGCAACGCCCTTGTTCCATTTCGAGTCCGCTCAACAGCTCAAAGCGGCCGCGTCGAGAGTGGCGGGGTAGCCTTCCGCACTTGGCAACGCCTCCCGACTCTGACTCGTGTCAAGCTCGACAGTTCGGGCGGACGCGCTAAGCGCGGCAAGGTGGTTCACCCGGCAGCAAACACACTCGGCAGGCCAATGGGGATCCGTCCCGAAGACGCCGCCTTGGGTTTACGCACCGTCGAGCCTACCCGGTAACGTGGGGAGGACATACAAAGGAAAAATCGAACAGGAAAATAACATGCATAATACTGAAAGTGCTGCAAGTTATATTACATCAAATTGTTGCTGCGGTTATAACTAGAGATAGCGATTGTCTTGGTTGTGAACCTGCAACGGTGATAAAGAACGGGATGCCTAATCCCGGTGCTGGCCCTCCACCCTCTGAATTTCGCCGACTCGGCTGATGATGGGCTTGATGTGCTCCCTGAGCGGCGCGAGGTCAGTACCCTCCGCAAGCTCTCCAGTAGCAAGGCGTCAAAGTCGAGGTCGGGTACCAAGGCGCCACCTTGGTGAGAACCTTGGTCATGGCACCTGGCAAAGCCTCCGGGACTCGCTGGCCAGTGAGGCCGCCCGGTTGGCGTGGAGCCGCTCCAGAGCGCCGACGGCCTTCTCAAAGAACATGGTCAGGCTGCAATTGGCGCTCACGCTCCGCTCCGGGACATACCTCACGTCCGGCATCCCCATGATGGCCAGCTGCGCGGCGGCCTGATTGGCAACGGTGGCGAGGCGATCGAGCCAACGGTTCTCGCCCGCTACGTGATCCGCGAAGTTGAGGCCTTCGTTCTTCCGCAACTGCTTCTCGGCCTCTAGCTCCTTGGCCAGGGTCCCCTCTCGGGTTTTGGCCTCCGACAGCACCTTCTCGAGACCCTCCAGCTTCAGCTTGAGGTCTTTGATGGAGTTGTTGGCCTCGGAGAGCTCCCCAGCCTTGCTGATGACCGCGCCCCGCGCCTCTGTCGGGGCACTGTTAAGCGTGTCCTTCTCCTGGGACAGCCTCAGGGCCTGCTACTTCAGCCCGTCGCGCTCCGCCTCCAACTCCTCCACCTTGCCAGCGTGAACCTGGGCCTGGGCATTGAGTGCCTCTTTGTGCCTCTGCTCCAGCTCACTAGTCTGCTGCAAGACAAGCTTCTCCACCTCTGCATCCTTGCCGCGAAGCATGGTGGCAAGCTTCTCCTCGCGTGCAGCGAGGTCCTCCTCCTGGGAGTTCAGCGCGGCCTCTTGCTGGGTCCGGGCGGATTCGGAGGCCCGGCCAAGTTCCTCGGCGTCTCTTGAGCTTTCTCGACGTCGAAGAGCTTCATGGTGAGCTCCACGTCACGATTGGCCAGCTCGCCCTGGGCAGCCTTGAGCTCCTTGTGGGCCTCGCGGAACAAGTCCTGCGTCTCGGCAACGCGCTTCTGGAGTTCCGCCTCCGCCTTCTCCACCACCGCCGTCCTGGAGTTAGCATTGTCCAGGCGGGCGCGATGGAGCGCCTGGAGCTTCCGGAAGCTGGCGCCCATGGCGTGTAGGAGCCGCTCTTCCTGCAAACCGTCGCCGCCAATGATCGGCTCGTCGACGACTTCAAGCCCGGCAGCGGCAAGCACTTCGTCATCGAACACCTCGCCCTCAACGGGTGTCCTGGTGCTTGACGCGCCTGGAAGGTGGACGAATAAGTCGTCGCTCACCCTCAGGTACTTGCCGGAGCCGGAAGCAGCAGAAGAGGAAGGCTGGTCATCAGCCACCTCCTCCTCCTCGGCAGCAGCTCCGCTGGCCTCTCCGGTAGGCCCTTTGCCGGTCTCCTCAGCGGCAGCCTTACCGGCCTCCCCGGTAGGCCTCTCGGCGGCGTCCTCGGCAGCACCCTTGGCGGCCTCGTCGGCGGAGATCTTCTCGGCGTCAACCTCGGTGGCCTTGGCGACGTCCTCGATGATGGCGTCCATGTCCTCTGGGTTCACCAAAGAGGAATCTGGACGCCGAAGAAGAGGGTGAGGCAAGGCCAGGACCAAGAGCCAGAAAGAAAAAGAAGCAGGGACAAACGGCAGACGACTTACCTGTGCCAGTACCCGGCTGGGAAACGAAAGTCCCCTCCCCGCCAACATTTGGCGTCGAGGCAAAGCCGCCGGCGCCCAAGTTCTCCTCCTCCTCCATGTGCGTGGGCTCGGAGCCTGGCGCCCTTGCCGGGGACGCCCCACGGGGCGGCGTGGTCGATGGGGGCGGCGTGTTGGGAGTAGCCCTCTGTGGCTCCTCCTGCTGCTGCTCTCCTCCTGCATACCTGGCAAAGTCAGCGCCAAAGTGTCGTGCCCCTAACACATGTCGACGGGGGAAGAGTGATGAACTTACGCTGGGGGCTGCTTTCCGGGCTGCTCAACACCACCAGTGGCGCCCCCGAAGTACCAACTGGGGGCTGGCCACCCGCCGAGACCTTGGCCCTCTTCACTCTCTGGGCCAGCGTCTCCACGTCCCTGCAAAGATGAAGACAAGTCAAGACGAGCAACACGGATTGGGGAGGAAGATATAACGAAAAGGAACCAGACACTTACTCGTCGTCCGCCTCCTCCTCTGCTGTTCTCCTCTTCCTCGTCGGGCTGAGGGATCCATAATGGAAAGTAACCTCCGTATCGACATCCGCATGAGGAGGATAAGGAGGTGGTGTCTGGACACGCGTGGACAAAGAAGGGGCGGCTATCTTCTTCTTCACCGCGGCCTTCGCCGGCTTCTTTGCCGCTGTGGCCCTCGTGTGGCGCCCGGACCCCTCCAAGGTCAGCTGTGGCCGTGCAGCCCTGCCGGGTCGGACCGGCTCGCCGAAACTGGCCCGCCGCAGGACTCGCCCTCTTCCCATAGCCGGCATCGGGCCTGCGGTCTCGGCCTCCTCCTCCGACGACTCGCCGGTCACATCTTCAACCAGAGGAGCCTCGGTGCCGGCGCTACTGGCTCCCCTGGCGGCCGCCGCCCACTGGGTGAGCTCCTCCTCCTCAGCGGCCGTCGCGGCCTTGTCCTCCACACCGCCGGTGCTGCCGGCCTCCTTGGCAAGCTGTGCCTCCCTGGCCCTGGTGGCGATGTAGTCCAGATCCTGGACAAGCAACCGCTCGGCGTCGGCGTTGACATACCCCTCGTGCAGAGTATCAAAGAACTGCTGCACCTCGGCGTCCTCCGGCTCCTTCCAGCTCAGGTCGGGGCCATGCGCATTGTAGTCCGGCATCATGGCAATGATATCGGACCGACGCGAGTTATTGCACAACGGGACCACCCCCATCGGCAGCTTGAACAGGGGCCCCTTGAGGACCTTGCCGGCCTTCATGGTGGACCTCGCGACCTTGCCGGTCCGCTCGACCTCGCCGTCGCAGCCCAAGTTGAGCTGGAAGAGCCGCTGGCAGAAATGGGCATGCCCCATCACTGTGAAATTGTGGTCGAGGCCGGGACGAAGCCGCATGATGTCGGCGGGGTTCGTGAAGAGCCAGGCTGGCCTCCCCTTGTTATGCATGTTGGGGAACGTTACCGAAAATAAATATTTTCCTACGTTTCATCAAGATCAATCTATGAGTTCATATAGCAACGAGAGAGAGGAGTGCATCTACATACCCTTGTAGATCGCGAGCGAAAGCGTTCAAGAGAACGGGGTTGAGGGAGTCGTACTCGTCGTGATCCAAATCACCGATGATCCTAGTGCTGAACGCACAGCACCTCCGCGTTCAACACACGTATGGCTGGGAAGATGTCTCCTCCTTCTTGATCCAGCAAGGGGGAAGGAGAGGTTGATGAAGATCCAGCAGCACGACGGTGTGGTGGTGGATGCAACAATGATCTCAAAGAGGCTTCGCCAAGCTTCACAGAGGGAGAGGTGGTGCGTGGGGAGAGGGAGGCGCCAAGAGCATGGGTGCGGCTGCCCTCCCTCCCTCAGATATAGGCCCCTAGGGGGGCGCCGCCCTAGGAGATCCAATCTCCGTGGGGCGGCGGCCAAGGGGGTGGCTTGCCCCTGCCAAGTGGGCGCCCCACCCCTAGGGTTTCCAACCCTAGGCGCAGGGGGCCCAAGGGGCGCACCAGCCCACCAGGCTGGTTCCCTCCCACTTCAGCCCATGGGCCCCTCCAGGATAGGTGGCCCCACCCGGTGGACCCCCGGGACCCTTCCGGTGGTCCCGGTACAATACCGTTGACCCCCGAAACTTTCCCGATGGCCGAAACCTGACTTCGTATATATAATTCTTTACCTCCGGACCATTCCGGAACTCCTCGTGACATCCGCGATCTCATCCGGGACTCCTAGCAACTTTCGGGTTACTGCATACTCATATCTCTACAACCCTAGTGTCACCGAACCTTAAGTGTGTAGACCCTACGGGTTCGGGAGACATGCAGACATGACCGAGACGCCTCTCCGGTCAATAGCCAACAGCGGGATCTGGATACCCATGTTGGATCCCACATGCTCCTCGATGATCTCATCAGATGAACCACGATGTCGAGGATTCAAGTAACCCCGTATACAATTCCCTTTGTCAATCGGTACGTTACTTGCCCGAGATTCGATCGTCGGTATCCCAATACCTCGTTTAATCTTGTTACCGGCAAGTCACTTTACTCGTACCGTAATGCATGATCCCGTGACCAGACACTTGGTCACATTGAGCTCATTATGATGATGCATTACCGAGTGGGCCCAGAGATACCTCTCCGTCATACGGAGTGACAAATCCCAATATCGATTCGTGCCAACCCAACAGACACTTTCGGAGATACCCGTAGTGCACCTTTATAGTCACCCAGTTATGTTGCGACGTTTGGCACACCCAAAGCACTCCTACGGTATCCGGGAGTTGCACAATCTCATGGTCTAAGGAAATGATACTTGACATTTGGAAAAGCTCTAGCAAAACGAACTACACGATCTTTGTGCTATGCTTAGGATTGGGTCTTGTCCATCACATCATTCTCCTAATGATGTGATCCCATTATCAATGACATCCAATGTCCATAGTCGAAACCATGACTACCGTTGATCAACGAGCTTGTCAACTAGAGGCTCACTAGGGACATATTGTGGTCTATGTATTCACACGTGTATTACGATTTCCGGATAACACAATTATAGCATGAATAATGCATAATTATCATGAACAAAGAAATATAATAATAACCATTTTATTATTGCCTCTAGGGCATATTTCCAACAGTCTCCCACTTGCACTAGAGTCAATAGTCTAGTTACATTGTGATGAATCGAACACCCATAGAGTTCTGGTGTTGATCATGTTTTGCCCTAGGGAGAGGTTTAGTCAACGGATCTGCTACATTCAGGTCCGTGTGTACTTTATAAATATCTATGTCTCCATCTTGAACATTTTCACGAATGGAGTTGAAGCGGCGCTTGATGTGCCTAGTCTTCTTGTGAAACCTGGGCTCCTTGGCAAGTGCAATAGCTCGGTGTTGTCACGGAAGAGTGCGATCGGCCCCACGCATTGGGTATGACTCCTCGGTCGGTGATGAACTCCTTCACCCAGATTGCTTCATGCGCTGCCTCCGAGGCTGCCATGTATTCTGCTTCACATGTAGATCGCGCGGCGACGCCTTGCTTGCAAATCGCACTACCATCGCCCCCACCATTCAAAATATACACGTATCCGGTTTGTGACTTAGAGTCATCCAGATCTGTGTCGAAGCTAGCGTCAACGTAACCCTTTACGACGAGCTCTTCGTCACCTCCAAAAACGAGAAACATATCCTTAGTCCTCTTCAGGTACTTCAGGATGTTCTTGACAGCTGTCCAGTGTTCCTTGCCGGGATTACTTTGGTACTTTCCTACAAAACTTACGACAAGGCTTATATCAGGTCTGGTACACAGCATGGCATACATAATAGACCCTATGGCTGAGGCATAGGGGATGACGCTCATCTCTTCTATATCTTCTGCCGTGGTCGGGCATTGATCTGAGCTCAATTTCACACCTTGCAACACAGGCAAGAACCCCTTCTTAGACTGATCCATATTGAACTTCTTCAATATCTTATCAAGGTATGTGCTTTGTGAAAGACCTATGAGGCGTCTCAATCTATCCCTATAGATCTTGATGCCTAGTATGTAAGCAGCTTCTCCAAGGTCCTTCATTGGAAAACACTTATTCAAGTAGGCCTTAATGCTGTCCAAAAGTTCTATATCATTTCCCATCAAAAGTATGTCATCTACATATAATATGAGAAATGCTACAGATCTCCCACTCACTTTCTTGTAAACGCAGGCTTCTCCATAAGTCTGCATAAAACCAAACGCTTTGATCATCTCATCAAAGCGAATGTTCCAACTCCGAGATGCTTGCACCAACCCATAAATGGATCGCTGGAGTTTGCACACCTTGTTAGCATTCTCGGGGTCGACAAAACCCGCCGGCTGCATCATATACAGTTCTTCCTTAAGATAGCTATTAAGGAATGCCGTTTTTACGTCCATTTGCCATATCTCATAATCATAGTATGCGGCAATTGCTAACATGATTCGGACGGACTTCAGCTTTGCTACGAGAGAGAAAGTATCATTGTAGTTAACCCCTTGAACTTGCCGATAACCCTTAGCGACAAGTCGAGCTTTATAGATGGTAACATTACCATCAGCGTCCGTCTTCTTCTTAAAGATCCATTTGTTTTCTATCGATCGCCGATCATCGAGCAAGTCTGTCAAAGTCCATACTTTGTTTTCATACATGGATTCTATCTCGGATTGCATGGCTTCAAGCCATTTGTTGGAATATGGGCCCGCCATCGCTTCTTCATAGTTCGAAGGTTCACCGTTGTCTAACAACATGATTTCCAGGACAGGGTTGCCATACCACTCTGGTGTGGAACGTGTCCTCGTGGACCTATGAAGTTCAGTAGTAACTTGATCCGAAGTATCTTGATCATTAACTTCCACTTCAGTTGGTGCTGGCACCACAGGAACATCTTCCTGAGCTGCGCTATTCACCGGTTCAAGAGGTAGTACTTCATCAAGTTCCACTTTCCTCCCACTTACTTTTCTCGAGAGAAACTCATTCTCCAGAAAGGACCCGTTCTTGGCAACAAAGATCTTGCCTTCGGATCTGAGGTAGAAGGTATACCCAATGGTTTCCTTTGGGTATCCTATGAAGAAGCATTTTTCCGACTTGGGTTCAAGCTTTTCAGGTTGAAGTTTCTTGACATAAGCATCGCATCCCCAAACTTTTAGAAACGACAGCTTAGGTTTCTTCCCAAACCATAGTACATACGGTGTCGTCTCAACGGACTTAGACGGTGCCCTATTTAAAGTGAATGTAGCTATCTCTAGAGCGTATCCCCAAAAATATAGCGGTAAATCGGTAAGAGACATCATAGACCGCACCATATCCAATAAAGTGCAATTACGACGTTCGGACACACCGTTACGCCGAGGTGTTCCAGGCGGCGTGAGTTGTGAAACGATTCCACATTTCCTTAAGTGCGTACCAAATTCATGACTTAAATACTCTCCTCCACGTTACGATCAGAAGAACTTTATCTTTCGGTCACGTTGATTCTCTACCTCATTCTGAAATTCCTTGAAACTTTTCAAAGGTCTCGGACTTGTGTTTCATCAAGTAGACATACCCATATCTACTCAAGTCGCCGTGAGAGTGAGAACATAACGATATCCTCCATGAGCCTCAACGCTCATTGGACAACACACATCAGTATGTATGATTTCCAATAAGTTGGTTGCTCGCCCATTGTTCCGGAGAACGGAGTCTTGGTCATTTTGCCCATGAGGCATGGTTCGCATGTGTCAAATGATTCATAATCGAGAGACTCTAAAAGTCCATCAGCATGGAGCTTCTTCATGCGTTTGACACCAATGTGACCAAGGCGGAAGTGCCACAAGCATGTGGGACTATCGTTATCAACCTTACATCTTATGGTATTCACACTATGAATATGTGTAAAATTACGTTCGAGATTCATTAAGAATAAACCATTGACCATCGGGGCATGACCATAAAACATATCTCTCATATAAATAGAACAACCATTATTCTCGGATTTAAATGAGTAGCCATATCGTATTAAACGAGATCCAGATACAATGTTCATGCTCAAAGCTGGCACTAAATAACAATTATTGAGGTTTAAAACTAATCCCGTAGGTAAATGTAGAGGTAGCGTGCCGACGCGATCACATCGACCTTGGAACCATTCCCGACGCGCATCGTCACCTCGTCCTTCGCCAGTCTCCGCTTATTCCACAACTCCTGCTTTGAGTTACAAATATGAGCAACCGCACCGGTATCAAAAAGCCAGGAGCTACTACGAGCACTGGTAAGGTACACATAAATTACATGTATATCACATATACCTTTAGTGTTGCCGGCCTTCTTGTCCGCTAAGTATTTGGGGCAGTTCCGCTTCCAGTGACCCTTCCCTTTGCAACAAAAGCACTCAGTCTCAGGCTTGGGTCCATTCTTTGACTTCTTCCTGGCAGCTGGCTTACCGGGCACGGCAACTTCCTTGCCGTCCTTCTTGAAGTTCTTCTTACCCTTGCCTTTCTTGAACTTAGTGGTTTTATTCACCATCAACACTTGATGTTCCTTTTTGATCTCTACCTCTGCTGATTTCAGCATTGAATATACTTCAGAATGGTCTTTTCCATCCCCGCATATTGAAGTTCATCACAAAGCTCTTGTAGCTCGGTGGAAGCGATCGAAGGATTCTGTCAATAATCAAGGCGTCATCCGGAGATTAACTCCCAGCTGAGTCAAGCGGTTGTGCAATCCAGACATTTTGAGTATGTGCTCACCGATGTAACTATTTTCCTCCATCTTACAACTGAAGAACTTGTCGGAGACTTCATATCTCTCGACCTGGGCATGAGCTTGGAAAACCATTTCAGCTCTTCGAACATCTCATATGCTCCGTGTTTCTCAAAACGCTTTTGGAGCGCCGGTTCTAAGCTGTAAAGCATGCCGCACTGAACGAGGGAGTAATCATCAGCATGAGACTGCCAAGCGTTCATAACGTCTTGGTTCTCTGGGATGGGAGCTTCACCTAGCGGTGCTTCTAAGACATAATCTTTCTTTGCAGCTATGAGGATGATCCGTCAGGTTCCGGACCTATTCCGTATAGTTGCTGCCATCATCTTTCAGATTGGTTTTCTCTAGGAACGCGTTGAAGTTGAGGTGGACATGAGCGTTGGCCCTTTGATCTACAAGTCATATTTGCAAAGGTTTTTAGACTAAGTTCATGATAATTAAGTCCATCTAATCAAATTATTTAATGAACTCCCACTCAGATTAGACATCCCTCTAGTCATCTAAGTGATACATGATCCGAGTCAACTAGGCCGTGTCTGATCATCACGTGAGACGGACTAGTCATCATCGGTGAACATCTCCATGTTGATCGTATCTTCCATACGACTCATGTTCGACCTTTCGGTCTCTTGTGTTCCGAGGCCATGTCTATACATGCTAGGCTCGTCAAGTTAACCTAAGTATTTTGCATGTGTAAATATGTCTTACAACCGTTGTATGTGAACGTTAGAATCTATCACACCCGATCATCACGTGGTGCTTCAAAACAACGAACTTCCGCAACGGCGCACAGTTAGGGGAAACACTTTCTTGAAATTATTATGAGGGATCATCTTATTTACTACCGTCGTTCTAAGTAAACAAGATGCAAAAACATGATAAACATCACATGCAATCAAATAGTGACATGATATGGCCAATATCATATAGCTCCTTTGATCTCCATCGTCGGGGCTCCATGATCATCTTCGTCACCGACATGACACCATGATCTCCATCATCGTGTCTCCATGAAGTTGCTCGCCAACTATTACTTCTACTACTATGGCTAACGGTTTAGCAATAAAGTAAAGTAATTACATGGCATTAAATCATTGACACGCAGGTCATACAATAATTAAGACAACTCCTATGGCTCCTGTCGGTTGTCATACTCATCGACATGCAAGTCGTGATTCCTATTACAAGAACATGATCTCATACATCACATATATATCATTCATCATTCATCACAACTTTTGGCCATATCACATCACAAATCATATGCTGCAAAAACAAGTTAGACGTCCTCTAATTGTTGTTGCATGTTTTACGTGGCTGCAATAGGGTTCTAGCAAGAACGTTTTTTACCTACGTAAAAGCCACAACGTGATTTGCCAACTTCTATTTACCCTTCATAAGGACCCTTTTCATCGAATCCGCTCCAACTAAAGTGGGAGAGACAAACACCCGCCAGCCACCTTATGCAACTAGTGCATGTCAGTCGGTGGAACCTGTCTCACGTAAGCGTACGTGTAAGGTCGGTCTGGGCCGCTTCATCCCACGATACCGCTGAAGCAAAATAAGACGAGTAGTGGCAAGAAAGTTGACAACATCTACGCCCACAATAAATTTGTGTTCTACTCGTGCAAAGAGAACTACGCATAGACCTAGCTCTGATACCACTATTGGGGAACGTTGCAGAAAATAAAAAATTTCCTACGTTTCACCAAGATCAATCTATGAGTTCATCTAGCAACGAGAGAGAGGAGTGCATCTGCATACCCTTGTAGATCACGAGCGGAACCGTTCAAGAGAACGGGGTTGAGGGAGTTGTACTCGTCGTGATCCAAATCACCGATGATCCTAGTGCTGAACGGACAGCACCTCCGCGTTCAACACACGTACGGTTGGGAAGACGTCTCCTCCTTGTTGATCCAGCAAGGGGGAAGGAGAGGTTGATGAAGATCCAGCAGCACGACGGCGTGGTGGTGGATGCAGCAGCGATCTCGGCAGGGCTTCGCCAAGCTTCAGCGAGAGGGAGAGGTGGTGCATGGGGAGAGGGAGGCGCCAAGAGCATGGGTGCGGCTGCCATCCCTCCCCCCTTTATATAGGCCCCCTAGGGGGGGGGCACCGGCCCTAGGAGATCCAATCTCCAGGGGGGCGGCAGCCAAGGGGGTGGCTTGCCCCCCAAGCCAAGTGGAGGCGCCCCCACCCCTAGGGTTTCCAACCCTAGGCGCAGGGGGGCCCAAGGGGGGCGCACCAGCCCACCAGGCTGGTTCCTCCCACTTCAGCCCATGGGGCCCTCCGGGATAGGTGGCCCCACCGGTGGACCTCGACCCTTCCGGTGGTCCCAGACAATACCGTGACCCCGAAACTTTCCCGATGGCCGAAACCTGACTTGCTATATATAATTCTTTACCTCTGGACCATTCCGGAACTCCTCGTGACGTCCGGGATCTCATCCGGGACTCTGAACAACTTTCGGGTTACTGCATACTCATACCTCTACAACCCTAGCATCACCGAACCTTAAGTGTGTAGACCCTACGGGTTCGGGAGACATGCAGACATGACCGAGACGCCTCTCCGGTCAATAGCCAACAGCGGGATCTGGATACCCATGTTGGCTCCCACATGCTCCTCGATGATCTCATCGGATGAACCACAATGTCGAGGATTCAAGTAACCCCGTATACAATTCCCTTTGTCAATCGGTACGTTACTTGCCCGAGATTCGATCGTCGGTATCCCAATACCTCGTTTAATCTCGTTACCGGCAAGTCACTTTACTCGTACCGTAATGCATGATCCCGTGACCAGACACTTGGTCAAATTGAGCTCATTATGATGATGCATTACCGAGTGGGACCAGAGATACCTCTCCGTCATACGGAGTGACAAATCCCAGTCTCGATTCGTGCCAACCCAACAGACACTTTCGGAGATACCCATAGTGCACCTTTATAGTCACCCAGTTACATTGCAACGTTTGGCACACCCAAAGCACTCCTACGGTATCCGGGAGTTGCACAATCTCATGGTCTAAGGAAATGATACTTGACATTTGGAAAAGCTTTAGCAAAATGAACTACACGATCTTTGTGCTATGCTTAGGATTGGGTCTTGTCCATCACATCATTCTCCTAATGATGTGATCCCATTATCAATGACATCCAATGCCCATAGTCAGGAAACCATGACTATCTGTTGATCAACGAGCTACTCAACTAGAGGCTCACTAGGGACATATTGTGGTCTTTGTATTCACACGTGTATTACGATTTCCGGATAACACAATTATAGCATGAATAACAGACAATTATCATGAACAAAGAAATATAATAATAACAATTTTATTATTGCCTCTAGGGTATATTTCCAACAATGCAGTGGAGCGATCCGGCGGCGGATGAAGTCTGCCCCGATCATCTCAAGGGTGAGGCCGGACTTGATGAGCCGGAGGATCCTGGTGGTGGCGACCGTGAGCTTCTCGTCATCAGCATCGACGTTGCTCCAATCGCTTCTGCGGACCGGCGCCGCCTGGCTAACTTCGCAAAACACCAGCGGGTCCTTCTCCATGATCTAGCACCACCGGCCCCGCCATTCTTCCCACCTCTCCTTCATGGCGCCCTCCGGATACGCCCCCTTGGATATTGAGACCCAGGCAATGCAACCGGAGATGGCGCCCCCTGGTTGGATCCGAGGGGAGAAGTAATGGCGGAAGAGCGCCGTGTTGGGGTGCACCCCGGCGAAGCCCTCACAGAGATGCACGAAAAGGGCCATGCACGCCACCGCATTCGGAGTAAAATCCAGGAGGTGGAAGCCAAAGGTATGCATGACGTCGCTGAAGAAATTGGAGAAGGGAGGACAGAGCCCGTAGGAAAAATAATCGACAAAGAAGGGGTACCGATTTGGGGCAGCCTCGGTGCAGTCAGCGGGGATGACGTGCGTGGCTGGATGCCCTGAATTCTCCCCCCCCCCCCGTCTTCACTCCTCACATGGGCCTGAAGGAGTCCCGAAGCTCGAACACGTCAACTATCGAGGGGAAGAAGGTGGACTGCGTCCGCTGCACCGCCAAGACTTCTCCGTGGCTCCATGACTCCGGCGTCCTTGGCCATTCCCTTGCCCTTGGTGGAGTTTGGCGCCATGGCGGGTGGGGGAGGAGGGCAGGACAAAGGGCGGCGGAAGCACAAAGCGGCGAGCAGGAACGAAGCTTGGAGAAGAAGAGGAAGGCAGGTGGAGGTTTCCGAGATTGGGGTTGCGCGAAGGGTAAAAGGAACAGTGCGCCCGCGGTTATCCCTTTTTATGGGGAAGCCGTGGGGCGCGCTACCCATTTACTGCGATGTGACGCATGCGTGTGGAAACCGCGCCACGCATGCCGCCCACGTCACGCACGCCCCTCCACGCCGCGCCGCGTGCGCGGGTCGTCGGAAGCGCAACGCGCGAGAAGTTTTACCGCAGTAAAAACCGCCCCACCTGCCCACGCACCGTTTTGGGCCTAGCCCAACAACGTGTCACGCTTATGTGTGGCCCAGGCCCGGGGGCTCCTGTCAGTGTACAAAAAGAGGGGTGCGTTTTTGTACCCCTATACCTATGCACGGGCAGTCAGAGCCGCGCCTACGGTCACGCCAAGCAGAACAGGGGAGGTGAGCCAAGGTGAGACCAAAGCCCAAGATAATAAGAGCAACGCTAAGACCAAGACCACAAAAAGCAGAGGGACGAAGCAGGTTCCCCCGGCAAGACCCTTGTCGGGGCAGCCTCAGCAGCCCCGGCAGGATCCTTGCCGGGACGGCTCGCCCCACACCAACAGAGCGGGCCACCCTTGAGCCCACGGCCTCCAACATCACGTTGGGCCAGGGCTCGGGAGGCACCTCTGTGGTGGCATGCAGATCTTCGTGAAGACATATTCAAGATCATATGAGGATTAGAAGATGACGATCCTCGGCAAGACCCTTGCCGAGGAAGGCCACCAGACCCCCGGCAAGGCCATTGCCGGGGACGACGGCGCGCCACGGGAAGACCCTTGCCG
Source organism: Aegilops bicornis (assembly GCA_021605145.1). Classification (NCBI taxonomy): domain Eukaryota; kingdom Viridiplantae; phylum Streptophyta; class Magnoliopsida; order Poales; family Poaceae; genus Aegilops; species Aegilops bicornis. Next base: position 731,920,499 of record CM038673.1, read on the forward strand.
GGCCACACGGCAAGACCCTTGCCGGGCCACACGGCAAGACCCTTGCCGGGTCACCCGGCAAGGCCATCACCAAAGACGCTAGCAGGGCCACCGCCGGGCCCACGCCAACCAAGCTTCCACCGCTGTTCACATGCAGCTGCCACCCCAACCAGCTAGGCGGGCACCTACGTGGCAACATGCAGCTCCCGGGCCAACTAATCGAGCGCCTGCGTGGCGGCATGCGGATCTTCGTGAAGGCTCCGCCACTGCGCCAACTCAGCTGCCTGCCTGCCTACATGGCACCACACACCTCACTAGCCAGGGCGCGTGTCAAAGCGAGGAGGAGCGGCGAGGAACGGACATGCCTCGTCCCCATCCCCAATAAAGCAAGGGGACACCTAAGCTACGCATGAAATGCGTCTTGTCCTGTAATACGAGCGATAAGCTCAGGGCACTGTACACCTTTCCACCTCCTGTGCGCCAGTGTGGCAGCCCCTTCCGACTATAAAAGGAGGCCCATGGCATACTGGAGGAGGATTCGGCTCTTTCGAACCACTCATTGACCACAGCTAGTTCGAGAGCTCAAGAACTCTCTAAAATACACCCACCAAAGCAGGACTAGGGTTTTACGCATCCTCGCGGCCCGAACCTGGGTAAACGATCTTTGTGTTGTCTACTAGCCATGCTCTTCTCGCAACCCCGCGCCCCGACAACCGTGGTAGGGATTCTTGTGATCCCGTAGATGTCGTTCCACAACGACAGAGAGAGGGAGAGGTTGGGGAAGACAACTCCAGCAGCAGCACGACGACTTGGTGGTGTTGGAGTAGCGTGGTACTCCGGCAGGGCTTCGCCAAGCACCGCGGAAGGAGGAGGAGGTGTTGGAGAGGGGGAGGGCTGCGCCTTGTATGTGGTGCGTCTGCCCTCCCACCTCCCCTCTATCTATTGGGGAAAAGGATAGGGGGGCCGGCCCCATCCAGATGGATCTAGAGGGGGTGGCGGCCAAGGGGGGAGGCTTGCCCCCCAAGCCAAGGGGGGCGCCCCCTTTAGGGTTCCCCCCAACCTTAGGCGCATGGGCCCTAGGGGGATTTGGCTCCCAGCCCACCTAGCGGCTGGTTCCCCTCCATATTCAGCCCATAGGGCCCTCCGGGGTAGGTGGACCCTCCCGGTGGACCCTCAGAACCCTTTCGGTGGTCCCGGTACAATACCGATAAACCCCCGAACACTTCCGGCGACCGAATAAGGACTTCCCATATATAAATCTTTACCTCCAGACCATTCCGGAACTCCTCGTGACGTCCGGGATCTCATCCGGGACTCCGAACAACATTCGGTAACCATGTACAAACTTTCCCTATAACCCTAGCGTCATCGAACCTTAAGTGTGTAGACCCTACGGGTTCGGGAGGCATGTAGACATGACCGAGACATCTCTCCGGCCAATAACCAATAGCAAGATCTAGATACCCATGTTGGCTCCCACATGTTCCACGATGATCTCATCGGATGAACCACGATGTCGGGGATTCAATCAATCCCATACTCAATTCCCTTTGTCTACCGGTATGATACTTGCCCGAGATTCGATCGTCGGTATCCCTATACCTTGTTCAATCTCGTTACCGGCAAGTCCCTTTACTCGTTCATAACACATCATACCGTGATCAACTCCTTGGTCACATTGAGCTCGTTATGATGATGTCCTACCGAGTGGGCCCAGAGATACCTCTCCGTCACACGGAGCGACAAATCCCAGTCTCGATTCGTGCCAACCCAACAGACACTTTCGGAAATACCCGTAGTGCACCTTTATAGACACCCAGTTACATTGTGACGTTTAGCACACCCAAAGCATTCCTACGGTATCCGGGAGTTGCACAATCTCATGGTCTAAGGAAATGATACTTGACATTAGAAATGCTTTAGTAGACGAACTACACGATCTTGTGCTATGCTTAGGATTGGGTCTTGTCCATCACATCATTCTCCTAATGATGTGATCCCATTATCAATGACATCCAATATCCATGGTCAGGAAACTGTAACCATCTATTGATCAACGAGCTAGTCAGCTAGAGGCTCACTAGGGACATGTGGTGGTCTATGTATTCACACATGTATTACGATTTCCGGATAACACAATTATAGCATGAACAATAGACAATTATCATGAACAAGGAAATATAATAATAACCATTTTATTATTGCCTCTAGGTCATATTTCCAACATATACTTGTGGGTCATCATAAAGCCGGTGACGATGGTGACGGTGCTTTGGAGATGGAGACCAAAGGCATACAAGATGATGATGGCCATATCATATAACTTATATTGATTGCATGTGATGTTTATCCTTTATGCTTCTTATTTTTCTTAGTATGGCCGTTGCGACAGTTCGTTGTGATGAGACACCACGTGATGATCGGGTGTGATAAGATCTACATTCACATACAATGGGTGCAAGCCAGTTTGCACACGCATAATATTCGGGATAAACTTGACGAGCCTAGCATATGCAGATATGGCCTCGGAACACTGAGACCGAAAGGTCGAGCATGACTTATATAGTAGATATGATCAACATAGTGATGTTCACCATTTAAAACTACTCCATCTCACGTGATGATCGGACGTGGTTTAGTTGATATGGATCACATGATCATTTAGATGACGAGGGATGTCTATCTAAGTGGGAGTTCTTAAGTAATATGATTAATTGAACTTTAATTTATCATGAACTTAGTACATGATAGTATTTTGAATGTCTATGATGTTGTAGATAAATGGCACGTGCTACTGTTCCGTTCAATTTTAATGCGTTCCTAGAGAAAGCTAAGTTGAAAGATGACGGTAGCAACTACATGGACTGGGTCCGTAACTTGAGGATTATCCTCATTGCTGCACAGAAGAATTACATCCTGGAAGCACCCTTAGGTGCAAGACCCGCTGCAGGAGCAACGGAAGACGTTATGAACGCCTGGCAGAGCAAAGCTGATGACTACTCGATAGTTCAGTGTGCCATGCTTTACGGCTTAGAACCGGGACTTCAACGACGTTTTGAACGTCATGGAGCATATGAGATGTTCAGGAGTTGAAGTTAATATTTCAAGCAAATGCCCAGATTGAGAGATATGAAGTCTCCAATAAGTTCTACAACTGCAAAATGGAGGGGAATAGTTCTGTAAGTGAGCATATACTCAGAATGTCTGGGTACCACAATCACTTGACTCAACTGGGAGTTGATCTTCCGATTGATAGTGTCATTGACAGAGTTCTTCAATCACTGCCACCAAACTACAAAATTTTCGTTATGAACTATAATATGCAAGGGATGGATAAGACGATTCCCGAGCTCTTTGCGATGCTAAAGTCTACGGAGGTAGAAATCAAGAAGGAGCATCAAGTGTTGATGGTTAACAAGACAACTAGTTTTAAGAAAAAGTGCAAAGGGAAGAAGGGGAACTTCAAGAAGAATGGCAAGAAAGTTGCTGCTCAAGTGAACAAGCCCAAGTCTATACCTAAGCCTAAGACTAAGTGCTTCTACTGCAAAGGGACTGGTCACTGGAAGCGCAACTGGCCCAAGTATTTGGCAGATAAGAAGGATGAAAAAGTGAAAGGTATATTTGATATATATGTTATTCATGTGTACCTTACTAATGCTCGTAGTAGCGCCTGTGTATTTGATACTGGTTCTGTTGCTCACATTTGCAACTCGAAACAGGGGCTACGGATTAAGCAAAGATTGGCTAAGGACGAGGTGACGATGGCGTGGGAAATGGTTCCAAAGTTGATGTGATTGCCGTCAGCACGCTACCTCTACATCTACCTTCGGGATTAGTTTTAGACCTGAATAATTGTTATTTGGTGACAGCGTTAAGCATGAACATTACATCTGGATCTTGTTTGATGCGAGACGGTTATTCATTTAAATCAGAAAATAATGGTTGTTCTATTTATATGAGTAATATCTTTTATGGTCATGCACCCTTGATGAGTGGTCTATTTTTATTGAATCTCGATAGTAGTGATACACATATTCATAGTATTGAAGCCAAAAGATATAAGTTTAATAATGATAATGCAACTTATTTGTGGCACTGCCGTTTAGGTCATATAAGTGCATGAAGAAACTACATGCTGATGAGCTTTTGGAATCACTTGATTATGAATCACTTGCTGCTTGCAAACCATGCCTCATGGGCAAGATGACTAAGACTCCGTTCTCCGGAACAATGGAGTGAGCAACAGACTTATTGGAAATAATACATAAACATAATGATGCATGCGGTCCGATGAGTGTTGATGCTCGCGGAGGGTATCGTTATTTTCTGACTTTCACAGATGATTTGAGCAGATATGGGTATATCTACTTGATGAAATGTAAGTCTGAAACATTTGAAAAGTTCAAAGAATTTCAGAGTCAAGTGGGAAATCATCGTAACAAGAAAATAAAGTTTCTACGATCTGATCATGGAGGTGAATATTTGAGTTACGAGTTTGGTCTTCATTTGAAACAATGCGGAATACTTTCAGAATCGACGCCACAGAACACCACAAAGATAATGGTGTGTCTGAACGTCGTAATCATACTTTATTAGATATGGTGCGATCTATGATGTCTCTTACTGATTTACCACTATCTTTTTGGGGTTATGCTTTAGAGAGGGCTGCATTCACGTTAAATAGGGCACCATCTAAATCCGTTGAGACGACACCATATGAACTGTGGTTTGGCAAGAAACCCAAGTTATCGTTTCTTAAAGTTTGGGGCTGCGATGCTTATGTGAAAAAGCTTCAACCTGATAAGCTCAAACCCAAATCAGAGAAATGTGTCTTCATAGGATACCCAAAGGACAGTGTGGGGTACACCTTCTATCACAGATCCGAAGGCAAGATATTCGTTGCTAAGAACGGATCCTTTCTAGAGAAGGAGTTTCTCTCGAAAGAAGTGAGTGGGAGGAAAGTAGAACTTGATGAGTTAATCGTACCTGCTCCCTTATTGGAAAGTAGTTCATCACAGAAAACAATTCCAGTGATTCCAACACCAATTAGTGAGGAAGCTAATGATGATGAGCATAAAACTTCTGATCAAGTTACTACCGAACCTCATAGGTGTCACGCCCTCGATGCGGCTATATCTCCCACGTGTCGAGGCACGACTTAGAGGCATAACCGCATAGAAAGCAATGTCGCAAGTGAGGTAATCTTCACACAACCCATGTAATACATAAGGGAAAGAGATACATAGTTGGCTTACAGTCGCCACTTCACACAAGACAAAAATAAACAACCATCATTCGTAGTACACTCAAGGTCCGACTACGGAACCAAAATACGTAAGATACCCCAAATGCTACACCGATCCCCGATCGTCCCAACTGGGCACCACTACTGATCATCGTGAAAAGACACATAGTAACGACCACGTTCCTCGTCGAACTCCCACTTGAGCTCGGGTTGAGTCACCTGACCGCATCGCCGGCACCTGCAACTGTTTTGGGAAGTATCTGTGAGTCATGGGGACTCAGCAATCTCACACCATGTAGATCAAGACTATTTAAGCTTATAGGAAGGACAGAGTAGTACAGTGGAGCTGCAGCAAGCGACTAGATATATGGTGGCTACTTCCTAAAAGAGAGCGAGAAGAGGAGCAAAGCACGGTCGTGAAGCTAGTAGCGATCAAGAAGTGATCCTGAACTACTTACGTCAGACATAACTCCAACACCGTGTTCACTTCCCGGACTCCGCCGAGAAGAGACCATCACGGTTACACACGCGCTTGATGTGTAGTTTTAATTAAGGTCAACGTCGGGTTTTCTACAACCGGACATTAACAAATTCCCATCTGCCTCATAACCGCGGGCACGGCTTTCGAAAGATATTACCCTGCAGGGGTGTCCCAACTTAGCCCATTATAAGCTCTCACGGTCAACGAAGGATATTCCTTCTACCGGGAAGACCCGATCAATCTCGGAATCCCGGACTATAAGACATTTCGACAACAATAAAACAAGACCAGCAAAGCCGCCCGATTGTGCTGACAAATCCCGATAGGAGCTGCACATATCTCGTTCTCAGGACACATCCGGATGAGACATCCTACGAGTAAAACCAAACCTCGAGTTTCACCGTGGTGGCCCCTTGATCTGCTTTCGTTTGGACCCGGCCTTCGAAGAACCTTGGTCGGGGGTTAAAATAAAGATGACCCTCGGGCTCGCGAAACCCGGGGAAAAAGGCTTAGGTGGCAAATGGTAAAACCAATGTTGGGCCTTCTTTGGAGGAGTCTTATTCAAAGCGAACTGTCAAGGGGGTCCCATAAATCACCCAACCGTGTAAGGAACGTGAAATCAAGGAACATAACACCGGTATGACGGAAACTAGGCGGCAAGAGTGGAACAAAACACCGTGCATAAGGCCGAGTCTTCCACCCTTTACCAAGTATATAGATGTATTAAATATAGCAGATATATATTGTGATATCCCCAACAAGTAAACATGTTCCGATCAGGAACAACATCTCCATGTTCCAACAAGGAACAAACTTCAACTTCACCGCAACTAGCAACGCTTATAAGAGGGGCTGATCAAAGCGGTAACATAGCCAATCAACGGTTTGCTAGGAAAGGATGGTTAGGGGCTGACATAGCAATATGGGTGGCATGATATAGCAAGTGGTAGGCATCGTAGCATAGGCATAGCAAAAGAGCGAGCAATCTAGCATAGCAAAGATAGAAGTGATTTCGAGGGTATGGTCATCTTGCCTGCAATGTTCTCAGAGTTGTCGAAAGCTTGATCCTCGTAAGCGTTCTCAACAGGTTCCTCGTACACGTACTCGTCTCCCGGCTCTACCCAAAGCACCAACACAAACAAAGGAACCACAATAAATCACGGTGCAATGCACAATCAACATGATGCAAAACATGGCATGATATGCGGGATGTGATGTGCAATGCGTATGTGCGCTCCGAAAGGAAAATGATGAACCAGGCATCAACTTGGCAAACCAAGTATGCCACTGGAAAGATGAGATGATTTCGGTTGAAATCGATATAAAGATCACCGGAATCGGATGCACGGTTTGGAAATGACAAGCAAAACAAGAATGGCACAAATCTGCCATTAACAGCATGATGCCACTTAGCAAGCAACAAGAAATTAATCTACTGCACCCAAACGTATCAACAAAGTATATGACAGTGACCTACACAAGATGCTTGACAAAAGATGAGCACTGAGCTTCAGCTAAATCACAACATAACAGGTTCAAACAAGCATGGCAAAAGTGCACAAAATATCAGGCTGGACATGGCAAAAACAGCATCAGGTTGCAATGTTCAGAGCAGCAAAACTACATGCTACAGGACCTTAGAATAGCAAAAAATGGCATGGCATGAATCTACTCAAAGCATAGAACAAAAGTCCCTTACTGACCATAAGCCAAAAAGGATTAGAAAATATAGTAACACCCATGTCAATATCGAAAGTTTCGTTAACAGATTCAGCAACATGACATGTCAAAAACTGATAACAAGTAGGCATGTTTACAAGCTCAATACACTCACTACAGAGCCTTAAATGATAAAATAAGCATACATACATCAAGAAGACATGTCATAGAAGACATACATGGCAAGAACAATAACATAGCATACATGGATCAACCACAACAACCTTGGCAAAATTGAATACCATGTAAACAATCTGCCAGGAAACATTTGATAGCAAAAGTAGAGCTCGATTAACTCAAGCTATGGCACTCCATAATTTCAAACAAAGGCATGGATGGATAGAGCAAGACATGTTTAACAAAACATCCTTACTGAAGTATCTCAAAATAAGCATAGATCTCTCGGTAGCATCAAGTTAACATGGCATCAAAATATCAGCAAAACAGAGCTGAAAACAGCAACATCAGGACACCTACTTTGCATGCTTGTGCTAGTCACCACATAGATCACAAAAATACATGGCATACACCCCTGGAAAGATGGCATGGCATATTGCAAAACACATGTAGGACTCAAATTCATAGGGTGCACACATTAATCATGGCAAAAATAACAAAAGTGCAAGTTACATAAGAAATGAAACTAACATCACATAGCCCTCTTCCAACAGCATTTCGGGCATCAAGATGAGCTCAAATGAAAATGATGCAATGATATGAAATGATCTACTAATGCAAAATGGAGCTACAGATGCAAATATATGCTATGATGAAAATGCCACGAAATGTTAACAGGATTAAAAACTTAGAAGAAAATAGAGGGGGAAGAAGTCAACGGCCCGGATCCGATCGGGATCCGCCCGATCGGCGACGGCGGCGGCGGCGCTGGCTCACGAGCAGGCGAGGCCGGAGGAGGAGAGGAGGCGGGCCGGCGAGGGAGGCGGCGCTGAGGGAGGCGGCGCCGCGACTCGGAAGCGGGCGATCGGCGCGGGCGCCGGGCGGCGGATCCGCGGCCGGGCGGGCGGGCGGGGCGGGCGGGCGAGGGCCGGAGGAGGCGGGTGCGGCGGTGGCGGCGGAGGGCGCGGGCGGCGCCGGGCGGCGGGCCGGGCGCGCGGGAGGCGGAGGCGCGCTGGTCGGCCCGGCCGGCCCGAGGGCGGCGCCGTGGCCTCAAGCGGCGATGTGCGCGGCGGCGGGACAGGTGTCGTCGTGCCCTGATTGGCTGAGGGCGGCGTCGCTGGTGGGGCGGATTTGAACCAAGGCGCGGACGTTCGTCCGGCGCGAGGTAGGAGAAGGCTAGGGTTAGACCCAGATTGGAATGGGGGTTTGTTTAAATAGGCATAGAGGGAGCTAGGAGAGTCCAAATGAGGTGTAGTTTTCGCCCACACGATCGTGATCGAACGACGGAGAGCATGGAAGTGACTTAGATGGGTTATTGGGCTGTTTTGGAGGGGTGTTGGGCTGCAACTTAAAAGAGGCCTTTACGAGAGTGCGGTTAACCGTTGGAGTACCAAACGAGCTCCAAATGACCCGAAACTTGACCGGTGGTCTACGGGTGGTATACCAAGGCCACTAGACAAACCTCGGTCTATTCCGAGAAGGTTTAGTACGCGCACACGGAAAAACGTAAAAGGGGCCGCCGGGGGAGATAGGAGTGTCGGATTGCAAAACGGACAACGGGGAAAATGCTCGGAATCATGAGACGAACACGTATGCAAATGCGATGCACATGATGACATGATGTAAAATGCATGACATGGACAAAATGCAAAATGAAGAAAAACCCAACCACGGAGGGAATATCATATCACAATGCCGAAAATGGCAAGAGTTGGAGTTACAAATATGGAAAGTTACATCCGGGGTGTTACAATAGGTCAACCAGAGTAAGATCCGCACCAGAGTGGTACGGTAATCCTGTTCTGGAAGTCATGTTACTTGACCATGACGAACCTACAAACTATGAGGAAGTGATGATGAGCACAGATTCCGCGAAATGGCTTGAGGCCATGAAATCTGAGATGGGATCCATGTATCATAACAAAGTTTGGACTTTGGTTGACTTGCCCGATGATCAGCAAGCCATAGAGAATAAATTGATCTTCAAGAAGAAGACTGATGCTGACGGTAATGTTGTTGTCTACAAAGTTCAAATTGTTGTGAAAGGTTTTCGACAAGTTCAAGGAGTTGACTACGATGAGACCTTCTCACCCGTAGCGATGCTTAAGTCTGTGCGAATCATGTTAGCAATTGCTGCATTTTCTGATTATGAAATTTGGCAAATGGATGTCAAAACTGCATTCCTTAATGGATATCTTAAAGAAGAGTTGTATATGATGCAACCAGAAGGTTTTGTCGATCCAAAAGGTCCTAACAAAATGTGCAAGCTCCAGCGATCCATCTATGGACTGGTGCAAGGCTCTCGGAGTTGGAATGTACGCTTTGATAGTGTGATCAAAGCATATGGTTTTATAAAGACTTTTGGGGAAGCCTGTATTTACAGGAAACTGAGTGGGAGCTCTGTAGCATTTCTGATATTATATGTAGATGACATATTGTTGATCGAAAATGATATTGAGTTTCTGAATAGCATAAAAGGATACTTGAATAAGAATTTTTCAGTGAAAGAAGTCAGTGAAGCTGCTTATATATTGGGCATCAAGATCTATAGAGATAGATCAAGACACTTAATTGGACTTTCACAAAGCACATACCTTGAGAAAGTTTTGAAGAAGTTCAAAATGGATCAAGCAAAGAAAGGGTTCTTGCCTGTGTTACAAGGTGTGAAGTTGAGTCAGACTAAATGCCCGACCACTACAGAAGATAGAGAGAAAATGAAAGTCATTCCCTATGCTTCAACCATAGGTTCTATCATGTATGCAATGCTGTGTACCAGACCTGATGTGCGCCTTGCTATCAGTTTAGTAGGGAGGTACCAAAGTAATCCAGGAGTGGATCACTGGACAGCAGTCAATAACATCCTGAAATACCTGAAAAGGACTAAGGATATGTTTCTCGTTTATGGAGGTGACAAAGAGCTCCTCATAAATGGTTACGTCGATGCAAGCTTTGACACTGATCCGGATGACTCTAAGTCACAAACCGGATACATATTTATATTTAATGGAGGGTGAGGGAGTCCCGGACTAGGGGGGTGTCCGGATAGCCGGACTATCGTCACGGCCGAACTCCAAGACTATGAGGATACAAGATTGAAGACTTCGTCCCGTGTCCGGATGGGACTTTCCTTGGCGTGGAAGGCAAGCTTGGCGATACGGATATGTAGATCTCCTACCATTGTAACCGACTACTGTGTAACCCTAACCTATCCGGTGTCTATATAAACCGGAGGGTTTTAGTCCGTAGGATCGAACAACAATCATACCATAGGCTAGCTTCTAGGGTTTAGCCTCCTTGATCTCGTGGTAGATCTAATCTTGTACTACCCATATCATCAATATTAATCAAGCAGGAGTAGGGTATTACCTCCATCGAGAGGGCCCGAACCTGGGTAAAAACATCGTGTCCCCTGTCTCTTGTTACCATCCGCCTAGACGCACAGTTCAGGACCCCCTACCCGAGATCCGCCGGTTTTGACACCAACATTGGTGCTTTCATTGAGAGTTCCTCTGTGTCGTCACCGATAGGCCCGATGGCTCCTTCGATCATCAACAACGACGCGGTCCAGGGTGAGACTTTTCTCCCCGGTTAGATCTTTGTGTTCGGCGGCTTTGCACTGCGGGCCAATTAAGCAGCCATCCGGAGCAGATCGAAGCTTCGCCCCGCCATCGTGTCAGATTTGGAAGTTTGAACTGTACGGCCGATATCCGCGGAGACTTGATCTTCGACGGATTCAAGCCGCAGCCAAGCGTGCCGCACTATCTCGATGGGCATGATCTAGCTCTGCCACCGAACAGTGCCCCGGAGGCCGCACCAGTATCCGCTCCGACCCTTAATCCGGAGCCGGATTCCCGATCGAGGACGAGTGGTTGGACACCGCCTCGGGGGCTACAATCTCTACGGCGATCGAGCCGAACTCCATCCCTGTCCTTTGCGAAGACCTCGACTCTAGGGTGCCGGACTCCTCTCCGGACTCCGAACCCTCCGCTCCCCTGCCAATCGAACCCGATTGGGCGCCGGTCATGGAGTTCATGGCCGCGGACATCTTTCAGCACTCGCCCTTTGGCGACATCCTGAATTCACTAAAGTCTCTCTCTTTATCCGGAGAGCCCTGGCCGGACTACGGTCAGGAAGGTTGGGATGCGGACAACGAAGAAATTCAACGCCCACCCACCGCCCACTTTCAGAGCCACCGCCGAAAGCTTACACGACATGCTCGATTTCGACTCAAGACATCGACGGTATGGACGACGATGTAGGAGACAACAATGAGCCAACACCTATAGGATGCTGGACAACCACCTCATCTCATGATGTATACATGGTGGATACACCTAAAGGAAATGAAGACGAGATACAATGGGACGCTACGAAGGATAGATCCCTCGAAAAGCAGTCAAAACGGCAACGTAAACGCCGAACAAAGTCCCTCCTCAACGAAGACCCAGCCATAGAGCAGGGCAAACCGGTGGACAACGAACAAGCTATCGAGAAATCGTCCGAACAAGACAACTTGGATAAACAATCTGTCCCCGGCGAAGACAACAGTCCGGACGATCTGACTCCGGACAAACTATTGGAGCAAAATGACCTCCAGAAAAGGCTCGTTGCCACTGCGCGTAGCCTGAAAAACAGAAGCGGAAGCTCAAAACAGCGGAAGATGCACTCAGGATCAGATGGAGCAAAGTATTCATAAACCGCAGACAAGTACGGCGACAGTCGCCGAACAAAGAGCTACCCGAAAAGAAAGCTACTGCCCGAATTCGACGAGGAGGCCTTAGAGCCACCACAATTACAAAGCAAGAAGGCCACCCGGTCGGATGGACGACCTCACGGCAAAAAGAGAGCGGCAAATGGTGCCGCACACAAGCCAATATGCGATCCGCATAAGGATTCACATCAAAAGGATGGCCCAGTTAGGTCCATCTATGGGCCAAGAAAGCATGCTCTTCAAAGCAATGCAATACACCAAAATTCCGAAGATCACGGCACACCCAAATATAGGGGCGCCGCACACCCCCTATGTTTCACCGATGAGGTGTTCGGATCATGAATTTCAGCGGGATTCAAACCCGTAAACATAGAGGCATACGACGGAACAACAGACCACAGAGTGCGGATTGAGGATTACATCCTCCACATACACATGGCTAGAGGAGATGATCTCCACGCCATAAAATACTTACCCCTTAAACTCAAAGGGCCAGCTCGGCATTGGCTTAAAATCCTCCCCGAAAATACCATTGGAAGCTAGGAAGAGCTCGAGGATGCATTTCGGGCAAATTTTCAGGGGACTTATGTCCGCCCTCCGGATGCAGATGATCTAAGTCACATTACTCAACAGCCCGGAGAGTCAGCCCGGAAATTCTGGAACAGGTTCCTTACTAAAAAGAACCAAATAGTCGACTGTCCGGACGCCGAAGCCTTAGCATCTTTCAAACACAACGTCCGAGACGAATGGCTTGCCAGACACCTCGGCCAAGAAAAGCCAAGAACAATGGCCGCATTAACAAGCCTCATGACTCGCTTTTGTGCGGGAGAGGATAGCTGGCTAGCAAGATGCAGCACCAGCGACCCAAGTACATCCAAAATCAGGGATGGAAATGGGAAACCACGGCACAACAAGGACCAGCGCCGGATTAAAAGGAACAGTCCAAAGAGCACGTCAGTCAATGCCGGATTCAAAAGCTCACGGCAGAACAACAAAAACTGCCCCTTAAGGACAATAGCGATGAGCTATCCAACTTCAACAAAATCTTGGACAAGATATGTCAAATCCACAGTACTCCTGGGAGGCCTGCTAAGCATACCCACCGAAATTGTTGGGTCTTCAAACAGTCCGGCAGACTGAACGCCGAACACAAGGGGCTCGACACACCACGTGAAGATGACGATGAGCGCCACAAGCAGAGCCCCGGAAAACAAAAGACTTCCCGACAAGAGGTTAAAACAGTAAACTCACTTCACGTGATCAAAGGGAAAAACAGAGCGGCGCCCACTAAAAGGCGCACCGCATTAATGGTTGTCAAAACCAATCACCTTCGACCATCGTGACTATTCCGAAAATATCCGGAATGCAGGATGGACTGCCCCGATCTTGGATCCTATAATCGACGGATTCCAATTTACACGAAGTCCTCATGGATAGCGGCAGTGACATAAACCTGGTATATCGTGACACAATCCGCAGGATGGGGATAAACCCAACCAAAATTCGCCGTAGCAACACCTCCTTTAAAGGAGTAATGCCGGACCCATATGCCCATTGTACGGGCTCCATATCGCTAGAAGTTGTGTTCGGTTCATCCGACAACTTCCGTCATGAAAAGGTTACTCTTCCATATCACCCCGTTTAAAAGTAGCCATCAAGCACTATTGGGACGCGAAGCTTTCGCCCGCTTTAACGCAATACCGCATTATGCATCTCTAACACTTAAAATGCCCGGTCCACGCGGCATCATCTCGTTAAAAGGAAGTATTAAGTGTTACTCGAGCACAGAAGAACGGGAGACTGCCTTGACAGCCCCATAGCTATCCGGCTCTTCTAGGCAAAGAACCTGAATTGGTCATTCAAACCCCGGACACGGCTAGACGAGTCCGGCGCCTACTAGCGGCATACCCCCATACGAGGGGCTGCATGCATGTATAACAAGAGACAATAAAGCTTAACTTTATTTCACTTCTTAGAACCATACTCTGTTTATTTAATATTAAGTACATCTTTCGCACGATCCTGTTTCTTTTAAACTAAGTTCCTATATTTTACAGATGAACAACGTGCTACACCCGTCCAGGATACGGCACAACGGAGACACAGGCGCAGACGTGCAGTAGGGACCCGTTGCAAGGATTCTTTTCAGATTAAGACCCTGCTTAAACCTTTTTACTGTCTCTTGTTGATATACATCCCCGGTTCCTTACTATAACCGAGGAGGAGGCTGGCGTTTTGGCATCGGCCCGCACTGCAATTTTTGCGCGTGCACGGACACTAGGGCTTAGGGCATTATTCTGCCCATTTTCATAAAGACCGAATACCTTAGGGAGTATTCGGCGTCTCGAGATTAGGCCTTATATGCATCAGCTCCGAATCATGTCTTTGGTCAAATGTTGGGTTGCCCGACTCCTGTGTTTTGCTGCCTTACGTTCCGTTTTCACGGCTAACGCGGCACCAGGAGAACTACTGCAATTGTGCCCCGGTTCGGCCTGGCGAGCACCTCAGTAGAGAAAGCCGAAAACTGACTGTCATGATACAGCGAGAGACTGGTCAACCACTCGATGACTCACTGGAATGTTTAGGATTCCTCCGCATTAACGAAGGACCGGTTTTCGGTCAGGCACATATGCACCCCGAATTCGGGAGAGTGCGGTGCCCCCAGGGGCTATATAGTAGCCCCACTCTCGAACTCCTATGGCTAAGTGAAAGTGATAAAGCATTATAGTCCGGTTGCCTGGTTTGCTACGCTACCACCTCCTTAACAGGACCAAGACGTTGGATTAAGTGTGAAAAGCGCTTTCTTTGCAAACACCCCGCACTATGTGCGTGGGGGCTGAAACCAAGGACGGCCATCTTTCGTGTTACATATACATATACATAAAGCGGCCGCCCAGGAGTAGTTTACTACTTGAACGCACAAGTATAAAAAGCTCTTATATTATATTGAAACATTGTTTTCACAAATCATACATGTCATTTAAACATAATACCCTTCGAGCATTGTGTCTTTATTAAACGAGCGCCCGGCAGGACTTCTTCAAAGTAGTGCTCAGCAGGTACTCGACTTCTGTCTGAATCTTGGGATGCAATGTCGGTGGCCTTCATCTCTGCCCAGTATGTCTTGACACGGGCCAGAGCCATCCGCGCTCCCTCAATACACGCCGATCGCTTCATTGCGTCGATACGCAGTACCGCACCAAGGAACTGCTGCACTAAACCAAAATAGCTCTTCGGCTGGGGTCCGCCCGGCCACAAGTGAGTCAAGACATGCTTCATGGCAAATCCGGACAACCGATTCAGCTCGGCCCATTCGGCCAACCGATCGGTCAGTGGCAGAGGACGCTCTGGACTATGGAATTGCGACCAATATAACTCTTCCCTTCTATGCCCCTTCTGGCCCCGGAAGTGCTCAACAGCGTCCATGGCGCTTCGCCGCCAAGTCCAGATAAGAATCCTCCGAACTCCACAACTTATCCAACTGAGCATACTTTGGATCTGTATATTTCCTCTGCAGCAGAAACGGTTTTCCAGCCGCAATTGCCCCGGCCTGACTCAGCTCCTCCTTGGCAGCTCTCAAAGCCGATTGGGCATTCTTGGATTCGGCGGCGGCCTTTTTCAGGCCCTCTTGTTCCGCTTGACGTTCTTTTTCAAGAACCTCGCAGCGATCGGTAGTATTCCTAAACCTTTTGCCATATCGGCCATTTCCTCTTTGCTTCGGCAAAGGAGCAGCCCGTTCGCTTCTAGCTCTTGGCCGCCTTTTAAAGCGCCACATTCTCGACCTGGCTTGCTCTTTTGCTCGGGCGAGTTCCGCCCGCAGCTCCTCCACGGCAGCGGCACCATCTACATTAAGCATACGAATAGTAAGACATGGGCGTCAAGCCCCCTTACCAGGTGTCCTCATAGAATTCGCATACCTTGTGACTCGCCAAACCATTTATTGACCAGCGCGATGTCCGCATCCGCCTCGTCAAGTTGCCGCTTTAGTTCGGCATATTCATCAGTCCGGCTGGCCTCCGGACGCCCCGCCACCTGTTTAGGAGCGGCGATATGTTATAACTGAGAATTTGATCCTCGGCACGTTGTCAATTTTGACAACATACTGAGTCCCATGGGCTACTATCTATACAGGGCGCATTTTATATGCATAACTGTCAGAAGGTACATCATTCTTGCGTACCTCAAACCCCGTCAGTAAGCTTCTGACGGCTTCATGCAATCCGCTCTCATCGGATGCAATTCTTTCAATCACCATACCCATTAGAGCATGGTGATCTTCTGAAATAGCCGCTCGCCCGAGCAGATCCTTCAGCTCCTCCGACCGCACACCACTTGGCGCCGGACCTTCCGGCCCCGCCGGACTTGGGGGAACCCTCCGCGACGGCAGCTCCGGGTCGTCCGCTTCCCATGAGGGTGCGACAGGTGGAGGCTTTTCACTCTCCATCATCTCCGGAAGAAGATCCCCCGAAGACGAGCTCTGCTGAGAAGGGCTGAGGTCCAAACTACAAGGTACAATTTCGGTTATCTTCATGAATAAATACAGGGATGTTCCTTATTTACAAGACCCCTTCTTTTTACTTACGGCTCATTTGGAGGGCTGATCCCTCGGGAAATAATGCGGCTGGGTTACTTCCAGTAGCGGACTCTCTGCCGAAGATTCCTTTCCCTCTTTGAGGCCTTGACCTCCGGATCTTCAGGCGGTCCTCTTCTCCCCTCGGAAGGCGGGACTCTTAATCCCTCCTTCCTTGATAGCCTCCTTCAGAGGCAGTTGCTTCCCGCTCCCCCTTCGCCTTCTTCAAAAGGCGCGACCTTCAACATCTTGGTCAGCATGGGATCCGGCGAGGTCTCTGGGAGGGGAGCCGGAGACCTTATTAACTTTGCCTTGGCTATCCACTCCTGTTCAAGAAACGGCTCCTTTAAAGGGCATATATATATAATTAATGAATGAACAGCTTGTCCGGTTACATGACTACTTACTTGAGTATCTGGGCGATTGCAGCTTAGTCCTGCGTCCTCGGTCAAGTCTGGACACTTCTCTTGTGATCCGAAGAACAGTTTATACATCTCCATGGGCGTCGTGCCCATAAAATTTTGGAGAGCTCGTGGTCCCTCCGGATTGAATTCCCACAGGCGGAGGGGGCGACATTTGCAGGGCTGAAGGCGCCGGATCACCATAACCTGCGCGCCATCATGACCAGATTGATCCCTCTTTCCGGAGGTCTCGAATACGGCCTGCAGCAAGGGAACGCCCTTGGACAGCTCCCACCGAGCCCCTTGTTGACCCATGATGCCAGCCCTGTGGTGGACCTGGCGGAAGGCAGGGAGCGCCGCCCATTTGGTGCCCACAGGGGCGGTGATATAAAACCACTCCCGTTGCCACAAACTAAGCTCCTCTTGAAAAGAGCCCTCGGGCCACGGATCATCAACACATTTGCTTATGACCGCCCCTCCGCACTTTGCTTGTTGCCCCTTGATCATCTTTGGCTCCACCTTGAAGGTCTTGATCCACAATCCAAAGTGGGGGGTAATATGGACGAAGGCCTCACATACGACAATGAATGACGAGATATGGAGGATGGACTCCGGATTCAAGTCATGGAAATCAAGCCCATAATAAAACATGAGCCCCCGCACACAGGGATCCGTCGGGAAGCCTAAACCCGAAGGAAGTGGGACCACGAACACCACGTTCTCGCCGGGATCAGGAGTGGGAATGACCTGCCCCGAGCAGGCAGCCTATGCGAGATCTCGCCGGTTAGATACTGGCGTCATGCGGCTTTAGCACATCTTCTTACGTGACGAAGGAAGACATCCATCGGCCGTGCTGGTCGGATCCGGACATCGTCAAAAGTCCGAAGCGCCTGAATCTGAAGCTTTGGGCCTTGGTCTCATTATAAAGAGGTTGAATACCAAGAGCCCACCCTGTGGTCGATTAGGACTCGCCTTTGATAGAGAAGGTAGGCCAACGGGCACGGTTGGGTTACCCACGTCCGTATTGATGAGAATCCCGGAATAAGGGGGCATGATCTACGCTTTGATAAGACGTACCAAGGAAACCGCCTCGCTAAACACGCTGAGGTGGAACAATAAAAAACAATTCATATAA
Organism: Aegilops bicornis; assembly: GCA_021605145.1. Taxonomy (NCBI): domain Eukaryota; kingdom Viridiplantae; phylum Streptophyta; class Magnoliopsida; order Poales; family Poaceae; genus Aegilops; species Aegilops bicornis. The sequence continues at coordinate 731,938,857 of CM038673.1, forward strand.
AGGCCTGGCCGTGGTGTGATGTCACACTGCGGAATACGTCAGTAGATCTGTGCAAAAATTATTCTCTCTACGGTGTTATGTGGAACTTGTTTTGCAAAGCCGGACACTATCCTTGTGTTCAAAACCTTCTATGAAGTATTCGGAGGAGGAACCCGCCTTGCAATGCCGAAGACAATATGCGCGCCGGACTTCGTCGTCATTGAAGCCTGGTTCGATTAGCTCTTGAGGAGTCCCGGACTAGGGGTGTCCGGATAGCGGACTATCGTCACGGCCGGACTCCAAGACTATGAAGATACAAGATTGAAGACTTCGTCCCGTGTTTGGATGGGACTTTCCTTGGCGTGGAAGGCAAGCTTGGCGATACGGATATGTAGATCTCCTACCATTGTAACCGACTCTGTGTAACCCTAACCTATCCGGTGTCTATATAAACAGGAGGGTTTTAGTCCGTGGGGACGAACAACAATCATACCATAGGCTAGCTTCTAGGGTTTAGCCTCCTTGATCTCGTGGTAGATCTACTCTTGTACTACCCATATCATCAATATTAATCAAGCGGAGTAGGGTATTACCTCCATCGAGAGGGCCCGAACCTGGGTAAAAACATCGTGTCCCCTGTCTCCTGTTACCATCCGCCTAGACGCACAGTTCGGGACCCCCTACCCGAGATCCGCCGGTTTTGACACCGACAGAGGGGCTTTAAGTTGGTGCAGTTCCAAGCAGAGTGTCGTGGTGGGATCTACGTGTGAAGCGGAGTACATAGTTGATTCAGAAGCAGCAAATGAAGGATCTGGATAAAGGATTTCATATCCAATCTAGGTGTCATACCTAGTGCATCGGGTCCAATGAATATCTTTTGTCACAATACTGGTGCAATTGCCTTGGCAAAGGAATCCGGATTTCACAAGAGAACCAAGCACATCAAAAGACGCTTTAATTCCATCCACGATCAAGTCAAGGAAGGAGACATAGAGATTTGCAAGGTACATACGGATCTAAATGGGTAAGACCCGTTGACTAAGCCTCTCTCACGAGCAAAACATGATCAGCACCAAGACTCCATGGGTGTTAGAATCATTACTATGTAATCTGGATTATTGACTGTAGTGCAAGTGGGATACTGAAGGACATATGCCCTAGAGGCAATAATAAAGTTGTTATTTATATTTCCTTATATCATGATAAATGTTTATTATTCATTCTAGAATTGTATTAACTGGAAACTTGATACATGTGTGAATACATAGACAAACAGAGTGTCCCTAGTATGCCTCTACTAGACTAGCTCGTTAATCAAAGATGGTTAAGTTTCCTAGCCATAGACATGTGTTGTCATTTGATGAACGGGATCACATCATTAGAGAATGATGTGATGGACAAGACCCATCCGTTAGCTTAGCACTATGATCGTTTAGTTTATTGCTACTGCTTTCTTCATGACTTATACAAGTTCCTATGACTATGAGATTATGCAACGCCTGAGTACCGGAGGAACACTTAGTGTCCTATCAAACGTCACAACGTAACTGGGTGATTATAAAGATTCTCTACAGGTATCTCCGATAATGTTTGTTGAGTTGGCATAGATCTAGATTAGGATTTTTCACTCCGATTGTCGGGGAGGTATCTCTGGGCCCTCTCGGTAATGCACATCACTATAAGCCTTGCAAGCAATGTGACTAATGATTTAGATGCGGGATGATGCATTATGGAACGAGTAAAGAGACTTGCCGGTAACGAGATTGAACTAGGTATGATGATACCGATGATCGAATCTTGGGAAAGTAACATACCGATGACCAAGGGAACAACGTATGTTGTTGTGCGGTTTGACCGATAGAGATTTTCGTATAATGTGTAGGAGCCAATATGAGCATCCAGGTTCCTCTGTTAGTTATTGACCGGAGATGTGTCTCAGTCATGCCTACATAGTTCTCGAACCCGTAGGGTCCGCACGCTTAATGTTCGATGACGATTCGTATTATGAGTTTATGTGATTTGATGTACTGGAGGTTGTTCGGAGTCCTGGATGAGATCACGGACATGACGAGGAGTCTTGAAATGGTCGAGACATAAATATTCATATATTGGAAGGCTACATTCGGACACCGGAATGGTTCGGGTCGTTTCAGAGTACTCGGGGTTACCGGACCCCATCCCCCCTGGGAAGTTATTTGGCCTCATGGGCCTAGTGGTGGAAGAGAGGAGGCAAACCAAGGTGTGGCGCGCGCCCCTCCTAGCCCAAACCGATTTGGACTAGGTCTAGCCCCCACCTTTCCTTCTCTTCGCCCTCTCCTTCCCCCCTTCTCCTTGTGGAGGTAGGAAAGGGGGGGGGCAAATCCTACTTGGAGTAGGACTCCCCCCCCCTTGGGCGCGCCTCCTCCTGGCCGGCCTCCTCCTCCCTCCCTCCTTTATATACGTGGGGAGGGGGCACCCAAAGGCACAACAGACAATCTATTAGCCGTGTGCGGGGCCCCCCTCCATAGTTTTACAGCTCGGTCATATCGTCGTAGTGCTTAGGCGAAGCCCTGCGCCGGTAACTTCATCATCACCGTCACCACGCAGTTGTGCTAAAATGTTATATATATATATATATATATATATATATATATATATATATATATACACTAATGAGTATTATATCCGAATTGAAAAGATATTTAATTTGTGCATTCTATATTGAAATGTATCCAGTTATTCTTTTTAAAATTGTAATATGATTAATGATTCAACTTTACATGATGTAGTGATTACTGATAACTTCTATTTCAAAACATTTTAAATTATTTGAATTATCTTTATAAACTTACTTGAACTCTATACATTATCTATCAGTCTACAGTATTGTCCAAAAAGGTTGTTTTCTATGTAGGAAAATTATAATGGTTAAATTTTTGAGGATATAAATTAACCATGACAATAGATATGTGACATAACTATTTAATGTGTACAATGGTGTGCTCCAATTCTATCTTCAAGGGTCGTGTACAACATGTAGAAAAGTGATCGTAATAAAACACTTTGCTAAAATTCCTTGTCAAGTTGAAGGCCCACGTACTTTTCGTTCATTCCGTGACTATTTTCTGAAGGAAATATGCCGTAGAGGCAATAATAAAGTTGTTATTTTATATTTCCTTATTCATGATAAAGGTTTATTATTCATGCCTGAATTGTATTGATCGGAAACTTAAATACATGTGTGAATACATAAACAAATACCGTGTCCCTAGGAAGCATCTACTAGACTAGCTCATTGATCAAATATGGTTAAGGTTTCCTAACCATAGACATGTGTTGTCATTTGATAACGGGATCACATCGTTAGGAGAATGATGTGATGGACAAGACCCATTTGTTAGATTAGCATATTGATCATTCAGTTTATTGCTATTGCTTTCTTAATTTCAAATACATATTCCTTCTACTATGAGATTATGCAACTCCCGGATAACGGAGGAATACCTTGTGTGCTACCAAATGTCACCACGTGACTGGGTGATCATAAAGATGCTCTACAGCTATCTTTGAAGGTGTTTCTTGAGTTGCCATCGATCGAGATTAGGATTTGTCACTCCGAGTATCGAAGAGGTATCTCTGGGCCCTCTCGGTAATACACATCATAAGAAGCCTTGTAAGCAAAGTGGCTAAGGAGTTATTTGCAAGAGGTTGTATTATGAAACAAGTAAAGAGACTTGCCGACAATGAGATTGAACTAGGTATGAAGATACCGACGATCGAATCTCGGGCAAGTAACATACCGATGGACAAAGGGTATTACGTATGTTGTCATAAGGTTCGACTGATAAAGATCTTCGTAGAATATGTAGGAGCCATTATGGGCATCCAGATTCTGCTATTGGTTATTGTCCGGAGAGATGTCTTGGTCATGTCTACAAAGTTCTCGAACTCGTAGGGTCCGCACGCTTAGCGTTTGTTAACGATATAGTGTTATATGAACTATATGATTTGGTGACCGAATGTTGTTCGGAGTCCCGGATGAAATCATGGACATGACAAGGAGCTCCGGAATGATCTGGAGGTAAAGATTGATATATAGGACAATGATATTTGGACACCGAAAGAGTTTCAAGATGTACCGGGTAGAAATCGGGTCACCGCAAGGGGTTTCGGACACCCCGGGGGGTTAATAGGCCATATGGGCCGAAGGGGGGGGGGGAACAAACCAGCCCACGAGGGGCTGGTGCGGCCCAGCTAAGGCTGCAACCCTTGGGGAGAGAAGGAAAGGGAGGAGTCGCCCCCCTTCCTTCCCTCTTCTCCCCTTTCCTTTCCCCTCCGACAAATATGGTAAAGGGAGGGCGGCTAGGGAAAGACTCCAAGTAGGATTCGGACCTACTTGGGGCATCCCTTGGCCTCTCCCCTCTCCCCCCACCTATATATATGTGGGAGGAGGACGCCACACATGACCACGAAAATTGCTTACCCGTGTGCGGCACCCCCCTCCACAGTTTAGTCCCCCGGTCATATTTTCGTAGTGGTTAGGCGAATCCCTGTGGAGATAGCTTCGTCATCACCGTCACCACGCCGTTGTGCTGCCGGAACTCATCCACTACTTCACCGTTTTTCTAGATCAAGAAGGCGAGGACGTCATCGAGCTAAATGTGTGCTGAACGCGGAGGTGTCGTATGTTCGGTACTCGATCGGTTGGAGCGTGAAAAAGTTGGACTACATCAACCGCGTTAACAAACGCTTCCTCTTATGGTCTATGAGGGTACGTAGACACACTCTTCCCTCTCATTTCCATGCATATCCATGGAAAGATCTTGCGTGTGCGTAGATTTTTTTCCATCCAACGTTTCCCAACAGTGGCATCCGAGCCAGGTCTATGCGTAGATTGTATGCACGAGTAGAACACAAAGAGTTGTGGACGGTGATAGTCATACTGCTTACCACCAATGTCTTATTTTGATTGGGCGGTATTGTGGGATGAAGCGGCCCGGACAAACCATGCATGTCCACGCACATGAAACCGGTTCCACCGATTGAGATGTGATAAGTCTCCAATGTATCTATAATTTTTTATTGTTCCATGGTGTTATATTATCAATCTTGGATGTTTTATAATCATTTTATAGTCATTTAATATCATTTTTTGGTACTAACATATTGACATAGTGCCAAGTGCCCGTTGCTATTTTTTGCATGTTTTTTACATCGCAGGAAATCAATATCAAATGGAGTCCAAACGCAGTGAAACTTTTTGGAGATTTTTTTGGACCAGAAGCCAACCAATGGGCCGAAGAAGCACCTGGGGGTGCTCCGAGGGGAGCACAACCCACCAGGGCGCGCCAGGAGGCCCAAGAGCGCCCTGGTGGGTTGTGCCCACCTCGGGTGCCCCGGGACCGCCTCTTTACTCTATAAATACCCCAAAATTCTAGAAATCCTAGGGGAGTCGACGAAAATCAATTCCAGCCGCCGCAGAGTCCAGAACCACCAGATCCAATCTAGACACCATCACAGAGGGGTTCACCACTTCCTTTGGTGCCTCTTCGATGATGTGTGAGTAGTTCCTTGTAGACCTTCGGGTCAGCATTTTGTAGCTAGATGGCTTCCTCTCTCTCGTTTGATTCTCAATACAATGGTCTCGTGGAGATCCATATGATGTAACTCTTTTTGCGGTGTGTTTGTTGAGATCGGATGAACTTTGAGTTTATGATCAAATCTATCTTTTATATCCATGAAAGTTATTTGAGTTTCTTTGATCTCTTATATGCATGATTGCTTATAGCCTCGTATTTCTTTTTCGATATTTGGGTTTTGTTTGGCCAACTTGATCTATTTATCTTGCAATGGGAAGAGGTGCTTTGTAGTGGGTTCGATCTTACGGTGCTTGATCTCAGTGACCGAAGGGGAACTGACACGTATGTATCATTGCTACTAAGGATAAAACGATGGGGTCTATTTCTACATAACTAGATCTTGTCTACATCATGTCATTGTTCTTATTGCATTACTCAGTTTCTCCATGAATTTAATACACTATATGCATGTTGGATAGCGGCCATGTGTGGAGTAATAGTAGTAGATGCAGGCAGGAGTCGGTCTACTAATCTTGGACGTGATGCCTATATAATGATCATTGCCTGGATATCCTCATTTGAAGTTCTATCAATTGCCCAATAGTAATTTGTTTACCCAACGTTTGCTATTTTTCTCGAGAGAAGCCACTAGTGAAACCTACGGCCCTCGGGTCTCTTTCTCATATTTTTTGTCTTTGCGATCTATTTTCCTTTGCTTTTATTTTCAGATCTATTAAACCAAAAATACAAAAATACCTTGCTGCAATTTATTCTTGTTTTATTTTATTTGGCATTCGATCTATGAATCTACTACTATTTACTCACGTCCGTTTGCCAATTTTTTGCGCCACTACCCGAAAGGGATTGACAACCCCTTTTACACGTCGGGTTGCGAGTATTTGTTATTTGTGTGCAGGTGTTGTTTACGTAGTTTTGCTTGGTTCTCCTACTAGTTCGATAACCTTGGTCTCATAACTAAGGGAAATACCTACCGCCGTTGTGCTGCATCATCCCTTCCACTTTGGGGAAATACCGACGTAGCTTCAAGCCGCATCAAAAGTAATTTTTGGCTCCGTTGCCAGCGAGGATCTTCAACATATACCAAGTTGCTAATCACAAATCTCATCTCCTCGCAATTTACATTATTTGCCATTTGCCTCTCGTTTTCCTCTCCCCCACTTCACAAAAATTTGCCGTTTTATTCGCCCTCTTTTTCGTTTGCCATTTTCTTGTCGGATCTATCTGTGTTCTTGCTTTGTAGTCATAATGGCTAGCCTACTCCTCCTTTGTCACCAGATTTTGAAGTTTTATACTTCAAGCAGAGACAAGGAGAAATTTGAAAGATGCTTGGTATAGGCTTATGGAATCTTATCGTATTTGCAATTCAAAGGGGGACGCTAAGATCTTGCTTTGTAATTTTTACATAGGATTGGCGTTGCATCATAGACAACTCCTAGATTTTGCCGCTAAAGGAAATTTTATCGAGCTTGATGCCAATACTGCCTGTGAAATTTTAGTAGGAATTTTGCGGGTTCCACCTCAAAAGAAGGGGTTTTCCCAGAGGGAGTTCAGATGTTGGACAAACTTGGTGATTTGCATAAACATATGGTTGACTTACAGAAATATAATGAACCCCTCAAACACCTCAATGGTAGTATCAATCATATAAATACCTTGATTACTGTTGGCAACAAACGATTGGGTATTTTAGATCTAAAGATGGTTTCTTTTCCTGAAAATTTAGGGAAGCATAAAGAGCCTCCCGGATTTGAGAAAACCCATACGAAAGTAGCCAAAACTACGGATGACAAAACTTAGATCCTTTGCTTTATGCCTAGCTAAGGGCGTGAGAGAATAGCGGTTGTTGGGAGGCAACCCAATGAATAAAATTTATTTTTGCTTTTTGCTTTCTGTTCTTGAGTGTTTAGTACAATAGTGCTACTGTTATGATTGTGTTTTTTGTGTTTTAATTAGTGTTCGTGCCAAGTAAAGCCTTTAGGATCTTCTTGGGTGATAGTTGTTTGATCTTGCTGAAAAACAGAAAATTTTGCGCTCACGAAAACAATTCTTATTTTTAACCAGAGCGTGATAAATACCAATTCTTTTTTCAGAAGATGAATATACAAATTTCTCACGTGGTCCTAAATTATTCAGAAATTTTGGAGTTACAGAAGTATTCGAAATATTCAGATTGCTATAGATTGTTCTGTTTTTAACAGATTCTGTTTTCTTTGTGTTGTGTGCTTGTTTTGATGATTCTATGGTTTTCTTTGATGATTTTTTGCCATAGAAAAGTTGGAATACAATAGATATAAAGCAAGAGTAAATTATGAATTGGTTTGCTACAGTACTTATAGTAGTGATTTTCTTTCTTATACTAACGGATCTTGTTGGAGTTTTGTGTGATTGAAGTTTTCAAGTTTTGGGTTATCTTACGATGGATGAAGGAATGAGGAGTAAGAAGAGCCTAAGTTTGGGGATGCCCCGGCATCCCAAGCTATTATCAGAGAAAGCAAGCAACTAGACTTGGGGATGCCCCGAGTGGCATCCCCTCTTTCTTCTAACGACAATCGGTATTTTACTCGAAGCTATATTTTTATTCATCACAAACTATGTGTTTTTCTTGAAACATCTTGTATGATATGAGTCTTTGCTGTTTTGTTTTGTGTTTTTAGTCTTGATTCCTTGTTGGACTGTCGGTGGAAACGACACCTATGGGATCACGGGGAATCCCTTCTACGGTTGGCGGGCGCGGGGCTGTGGAAAGAGCGGGTTTAGAAGATCAACACGGGGAATTTATCCAGGTTCAGGCCGCAAGTGATGCGTAATACTCCTGTTGGTTTGTGTTTATCTGGTATTCTTGGACTAGCTACAAAGCGTGTAGGGTCCAAAAAGTCAGAATCCTCCTCCAGTATGCCTTGGTCCTCCTTTTATAGCCAAAGGGGGTCGCCACAGTGGCACACGGGAGGTGGGAAGTTTGTATTGTATACAAGTCTATGGCCGGGCACCGTAGGACGAACACATTAAATGCACTGCTGACGGGCCCTCTCACTTTATAGGGGACGACAAGGAAACTCGTCCCGTCTGCAGCCGCTTCGCCTCGCTCCGACGCGCGTCCAGGCTGACTAGGCGTGCAGAGCCACGCTGGCTGGCTGGCTGCTGAGTTGGTGCGGGGGCAGAGTCTTCACGAAGATCTGCATGCCACCACGCAGGTGCTTGCTGAGTTGGCCTGGAAGCTGCTCGTCGCCATGCAGGTGCCTGCCTTGTTGGTGGGTTGACTTCTGTGTTCGAACGGCGGTGGAGCCTTGGCAGGTGGGGGCCTGGCTGCGGTCCCGCAGATGTCTCCGGCAAGGGTCTTGCCGAGGTCTCGCAGGTGTCCCCGACAAGGGTCTTGCCAGGGGTCTTGTGAGTGTCCCCGGCAAGGATCTTGCCGGGGTTTCCGTCTTCTGGTTCTCATCTAGTCTGGTATGTTCTTGGTCTTTACAAATGTCTGCATGCCACCATACAGGCGCCTCGTGAGCCTTGGTTCCAATGTTTGTCGATGGTGTCGGAACTCTTAGGCTCAAGGGTGGCGGCTCTGCTGGTGTTGGGCAAGTTGTCCCGGCAAGGCCCTTGCCGGGGCTGCATAAGCTGCCCTGGCAAAGCTCCTGCCGGGGAGAGCCCACCTTGTCCCTTCGCTCCTCGCGCCTCTCTCTTGGCGTTGCTCTGGTAGTCTTGTGTCTTTGCTTCCTCTTCTACCCCACCAAGTGCGGCCGTAAGCGTGTGGCTACGACTGCCCGAGCACAGGTAAAGGGGTACAAAAAGAACCCCTACTTTTGTACACCGACAGGAGCCCCGGGCCTGGGCCACATATAAGCGCGGAGCTTTGTTGGGCCAGGCCGAGAACGGTGTGCGGGTACACGTGGCAGAGTTTTACCGCAGTAACGCCCTTGCCAGTTGCGCTTCCCCATGACCCGCGTTGAATGTGTGACGTGGGGGTCGTGCGTGGGGTGGTTGCAGCACGCTTGCGTCACGTCGTGGTAAATGGTAAAGAGGCGGCCCGCAGGGGCGCGGCTCATTTACTTAAGTGGACTCGGGGTCGTAGCCTTCAAGGCGCCCGCGCCCCACAGTCACGGGGTGGAAAACAGTCGCTTCACTTGTCTTCTCGATTCTGGCCTGCTTGCCACATGTCCTCGATGCCCCAATGAGGGTAGGTGGCGGACGCGGAGGGCACGTGCCTTAATGGCGAGGCAAGAAACCAGGTCGTCGCTGATTGCAGCAGCGGGTCGGTCCCGATCGCTCGCGCCCCTGGCGGCCGGATTGGTTAAGTGGGGCGGCCGAGCCCCGGCCCCGCCCCTTTATAAGAAGGGGAGTTGGATGGCATCCTTCAATCCTCCATCTCCTTCCACCTTGACTCCTACATTCCCTTCGCTATGGCGAGAGGGCGCGCCGACGTTCCGATGGCAGCGACGAGGGTCTCTGCTCGACAGCGTGCCTTACCTCCCCAAGAGCTCGTGGTGGCGGAGCCGGCCGCGAGAGGAAGAGGGAGGGGCCGAGGTCGTGGCCACCGTGGCACTTGGGGTAGAGGAGGACGGGGCGGCGCACCGGCCGCACCTCCGCCAGCGGCTCCTCCCCCAATGGAGGGCCATGTCGGAGACCAGCCCCGCGAATTATTCAACAGGCTGCACAAACCAGTGTGCGGTCGCCTCCGTCTCCCCACTCCGTTATCCCGGGAGATGAATCTCGACCCGCCACAGGCGTTGAGGCTGCATATGAGGGGTTGCGGGAATGGCAGCATGCGGGTCGACGTCGACTTCCCCGCCCCTCACGTCATGTATCTCCGCCGTGGGTGGAAAACCTTCGCCCGTGCCCATAGCCTGTTGGAGGGGCTTGTCCTCCACTTTGCATTGATGGATAGCGGCCTGCTTTCAGTCAAGGTCTTTGGGCACTCGGGAACTCACCTAAGGTGTGCGTGGAGAGCTCCACTGACGATGAAACCTCCTCCTCGAGCAAGAGCGACGAGGAGGACATCGACAGCGATGATGAGGGCGTCAAGAGGGAGGACACTGACTCCGACTCCGACTGACCGCGCCGCCCTCCTCCCTCGGCCATGCGCCCTGCCGAGGGTCTTCCTCGTCAAGCTCTCCATCGGAGTGTTCCCCGCAGCTTCCTTTTTGCCTTCACCTGCTACACCTGGGAGGAAAAGGGCGAGAACGGAGATCACGAGGCACCTATCTTTCTTTTAAATTATAGGCACTTGCCAAATCTTAATTTCTAGATAATGTTATCTCTTGAGCCCATGCTTGTGTCCTGTAACCTCCGTTCTTGCATCAGCATGTTAATGAAAAAGTCTAGCCTTGCCGGAACCCGTGCACACGTACGCTCGTGTAGAGGCAAAATGCCTCCTTAATGTAAATAAACGAGTCCTCCCGGTAATCTGCCCTGCCGGCGCCCTCTGCGCCTGCCGGAGAATCATATCTGCCGGATTATAGACAAAGGGTCCAGCCCCCCGTTCACCTCATTTTAGCAAGGGCTACTACGACCACTCCGACCGAAGCAGCGTTCCAGCCGGAAATGGGAGCATCCGAGTTTTTAAAGGAGAGTGGTGAGGTTTTCTAATGCACAAGTCATAGGTTACGAACAGGAATGGGCAAGAGGTAACCTTTATTTGTTTGGTTTGCCGGGGATCGCCGTGCCGGGCGGTCTTCTCGACTTCTTACCGGAGCTGGGTCCTTGGCGGGATCGCGCGCCCTTGCCGTGGCTGTAAAGAAGAGAGGGCAAGAGCAAGGAACCTTGGTGGTCCACTAACATTTATTGGAATAAAAAAGTGATGACCCGCAAGTAAACAGGATAGTTGTAGCCTCTTTCGATAAGTAAGAGTGTCAAACCCAACGAGGAGCTAAAGGTAGAACAAATACTCTCTCAAGTCCTATCGGCCACTGCTACGACTCTATGCACGCTTGATGTTCGCTTTACCTAGAACAAGTATGAAACTAGAAGTACTTTTGTAGGTGTGATTGGATAGGTTTGCAAGATAATAAAGAGCACGTAAACATAAACTGGGGGCTGTTTAGATAAGGATGCAATAAAGTAAATATACCGACTGTGGAAAAGTGGTGGTAGGACTTGTGGAATTGTCCCTAATAAATTGACTATGTTACTAGACCGATAATCACTATTCCAATTCTATTTGAGGGAGAGGCATAAGCTAACATATCATCCCTTACATGGAATTCTATGCACTTATGATTAGAACTCTAGCAAGCATCCACAACTACTAAAGATTCATTAAGGTAAAACCCAACCATAGCATTAAAGCATCAAGTCACCTTTTATCCCATACATGAAACAACCTACTTACTCGGGTTTGTGTTTCAGTCACTCACGCAACCCACCATAAGAAAATCATAAACATATTGCAAACCCTACAGCGGAATCCCTCACGCTTATGGCGACCTGGAGGGCACAATAGGACAGCACCAATAATGAAACATGTAACTCAAACCAATCATAGCAATTCATCAATCACCGATAGGACAACGGAAATCTACTCAGACATCATAGGATGGCAACACATCATTGGATAATAATATGAAGCATAAAGCACCATGTTCAAGTAGAGGGTACAGCGGGTTGCGGGAGAGTGGACCGCTGAATATAGATGAGGGAAGGTCATGGAGATGTTGGTGAAGATGATGGAGGTGTTTGTGAAGATCGCGGTGATGATGATGGCCCCCGGCGGCGTTCCAGCGCCACCGGAAGAAAGGGGGAGACAGCCCCCCTTCTTCTTCTTCTTCTTCCTTGACCTCCTCCCTAGATGGGAGAAGGGTTTCCCCTCTGGTCCTTGGCTCCCATGGCGTGGGAGGGGCGAGAGCCCCTCCGAGATTGGATCTATCTCTCTGTTTCTGTGTTCTGTTATTCTGCCCTGGCACCGTTTCCTTTATATCTGGACATCCGTAACTCCGATTGGATTGAAACCTTCGCCCGGATTTTTCTCGTAAAATTAGCTTTCTTGCGGCAAAAGAAGAGCGTCAACCACCTTACGGGTGGCCCACGAGAGCCCAGGCTGCGCCCAGGGGGGAGGGCGCGCCCCCCTTTCTCGTGGCCACCCCGGACACCGTTTCGCGTTGATTCTTCCTCCGGAGAATCCCAAACATTCCAAAATAATTCTCCGTTCGTTTTTATCTCGTTTGGATTCCGTTTGATATTGGTTTTCTGCGAAACATAAAACATGCAAATGTATGTGAACCGCTCAAGCCTTCGGATCAATATGTTAGTCCCAAAAATAGTATAAAAAGTTGCCAAAAGTATATGAAAGTTGAAGAATATTGGCATGGAACAATAAAAAATTATAGATACGACGGAGACGTATCAAAAAGCAGTATAGTACCCTGGACAAGCATGCATATACGTATACACATAAACATGGAAATCGATAGGAAACTATACATACTAAGGGACTCCTTTCCCGACTGCGCACAGGGCCTGCGCCTGGCTCTGTACATAGGGTTACATAGCTTGTCGGCAAGGCTAGTACAAAATGGGGGTTGCCGGGGCTCCCGGCAACCGTGCCTTAGGGGTAAAACTTGCGAAGATGTTCGATATTACAAGAATTGCTCACCGGAATGCCATCTTCGGTCTCCAGGCGGACTGCGCCGGGCCTGGTGACTTGTATTACCCGATAAGGGCCATCCCACTTAGGCGTCAACTTGTTTGAATTCTTGGCGGATTAAATCCGTCGAAGAACAAGGTTGCCTTCCTCAAGGCTTTGGGCGTGAACCTTGCAGCTATGATAGCGGCGCAATGCCTGCTGGAAGTGAGCGGCTCGCACAACAGCCCAAAGACGACCTTCCTCAACGAGCATCGCATCCTCTTGGCGCAACTGCTCTTGCTCAAGGTTATCATAAGCGAGCACTCGAGGTGACCCGTATATGAGTTTCGTGGGGAGAACTGCCTCTGCCCTATAATCCAGGGCAAAGGGTGTTTGGCCAGTAGCTCGATTTTGTGTCGTTCTGATTCACCAAAGAATTGTTGGCAACTCATCAACCCAGCGCCTTCCGCACTTGTGTAGGTTTTCAAAAGTCCTAGTCTTGAGGCCTCGCGGCACTTCTGCATTCGCCCTTTCAGCCTGACCGTTACTTTTGGGATGACCTACATAAGCAAAACAAATCTTGCTGCCGAGGTCTTGAATGTACTACATGAAGGTGCGGCTCTTGAACTGTGTGTCGTTGTCGGTGATGACTCTGTTGGGCACACCAAAACGGCAGACTAACCCCTTGAAGAACTTGACGGCTGATTGTGCTGTCACCTTTCTCACTGGTTCCACTTCCGGCCACTTTTTGAACTTGTCGACCGCGACCTACAAGTACTTAAAGCCCCCGACAGCGCGGGGAAAGGGGCCCAGTATGTCGAGCCCCCAGACCGAAAATGGCCAGGAAAGAGGGATTGTCTGAAGAGCTTGGGCTGGTTGATGAAGCTTCTTCGAATGGAACTGGCACGCTTCACACTTGGTTACTAGGGCAGTTGCATCCTGGAGGGCGGTAGGCCAGAAGAAGCCTTGCCAAAATGCTTTGCCGGCAAGGGCTCTCGACCCTATGTGGGAGCCACACATGCCTCCATGTATCTCTTCCAACAGCCTCAGTCCGTCTTCCCTAGGAATGCACTTCAACTTCACGCCGTCCGGTCTCCTTCTGTGTAAGGTATCATCCACAAACTGGTACATGCTAGACCGACGGGCTTCTTTCTCTGCTTCTTATTGTTCCTCAGGAAGCTCCCCTGTTTGGAGGAAATGGATGGTGTGCTGTGCCCATGTCAGAGCCCGAGGCTCGACAGCAAGGGCTAAAGGCACATCTTCGGCCGCAAGGGCAGCTGCCTCTATGGTTAGAGCTCGAGGCTCCGTCGGGGGTTGCTGCTCTCCAGCAAGCTTGGGGCACCCGGCAACGTCCTTGCCGGCGGCTCCTGGGAGCTCAGCGGGAAAGTACTTGCCAGGGCCTGCCTTCCTTCGCTTGTTCTGTCCTGCTGATGGCTCGACGGATGGTTGAGTTAATTGAAGCACAAAGGTACCTGGTTCCACAGGCAACTTCAGGGCAGCGTGCTTCGACAGGTTGTCAGCAATGTCGTTCTCCGCTCAGGGAACATGTTTTGCTTGCAATCCATCAAAACACTCTTCCAACTTCCTCACTTCATCTATGTAGGCCTCCATCAACGGGCTCTGGTAATCCTTGTTGACTTGCTTAACGATGAGTTGTGAATCACCTCTGATGATGAGCTTCTTGATTCTGAGATCTGCCGCAATCCTGAGACCGGCAAGCAATCCCTCGTACTTCGCCGTGTTGTTCGTTGAATTTTCCCGGGGAAAGTGCATCTGGACTATGTACTTGAGGTGCTCTCCGGTGGGTGCGACGAGTAGCACGCCCGCGCCAGCACCTTGCAGTAGAAAGCACCATCAAAGTACATAAGCCAATCGCGGCAGGTCTCCTTGTCGGGAAGGGTGGTTTCTTGAACCTCTTCGTCGGGCATAGCGGTCCATTCCGCTATGAATTTTGCCAAGGCTCGGCTCTTGATCGTTGAAGTGCTTTCAAACTTGAGGCCAAAGCTCGACAGCTCCAATGCCCACTCCACAATCCTCCCTGTCACATGTGGGTTGTGCAAAATCCGTTGCAAAGGGAGGCGAGTGACGACGGTGATCTCATGTGTTTGGAAATAGTGATGCAGCTTTCTTGAGGCCATGAGGAGGCCGAAAATTAGCTTCTGCATACCAGAATATCTTGATCTAGCCCCCTACAAGAGGGAACTGACAAAATAAATAGGGTGCTGCACCACCTTCTTCTTCTGTCCCACTTCGCCCTTCTTCTCAGACTCTGCCTTGCCGGAATTGGGCCTTGCCGGGGGTTCCGCCTCACCGGCATCAGGCTCTGCCAGGGAGGGCCCCAGCCCGCCATCCGACGGCTCTGCTGCTACTGTTGCTTCTTCCTCAAGTTCTCTTTGCACCACCAGCGCAGCAATGACCACTCAGCAGCAATGGCTCTTGTGGTTTAGGCGCGACTAGTATTGGCGTGGAGGAGAGGTACCTCTTCAAATCCTGCAGCACTGCCTCTACCTCCGGAGTCCACTTTAATGGACCCACCTTTTTCAAAACTTTGAAAAAGGGGAGGGCGCGCTCAGCAGATTTGGAGATGAACCTACTCAGGGCAGCAACGCAGCCGGCGAGCCTACGGACATCTTTGACCCGTTTTGGCGCCTCAATCTGCTCGATTGCCTTGATCTTGTTGGTATTTGCTCCAATTCCGCGTTTAGACACAAAGAACCCAAGAAGTTTGCCGGAGGGGACACCGAACACACACTTCTCTTTATTGACCTTGAGGTTGATCTTGCGCAGATTTGCAAATGTTTCTTCTAAATCTTGCACGAGCGTGGCCCTGTCCTTGGTTTTGACCACTGTGTCATCCATATAACCTTCCATATTTATATGTACCTGGGGATCAAAACCAATCTGGACTGCTCGGGCAAACGTTGAACCAGCGCTCTTCAAGCCGAAAGGCATACGTACAAAACAGTACATACCACATGGGGTGATGAACGCGGTTTTTCTTCGTCTTCCTTCATCATGAAGGTCTGGTGGTATCCTGAATAAGCGTCGAGGAATGATAGTAGGTCACACCGGGCAGTGGAGTCCACAATCTGGTCGATGCGTTGCAGAGGGAAAGGATCCTTTGGACAGACTTTATTTATATCTGTGTAGTCAATACACAGCCTCCATTTCCCATTTGCCTTGCACACCACTACTGGATTGGCCAGCCACGTAGGGTGGAGCACTCCTCTAACCAGGCATGCTGCCTCTAACTTCTTGATCTCCTCGATAATGAACTCTTGTCGCTCCAAAGCTTGCTTCCTGACCTTCTGCTTGACGGGCCGCGCATGAGGACAAACAGCAAGATGGTGCTCAATCACCTCCCTAGGAACGCCGGGGATGTCGGATGCTTGGCATGCAAACACATCGACATTCACCCGCAGGAAGGCGAAGAGCGCACTTTCCTATTTGCTGTCGAGGGTGGAGCTTATAGTGAAAGCCCCGCCCGTGCCGTCCTCCTTGACAGACACCTTCTTGGTTTCTAGTGGTGCAGCCTTGGACTTCTTGCTCTTGCCGGTGGAGCTCTCTAGCACGTCCTCAACGGGAGCGCAGCACTCCGAAGAGGCGCGCTTGCCGGACTGGGTGCAAGACGTCTTGCCGGAAGAGATCTCACCGGAAGGGGTCTTGCCGGCAGAGGTCTTGTCGGCCTTCTGCCTTCCCGGGGCTTCAGGAGCAGCAGCAAGTGCTTTGGCGGCAGTTACTGCAACTGCCTCTCGGTAGAGTTGGTCAGTGCAGATGAGCGCGTCTTTCTTGTCAGAGGGTACAATGATGATGTTCAGCGGCCCCGGCATCTTCAATGTGTTGTAGGCATAGTGTGACGCCGCCATGAACTTGGCTAGCGCTGGGCGGCCAAGGATCCCATTGTACATCAAAGGGATCTCGGCGACATCAAAAATGATCTTCTCCGTCCTATAGTTCAGCTCGCCCCCAAACGTAACGGGCAGCGTGATTTTACCTTTCGACTGACTCGTTCCCGGGTTGACCCATTGAAACGTGCCTGTCTCCTCGAGATCTCCATCAGGAATCTATAGCTTCTTGCTCACAGCAGGCGAGATCAAATTCAGACCGGCCCCATCGTCAACCAGCATTTTTGTCAGCTTGAGGTTGTGTATTATTGGCGAAACCAACAACAGCAAACACCCGGCCGCAGTTGTGCGATGAGGGTGATCCTCGGTATAAAAAATGATGGGCATGCGGGACCACTTCAGTGCCTTCTGGGCATCGAACGATGGTTCTGCTGGTGAGAGGTGTGCAGTGAGGCGCCACCGTCGACGCACATGGCCTCTGTAGATTTCTGGAATTCGTGCTCGCCGGACTCGTCGTCCTCGTCATGATCATCATCTTCCTCCTTCTTGTCACAGCCCCGAGCGGGCCTCTCTTGTTGATTATCTTTGCCGCCGCAACCTCCTTGGCCGACACGCTTCTTGCCAGACCCCTCAGCACCATCCTGACCCTTCTCATTGTCCCGCCTTTCATATTCAGCTTTCTGCTTCTTTGCAACCAGCTCAACCTGTCGGCAGTTCTGGAGGTCATGGCCCTTGGTGCGGTGGATCTTGTAGTACTGCTTGTCAGAGCCTCCTGGCTTGTGTCGGCGGGCACCAAGGCCCGGCAGGCGGTGCACCCTGCAGCCTTGGCCTTCTTGGCGGCACCGGGGTTGTCAGATCCCTCAACGCCAAGCACAGTCTTGCCCTTACGCTTCCTGTTGCGGCGCCGGCCCTTCTTCATCGGGGCAGCGGCGTCTTCGTCTGTGGAATCGGTTTCCGCGCCGGCGTCATCGCCGGGGTACTTCCTTCATTCCTCAGCCGAGCACATCTATCTGCCAGAACATAAAGTTTGAATACATCCTTGACCTTGTTCATCGCCAGCTCTTCACGCATCTTACGGTTGCATACGTTCTGATGGAACGCACTGACGACAGCGACGGGATGAACATATGGGATGGTGTACTCCACACGGCTGAATCTTTGTATGTACTTACGTAGGGACTCGCCATCCTTCTGGGGGATGACATGCAAGTCATTTGCCTGGCCAGGAGCTTGGTGGCCTTCGGTAAAGGCACCAACAAACTCGTGGCACAGATCCGACCAGGAAGAGATGGAATCCACTGGCAGGTGCATCAACCGTGACATGACGTTGGGCTTAAGCGCCAATGGAAAGTAGTTAGCGAGCACCTTGTCGTTGCGAGCCCCGTCGGCTTGCATCGCGATTGTGTAGATGCTGAGGAACTCCGACGGGTGAGTCTTGCCGTTGTACTTTTCCCCAACATCAGGCTTGAACGTGCGGTGGGAGGGCCACTGGAACTGCCGCAACTCTCGGGTAAAGGCCGGACAACCCACCTCGTAAGGCAGGTCGCCAGAGCCTGAAGGAAATATGCCCTAGAGGCAATAATAAAGTTATTATTTATTTCCTTATATCATGATAAATGTTTATTATTCATGCTAGAATTGTATCAACCGGAAACATAATACATGTGTGAATACATAGACAAACATAGTGTCACTAGTATGCCTCTACTTGACTAGCTCGTTTATCAAAGATGGTTATGTTTCCTAGCCATGGATAAAAGAGTTGTCATTTGATTAACGGGATCACATCATTAGGAGAATGATGTAATTGACTTTACCCATTCCGTTAGCCTTAGCACTTGATCGTTTAGTATGTTGCCATTGCTTTCTTCATGACTTATACATGTTCCTATGACTATGAGATTATGCAACTCCCGTTTACCGGAGGAACACTTTGTGTGCTACCAAACATCACAACGTAACTGGGTGATTATAAAGGAGCTCTACAGGTGTCTCCGAAGGTACTTGTTGAGTTGGCGTATTTCGAGATTAGGATTTGTCACTCCGATTGTCGGAGAGGTATCTCTAGGCCCTCTCGGTAATGCACATCACTATAAGCCTTGCAAACAATGTAGCTAATGAGTTAGTTACGGAATGATGCATTACGTAACGAGTAAAGATACTTGCCGGTAACAAGATTGAACTAGGTATTGGATACCGACGATCAAATCTTGGGCAAGTAACATACCGATGACAAAGGGAACAACGTATGTTGTTATGCGGTTTGACCGATAAAGATCTTCGTAGAATATGTAGGAGCCAATATGAGCATCCAGGTTCCGCTATTGGTTATTGACCGGAAACGTGTCTCGGTCATGTCTACATAGTTCTCGAACCCGTAGGGTCCGCACGCTTAAGGTTTCGATGACAGTTATATTACGAGTTTATGAGTTTTGATGTACCGAAGAAGTTCGGAGTCCCGGATGAGATCGGGGACATGACGAGGAGTCTCGAAATGGTCGAGGCGTAAAGATCGATATATTGGGCAACTATATTCGGACATCGGAAAGGTTCCGAGTGATTCGGTTACTTTCGGGAGTACCGGGGAGTTACGGGAATTCGTATTGGGCCTTAATGGGCCATACGGGAATGGAGAGAAAGGCCTCAAAGGGTGGCCGCACCCCTCCCGATGAGCTGGTCCGAATTGGACTAGGGAGGGGGGGGGGCCTTCCTTCCTTCTCCTTTTCCCTTCCCTTTCCTTCCCTCCTACTCCTACTACTTGGAATGGCTCCTAGTTCTACTAGGAAAGGGGGAATCCTACTCCCGATGGGAGTAGGACTCCCCTAGGCAGCGCCATAGAGGGCGGCCCTCCCCTCCTCCACTCCTTTATATATGGGGGCAGGGGGCACCCCATAGACACACAAGTTGATTTTTGTGATCGTTCCTTAGCCGTGTGCGGTGCCCCCCTCCACCATATTCCACCTCGGTCATATCGTTGCGGTGCTTAGGCGAAGCCCTGCGTCAGTAGAACATCATCATCGTCACCACTCCGTCGTGCTGACGGAACTCATTTCCGACACCCTGCTGGATCGGCGTCCGGGGATCGTCATCGAGCTCAACGTGTGCTGAACTCGGAGGTGTTGTACGTTCGGTGCTTGGATCGGTCGGATCGTGAAGACGTACGACTACATCAACCGCGTTGTCATAACGCTTCCGCTTACGGTCTACGAGGGTACATGGACTACACTCTCCCCTCTCGTTCCTATGCATCACCATGATCTTGCGTGTGCGTAGGAATTTTTTTGAAATTACTACGTTCCCCAACAGAGCCCCCCGGCGCTGGGTGGTCCGAGCCTAGGTTTTATGCGTAGATGTTATATGCACGAGTAGAACACAAGTGAGTTGTGGGCGATACAAGTCATACTGCTTACCAGCATGTCATACTTTGGTTCGGCGGTATTGTTGGATGAAGCGGCCCGGACCGACATTACGCCAGACGCTTCTGGCGAGACTGGTTCTACCGACGTGCTTTGCACACAGGTGGCTGGCGGGTGTCTGTTTCTCCAACTTTAGTTGAACCGAGTGTGATCACGCCCGGTCCTTGCGAAGGTTAAAACAGCACTAACTTGACGAACTATCGTTGTGGTTTTAATGCGTAGGTAAGAACGGTTCTTGCTCAGCCCGTAGCAGCCACGTAAAACTTGCAACAACAAAGTAGAGGACGTCTAACTTGTTTTTGCAGGGCATGTTGTGATGTGATATGGTGAAGACGTGATGCTATATTTTATTGTATGATATGATCATGTTTTGTAACCGAAGTTATCGGCAACTGGCAGGAGCCATATGGTTGTCGCTTTATTGTATGAAATGCAAACGCCCTGTAATGCTTTACTTTATCACTAAGCGGTAGCGATAGTCGTAGAAGCATACGATTCGCGAGACGACAATGATGCTACGATGGAGATCAAGGTGTCGCGCCGGTGACGATGGTGATCACGACGGTGCTTCGGAGATGGAGATCACAAGCACAAGATGATGATGGCCATATCATATCACTTATATTGATTGCATGTGATGTTTATCCTTTATGCATCTTATCTTGCTTTGATTGACGGTAGCATTTTAAGATGATCTCTCACTAATTATCAAGAAGTTTTCTCCCTGAGTATGCACCGTTGCGAAAGTTCTTCGTTCTGAGACAACATGTGATGATCGGTTTTGATAGTCTCTACTTTCAAATACAACGGGTGCAAAACAGTTGCACACACGGAATACTCGGGTTAAACTTGACGAGCCTAGCATATACGTATATGTCCTCGGAACACGGAGACCGAAAGGTCGAGCATGAATCATATAGTAGATATGATCAACATAGTGATGTTCACCATTGAAAACTACTCCATCTCACGTGATGATCGGACATGGTTTAGTTGATTTGGATCACGTGATCACTTAGATGACTAGAGAGATGTCTGTCTAGGTGGGAGTTCTTAAGTAATATGATTAATTGAACATTAATTTATCATGAACTTAGTCTTGGTAGTATTTTGCAAATTATGTTGTAGATCAATAGCTCGCGTTGTTGCTTCCCTATGTTTTTGCTTCCCTATGTTTTTATATGTGTTCCTAGAGAAAACTAAGTTGAAAAAAGTTAGTAGCAATGATGCGGACTTGGTCCGTGATCTGAGGTTTATCCTCATTGCTGCCTGAAGAATTATGTCCTTGATGCACCGCTAGGTGATGCAGACCTGTTGCAGGAGCAGAATCTGACGTTATGAACATTTGGCTAGCTCAATATGATGACTACTTGATAGTTTTGTGCACCATGCTTTATGGCTTAGAACCGGGAATACAAACGTTTTTGAAACGTCACGGAACATATGAGATGTTCCATGATATGAAATTGATATTTCATACTCATGCCCGTCTCAAGAGGTATGAGACCTCTGACAAATACTTCGCCCAAAAGGAGGAGAATTGCTCAACTAGTGAGCAAGTACTTAGATTGTCTGAGTACTACAATCGCTTGAATCAAGTGGGAGTTAATCTTCTAGATAAAATAGTGATTGACATAATTCTCTAGTCACCATCACTAAGTTACTAGAACTTCGTGATGAACTATAGTATGCAAGGGATGACGAAAACGGTTCCCAAGCTCTTCGTGATGTTGAAATCAACGAAGGTAGAAATAAAGAAAGAGCATCAAGTGTTGATGATTGACAAGACCACTAGTTTCAAGAAAAGGGCAAAGGGAAAGAAAGGGAAACTTCATGTAGAATGGCAAACAAGTTGTCACTCCCGTGAAGAAGACCAAAGCTGGACCAAAGCCTGAAACTGAGTGCTTACACTGCAAAGGAAATGGTCACTGGGAGCGGAAATGCCCTGAATATTTGGTGGATAAGAAGGATGGCAAAGTGAACAAGGGTATATTTGATATACAGGTTATTGATGTGTGCCTTACTAGTGTTTATAGTAGCCCCTGAGTATTTGATACTTGTTCGGTTGCTAAGATTAATAATTCGAAATAGGAGTTACAGAATAAACAGAGACTAGTTGAAGGGGAAGTGACAATGAGTGTTGGAAGTAGTTCCATGATTGATATGATCATCATCGCACAATCCCTATACCTTCGGGATTAGTGTTAAACCTAAATAAATGTTATTTGGCGTTTGCGTTGAACATGAATATGATTTGATCATGTTTATTGCGATACGGTTATTCATTTAAAGTCAAAGAATAAATGTTGTTCTGTTTACATGAATAAAACCTTTGATGGTCATACACCCAATGAAAATAGTTTGTCGGATCTCAATCGTAGTGATACACATATTCATAATATTGATGCCAAAAGATGCAAAGTTAATAGTGATAGTGCAACTAATTTGTGGCACTGCCGTTCGGGTCATATCGGTGTAAAGCGCATGAAGAAACTCCATAAAGATGGATTTTCAGAATCACTTGGTTATGAATCATTTGATGCTTGCGAACCGTGCCTTTTTGGCAAGATGACTAAAACTCCGTTCTCCGGAACAATGGAATGAGCTACTGACTTACTGGAAACAATACATACCGATGTATACGATCCGATGAATGTTAAGGCTCGTGGCATGTATCGTTATTTTTTGACCTTCACAAATGATTTGAGCAGATATGGGTATATCTACTTGATGAAACATAAGTTTGAAACATTTGAAAAGTTCAAAGAATTTCAGAGTGAAGTGGAAAATCATCGTAACAAGAAAAATAAAGTTTCTACGATCTGATCATGGAGACGAATATTTGAGTTACGAGTTTGGTCTTCATTTGAAACAATGTGAAATAGTTTCGCAACTCACGCCACCTGGAACACCACAATGTAATGCTGTGTCCGAACGTCGTAATCGTACTTTACTAGATATGGTGCAATCTATGATGTCTCTTATCGGTTTACCACTATCGTTTTAGGGTTATGCGTTAGAGACAGCTGCATTCACGTTTAATAGGGCACCATCTAAATCCGTTGAGATGACACCGTATTAACTATGGATTAGCAGTAAACCTAAGCTGTCGTTTCTTAAAGCTTGGAGTTGCGATGCTTATATGAAAAGGTTTCAACCTGATAAGCTCGAACCCAAATTGGAAAAGTGCGTCTTCATAGAATACCCAAAGGTAACTATTGGATACACCTTCTATCACAGATCCGAAGGCAAGTTATTCGTTGCTAAGATGGATCCCTTCTAGAGAAGAATTTTCTCTCGAAAGAAGTGAGTGGGAGGAAAGTAGAACTTGATGAGGTAATTGTACCTTCTCCCTTATTGGAAAGTAGTTCATCACGTAAATCAGTTCGATGATTCCTACACCAATTAGTGAGGAAGTTAATGATGATGATCATGAAACTTCAGATCAAGTTGCTACCAAACCTCATAGGTCTTCCAGAGTAAGATCCTCACCAGAGTGGTACGGTAATCATGTTCTGGAAGTCATGTTACTAGACCATAATGAACCTACGAACTATGAGGAAGCGATGATGAGCCCAGATTCCGTGAAATGGCTTGAGGCCATGAAATCTGAGATAGGATCCATGTATAAGAACAAAGTATGGACTTTGATTGACTTGCTCGATGATCAGCAAGCCATGTTAAATAAATGGATCTTCAAGAGGAAGACGGGCACTGATAGTAGTGTTACTATCTACAAAGCTCGACTTGTCACAAAAAGGTTTTCGACAAGTTCAAGGTGTTGACTACAATGAGATTTTCTCAAGCTGTAGCGATGCTTAAGTCTGTCCGAATCATGTTAGCAATTGCCACATTTTATGAAATCTGGCAAATGGATGTCAAAACTACATTCTTTAATGGATTTATTAAAGAAGAGTTGTATATGATGCAACCGTAAGGTTTTGTCAATCCTAAAGGAGCTAACAAAATGTGCAAGCTCCAATGATCCATCTATGGACTGGTGCAAGCATCTCGTAGTTGGAATACACGCTTTGATAAGTTGATCAAAGCATATAGTTTTATACAGAGACTTGCGGTGAAGCCTGTATTTACAATAAAGTGAGTGGAAGCACTACCGCCTTTACGATAAATATATGTGAGTAACATATTGTTGATCGTAAATGATGTAGATTTTTTGGAAAGCATAAAGGAGTATTTGAAAGGAGTTCTTTAAAAGAAATACCTCCGTAAAGCTACTTACATATTGAGCATCAAGATCTATTGAAATAGATCAAGACGCTTGATAAGTTTTTTCAATAAGTACATACCTTGTAAAGATTTTGAAGTAGTTCAAAATGGAACAGTCAAAGAAAAGTTCTTGCCTGTGTTGCAAAGGTGTGAAATTGAGTATGACTCAAATCCCGACCACGGCAGAAAATAGAAAAGAGAATGAAAGTCATTCCCTATGCCTCAGTCATAGGTTCTATGTACCAGACCTATTGTATACCTTCCTCTGAATTTGGTAAGGGAGTACAATAGTGATCTAGGAGTAGATCACTGGACATTGGTCAAGAACATCCTTAGTGAGGACTAAGGAAATATTTCTCGATTATGGAGGTGATAAAAGAGCCCGTCGTAAAGAGTTACATCGATGCAAGCTTTTTACACCGATCCAGATGACTCTAAGTCTCAATCTGGATACATATTGAAAGTGGGAGCAATTAGCTAGAGTAGCTCCGTGCAGAGCATTGTATACATAAAATATTTTCAAAATACATACATTTCTGAATGTGATGAGACCGTTGACTAAGCTTCTCTCACGAGCAAAACATGATCATACCTTAGTACTCTTTGGGTGTTAATCACATAGCGATGTGAACTAGATTATTGACTCTAGTAAACCCTTTGGGTGTTGGTCACATAACGATGTGAACTATGGGTGTTAATCACATACAGATGTGAATATTGGTGTTTAATCACATGATGATATGAACTAGATTATTGACTCTAGTGCAAGTGGGAGACTAAAGAAATAATGCCCTAGAGGCAATAATAAAGTTATTATTTATTTCCTTATATCACGATAAATTTTTATTATTCATGCTAGAATTGTATTAACCGGAAACATAATACATGGGTGAATACATAGACAAACATAGTGTCACTAGTATGCCTCTACTTGACTAGCTCGTTTATCAAAGATGGTTATGTTTCCTAGCCATGGACAAAAGAGTCGTCATTTGATTAACGGGATCACATCATTAGGAGAATGATGTGATTGACTTGACCCATTCCGTTAGCCTTAGCACTTGATCGTTTAGTATGTTGCTATTGCTTTCTTCATGACTTATACATGTTCCTATGACTATGACATTATGCAACCCCCGTTTACCGGAGGAACACTTTGTGTGCTACCAAACGTCACAACATAACTGGGTGATTATAAAGGAGCTCTACAGGTGTCTCCGAAGGTACTTGTTGAGTTGGCGTATTTCGAGATTATGATTTGTCACTCCGATTGTCGGAGAGGTATCTCTGGGCCCTCTCGGTAATGCACATCACTATAAGCCTTGCAAGCAATGTAGCTAATGAGTTAGTTATGGAATGATGCATTACGTAACGAGTAAAGAGACTTGTCGGTAACGAGATTGAACTAGGTATTGGATACCGACGATCGAATCTCGGGCAAGTAACATACCGATAACAAAGGGAACAACGTACGTTGTTATGCGGTTTGACCGATAAAGATCTTCGTAGAATATGTAGGAGCCAATATGAGCATCCAGGTTCCGCTATTGGTTATTGACCGGAAACGTGTCTCGGTCATGTCTACATAGTTCTCGAACCTGTAGGGTCCGCAAGCTTAAGGTTTCGATGACAGTTATACTATGAGTTTATGAGTTTTGATGTACTGAAGAAGTTCAGAGTCCCAAATTAGATCGGGGACATGACGAGGAGTCTTGAAATGGTCGAGACGTAAAGATCGATATATTGGACGACTATATTCGGACATCGGAAAGGTTCCGAGTGATTCGGGTATTTTCGGGAGTACCGGGGAGTTACGGGAATTTGTATTGGGCCTTAATGAGCCATACGGGAAAGGAGAGAAAGGCCTCAAAGGGTGGCCGCACCCCTCCCCATGAGCTGGTCCGAATTGGACTAGGGAGGGGGGGCGCCCCCTTCCTTCCTTCTCCTTTTTCCTTCCCTTTCCGTCCCTCCTACTCCTATTACTTGGAAGGGCTCCTAGTTCTACTAGGAAAGGGGAATCCTACTCCCGGTGGGAGTAGGACTCCCCTAGGGCGCGCCATAGAGAGGGCCGGCCCTCCCCTCCTCCACTCCTTTATATACGGGGGCAGGGGGCACCCCATAGACACACAAGTTGATCTACGTGATCATTCCTTAGCCGTGTGCGGTGCCCCCCTCCACCATATTCCACCTCGGTCATATCGTTGCGGTGCTTAGGCGAAGCCCTGCGTCGGTAGAACATCATCATCGTCACCATGCCGTCGTGCTGACGGAACTCATCCCCGACACCCTGCTGGATCGGAGTCCGGGGATCGTCATCGAGCTGAACGTGTGCTGAACTCGGAGGTGCCGTACGTTCGGTGCTTGGATCGGTCGGATCATGAAGACGTACGACTACATCAACCGCGTTGTGATAACGCTTCCGCTTACGGTCTACGAGGGTACGTGGACTACACTCTCTCCTCTCGTTGCTATGCATCACCATGATCTTGCGTGTGCGTAGGATTTTTTTTGAAATTACTACGTTCCCCAACAGAGCCCCCCGGCGCTGGGTGGTCCATAGCAGGCCCTGCACGCCGATCCGACTAATGGCGCGCCTCCCTCCGTCGCTCGATGATATTTTGAGCGTCTTCCTGAGCTTGCTTTCGAAGAACTCGACGTTGGTCGCAGCGGGTTCGCGGGTCGGACGACGCTGTGGAATCGTTGTCACAGTCGTCGCCCGACGAGCCGGTGGTGCTGTCGCGGCTGTGGGGGAGGAGAGTGCATCGTGGTCGCAACGTCTCTGGCCCTCCCACTGCCGGCATGCACCGGCCTGACAAAATGCCGGCGTGAGGGTCCCGCTGGGAGCGGCTCATCATTGTTGGCGAAGCTGACGAGGCTTTGGATGGTGGCCCTCCACTCATCGAGCTTCTTTGCAGCAGGGGGGAAGTCGAGGAGCAATTGCACGTGCGCCAGTGCTTCTGCTAGCATGGGAGGCGGTGAGAGCTGCGTGGACCATGACGTGCTCCGTCTTCTAACCAAGTTAGAAGGAGCTCAGTCACAGTCTCGTGGTTGCACGCCGCTTCCGCCGGCATCCGGGTGCGCACGCCGACCTGGTGCATCCTGAGAGTGGTGCAAAGAGCTCTTCCCACGGCAGAGCCCGAGAGCTCCGGCGTCCCGGTGTCGCTCACCGTGCGTGGCCTGGGAAGGCCGCGGCATGGGCGCCAGCTGGGGTGCCATAGAGGTTGCTGCGCCGCCCATGGGCAGCACGGCCCCACCCCCGGACCCAGCGGCGTGTGGCTCATCGTCTTGGACTCGAACAATGCCGCTCGCCTGGCTCCGATTGCCACAGTGTCATGGATGCTCGGGGGCCACGTCTCCAGCACCATCCGCGGCCACCCGGTCGCCTGCCTGCGCTAGCGCGGACGGGCCGGCTCCACACGACCCGATCACTGTGATCCCCTTCTTCTTGGGGACCATGGTGATGACGAAGTCGATGCGCTAACTTCCAAACCGTATTTTCATAGCTTGCGACCCTACCTTGCGTGCCAAAGATGTCAGTGGAAATGACACCTATGGGATCATGGGGACTCCCTCCTATGGTTGGCGGGTGCGGGGCTGTGGAAAGAGCGGGTTTAGAAGATCAACACGGGGAATTTATCTAGGTTCGGGCCGCAAGTGATGCATAATACCCTACTCGTGCTGGTTTGGGTTTATCTAGTGTTCTTGGACTAGCTAGAAAGCATGCAGGGTCCAAAAAGTCCGTCTCCTCCTCCAGTATGCCTCAGGCCTCCTTTTATAGCCAAAGGGGGTCGCCACAGTGGCACACAGGAGGTGGAAAGTTTGTACTTTATAAAAGTATATCGCCTGGCACCGTAGGACAAACGCATTTAATGCGCTGCTGACATGCCCTCTCACTTTATTGGGGACGGCAACGAAACTCGTCCCGTCCGCCGCCGCTTCGCATCGCTCCAACGCGCGTCCAGGTTGACTCGGCATGCAGCGCCACGCTGGCTGGCTGGCTGCTGCGTTGGTGCGGTGGCAGAGTCTTCATGAAGATCTGCATGCCACCACGCAGGTGCTTGCTGAGTTAGCCTGGAAGCTGCACGTTGCCACGCAGGTGCCTGCCTTGTTGGCGGGTTGACTTCTGTGTTGGAATGGAGGTGGAGTCTTGGCAGGTGGGGGCCTGGTTGCGGTCCCGCAGATGTCTCCGGCAAGGGTCTTTCCGGGGCCCCGGCTAGGGCCTTGCCGGGGTCTCGCAGGTGTCCCCAGCGAGGGTCTTGCTGGGGGTGTTGTGAGCGTCCCCGGCAAGGATCTTGTCGGGGTTTCCGTCTTCTGGTTCTCATCTAGTCTTGTACGTTCTTGGTCTTTACAAAGATCTGCATGCCGCCATGCAGGCGCCTCCCGAGCCTTGGTTCCAATGTTTATTGATGGTGTCAGAACTCTTAGGCTCAAGGGTGGCGGCTCTGCTGGTGTTGGGCAAGTTGCCCCGGCAAGGCCCTTGCCGGGGCTACGTAAGCTGCCCCGGCAAGGCTCCTGCCGGGGAGAGCCCACCTTGTCCCTTCGCTCCTCGCGCCTCTGTCTTGGCGTTGCTCTGGTAGTCTTGTGTCTTTGCTTCCTCTTCTGCCCTGCCAAGTGCGGCCGTAAGCGTGTGGCTACGACTGCCCACGCACAAGTAAATGGGTACAAAAAGGACCCCTACTTTTGTACACCGACATGGACAAACCTATTTGAGAGAGCCAAAATTATGCCATGACTTGTTAGAATTGCTCTCTATGCTTCACTGTCACATCCCTAGTTCTAGTATGCACTGAGCTAGCTAGTCATGTGTTGCATCGTGTTTAAATTCTTTTGAAATTGAAATGGGGATTGCCTAAACCCTAGCATTAAAGGAATTCAAATAGGTTCACCCAAAAATATTTTTCAGTGAATCCAAATGGCTTTAGAAAATGTTCATCATTTTGGAAAATGCTGGAAACGGTAACCAGAGTGATGCACATTTTTCATGACATATTTGGTCACCGGATTAATTTTTAAAGTATTTGAATTGGAGCATTTAATGCCTATAAATATTTTAAATGCTTCAATACTTCTGAAAACAATTGAGGGCTGTTGGAAATAATTCAAATAGTGCCCACAATTTTTGTCAGGATTTTACAAAATGAGTTAGTATTTTTACTAATTCAAAACAGATCAAAATAAATAGAAAACAGAAACAATAAACAAAATAACGCAGAGAGAGAGAGAGTTAGTACCTGGGCCTTACCTGGCGCCACCAACCGGCCCAGCACGGCCCAGCCCACCGCTTCCCCGTGTCGTCTTCCTCCCTCGCCAGAAGGACAGAGGCGCGTGGCCGCCCCACGCCGGCCACCTCCTCCCTCCCTGCCTGCCTGGCTCCTCCCGGTGCTCCTAGACGACGCCACGGAGACGCCACGACACCTCCTGGACCCTCCTCAATCTCTCCCTCACCCTCACTTCCCCCTGGATCCCTCTCTCTTCCCCACCGAGCGCCGCCGTCGCCACCGACGCCATTCGCCGCCGCCACAACCACCTCCCCGCCTCGCCGATGACCCAGGAAGCTCCGCCTCGCCCCTCTTTTCATCCTCACCCAGACGAAGGGCGCCGGAAGCCCCTGGATGCCGCTAGCTCCACCGTTCCCCTCCTCGGGTCCCGGCGATCGCCGCCGTGATTCGACCGCCGTCCGGACATCCCCGAGCTCGCCGTTTGCTCCAACCGACTCCCCGTGAGCTCCTGTTCCTTCTCCCCCTTCCCGTTCTCGCTCTCGAGCACCACAAAGAATCGCACCGAAGCTTCGGCCGCACCCGCCGCCGCCACCGCACGTCGCCATGGCTGTGAGCCACGTGGCTCAAGCCGGGCACACCACCGTGCTCCACACCTCACCAGAGCACGTAGCATGCACCAACGCCTCCCCTAAGCGCCTGCGCCGCCCTAACCCGCCGTTGGCGAGAACTCAACCGCCGCCTCCCTTGCCGCTGCCGACGCCCCAGCTAACCCCAGCTCCTCTGGCTTGCTCCATTGGATGCGCAGGAGCTCGAGCTCCCTGTAGAACCCCTCCGCGCGTCGAATGGGCGCCGGAGCAGCCGCCCCGGCGTGCCTCCGTCGTCGGTTGACGTCACCGGCGGTTACACTCCGTGGCCGGCGTGGCACGTCATTAGCCACCGATGACCCCACTAATTAACCTCCGGTGAAACTGACAGCCGGGCCCCACATCCTAACTAACTGGCTAACTAAACTAGATTAAGTTTAATCTAATTACCCTGGACCCACGCGTCAGCTTTGACCAAGCTGACGTGGCCGTTGACTGGGCCCACATGTCAGCGACACATACCAGCCTGAGACACTGATCAGTGGACCCCACAGGTCAGGTTTGACCTGGACCGCACCCCGTTGACTCGCCTACGTCATGCTGACGTAGTGCTGACGCAGTAATGCATTTTCTGGAATTAGTTTAATTCTAAATATTCAGGAAATTCCAGAAAATGTTTAAAACTTGTAAAAATCATAGAAATTCAACCGTAACTCCAAATGAGATAAATTATATATGAAAAATGATCAGAAAAATCCAAACTATCCATCTGTACCATTTTCATGCATGTTAGAACAACTTATAGCTGCTGTTTAGGACAAATCATATGAATGTCATTTAGATAATCACATATGGAGTTTGAATTTGAATCTTTGATTCAAACCAACTTCATTTAACTTTGTTTCTAGCTGCATTAGCTCAAAACACCAGCATGTTGCCATGTCATGATCATGCATCATAATGTTGCATTGCATTGATTGTGTTTCCTCTCCGTTGCGGTAATTGTCCCTCTCGATGAGACGTGGTTTGACGATGAGTTCGATGACACCGATGAAGAACTATATTATCTTCAAGTGCGAGCAAGCAAAACCCCCCTTGTTCATTCCGATATAATCCCACTCTCTCGCTCCTGCTCTATTTTACTGCATTAGGACAACAACGACTCATGTGTTACTTGCTGCGGTAGCTGAACCCCTTTAACCTCTGCATGACCTGTCATTCCACAGTAATTAGATGAAACCCACTAGCATGAGTAGGAGTTGTTTGAGCCCTGATGTGCCTACTCATTCATGCTTGTTTGTCATGCCTGCTATTGCTTAGAGTTGTGTCAGGTCTAATTCATCGGGAATGAATTGGAAAGTGGTGAACATGTCCTCATCGTGTGTGAGCTAAGTGTGTGAACACGATTTGGTAAAGGTAGCGGTGAGAGGCCATGTAGGAGTACATGGTGGGTTGTCTCATTGCAGCCGTCCTCAGGAACTGAGTTCTGTGTTTGTGATCCATGAACGTTACTACCACACATTGGGTTCCGGTAACTCGACCCCTCTCGGCTTATTAATCAACTCGATCTCTATCCAGGAGTTGCAACTAGTTGCTGGTGTTTGTAGGTAGTGTTAGTAGTCTACCAAGTGGCACCCGATGCAGTGGGCTTGGGACAGACTAGGCACAGTGTACACGGTGTACCAAGTGGCACCCGGTTGGTGGGCTTGGGAACCCTGCTCACATCGTTTGGGGCCGTGGCGACACCCTGGCGGATCTCCTTGCGGATGGAACCCGAATAGGCGATAAACTGGACTAGAGACTTGTGTGGTTAGTCGGTCGTGGCCGACTCCCTCGCCCGGCTTCCGCTTGAAGGTTGACGAGGTACATGACGTGTCTGAGGCGATAAGTGGCGAGAGCGTGTGTGAAGAAGTACACCCCTGCAGGGTTATCATTATCTATTCGAATAGCCGGATTCCTCGGATACGGAAACTTGGACCCCTTGCATAGTTCATAGACAAGTGAAAGTGGATACTCTAAAATATGCAAGATAAGCGTGAGTGCTATGGATGGCGTTCTCGTAGGGAGACGAGAGTGGATCCATAGTGGTGTATTGATATGGTGAATATGTGGACTCGTGTGCGCCACCTCAAAAGAGTTACTTGCAGTCATAGTTCAGGATAGCCACCGAGTCAAAGCTGGCTTGCTGCAGTCAAACTCCACCACCCCCTTTTGATCTTGATGCATATGTAGTTAGTTACGATGTAAGTCTTCTTTGAGTACATTTGTACTCACGCTTGCCTATTCTATGTTTTTGCAGAGAGACTTGGTCTCTCTAGTAGTTCAGCGTGGACTTGACATTTAGCTTGTTACCTCAGCTACGATCTTGTGCCCTCAGCAGGATCTGGTAGATAGTCGGGCTTCTCAGCCTTTTTCATTTGTAGATGTCTGTACTCAGACATGTTAAGCTTCCGTTTGTGTTTGTTGCTTGTATGCTCTATATGTTGGGTCATGAGACCCATGTTTGTAATATCGCGCTCCTCGGAGCCTAATGAATAAATATTTGAGTCGTAGAGTTATGTTGTGATGCCATGTTGTATATACACATATTGAGCATATTGTGTGTATGTTTGAAATGCTTGGGATGTGTGGGATCCGACAATCTAGTTGTTTATCCTTGGCAGCCTCTCATATGGGGAAATGTAGTCTAGTGCTTCCTGAGCGATAGTAGTCCGCTATAGCCGGTTCACTGAGTCCTGCTAGCCCGGCACTACTGCTCGGACACTTGACTGGCGCATGTGTTTCACTTCGCTCGTTCTGTTCTTCGGGAAATGTCACACGGTGATATTCGGAGTCCTGCCTAGCCTGCTACAGCTCGGGATACCGGAGTCCTGTTAGCCCAGTGCTACAGCCCGAATTCATACGTTGATGATCGACATGCTCGATGTGATTCATGTATGCCTGTCCCCATGGGTTAGCGCCGCTTTGGGTTCACGACTAGCCATGTCGGCCCGGGTTCTCTGTCATGTGGATGCTAGCAACACTATCATATACGTGAGCCAAAAGTCGCAAACGGTCCCGGGCCAGGGTAGGGCGACACCCGTGGGACCGTGCGTGAATCCGCAAAGTGATATGAGGTGTTACCGGCTAGGTCGATGTGACTTGGAATCGGGGTCCTGACAGCTTTGGTATCAGAGCCTGACTGCCTGTAGGATTACCAAGCCAAACTGGTCGAAGTTGTGTCTAGAAATGCTTTAGTTATATAAGGGAATTGATTGTGGAAGGAACGTAAGACTCTTTTTACTCCTTATACCTCATGGCCTTCTCGATCTGAGTCATCCTCTTCTCTTCTACGGGATTAAGAACTAGGCTTCTCATCTATCTATTAGGATGACGTGTTACTAATCCATAGACCTTTAAGATTGTTGGATTTAAGCCCCGATTCAGTTTCTACTATTTACGTATGTTAACTGTTGATCTCGGAACCTTGATATGATGTTGTTGAGTGGCTATGCCACCATTTTGCATGATGTCTCAAATCTTTTTGAGCATTTACAGCCGTTATGCTGTCCGAGTCATCCCAGGTTTCTAAACTATCTGATGCATTTGCAAATCCCTTCTCTCCATTTCTAATGTTCATCTGGGCCAGATTAATCACACAAATTGGTATATTGAGGTACTCCGCTGCCTCAACATATATGTTGGAGGTATTATTATGACCCTAGGTGTTTTAGGAAGTCACCTAGTAACTTAGCAATGCTTTTGTGTTCCCAGTGTGATGATTCTGGCCGTCATTCTCGAAAGCATCCCGTGATGCAATTTAGTTAGTAGGTATTCTATTCCTGGGTTCTTGAACCCGAGATTCACCCTACTTACTTCATGTTGATAGTAATTGCTAGCTCCCTTAGGTTATTAGTAACTTTGCGATAGTCCTCGAGGTCCGTGGCATTTCCTTCTTCCAAATGCCATGAACTATTTAAGGCAGAAGTTAATTGAACCAAAAGATCACAATCGTCAGTACTCTTGAGGAGTTCTCAATTCATAATTGTGACTCTGCCAGTCCTACCTCTCTTGCATGGGTTATCCGGAAGAAACATGTTGAACTTGGTTCGCATACTAATCTATGCATCCACAACTCGTAAAGATATATGATCCTTTGAGTTGTTTCCATTGCAGCGATATTCCAATCCCGTCTATCGGTTGGTAGTCGGGAGTAGTTGTGCATTCATGTTATCAATGCCTATTACTCATGTGGTCCGTCAAGCCATTCTATTCCGGAATGACTAGGAGAAACAAACTCCAGTACTTCATCCATATCTAGGATTGGGTCAAAGCAGTTGTATTCCGCAGATCAAAATGCCAATCTAGGTTTTGATTCTGCTCTACCTCGGAGTATTACCCCCCTTTATGTCAGGAACGTCATGAGAATTGCACCTTCTCTTATGAATTCTTGATGCAGTGATACTCTCGCTATCATTATTCATTCCTCGGTCCCGTGTTGATGCAACCGAATGCCGACAAGTGAATTGTGATGTGTGAAATCAATACTCCTAGCAACCTCGTTGCTTGGTAGTAAATGGACAATATTCTCATTCTTAGCGTGTTGGTTATTGAATCATCATCCTAAGATTAATCGTGCTACCTAGTCCTTAGTTCTGGTGCACTCTTCGATCTATGAGTTAGGATTGTGTCAATCCCTCACTCTTTTGATCATATCGTCTTGCCCTCAAAAGCAAGATTGTTCTCGAGCTTAGTAACATACCGGTGGTTCGTGACTCTCCAAATATCTTCTTGGAAGGGTTACCGGGTTGTCTCCTGACTGTTATGTTCAGCTCGTGATCAAGTTGGTTTCTTGTGAACCACCCTTTCTCCAAGAATCTGTGTTGGATATCCCTGAGCTAGTTGGTTAGGCTAGACAACAACTTGGAGAGTTGGAAGATAAAGCTTTGCCTAACTTAGTTCATCTCTAAGGGATATCTTCTGTGCGTGTGTGTGTGTTGAAGAAAGATGATATCTCCATCGGTTGGTCCTCGTGATCAGTTGTTGGATCTATTGCCTTGTCAAAACTTTGACTTGAGTATGGGCTATCATCAAGTCAAATCAGAACCAACGATGCTCGTAATGTTGTCTTACTCGTGGTTGATCCCTCGAGCATACACCATTACATCTTTTGGTCTGACCAATACTATCACCGTGTTCACATGATGGTGGAAGTCCAGTGATATGGAAATTCCGATGAGTTGCCGTTGAGCCCACCAGCAGCATTTTGTCTCCCCCATGATTCATGTTGAACATCAACCTAGTGTTGAAACGTTGTAAGCAATGCCTTCGTGATCCGTTCATGAAGCCTATGCTTGGATGGAAGAAGTGACTTCCTCGAATTCATGTGCTTTAGGTGTAAGTTGCCGCCATGAATTTGAGAAAGGTTTGTTTTGTTTCCTCCGAATCATCCCAAGTCAGTCATACACATGCAAAGTATTCTATGGTCCGATAGACTGATCATCTTCATTCCATATGCAATTCCTAGCACCCCAAGCCACTGATTGATTTGTTCAAGGAGAAGGAGTTCCTTCATAAGAGCTAATCATGACTTATGTTAAGACTTCGATATCCTCGATGATGGTTCCTCACCTGAACTCGGTAGTGTTTTATGATAAGACTACTATGTGGTCATTCTTGTCTTGGATAACATGTTCACATGTTAGTAGCAGAACCAACTCATGTTTTGGAGCTTGCTATCGTAGTTCATTCCCGAGAATCTCGCAACATCTTCTTGTCGATTTGTGTTGCAGACTTTCATTTTTCTTTCTAGACTCGATGAGTCTGGAATATCCTAACACCAACCAGATCTGAATCTCAGGCAGATATGATGGTTGGAATATTCCAACGTTTGCTTTTGTTCGCAGCTTGCACCCCATCGTGCCAAATCTCCATGGGCTGTCCTTCCCAGCAGTTGCTGTCCAGGATCATCTTCAAAAGTGGTCTTGTCATGGGTCCCATCCATTTCCGATGATAAGCAAAATCATCCATTGTGTTGTCTTTAACAAGGTAGTCCACATCATCCATTCTAGTCTGAGTATGCCATTTCCTCGAGCTCTTTCAATCAATCAATTGTAAATTGCCTTAAGCTGTTATGAAGAGTTCCAATGATCTATGGATCAAAAGTAATTCTTTTTGCCACTTAAGGGATCAGTCCAACGAGTCACCTTTCTTGAGGTGCCCCGTTACGGGATCTTGGTAAATATTTCCTCGCCACCTTGACACCATCCACCAGCTCTCTAAGCATGGAATTGTTGCCCACCAAATCAAACCCCCGTCATCGGTTCTTCCATCCCTCCCGAAGTGTGTTTGAACATCTCAGCACAAGAGGTGTTCTATGCCTCATTCCGTGAGCTTATAAATGGGTTGCTCGATCTTCAAGAAGATCAAATCTTGTAGGGTTTCCTCTCTTACATTGTCGTGTCGAGTGAAGATCTCGAAGGCAAAGATGTCAAGACCAAGATGATGGAATGAATCAACATCTTTGAGAAGGGCAATTGGATCGAGAAGATTGTGATAGTTTTGTGCCCTCTGTCTTCTTACCTCACGTCCTGAATCTCGGGACGAGATTCCTGTTTAGTGGGGGTGAGTTGTCACATCCCTAGTTCTAGTATGCACTGAGCTAGCTAGTCATGTGTTGCATCATGTTTAAATTCTTTTGAAATTGAAATGGGGATTGCCTAAACCCTAGCATTAAAGGAATTCAAATAGGTTCACCCAAAATATTTTTCAAAGGAATCCAAATGGCTTTAGAAAATGTTCATCATTTCTGGAAAAATGCTATAAACCATAACCAGAGTGATGCACATTTTTCATGACATATTTGGTCACTGGATTAATTTTTAAAAGTATTTGAATTGGAGCATTTAATGCCTATAAATATTTTAAATGCTTCAATACTTACGAAAACAATTGAGGGCTGTTGGAAATAATTCAAATAGTGCCCACAATTTTTGTCAGGATTTTACAAAATGAGTTAGTATTTTTACTAATTCAAAAGAGATCAAAATAAATAGAAAACAGAAACAATAAACAAAATAACGCAGAGAGAGAGAGAGAGAGTTAGTACCTGGGCCTTACCTGGCGCCACCAACCGGCCCAGCACAGCCCAGCCCACCGCCGCTTCCCCCCGTGTCGTCTTCCTCCCTCGCCAGAAGGACAGAGGCGCGTGGCCGCACCGCGCCGGCCACCTCCTCCCTCCCTGCCTGCCTGGCTCCTCCCGGTGCGCCTAGACAACGCCACGGAGACGCCACGACACCTCCTGGACCCTCCTCGCTCTCTCCCTCACCCTCACTTCCCCCTGGATCCCTGTCTCTTCCCACCGAAGCGCCGCCGCCGCCACGACGCCCGTTCGCCCGCGGCCGCAGCCACCTCCCGCCTGCGCCGATGACCCGGGAAGCTCCGCCTCGCCCCTCTTTTCATCCTCACCTGCACGAAGGCGCTGAAGCCCCTGGATGTCGCTAGCTCCGCCGTTCCCCTCCTCGCGTCCCGACGACCGCCGCCGTGATTCCACCGCTGTCCGGACATCCCCGAGCTCGCCGTCCGCTCCAACCGACTCCCCGTGAGCTCCTCTTCCTTCTCCCCCTTCCCGTTCTCGCTCTCGAGCACCACAGCAACTGCACCGAGCTCGGCCGCACCCGCCGCCGCCACCGCACGTCGCCGTCATGGCCAGAGCCACAGTGGCTCGAAGCCGGGCACACCACCGTGCTCCACACCTCACCAGGAGCACGTAGCACGCACCAACGCCTCCCCTAGCGCCCTGCATCGCCTAACCCGCCGTTGGCGAACTCCGCCGCCGCCTCGCTCGCCGACGCTACAGCTAACCCCAGCTCCTCTGGCTTGCTCCATTGGATGCGCACGAGCTCGAGCTCCCTGTAGAACCCCTCCGCGTGTCGAATGGGCGCCGGAGCAGCCGCCCCGGCGTTCCTCCGTCGTCGGTTGACGTCACCGGCGGTTACACTCCGGCGGGCTGACGTGGCACGTCATTAGCCACTGATGACCCCACTAATTAACCTCCAGTGAAACTGATAGTCGGGCCCCACATCCTAACAAACTGGCTAACTAAACTAGATTAAGTTTAATCTAATTACCCTAGACCCACGCGTCAGCTTTGACCAAGCTGACGTGGTCGTTGACTGGGCCCACATGTCAGCGACACATACCAGCCTGAGACACTGATCAGTGGACCCCACAGGTCAGGTTTGACCTGGACCGCACCCCGTTGACTCGCCTACGTCATGTCGACGTAGTGTCGACGCATAATGCATTTTCTGGAATTAGTTTAATTCTAAATATTCAGGAAATTCCAGAAAATGTTTAAAACTTGTAAAAATCATAGAAATTCAACGTAACTCCAAATGAGATAAATTATATATGAAAAATGATCAGACAAATCCAATCTATCCATCTGTACCATTTTCATGCATGTTAGAACAACTTATAGCTGATGTTTAGGACAAATCATATGAATGGCATTTAAATAATCACATATGGAGTTTGAATTTGAATCTTTGATTCAAACCAACTTCATTTAACTTTGTTTCTAGCTGCATTAGCTCAAAACACCAGCATGTTGCCATGTCATAATCATGCATCATAATGTTGCATTGCATTGATTGTGTTTCCTCTCTGTTGCCGGTAATTGTCCCCTCTCAGTAGACGTGGTTTCGACGATGAGTTCGATGACATCGATGAAGAACTATATTATCTTCAGAAGTGCCAGGCAAGCAAAACCCCCTTGTTCATTCCGATATAATCCCACTCTCTCGCTCCTGCTCTATTTTACTGCATTAGGACAACAACGACTCATGTGTTACTTGTTGCGGTAGCTGAACCCCTTTATTCTCTGCATGACCTGTCATTCCACAAGAATTAGATGAAACCCACTAGCATGAGTAGGAGTTGTATGAGCCCAGATGTGCCTACACATTCATTCTTTTTTGTCATGACTGCAATTGCGTAGAGTAGAGTCAGGTCTGATTCATCGGTAATGAATTGGAAAGTGGAGAACATGTCCTACCG
Source organism: Aegilops bicornis (assembly GCA_021605145.1). Classification (NCBI taxonomy): domain Eukaryota; kingdom Viridiplantae; phylum Streptophyta; class Magnoliopsida; order Poales; family Poaceae; genus Aegilops; species Aegilops bicornis. Next base: position 731,978,294 of record CM038673.1, read on the forward strand.
TGTGTGAGATTAGAGTGTGAACACGATTTGGTAAAGGTAGCGGTGAGAGGCCATGTAGGAGTACATGGTGGGTTGTCTCATTGCAGCCGTCCTCGTGAACTGAGTTCTGTGTTTGTGATCCATGAACAGTTACTACCACACATTGGGTTCCGTAACTCGGCCCCTCTCGGCTTATTAATCAACTCGATCTCTGTCCGTGAGTTGCAACTAGTTTCTGGTGTTTGTAGGTAGTGTTAGTAGTCTACCAAGTGGCACCCGCATGTGGGCTTGGGACAGACTAGGCACAGGTGGCACGGTGTACCAAGTGGCACCCGGATGGTGGGCTTGGAAACCCTGCTCACATCGTTTGGGGCCGTGAGCGACACCCCGGCCGGATCTCCTTGCGGATGGAACCCGAATAGGCGATAAACCTGGACTAGAGACTTGTGTGGTTAGTCAGGTCGTGGCCGACTCCCTCGCCCGGCTTCCGCTTGAAGGTTGCCGAGGTACATGACGTGTACAGGGCGATAAGTGGCGAGCGTGTGTGAAGAAGTACACCCTGCAGGGTTATCATTATCTATTCGAATAGCTGGAATCCTTGGATATGGAAACTTGGACCCCTTGCATAGTTCATAGACAAGTGAAAGTGGATACTCTAAAATACGCAAGATAAGCGTGAGTGCTATGGATGGCGTTCTCGTAGGGAGACGGTTGCGGATCCATAGTGGTGTATTGATATGGTGAATATGTGGACTCGTGTGCGCCACCTCAAAAGAGTTACTTGCAGTCATAGTCCAGGATAGCCACCGAGTCAAAGCTGGCTTGCTGCAGTCAAACTCCACCACCCCCTTTTGATACTGATGCATATGTAGTTAGTTCTGATGTAAGTCTTGCTGAGTACATTTGTACTCACGTTTGCCTATTCTATGTTTTTGCAGAGAGACTTCAGTCTCGCTAGTAGTTCCGCGTGGACTTCGACGTTTAGCTTGTTACCTCAGCTACGATCTTGTGCCCTCGGCAGGATCTGGTAGATAGTCGGGCTTCTCAGCCTTTTTCATTTGTAGATGTCTGTACTCAGACATGTTAAGCTTTCGTTTGTGTTTGTTGCTTGTATGCTCTGTATGTTGGGTCATGAGACCCATGTTTGTAATATCTCGCTCCTCGGAGCCTAATGATTAAATATTTGAGTCATAGAGTTATGTTGTGATGCCATGTTGTGTTTACACATATTGAGCATATTGTGTGTATGTTTGAAATGCTTGGTATGTGTGGGATCCGACAATCTAGTTGTTTATCCTTGGCAGCCTCTCATATGGGGAAATGTAGTCTAGTGCTTCTGGCGATAGTAGTCCGCTTCTGCCGGTTCACCGGAGTCACGCTAGCCCAAAGACTACCGCTGGACACTTGACTGGCCGGGCATGTGTTTCACTTCGTTCGTGGTTCTGTTCTTCGGGAAATGTCACGCGGTGATATTCGAGTCCTGCCTAGCCTGCTACAGCCCGGGATACCGAGTCCTATTAGCCAGTGCTACAGCCCGAATTGATACGTTGATGACCGACATGCTCGATGTGATTCATGTATGCCTGTCCCCATGGGTTAGCGCCGCTTTGGGTTCCCAACTAGCCATGTCGGCCCGGGTTCTCTGTCATGTGGATGCTAGCGACACTATCATATATGTGAGCCAAAAGGCGCAAACGGTCCCGGGCCTTGGTAAGGCGACACCCGCGGGAATACCGCGCGTGAGGCCGCAGAGTGATATGAGGTGTTACCGGCTAGGTCGATGTGACTTGGAATCGGGGTCCTGACATTCACTTAAATTTTACGAGCTATGGATTTGCTCTAGTGCTTCACTTATATCTTCTTGAGCACGGTGTGCTTTAGTATTTTTCAAGAAATGCTCTCTTGCTTCACTTAGATTTATTTGAGAGTGAGTAAAACTTTCAAGAAATTCTCTTTTGCTTCACTTAAATTAATTTGAGAGAAAGAAATATTGTGCTTGTGATCTTCACATATATTTGTTCGAGCTTTTCAAAAGCAACACATAAAAATTAGTTCCAAAGTGATGGATATCAAAGAAGGGTATAATAAAAACTTTTTGGAGATCATTGGACAAAATAAACTTGATTCCTAGTGATAGTTTTGAGATATGATGATGTGATATGTGAGTCATGTTGATGAGTAATTATGCTTTAGTAAGAATATTGGTGTTAAGGCTTGTGATTCCCTATGCAAGCACGAAAGTCAATAGTCATGCAATGAAATTATATCCTACTTGTGGTGCATTATTCGGTGTTAATTATGCTTAATGCTTGCTTATGAGATTATTCGTTTCTTGGTTGGTCGCTTCTCAATCTTTTGCTAGCCTTCATTTTGCACTAAGTATGATCACTACTTGTGCATCCAAAATCCTTTAAACCAAATTTGCCACATGAGTCCACTATATCTACCTATATGCGATATTCTTTTGCCGTTCTAAGCAAATTTGTATGTGTCATCTCTAATTTTGAAAAGAAATTTCTCTTTTTTGTGCTTGTACCGCTCGCGAGGCGGTGAGGGGTGGATACTATTTTCCATGCTAGATGTGTTATTCTCACAATGAGTGTTTATTCACTTGTCATTGCACGAGAGTAAGGCAAAGGTATTAGGGATGCCAGTCATGAAATCAAAAATGAATTTACTTTATGTTGTCAAATAATAAATTCCTTGGAAAGTGTTGGTATGGAAGGCACCCGTGGATACAGTTAGCCATGGAAAGTGAAAGTATGGTGGAAAAAGGAATAAACTTCAGTTTCTGTTTGGGAACCGCCTATGATCGTACATGGAAATGGCACACCTCTAAGTCATTTTCATTGGTGGGAATGGCACACCTCCCAAAAAAATTTTATCTCTCAATTTTCGCTTTGAGCTCTAGCACCTCTACAAATCCCCACTTCCCTCCGCGAAGGGCCTTTCTTTTACTTTATGCAATTTTTATTTTTGAATTTGAGTCTCCATCTCTCTATAAAGCACCAACTCGGGGGCACTATGATCGTACTTGAGCATTGGGTGTAGCTAATATGCGAGTGTGTTTTACGAATGGATCAATGATTGAGCATGATGGGCTAGGGATAACTTATTTTAGCATTGATATTTTGGAAGACTCGGTAGCTTGTTGATATGCTTGAGTATTTAAGTTATCATGTCAAAACTAGACTATTGCTTTGAACAATATAAAAGTCCAAATGTCCATGCTATAAAGAAAAGAATATGAGATGACATGTTAGGCGGCATTCCACATTTTTTTTATCCTTTACCTACTCGAGGACGAGCAGGAATTTAGCTTGGGGATGCTGATACGTCTCCAACTATCTATAATTTTTGATTGTTACATGCTATTATATTTTCAATATTGGATGTTTTATAATCATTTTATAGTCATTTTATATCATTTTTTGGTACTAAACTATTGACATAGTGCCAAGTGCCAGTTGCTGTTTTTTTGCATGTTTTTTACATCGCAGCAAATCGATACCAAACAGAGTCCAAACGTAGTGAAACTTTTTGGAAATTTTTTTGGACCAGCAGACAACCAATGGGCCGAAGAAACACCTCGAGGGGTGCTCCAAGGGGAGCACAACCCACCAGGGCGCGCCAGGAGGCCCAAGCCGCCTGGACTGCCTCTTTACTCTATAAATACCCCAATATTCCAAAAACCTAGGGGAGTCGACCAAAATCAATTCTAGCCGCCGCAGATTCCACAACCACCAGATCCAATCTAGACACCATCACGGAGGGGTTCACCACTTCAATTGGTGCCTCTCCAATGATGCGTGAGTAGTTCTTTGTAGACCTTTGGGTCCATAGTGAGTAGCTAGATGGATTCCTCTCTCTCGTTTTATTCTCAATACAATGGTCTCTTGGAGATCCATATGATGTAACTCTTTTTGCGGTTTGTTTGTTGGGATCGGATGAACTTTGAGTTTATGATCAGATTTACCTTTTTATATCCATGAAAGTTATTTGAGTTTCTTTGATCTCTTATATGCATGATTGCTTATAGCCTCGTATTTCTTCTCTGATATTTGGGTTTTGTTTGGCCAACTTGATCTATTTATCTTGCAATGGTAAGAGGTGCTTTGTAGTGGGTTCGATCTTAAAGTGCTTGATCCCGGATGTAAGGAGAATAAACACGTATGTATCGTTGCTACTAAGGATAAAACGATGGGGTCTATTTCTACATAAATAGATCTTGTCTACATCATGTCATCATTCTTATTGCATTACTCCATTTCTCCATGAACTTAATACACTAGATGCATGCTGGATAGCGGTCGATGTGTGGAGTAATAGTAGTAGATGTAGGCAGGAGTCGGTCTACTAATCTTGGACGTGATGCCTATATAATGATCATTGCCTGGATATCGTCATGATTATTTGAAGTTCTATCAATTTCCCAATAGTAATTTGTGTACCCACTGTTTCCTATATTTCTCGAGAGAAGCCACTAGTGAAACCTACGGCCCCCGGGTCTCTTTCTCACATTTTTTGCCTTTGTGATCTCTTTTCCTTTGCTTATATTTTCAGATCTATTAAACCAAAAATACAAAAATACCTTGCTGCAATTTATTCCTATTTTGTTTTATTTGGCGTTCGATCTATCAATCTACTACAATTTATTCACGTCCGTTTGCCAATTTCTGGCGTCGCTACCCGAAAGGGATTGGCAGCCCCTTTTACACGTCGGGTTGCGAGTATTTTTTATTTGTGTGCAGGTGATGTTTACGTAGTGTTGCTTGGTTCTCCTACAGGTTCTATATCCTTGGTCTCATAACTGAGGGAAATACCTACCGCCACTGTGCTGCATCATCCCTTCCTCTTTGGGCAAATACCAACGTAGCTTCAAGCAACATCAACATGCAACTAGTTTTGTATAAAGGTGGCTGGCGGCTGTTTGTTTCTCCTACTTTAGTTGAACTGAATTTGACTACGGCCGGTCCTTGAAGAAGGTTAAAACAACAAAATTGATAATCACCGTTGTGGTTTTTGCGTAGTTAAGAACGGTTCTTGCTAGAAGCCCGTAGCAGCCACATAAAACTTGCAACAACAAAGTAGACGATGTCTAACTTGTTTTTGCAGGGCATGTTGTGATGTGATGATATGGTCAAGATATGACGTGATATATGTTTATGTATGAGATGATCATGTTTTGTAATATCGACAACTGCAGGAGCCTTAGGGTTGTCTCTTAATTGTTGTATGAAATGCAAGCGACATGTAGTTGCTTTACTTTATTGCTATGCGCTAGCAATAGTTATACAAGCCATAGTTGGCAAGACGACCCCGACGCAATGATGGAGATCAAGGTGTCGTGCCGATGACAATGGAGATCATCATGATGCTTTGGAGATGGAGATCAAAAGCACAAGATGATGATGGCCATATCATGTCACATATTTTGATTGCATGTGATGTTTATCCTTTGTGGATCTTATTTTGCTTAGAACGGCGGTAGCATTATAAGATGATTCCTTCACTAAATTTCAAGATAAAAGTGTTCTCCCCGAGTATGCACCGTTGCCAAAGTTCATCGTTTCAAAGCGCCTCGTGATGATCGGGTGTGATAGATGATACGTCCATTTTGCATCATGCTTTTTTATCGATATTTATTGCATTATGGGATGTTATTACACATTATGTCACATTACGTATGCCTTTTCTCTCTTATTTTACAAGGTTTACATGAAGAGGGAGAATGCCGGCAGCTGGAAATCTGGGCTTGAAAAGGAGCAAATATTAGAGACCTATTCTGCACAACTCCAAAAGTCCTGAAACTCCACGAAAGTCAATTTTAGAATATATTAAAATTATTGGGCGAAGAAATCACTAGAGGGGGGCCACCCACTTTCCACGAGGATGGAGGGCGTGCCCGCTGCCTCGTGGGCCACCTGGAAGCCCCCCGATGCCCATCTTCTGGTATAAGGTGTCTTTTGCCCTGGAAAATTCATAAGGAAGCTTTCGGGAGGAAGCGCCGCCGTCTCGAGGCGGAACCTGGCGAAACCAATCTAGGGCTCTGGCAGAGCTGTTCTGCCGGGGAAACATCCCTCCGGGAGGGGAAAATCGTCCCCATCGTCATCACCATCAATCCTCTCATCGAGAGGGGGTCAATCTCCATCAACATCTTCACCAGCACCATCTCGTCTCAAACCCTAGTTCATCTCTTGTAACCGATCTTTGTCTCAAAACCTCAGATTGGAACCTGTGGGCTTCTAGTAGTGTTGATTACTCCTTGTAGTTGATGCTAGCTGGTTTATTCGGTGGAAGATTATATGTTCAGATCCTTTATGCACATTAATACCCCTCTGATTATTAACATGAATATGATTTGTGAGTAGTTACGTTTGTTCTTGGGGACATGGGAGAAATTTGTTATAAGTAGTCATGTGAATTTGGTATTCGTTTGATATTTTGATGAGATGTATGTTGTCTTTCCTCTAGTGGTGTTATTTGAACGTCGACTACATGACACTTCACCATTGTTTGGGCCTAGGGGAAGGCATTGGGAAGTAATAAGTAGATGATGTGTTGCTAGAGTAAAAAAAGGTTAAACTCTAGTTTATGCGTTGCTTCGTAAGGGGCTGATTTGGATCCATATGTCTCATGCTATGGTTACATTTACCTTAATTCTTCTTTCATAGTTGCGGATGCTTGCGAGGGAGGTTAATCATAAGTGGGATGCTTGTCCAAGGAAGGGTAGTACCCAAGCACCGGTCCACCCACATATCAAATTATCAAAGTAACGAACGCGAATCATATGAGCATGATAAAAACTAGCTTAACGATAATTCACATGTGTCCACGGGAGCGCTTTCCTTTATATAAGAGTTTGACCAGGCTTGTCCTTTGCTAAAAAAAGGATTGGGCCACCTTCTTGCACCTTGTTTACTTTTCTTACTTGTTACCCGTTATGAATTACCTTATCATAAAACTATCTGTTACCGATAATTTCAGTGCTTGCACAGAATACCTTACTAAAAACTGCTTGTCATTTCCTTCTGCTCCTCGTTGGGTTCGACACTCTTACTTATCGAAAAGACTACGATAGATCTCCTATACTTGTGGTTCATCAAGACTCTTTTCTGGCGCCGTTGCCGGGGAGTGAAGCGCCTTTGGTAGGTGGAATTTGGTAAGGAAAAATTTATATAGTGTGCTGAAATTTACTGTCACTTGTTACTATGGAAAATAATCCTTTGAGGGGCTTGTTCGGGGTATCTTCACCCCGACCAGTACAGCAAAGAGTTGCTCCTCAACCTACTGAAAATGTTTACTTTGAAATTCCTTCGGGTATGATAGATAAACTACTAGCTAATCCTTTTACAGGAGATGGAACATTACATCTCGATATCCACCTAATCTATGTGGATGAAGTTTGTGGATTATTTAAGCTTGCAGGTATGCCCTAGGATGTTATCAAGAAGAAGGTCTTCCCTTTATCTTTGAAGGGAAAGGCATTGACATGGTTTAGGCTATGTGATGATATTGGATCATGGAACTACAACCGATTGAAATTGGAATTTCATCAGAAGTTTTATCCTATGCACCTGGTTCATCGTGATCGTAATTATATATATAATTTTTCGACTCGCGAAGGAGAAAGTATCGCTCAAGCTTGGGAGAGGCTTAAGTCAATGTTATATTCATGCCCCAATCATGAGCTCTCAAGAGAAATTATTATTCAAAAAATTTATGCTCGACTTTCTCTCAATAATCGCTCCATGCTCGATACTTATTGTACTGGTTCTTTTATGATGAAGACTATACAATGAAACTTTGATAAATTGGACTCCGCTAAGACCCGCTTGATATGAGTAGATTCCCCCGAGTATTTTACTTTGACAAGACAAAATCACTTGTTTTTTTAGCTATATGAGAAAGAGCTGCAAATGGGATTTATTGGAAATAGTTAAACGCAACTCTGAAAATTGGGAACTCGACGAAGCTAAGGAGTCAGGTATAACACCTAAGTTTGATTGTGTTAAATCTTTTATGGATACCGATGATTTTCGTGAATTATTTGCTACTCATGTTGATCTCTGTAAGGAGAAGTGGTTTAAATATCATCCTCCCATTGAAGTAAAAGTATTTGAACCTATTAAAGTTGAATAATAGACTATCACTTATAATGTTGATCCTATTGTGCCTAGCGCTTATATTGGAGAAACCACCTTTCCCTGTTAGAATAAAGGATCATGATAAAGCTTCAACTGTGGTTCGTAAGAGTAATGCTAGAACAACTACACCCCCTGAGCATATTAAAGTTGGACCAAGTATTGCTATGGTTAAATATCTCTTGGTCAATAATATTGATGGGCATGTTATTTACTTCTGTAATGAAGCTGCTAGAATTGCTAGACCCGATACTAAAAATAAACATAGACCTGTTGTAGGCATGCCCGTTGTTTCTGTTAAAATAGGAGATCATTGCTATCATGGCTTATGTGATATGGGTGCTAGTGCGAGTGCAATACCTCATTCCTTATACAAAGAAATTATGCATGATATTTTACCTGCTGGGATAGAAGATATTGATGTTACAATTAAGCTTCCAATAGAGATACTATTTCACCAATTGGGATTGTTAGACATGTTAAAGTATTGTGTGGGAAAGTTAAATATCCTACTAATTTTCTTGTTCTTGGTTCCCCACAAGATGACTTTTGTCCCATTATATTTGGTAGACCGTTCTTGAATACAGTTAATGCTAGGATAGACTGCGAAACGGATATTGTTACTATTGGTTTACGGGACATGTCTCATGATTTTAATTTTGCTAAATTTCGTAGACAACCCCATGATAAAGAATTGCCTAGTAAATATGAAATTATTGGTCTTGATTCTATTGCCGTGCCTCCTAATGATCCTTTCGAACAATATTTGCTAGACCATGAAAATGATATGTTTATGAATGAAAGAAGGGAAATAGATGAATTATTCTTTAAATAGGGACCTATTTTGAAACAGAACTTTCCTGTTGAAATTCTAGGGGATTCTCCTTGAGGGAGTCCTGGATTAGGGGTCTCCGGACAGCCGAACTATATCCTTTAGCCGGACTGTTGGACTATGAAGATACAAGATTGAAGACTTCTTCCCGTGTCCGGATGGGACTCTCCTTGGCGTGGAAGGCAAGCTTGGCAATACGGATATGTAGATCTCCTCCCATTGTAACCGACTCTGTGTAACCCTAGCCCCCTCTGGTGTCTATATAAACCGAAGGGTTTTAGTCCATAGGACGAACAACAATCATACCATAGGCTAGCTTTTAGGGTTTAGCCTCTATGATCTCGTGGTAGATCAACTCTTGTAATACTCATATCATCAATATCAATCAAGCAGGAAGTAGGGTATTACCTCCATCGAGAGGGCCCGAACCTGGGTAAACATTGTGTCCCCCGCCTCCTGTTACCATCCGCATTAGACGCACAGTTCGGGACCCCCTACCCGAGATCCGCCGGTTTTGACACTGACACTCCTCCACCCAAGGGTGATCCCATGTTTGAGCTTAAACCATTATCTGATACTCTTAAATATGCTTATCCTGATGAAAAGAAGATATATCCTTTTATTATTAGTGCTAACCTTTCAGAGCAGGAAGAAGAGAAATTATTGAAAACTCTGAAGAAGCATTGTGCCGCTATTGGATATACTCTCGATGATCTTAAGGGCATTAGTCCCACTCTATGCCAGCATAAAATAAAATTTGAGAAAGACGCTAAACCAGTTGTTGATCACCAACAACGGTTAAATCCTAAGATGAAAGAAGTGGTAAGAAAGGAAATACTAAAGCTTCTGGAGGCAGGTAGAATTTATCATGTTGTTGATAGTCAGTGGGTAAGTCATGTCCATTGTGTCCCTAAGAAGGGAGGTATTACTGTTGTTCCTAATGATAAAGATGAATTGATTTGACAAAGAATTGTTACAGGTTATAGAATGGTAATTGACATCCACAAATTAAATAAAGCTACTAAAAAGGATCATTACCCTTTACCTTTTATTGACCAAATGCTAGAAAGATTATCCAAACATACACATTTTTGCTCTCTAGACGGTTATTCTGGTTTCTCTGAAATACCTGTGTCGAAAGAGGATCAGGAAAAGACCACTTTTACTTGCCCTTTCGGTACCTTTTCTTATAGACGTACGCCTTTTGGTTTATGTAATGCACCTGCTACCTTTCAAAGATGTATGACTGCTATATTCTCTGACTTTTGTGAAATCATTGTTGAGGTTTTCATGGATGATTTCTCCGTGTATGGAACTTCTTTTGATGATTTCTTAAGCAACCTTGATCGAGTTTTGCAAAGATGTGAAGAAACTAATATTGTCTTGAATTCGGAGAAGTGACACTTTATGGTTAATGAAGGTATTGTCTTGGGGCATAAAACTTCTGAAAGAGGTATTGAAGTTGATAAAGCTAAAGTTGATGCTATTGAAAATATGCCATGTCCTAAGGACATTAAAGGTATAAGAAGTTTCCTTGGTCATGCCAGTTTTTATAGGAGGTTCATTAAAGACTTCTCAAAAATTTCTAGGCCTTTGAATAATCTTTTACAAAAAGATATTCCTTTTGTCTTTGATGATGATTGCGTAGAAGCATTTGAAATACTTAAGAAAGCCTTGATTTCTGCACCTATTGTTCAGCCACCTGATTGGAATTTACCCTTTGAAATTATGTGTGATGCTAGTGATTATGTTGTAGGTGCTGTTCTAGGACCAAGAGTTGATAAGAAATTAAATGTTGTACAATATGCTAGTAAAACTCTAGATAGTCCCCAGAGAAATTATGCTAGAAAAAGAATTTTTAGCAGTTGTTTTTGCTTGCGATAAGTTCAGACCTTATATTGTTGATTCTAAAGTAAATGTTCACACTAATCATGCTGCTATTAAATATTTTATGGAAAATAAAGATGCTAAACCTAGACTTATTAGATGGGTTCTCTTGCTACAAGAATTTGATTTGCATATTATTGATAGAAATGGAGCCGAGAACCCTGTTGCAGACAACTTATCTAGGTTAGAGAATGTTCTTGATGACCCACTACCTATTGATCATAGCTTTCCTGATGAACAATTAGTTGTCATAAATGCTTCTCGTGCTGCTCCATGGTATGCTGATTATGCTAATTACATTGTTGCTAAATTTATACCACCTAGTTTCACATACCAGCAAAATAATATGTTTTTCTACGATTTAAGACATTACTTCTGGGATGACCCACACCTTTATAAAGAAGGATTAGATGGGGTTATTAGACATTGTGTACCCGAGAATGAGCAGGAACAGATACTACGCAAGTGTCACTCCGAGGATTATGGAGGACATCACGCTGGAGATAGAACTGCACATAAGGTATTGCAATCCGGTTTTTATTGGCCTGCTCTTTTCAAAGATGCTTGTAAGTTTGTCTTGTCTTGTGATGAATGTCAAAGAATTGGTAATATTAGTAGACGCTAAGAAATGCCTATGAACTATTCACTTGTTATTGAACCATTTGATGTTTGGGGCTTTGATTATATGGGACCTTTTCCTTCCTCTAATGGGTATACACATATTTTAGTTGCTGTCGATTACATTACTAAGTGGGTAGAAGCTATTCCAACTAGTAGTGCTGATCATAACACCTCTATTAAGATGCTTAAAGAATTTATTTTTCCGAGGTTTAGAGTCCCTATATACTTAATAACTGATGGTGGTTCACATTTTATTCATGGTGCTTTTCGTAAAATGCTTGCTAAGTATGATGTTAATCATAGAATTGCGTCTCCATATCACCCACACTCTAGTGGTCAAGTAGAACTGAGTAATAGAGAGATTAAATTAATTTTGCAAAAGACTATTAATAGATCTAGAAAGAATTGGTCCAAGAAACTTGATGATGCATTATGGGCCTATAGAACTGCATATAAAAATTCTATGGGTATCTCTCCGTATAAAATGGTTTATGGAAAAGCATGTCACTTATCTCTTGAACTAGAACATAAGGCGTATCGGGCCATTAAAGAGCTCAATTATGATTTAAAACTTGCCGTTGAGATGAGGCTATTTGACATTAGCTCACTTGATGAGTGGAGAACCCGGGCCTATGAGAATGCCAAACTGTTTAAAGAAAAGGTTAAAAGATGGCATGACAAAAGGATACAAAAGCATGAGTTTAATGTAGGTGATTATGTTTTGTTATACAACTCTCGTTTAAGATTTTTTGCAGTAAAACTCCTATCTAAATGGGAAGGTCCTTATGTTATCAAGGAGGTCTATCGTTCCGGTGCCATAAAAATAAAAAACTTCGAAGGCACAAACCCGAAGGTGGTGAACGGTCAAAGAATCAAACATTATATCTCAGGTAATCCCATAAATGTTGAAACCAATGTTATTGATACCATAACCCTAGATGAGTACATAAGGGACACTTTCCAGAATGTTTCAGACTCTGAAGAGGAATAGGTATGTGGTACGGTAAGTAAACCGAATCCAAAACAATTCTAATAGCATTTTTCTCTGTTTTGGAATATTTAAGAAAATAGGGAAATAAGAAGTTTCCCGAAAGGGACACGAGGCATCCACGAGGGTGGAGGGTGCACTGATGACCCACAAGTATAGGGGATCTATCGTAGTCCTTTCGATAAGTAAGAGTGTCGAACCCAACGAGGAGCAGAAGGAAATGATAAGCGGTTTTCAGCAAGGTATTCTCTACAAGTACTGAAATAAGTGGTAACAGATAGTTTTGTGATAAGATAATTTGTAACAAGCAACAAGTAATAAAAGTAAATAAAGTGCAGCAAGGTGGCCCAATCCTTTTTGTAGTAAAGGACAAGCCTGGTCAAACTCTTATATAAGGAAAAGCGCTCCCGAGGACACATGGGAATATCGTCAAGCTAGTTTTCATCACGATCATATGATTCGCGTTCGGTACTTTGATAGTTTGATATGTGGGTGGACCGGTGCTTGGGTGCTATTCTTACTTGAACAAGCATCCCACTTATGATTAACCTATATCGCAAGCATCCTCAACTACAACAAAAGTATTAAGGTAAAACTAACCATAGCATGAAACATATGGATCCAAATCAGCCCCTTACGAAGCAACGCATAAACTAGGGTTTAAGCTTCTGTCACTCTAGCAACCCATCATCTACTTATTACTTCCCAATGCCTTTCTCTAGGCCCAAATAATGGTGAAGTGTTATGTAGTCGACGTTCACATAACACCACTAGAGGCTAGACAACATACATCTCATCAAAATATCGAATCTAATACCAAATTCACATGACTACTAATAGCAAGACTTCTCCCATGTCCCTGTGAACAAACGTAACTACTCACAAAGCATATTCATGTTCATAATCAGAGGGGTATTAATATGCATAAAGGATCTGAACATATGATCTTCCACCAAATAAACTAACTAGCATCAACTACAAGGAGTAATCAACACTACTAGCAACCTACTAGTACCAATCCCGGACTTGGAGACAAGAATTGGATACAAGAGATGAACTAGGGTTTTGAGAGGAGATGGTGCTGGTGAAGATGTTGATGGAGATTGCCCTCTCCCGATGAGAGGAGTGTCGGTGGTGATGACGGCGATGATTTCCCCCTCCCGGAGGGAAGTGTCCCCGGCAGAACAGCTCTGCCGGAGCCCTAGATTGGTTCCGCCAAGGTTCCACCTCGTGGCAGCGGAGTTTTGTCCCGAAAGGTTGCTTATGATTTTTTCCTCGACGAAAGACCTCATATAGCAGAAGATGGCCATCGGAGAGACAACAAGGGGCCCACAAGGCAGGGGGCGTGCCCTAGGGGGTAGGGCGCGCCCCCCACCCTCGTGGCCAGGTGGGTCCCCCTCATGTGAACTTCTTTCGCTCAATAATTTTTATATTTTCCAAAAATGACTTTCGTTGAGTTTCAGGACTTTTGGAATTGTGTAGAATAGGTCTCTAATATTTGCTCCTTTTCCAGCCCAGAACTCCAGCTGCCGACATTCTCCCTTCTTATGTAAACCTTGTAAAATAAGAGAGAATAGGCATAAGTATTGTGATATAACATGTAATAACAGCCCATATGCAATAAATATCGATATAGAAGCATGATGCAAAATGGACGTATCAACTCCCCCAAGCATAGACCTCGCTTGTCCTCAAGCGGAAGCCGATAACGATAAATATGTCCCCATGTTTAGAGGTAGAGGTGTCGATAAAAATAAAATACGGACATGAAGGCATAATGATTATTCTCATAACAGCAACATATATAGATATTGTCATATGATTTCTTATGTTCAAGTAATAATCCATTCACAATGCAGAGTACGAATCATAAACTTTATTGAGAACCAACAAACTATAATCTAAGTCATTGAAGCAATTGCAATTTATCATAACATCAGAAAGTGTCTATGTCAGGGCTTAATAGCAAGTCCACATACTCAACTATCATTTAGTCTTCTATAATCGCTAACACTCACGCGATACTTGTGGTTACGGAGTTTTAATCGGACACAGAGAAAGATAGGGGCTTATAGTTTCACCTCCCAACCTATTACCACAAGGGTAATGTCAACAATAATAACTCATGCATATATATCAGGATCTTTCCAACATACTGTGCTTGCCAAAGGATAAAGTGTAAAAAGGAAAGGTGAAGATCACCATGACTCTTGTATAAGGTAGAGGATAATAATAAAAGATAGGCCCTTCGCAGAGGGAAGCAGAGGTTGCCATGCGCTTTTATGGTTGGATGCACAAAATCTTAATGCGAGAGAACGTCACTTTATATTGCCACTTGTGATATGAACCTTTATTATGCAGTCCGTCGCTTTTATTTCTTCCACGTCACAAGATCGTATAAAGCTTATTTCTCCCACACCAATCAATCATACATATTTAAAGAGAAATTTTTATTGCTTTGCACCGATGACAACTTACTTGAAGGATCTTACTCAATCCATAGGTAGGTATGGTGGACTCTCATGGCAAAACTGGTTTAAGGGTTTTGGAAGCACAAGTAGTATCTCTACTTGGTGCTGAGAATTTGGCTAGCATGAGGGGGAAAGGCAAGCTCAACATGTTGGATGATCCATGACAACATACTTTATCTCAGATATAAGAAAACATAACCCATTATGTTGTCTTCCTTGTCCAACGTCAACTCTTTAGCATGTCATATTTTTATGAGTGCTCACAATCATAAAAGATGTCAACGATAATATATTTATATGCGAAACTTCTCTTCCTTTATTACTTCCTATTAATTGCAATGATGACCAAAGCTATGTTTGCCAACTCCCAACAACTTTTAATCATCACACTCTTTCTATGTGAAGTCATTACTCTCAATAAGATCAATATGAGCTCTTTGTTTTATTCTTTTCTCTTTTCTTTTATTCACTCAAGACCATGGCAAAATAATCAAGCCCTTCACTCAACACTAATCTTTATTATATAGCTCACGGACTCGATTACATAGAGAGATCATAAAGCAAAAACTCAAAACTAGATAATGCCATAAAATTTATTCTACTAGATCAAGATACTACTAATAGGATCGAACTAAGAAAAACAGTAAAGATAGGAGATGTGATTCTGATACGATACCGGGGCACCTCCCCCAAGCTTGGCAGTTGCCAAGGGGAGTGCCCGTACCCATGTGATTATATCTCCTTTGCTGGTGAAGGAGGTGGTGGTGCCGTTGATGGAGTGGTCTTCTTCCTTAATTTGCACTTGAGGACAGAATTTTGATCCTTCAAGTAATTAATCTCCTGCTCCATGCTTAATATCTTTTTGCATAATTCCTGCTTGTTTCCTGCAAGAGACGAAAAGGGATAAACTCGATTTTAATTTTCTTTGCTCTATCTGGGAGGCTTGACTTTTTGAACTCCACATGCATGTCCCCAAGTTGAGGTAACGGGACTTCATCTTCATATGAGCTCGTCTCCTCCTTTCTCTTGGGCTCATAGTCCTCTTCTTCTTCCATAGTCCACCCACAATGCTCCACATCTCCATAGACCTTAGGGTCTGCAGGGTAATTAGCCACATAACTTTCCCCTTCCAAATCCTGGGACGACATGTTGCTCTAATCTGCAGCAGGACAGCTCGAAACGAAAACAGAGGATAATTGCGTGATACTGGAGGCAAAACCTTCGGGATGATATATAATGAATTTTTACCGACCAGAATACGTATCGTGCAAGAAAACGGAGTCCGGAAGGCACACGAGGTGCCCACGAGGTAGGGGGCGCGCCCAGGGGGTAGGGCGCGCCCTCTACCATCGTGGGGCCCTCGTGTCCTTCCCGGACTGCTACTTATTTTTCTATTTTTCTAAATATTCCAAAACGGGGAAATATTGCCATAAAAATTGTTTTGGAGTCGGTTTACTTACCGTACCACATACCTACTCCTTTTCGGAGTCTGAAACGTTGTGTAAAGTGTCTCTTATGTATTCCTCCGGGGTTACGGTTTCAATAACATTGGTTTCAACATTTATAGGATTACCTGAGATATAATGTTTGATTCTTTGACCGTTTACCAGCTTCGGATTTGTGCCTTCGAAATTGTTGATTTTTATCGCACCGGACGATAGACCTCCTCGATAATGTAAGGGCCTTCCCATTTAGAGAGAAGTTTTCCTGCAAAAAATCTTAAACGAGAGTTGTATAGCAATACATAATCACCTACATTAAACTCACGCTTTTGTATCCTTTTGGCATTTTCATAAGCTTGGGTTCTCCATTCATCAGGTGAGCTAATATCAAATAACCTCTTCTCTCCGGCAAGTTTGAAATCATAATTGAGCTCTTTAATAGCCCAATATGCCTTATGTTCTAGTTCGAGAGGTAAGTGACATGCTTTTCCATAAACCATTTTATACGGAGACATACCCATAGGATTTTTATATGCAGTTCTATAGGCCCATAACGCATCATCAAGTTTCTTGGACCAATTATTTCTAGGCCTATTGACAGTCTTTTGCAAAATTAATTTGAGCTCCCTATTACGCAATTCTACTTGACCACTAGACTGTGGATGATATGGAGATGCAATTCTATGATTAACATCATACTTAGCAAGCATCTTACGGAAAGCACCATGAATAAAATGTGAACCACCATCAGTCATTAAATATCTAGGGACTCCAAACCTCGGAAAAATAACTTCTTTAAACATTTTAATAGAAGTGTTATGATCAGCACTACTAGTTGGAGTAGCTTCCAGCCACTTAGTAACGTAATCAACAGCAACTAAAATATGTGTATACCCATTAGAGGCAGTAAAAGGTCCTATATAATCAAAGCCCCAAACATCAAATGGTTCGGTAACGAGTGAATAATTCATAGGCATTTCTTGACGTCTACTAATATTACCGATTCTTTGACATTCATCACAAGATAAAACAAACTTACGGGCATCCTTGAAGAGAGTAGGCCAATAAAAACCAGATTACAATACCTTATGTGCAGTCCTATCTCCAGCGTGGTGTCCTCCATAAGCCTCAGAGTGACACTTGCGTAGGATCTTTTCCTGTTCATGCTCAGGTACACAACGTCTAATAATACCATCTACTCCTTCTTTATAAAGATGTGGGTCATCCCAAAAGTAATGTCTCAAATCATAGAAAAACTTTTTCTTTTGCTGGTATGTGAAACTAGGTGGTATAAATTTAGCATCAATGTAATTAGCATAATCAGCATACCATGGAGTGCTACGAGAGGTACTTATAACATCTAATTGTTCATCAAGGAAGCTATCATCAATAGGTAGCAAGAGAACATTTTCTAACCTAGACAAGTTGTCTGCAACGGGGTTCTCAGCTCCCTTTCTATCAACAATATGCAAATAAAATTCTTGTAGCAAGAGAACCCATCTAATAAGTCTAGGTTTAGCATCTTCTTTTCCATCAGATATTTCATAGCAGCATGATCAGTGTGAATAGTTACTTTAGAATCAACAATATAAGGTATGAACTTATCACAAGCAAACACAACTGCTAAGAATTCTTTTTCAGTAGTAGCATAATTTCTTTGAGCATTGTCTAGAGTTTTACTAGCATAATGCATAACATTTAATTTCTTATCGACTCTTTGCCCTATAACAGCACCTACTGCATAATCACTATCATCACACATAATTTCAAAGGGTAAATTCCAATCAGGTGGCTGAACAATAGGTGCAGAGATCAATGCTTTCTTCAGTATTTCAAATGCTTCTACACAATCATCATCAAAGACAAAGGGTATATCTTTTTGTAATAAATTAGTCAGAGGCCGAGAAATTTTTGAGAAGTCCTTAATGAACCTCCTATAAAATCCGGCGTGACCAAGGAGACTTCTTATACCTTTCATGTCCTTGGGACATGGCATCTTTTCAATAGCGTCAACCTTGGCTTTATCAAATTCAATACCTCTTTCAGAAACTTTATACGCCAAGACAATACCTTCATTAACCATAAAGTGGCACTTTTCCCAATTCAAAACAAGATTAGTTTCTTCACACCTCTACAAAACTCGATCAAGATTGCTCAAGCAATCATCAAAAGAAGATCCATAGACGAAAAAATCGTCCATGAAAACTTCACAAATATTTTCACAGAAGTCAGAGAATATAGCCATCATGCATCTTTGAAAGGTAGCAGGTGCATTACATAAACCAAAAGGCATACATCTATAAGCAAAAGTACCAAAATGGCAAGTAAAAGTAGTCTTTGATTGATCCTTGGCTGATACAGGTATTTGAGAGAAACCAGAATAATCATCTAGAAAGCAATAATGTGTATGTTTGCAAAGTCCTTCTAGCATTTGATCGATAAAAGGTAGGGGGTAATGATATTTCTTAGTAGCCTTATTCAATTTGCGGAAATCAATTACTATCCTATAACTTGTAATAATTCTTTGCGGAATCAACTCATCTTTATCATTAGGAACAACAGTAACACCTCCCTTCTTAGGGACACAATGAATATGACTTACCCAATCGACTATCAAAGAACGGGATAAATTATACCTGCCTCCAGAAGCTTTAGTATTTCTTTTCTTACCACTTCTTTCATCTTAGGATTCAGCCGTCGTTGATGATCACGAACCGGTTTGGCATCTTCTTCCAAATTTATTTTATGTTGACATAGAGTGCGACTAATGCCCTTAAGATCATCAAGAGTATATCCAATAGCAGCTCAGTGCTTCTTCAGAGTTTTCAATAATCTCTCTTCTTCATGTTCTGAAAGGTTAGCACTAATAATAACATGATATATTTTCTTTTCATCAAGATAAGCATATTTAAGATTATCAGGCAACGGTTTAAGTTCAAACACAGGATCACCCTTGGGTGGAGGAGGATCCCCTAGGATTTCAACAGGCAAATTGTGTTTCAGAATGGGTTCCTGATTAAATAATACTTCATCTATTTCCCTTCTTTCATTCATAAACATATCATTTTCATGGTCTAGCAAATATTGTTCTAAAGGATCACTAGGAGGTACGACAATGGAAGCAAGACCAATAATTTCATCCTTACTAGGCAATTCTTCTTCACGCTGTTGTCTACTAAATTTAGGGAAATTAAACTCATGAGACATATCACCCAAACCAATAGTAACAAATTCTTTTCACAATCTATTCTAGCATTGACAGTGTTCAAGAAGAGTCTACCAAATATAATGGGATAAAAGCTATCTTGTGGGGAACCAAGAACAAGAAAATCAGCAGGATATTTAGTTTTCCCACACAAGACTTCAACATCTCTAACAATTCCCATTGCCAAGATAGTATCTCTATTGGCAAGTTTAATTGTAACATCAATACCTTCTAACTCAGCAGGTGCAATTTCATGCTTAATTTCTTCGTATAAAGTATGAGGTATAACACTAGCACTAGCACCCATATCACATAAGCCATGATAACAATGATCTCCTATTTTAACAGAAATAATAGGCACGCCTACCACAAGTCTATGTTTATCTTTAGCACAGGGTTTGGCAATTCTAGCAGTTTCACCGCAGAATTGAATAACATGCCCATCAATATTATCAGCTAAGAGATCTTTAACAATAGCAACATTAGGTTCAACTTTAATTTGCTTAGGAGGTGTATAAGTTCTAATATTGATTTTACGAACCACAGTTGAAGCTTTAGCATGATCCTTTATTCTAACAGGGAAAGGTGGTTTCTCAACATAAGAAGTAGGAACAACAGGATCATTATAAGTGAGAATCTTTTCTTCAACTTTAATAGGTGCATCTGCTTTTACTTCTATGGGAGGATGATATTTAAACCACTTCTCCTTGGGGAGATCAACATAAGTAGCAAAGGATTCACAGAAAGAAGCTACTATCTCAGAGTCAAGTCCATATTTAGTGCTAAACTTACGGAAAACATTGGTATCCATAAAAGACTTAACACAATCAAACTTAGGTGTCATACCTGACTCCTTACCTTCATCGAGATCCCAATCTTCAGAGTTGCATTTAATTCTATCCAATAAATTCCATCTGAATTCGATAGTCTTCATCGTAAAAGAGCAAGCACAAGAAGTATCAAGCATGGTGTGATTGTTTTCAGAAAGCCGAGCATAATTTTTTTGAAGAATTATTTCTTTTGAGAGCTCATGATTGGGGCATGAATGTAACATTGATTTAAGCCTCCCCCAAGCTTGAGCGATGCCTTCTCCTTCGCGAGGCCAAAAATTATATATATAATTGCGATCACGATGAACAAGATGCATAGGATAATACTTTTGATGAAATTCCAGCTTCATTCATTTATAGTTCCATGATCCCATGTCATCACATAGCCTATACCATGTCGATGCATCTCCCTTCAAAGATAAAGGGAAGACCTTCTTCTTAACAACATCATCGGGTATACCTGCAAGCTTAAATAATCCACAAACTTCATCCACATATATTAGGTGTTCACCAGGATGCTTTGTTCCATCTCCTGTAAAAAGTATTAGCTAGCAGTTTTTCTAACATACCCGAAGGAACTTCAAAGGGAATATTTTCATCTTCAGTAGGTTCAGTAGGTTGAGGAGCAACTATTTGCTTTCATCGGGTCGGGTGAAGATACCCCGAACAAGCCCCTCAGAGGATTACTTTCCATAATAACAAGTGACAGTAAATTTCAGCACACGATATAAATTTTTTCTTACCAAATTCCAACTACAAAGGCGCTTCACTCCCCAGTAACGGCGCCAGAAAAGAGTCTTGATGACCCACAAGTATAGGGGATCTATCGTAGTCCTTTCGATAAGTAAGAGTGTTGAACCCAACGAGGAGCAGAAGGAAATGATAAGCGGCTTTCAGCAAGGTATTCTCTGCAAGTAGTAAAATAAGTGGTAACAAATAGTTTTGTGATAAGATAATTTGTAACAAGCAACAAGTAATAAAAGTAAATGAAGTGAAGCAAGGTGGACCAATCCTTTTTGTAGTAAAGGACAAGCCTGGACAAACTCTTATATAAGGAAAAGCGCTCCCGAGGACACATGGGAATATCGTCAAGCTAGTTTTCATCACGTTCATATGATTCGCGTTTGGTACTTTGATAGTTTGATATGTGGGTGGACCGGTGCTTGGGTGCTGTTCTTACTTGAACAAGCATCCCACTTATGATTAACCTCTATTGCAAGCATCCGCAATTACAACAAAAGTATTAAGGTAAACCTAACCATAGCATGAAACATATGGATCCAAATCAGCCCTTACGAAGCAACGCATAAACTAGGGTTTAAGCTTACATCACTCTAGCAACCCATCATCTACTTATTACTTCCCAATGCCTTCCTCTAGGCCAAAATAATGGTGAAGTGTTATGTAGTCGACGCTCACATAACACCACTAGAGGCTAGACAACATACATCTCATCAAAATATCGAATCTAATACCAAATTCACATGACTACTAATAGCAAGACTTCTCCCATGTCCTCAGGAACAAACGTAACTACTCACAAAGCATATTCATGTTCATAATCAGACGGGTATTAATATGCATAAAGGATCTTAACATATGATCTTCCACCAAATAAACCAACTAGCATCAACTACAAGGAGTAATCAACACTACTAGCAACCTACTAGTACCAATCCCGGACTTGGAGACAAGAATTGGATACAAGAGATGAACTAGGGTTTTGAGAGGAGATGGTGCTGGTGAAGATGTTGATGGAGATTTCCCTCTCCCGATGAGAGGAGCGTCGGTGGTGATGACGGCGATGATTTGCCCCTCCCGGAGGGAAGTGTCCCCGGCAGAACAGCTCTGCCGGAGCCCAAGATTGGTTCCGCCTCATGGCGGCGGAGTTTCGTCTCGAAAGGTTGCTTATGATTTTTTTCCTCGACAAAAGACCTCATATAGCAGAAGATGGCTGAGGGAGTCCTGGACTAGGGGGTGTCTGGATAGCCGAACTATCATCGCGGCCGGACTCCAAGACTATGAAGATACAAGATTGAAGACTTCGTCCCGTGTCCGGATGGGAATTTCCTTGGCGTGGAAGGCAAGCTTGGCGATACGGATATGTTGATCTCCTACCATTGTAACCGACTCTGTGTAACCCTAACCCTATCCGGTGTCTATATAAACCGGAGGGTTTTAGTCCGTAGGACGAACAACAATCATACCATAGGCTAGCTTCTAGGGTCTAGCCTCCTTGATCTCGTGGTAGATCTACTCTTGTACTACCCATATCATCAATATTAATCAAGCAGGAGTAGGGTATTACCTCCATCGAGAGGGCCCGAACCTGGGTAAAAACATCGTGTCCCTTGTCTCCTGTTACCATCCGCCTACACAAACAGTTCGGGACCCCCTACCCGAGATCCGCCGGTTTTGACACCGACATTGGTGCTTTCATTGAGAGTTCCTCTGTGTCGTCACCGATAGGCCCGATGGCTCCTTCAATCATCAGCAACAACGCAGTCCAGGGTGAGAGTTTTCTCCCCGGACAGATCTTCATATTTGGCGGCTTTGCACTGCGGGCCAATTCACTTGGCCATCTGGAGCAGATTGAAAGCTACGCCCCTGGCCATCAGGTCAGGTTTGGAAGTTTGAATTACACAACCAACATCCGCGGAGACTTGATCTTCGACGGATTCGAGCCACAGCCAAGTGCGCCGCACTGTCTCGATGGGCACGATCTAGCTCTGCCGCCGAACTGTGTCCTGGAGGCCGCACCAGCATCCGCTCCGACCCTTAGCTCAGAGCCGACTCCCCCGATCAAGGATGAGTGGTTGGACACCGCCTCGGGGGCTACGATCTCAACGGCGATTGAGCCAAACTCCATCCCTGTCCTTTGCGAAGACCGTGACTCCAAGGTGCCGGACTCCTTTCCGGACTCCGAACCTCCCGCGCCCCTGCCAGTCGAATCCGACTGGACGCCGGTTATGGAGTTCACCTCCGCGGACATCTTTCAAAGACTCGCTTTTGGCGATATCCTGAACTCACTAAAGTCTCTCTCTTTATCCGGAGAGCCCTGGCGGACTATGGACAGGAAGGTTGGGATGCGGACGACGAAGAAATTCAACGCCCACCCACCACCCACTTTGTAGCCACTGCCGACGATTTAACCGACATGCTCGACTTGAATCCGAAGACATCGACGGTATGGACGACGATGCCGGAGATTTACCAAGACCCAAAGTGCCTACAGGCACTCGAAGCCCACCTCCATACGACATATACATGGTGGACATCCCAAAAGATGAGAACGACGATGGAACAACGGAGGATGACCCCTCCAAGAAGCAACCGGCCGCGTCGGGCGCCGCTCTAAATCCTGCCACAAAGAAAACGGTGATTCCGCACGTGAGATAATAACACCCCGGACATGTGCTGAAGACAACCCCTCCAGCAGGACTCGGCGCAGAGGAGGGAGAAGCAAGTCCGCATGACGGCGGTAAAGAGAGGTCGAGGACAATAATTATGCGCCTCCCTCCGAAGATGAGGTAAGACTCGACGACGACGAATTTGTCGTGCCTGAGGATCCCGCCGAAAAGGAGCATTTCAAACGCAGGCTTATAGCCACGGCAAGCAGCCTCAAGAAAAAGCAGCAACAGCTTAGAGCTGACCAAGACCTGCTAGCTGACAGATGGACTGATGTCCTTGCAGCCGAAGAGTATGAACTCGAACACCCCTCTAAAAGCTACCCCAAACGCAGACTGCTACCGCAATTAGAGGAAGCAGCACCCAAACCTACATCACCAGCGCATGAAGTGGCAGACCGGCCACCCCGTGGCCGCGATAGAGAAGCCTCTCGGCCCTCCGCTCAAGCCGCACCCCGACGCCGCTCAAAAAGTAACAAGGCACGGGAAAACACGCTGGACTTGCGAGATATATTGGAGGATAATGCAAAACATACAAGATCGATCTACGGATTGCATGGGCGCCCAACGACTCGGGATGATTACCGTCGCGCCGGATACAGCAAACCCGGCCGGGCCGAACACAATAGACAAAGCTACGTCGCGATATAGCCCAATACAGAGGCGCCGCACACCAACTATGCTTCACAGATGAAGTAATGGATCATCAAATCCCCGAGGGCTTCAAACCCGTAAACATCGAATCATACGATGGTACCACAGACCCTGCGGTCTGGATCGAGGACTATCTCCTCCATATCCACATGGCCCGCGGTGATGATCTACATGCCATCAAATACCTCCCACTCAAGCTTAAAGGACCAGCTCGGCATTGGCTCAACAGCTTGCGGCCAGAATCAATTGGTTGTTGGGAGGACACGGAAGCCGCATTCCTTGATAACTTCCAGGCACATGTGCGACCACCAGACGCCGATGACCTTAGCCATATAATTCAGCAGCCAGAAGAATCGGCCAGACAATTCTGGACACGGTTCCTATCAAAGAAAAATCAAATCGTTGACTGTCCGGATGCGGAGGCCCTTGCAGCCTTCAAACATAACATCCGCGACGAGTGGCTTGCCCGGCACCTAGGACAGGAGAAGCTGAAATGCATGGCAGCCCTCACAACACTCATGACCCGCTTTTGCGCGGGAGAGGATAGCTGGCTAGCTCGAAGCAACAACTTGGCCAAACACCCTGATAGTTCGGATACCAAGGACAGCAATGGCAGGTCGCGTCGCAACAAGAACAAGCGCCGCATTAACGGCGATAATGCTGAAGATACGGCAGTCAATTGCGGATTCAGAGGCTCTAAACCCGGTCAGCGGAAGAAGCCATTCAAAAGAAATACCCAGGGCCCGTCCAACTTGGACCGAATACTCGATCGGTTGTTCCAGATACATGGCACCCCCGAAAAGCCAGCCAACCACACCAACAGGGATTGTTGGGTGTTCAAGCAAGCAGGCAAGCTAAGTGCCGAACTCAATGACAAGGGGCTGCATAGCGATGACGAGGAGGGGCCCCAGCCGCTGAACAATAGAGGACAGAAGGGTTTTCCCACACAAGTGCGGATGGTGAACATGATATACGCAACCCACATACCCAAAAGGGAGCGGAAGCGTGCACTAAGGGACGTATATGCGATGGAGCCAGTCGCCCCAAAGTTCAACCCATGGTCTCCCTACCCGATCACCTTCGATCGAAGGGACCACCCTACTAGCATTCGTCATGGCGGTTTCGCCGCATTGGTTCTTGACCCAATTATTGACGGATTTCACCTCACCAGAGTCCTGATGGACGGCGGTAGCAGTCTGAACCTGCTTTATAAGGATACAGTGCGCAAAATGGGCATAGACCCCTTAAGGATTAAACCTACAAAGATGACCTTTAAAGGCGTCTTACCGGGTGTAGAGGCCAATTGTACGGGCTCAGTTACACTCGAAGTGGTCTTCGGATCACCGGATAACTTCCGAAGCAAAGAGTTAATCTTCGACATAGTCACGTTCCGCAGTGGCTATCATGCACTGCTCGGACGAACCGCATTTGGAAAGTTCAACGCGGTGCTGCACTACGCATACCTCAAGCTCAAGATGCCAGGCCCTCGAGGAGTAATCACGGTCAATGGAAACACCGAACGCTCTCTCTGAACGGAGGAGCACACTGCGGCCCTCGCGGCGGAGGTGCAAAGCAGCCTCTCACAGCAATTCTCGAGTCCGGCCATTAAACCTCCGGACACCGCTCAGCGCGCCGAGTAACCTACAACAAGACCGCTGGCACGATCCAAGCATCGCCAGAGCAATCCGCCCCAACCCCAGCCCTCGCGAAATTGTGAAGCCAAGATTACGCGTACATAACTACGCCCGAGATACCATGGGCATAAGGGAGGGCACGACCACGCGCCTGCACGCGGCTAAACTGCACCAGGGGCTCCCGATTGTGTCATTCTTTTCCTATTTCCTTTTTCTTTTTTCTTACTTTTGGGACTCCGTTTTCCAGAAGTCCTGTCCGACACTAGAATCGCCGAACTCACGATGCAACAGCCAGGGAAGCAGAAAGCTACGTCGTGTGTTCAGGTGGTCTCTATTACGAGCATTATACCTATTTTACATACCATCCCGCAGCTTACCCCTGGAGGGGGACATGTTAAATAGTCCCATCGCTTGCTGATCGCACTATTTGTATCGTTCTGCTTTCATTGCAGTACCTTTTTTGAATAAACAATGCATAGCTTTTGCCTATTATTGCACTCCTTTCTATATGTATATATATGTTCATTTATGACATTGCGCAACCGTACAATTTGGTACGGCCAATACACCAGGGGCTTAACTACCCCAAAATTATGGTGTGACAAGTCCGAACACTTTCACAAGTGCGGCACCCCGAACTTATAGCATTATATGCATCGGCTCCGAATCATGTCTTGGGTCAATAGTTGGGTTTGCCCAGCTCCTATGTTTTGGTACCTTACGCATCGTTATATCGGCTAAGGTAGCACTAGGAGAACCAACTGCGATTGTGCCCCGGTTGAGCTGGGTTGAGCAGCTCGGTGGAGAAAGCTAAAACTGACCGTCATGATAGAGGCGAGAGCCGATCGCTGTTCGAGAGGTTTCTTCGGTCCCTAAAGACTTATGCCGCTTAGAGCGAGGAACCGAATTTTCCGGCCATGTGGATAGCGCCCGAACTCGGTCTTCTTCCGAGTACTAGGGGCTTCGCCGAAATTTAAAATTATAGAATTCTATGGCTAAGTGAGAGTGTTCAAGCACTATAAGTCCGGTTGCCTTGTTCATTTGCGTTGAGCGCCTCCTAGATGGACCCAAGAATGGGAACAAGAGTGCTCAAGTTTATCCCGAACACCCCAGCACTCGTGGCATGGGGGCTGAAGCCAACGACTTGCCATCTCTCAAATTTGATAAACGGCCGCACAGAAGGTAATATTTTAAATTAACAAGCGTTGCTTAGCACATATGAACAAGTTTTCAGCATACATGATAACAAATGCGAGTCTATTCATAAATTACATCTTTGGAGAACTCATCCGCTATACGGCGGGCACCCTTCAGGACGCCCTCATAGTACATTTCGAGCGTGCGATACTCCTTGCCCTTCGGTGGCCCGTCCGTCACAAGCTTCTCCGCATCCAGCTTGCCCTAGTGCACTTTAGCACGGGCAAGGGCCCGACGGGCACCTTCAATGCAGACGAAGCGCTTGATGACTTGAATCCATGGACAGGCGTCCACCAGCCGCCGCACTAGCCCAAAGTAGCTCCCAGGCATGGCTTCCAATGGCCACAGCCGAACTATGAGGCCTTTCATGGCCTGTTCGGCGACCTTGTGGAGCTCGACCAGCTGCTTCAGCTGGTCACTTAGGGGCACCGGACGTCCGGCCTCAGCATACTGAGACCAGAACACCTTCTCCATCGAGCTCCCCTCTTTGGCGCGGTAGAATGCGGCAGCATCAGACGCACTACGGGGCAGATCTGCGAACGCTCCTGGAGAGCTCCGAATCCGGGTAAGTAATAGGTAATTCACTTTTACATTCTCGCTCTGCATAAAGAATGCCTTACCCGCCGCGATCTTCTTTATTGCCTCAATCTCCTGGAGGGCTTTTTGGGCCTCGGCCTTAGCAGCTTTGGCACTCTCAAGAGCCAAGGCAAGCTCGGACTCTCGGGTCTTCGAGTCACGCTCCAAACCCTCGTGTTTTTTCACGAGAGCCTAGAGCTCTTGTCGTACCTCCGCCAGCTGCGCCTCCCCCTTCTCTCGCTCGGTGTGCTCCGCTTGAGCCTTGTTTTCGTCATGACACCGCCTCCTTCGGGTCGCCACCTCGCTGTGGGCCCCGCAGTACCCATGTTACTCCTGTTATTTTTGCAACCAAACCTTTCTATAAGGTATTTCTTTAATAAGGTATTACTTACCTTCCTTGTCCTCGAGCTGCTTCTTGGCAAGGCCGAGCCTGTTCTCGGCCGCCGAGGTTTTGCTTCAATGCATCGACATCCGCAATCAAGGTCTGGCAGAGGTCAGCAAATAGCCTGCATTCCCATATTGACATACTTATGTTAGACTCCTGCGTATATCTTTTTAGATCCTTAGTCCGGCTTTTCTTTCCGAACACCGAACTAAGCATCAGGGGCTACTGTCTATGCGGTAATATTTTTTACATATTCTAAACTTACCTCAAAGCCTGTTAGAAGGCTGGTACAGGCCTCTGTCAGCCCGCTCTTGGCGGGCTGAACTTTCTGGATCACCACACTCATAACAGTGCGGTGCTCCTCCTCGATGGAGGCACTGTTAAGCGCCTCCAGTAAGCTATCCGGTGCCTCCGGTTGGACGGAGTACACCGGTGTCTTACCCTTCCTACGAAGGGACCGCTTGCCAGACTTCGGAACCGCTGAAGGTTCCGAAATGGAGTCCGGACAAGGGTTGGGCTTAGAGCCCCTGGGGGTCTCGCCCCCCACGCGCCTGGAGTCCGGGAGGTTGCTTTGCGGCGCCTCCTGCGCCACCTCCTCTTGAATAGGCCCCCCATGGGGCACCACCTCGGCGTCGTCCGCAGCATGAGGCGATGAGGCGGCCGGAAGTGAAGTACTCTCCATTTCCGATTTAACTCGTGGACCCGCTCGACGAAGCGGCGAACTCGCCCTTGGGCGGGCTGCATGATTGTCCGGCATTAGAGAACACTATGCGATGAAAAAGCCATGGGTATCCGGACACTTACGATCTCGCCAGGGGCTTGGCCCTTGTTGGCCACTCCTCCTCGTCGTTGTCGACGTTGGTGGAGAAGTCCGGAGGAAGGGTCCTTCCCTTCTTGGACCCTCCGGCCTCCCGGTTAGGCGGCCTTCCTTTTCCTCTCCTCCCGGGAGAGGCTTTTTTCCTCCTCCTCATTCTCGTGGAGAAGATTCGCTTCAGAATCCGACAAAGACCAAAGCGCCGGGAGCTCCTTCGAGTTCCCATTGCCTCCTTCTTGGCCTTCTTCTCCCAAGACCACATGAGGTAATCGAGCCAGCAGCCCCGTCAATCGGGCGTCTGCTGGGTCTTCTGGCAAAAGGGCCGGACAGTTAACCTGTCCGGACGTCTTCAGCAAGTCCTGTTAAAGGTTAGGGAGTTTTAGATCCCACATAGAGTCAATCTATGAAAAAAGAGTCCCGTAAAGGGTAAAATAACTTACCTCGCTGGCTTGACGCTGCGAGCTGAATCCGCGATCCTCGGTAGCGGATGTGGGAGCCTTGGTGCCCTTGAACAGCACCTTCCAGGCATCTTCATACGTAATGTCGAAGAGCCTTTTTAGAGTTGAGTGATGTGCCGGATCGAACTCCCACAATTTGAAGGCCCGTTGTCGGTGTCAAAACCGGCGGATCTCGGGTAGGGGGTCCCGAACTGTGCGTCTCGGCGGATGGTAACAGGAGACAAGGGACACGATGTTTTTACCCAGGTTCGGGCCCTCTCGATGGAGGTAATACCCTACTCCTGCTAGGTTAATATTGATGATATGGGTAGTACAAGAGTAGATCTACCACGAGATCAAGGAGGCTAAACCATAGAAGCTAGCCTATGGTATGATTGTTGTTCGTCCTACGGACTAAAACCCTCCGGTTTATATAGACACCGGATAGGTTAGGGTTACAGTAGTCGGTTACAATGGTAGGAGATCTACATATCCATACCGCCAAGCTTGCCTTCCACGCCAAGGAAAGTCCCATCCGGACACGGGACGAAGTCTTCAATCTTGTATCTTCATAGTCTTGGAGTCCGGCCGTGATGATAGTCCGGCTATCCAGACACCGCCTAGTCCGGGACTCCCTCAGTAGCCCCTGAACCAGGCTTCAATGACGATGAGTCCGGCGCGTTGATTGTCTTCGGCATTGCGACGCGGGTTCCTCCTCCGAATACTTCATAGAAGGTTATGAACACAAGGATAGTGTGCGGCTCTACAAAACAAGTTCCACATAACACCGTAGAGAGAATAATTTTTGCACAGATCTGCTAGCGTATTCCGCTGCGTGACATCACACCACGGCCAGGCCCTTATATGAATTTTACCGTTCCACCTTAGCGCGTTTAGCGAGGCGGTTTCCTTCGCACGTCTTATCAAAGCATAGATCGTGCCCCCTTATTTCGGGATTCTCACCAATACGGACGTGGGTAACCCATCCGCGCCATTGATTACGGCGCTTGGGAGATAAGCGAGTTTTACCAGGCTGGTGGGGGACGCATAGCTCCGTCCGTCCATATAAGGGGATAAGGATCCACCTCTTGACCTACGCCTTCTTCCTCCTTTGCTTCTCCATTTCCGCGCACTCGAGCTCCAGCACCCAAGTCCGCACATCCCACCTCAACCTTATCCAACCATGTCAGGAGCGGGAGGCAGGTGGATGGCCTCCTCCGTCACGGAGGGGCACATCAAAAGACTGCGGGAGGCCGGATACTTGTCCGGCAACATTGCGCACAGGCTGCCGGATGCGGGGCAGCTCATTCCAACCCCCGGGCCCCATGAGAGGGTGGTGTTTCTCATCCACTTCCTCCGCGGACTAGGTTTTCCAGTTCACCCATTTGTCCGGGGGCTCATGTTCTACTACGGCCTAGACTTCCACAACCTGGCCCCAAATTTCGTCCTCAACATCTCGGTGTTTATCGTCGTGTGCGAGGCCTTCCTCTGCATCCAGCCCCACTTCGGCTTATGGCTGAAGATCTTCAACGTCCGGCCGAAGGTAGTGGGCGGCCGTCAAGCGAGTCTGAAGCCATGGTTGGCAAGATGGCCAAAGTACCATGGCTCGAGGGCGCCTTCGTGGAGACAATAAAGGGGTGGCAATCGGGTGGTTCTACATCACCGAGCCACGCGACCCGAATGGGTGGCGGCCCCAATTTAGCTCGCTTCTCCACACGGCTCTCGTCATGGAAAGAGACGGGCCTGGCGTGGGGGAATTCGGAAGAGCTATCCGGACTCCAAACATGCGTCCAAAACCTGATGGAGAAGAATCTCAGGCTTGTCGACGTAATCCAGGTGATGCTCATCCGCCGGATTCTCCCTTGCCAACAACGGGCCTTTAACTTGTGGGAGTTCGATCCGGCACAGCACCGAACCTTGAGCCGGCTCTTCGACACTACGTACGAAGACACCTGGAAGGTGCTGTTCAAGGGCGCCGAAGCCCCAGCATCCGCTAACAAAGATCACGGATACAGCTCGCGGCATCAAGCCGGAGAGGTAAGTTATTTTACCCTTTACGGGACTCTTTTTTTCATAGATTGACTCTATGTGGGTTCTAAAAACTCCCTATTCTTTGACAGGACTGACTGAAGACGTCCGGATAGATTAACTGTCCGGCTCCTTTGCCAGAAGACCCTGCGGACGCCCGATTGACGGGGCTGCTGGCTCTGGCACCCTATGTGGTGCCGGAGAAGAAGGCCAAGAAGGAGGCCACGGGAACTCGAAGGAGCTCCCGACGCCAAAAAGGCCGATTCAAGCAGAATCTTCTCCTGAAGACGAGGAGGAAGAAGAAGAAGAAGCTCCTCCCCCAGCGGGGGAGGAGAAGAAAAGGAAGGCCGCCCCAACTGGGGAGGCCGGAGGGTCCAAGAAGGGAAGAACCCTTCCTCCGGACTTCTCCACCAACGTCGACGACGACGAGGAGGATTGGCCTACGAGGGCCAAGCCCCTGGCGAGATTGTAAGTGTCCGGATACCCATGGCCTTTTATTATTGCAGAGTGTTCTCTAATGTCGAACAACCGTGCAGCCCGCCCAAGGGCGAAGTTCGCCGATTCATCGAGCGGGTCCCTCGGCTCGCCGGAAATGGAGAGTACTGCCTCCGACCGCCTCCTTGCCTCACGCCATGGACGGCGCTGGCCGGCCCCAATGGGGGCTTGGTCAGGAGGAGGTAGCGCAGGAGGTGCCCCAAGGCAACCTCCCGGACTCCAGGCGCGCGGGAGGCAAGACCCCCAGGTGGTCTAAGCCCGACCCTCGTCAGGACTCCATGCCGGAACCATCAGCGGTTCCGAAGTCCGGCCAGCGGATCCTTCGCAAGAAGGGTAAGACAGCGGTGTCATCCGTCCAAACAGAGGCACCGGATAGCTTACTGGAGGCGCTTAACAGCGCTTCCATCAAGGAGGAGCACCGCACTGTTATGAGTGCGGTGATCCGGACAGTTCAGTCCGCCAAGAGCGGACTGACCGAAGCCTGTACCAGCCTTCTAACAGGCTTTGAGGTAAGTTTAGAATATGTAAAAATATTACCGCATAGACAGTAGCCCCTGATGCTTAGTTCGGTGTTCGGAAAGAAAAGTCGGACTAAGGATCTAAAAAGATATACGCAGGAGTCTAACATAAGTAATTCAATATGGGAATGCAGGCTGCGCCGACATCTGCCAGACCGATCATGGAGGTCAATGCAATGAAGCGTAACCTCGAGCGGTCCGAGAACGAGCTCGGACAAGCCAAGAAGCAGCTCGAGGACAAGGAAGGTAAGTAATACCTTATTAAAGAAATACCTTATAGAAAAGGTTTTGGTTGCAAAAATAACAGGAATAACTTGGTACCGCAGGGGCCACGAACGAGGTGGTGACCTCAAGGAAGCGGTGTCCGTGGGTCAAAACAAAGCGGGCCGGACCGCACTGAGCGAGAGAAAGGGGAGGCGCAGCTGGCCAAGGTACGGCAAGAGCTCCAAGCTCTCGTGGAAAAACACGAGAGTTTGGAGTGTGACTCGAAGATTCGAGAGTCCGAGCTCGCCTCGGCTCTTGAGAGTGCCAAAGCTACTAAGGCCGAGGCCCAAAAAGCCCTCCAAAAATTGAGTCTTTAAAGAAGATAGCGGCGGGTAAGGCATTCTTTATGCAAAGCAAGCATGTGAAAGTGAATTACCTATTACTTACCCGGATTCGGAGCTCTCCAGGAGCATTTGTAGATTTGCCCCGTAGTGTGTCTGATGCTGCCGCATTCTACCGCGCCAAGGAGGGGAGCTCAACGGAAAAGGTGTTCTGGTCTCAGTATGCTGAGGCCGAACATTCGGTGAACCTGAGCGACCAGCTGAAGCAGCTGGTCGAGCTCCACAAGGTCGCCGAACAGGCCATGAAGGGCCTTATAGCGCCGCTGTGGCCATTGGAGGCCATGCCCGGGAGCTACTTTGGCTTGGTGCAGCGGCTGGCGGATGCATGTCCGCAGCTTGAAGTCATCAAGCGCTCCGTCTGCATTGAAGGTGTCCGTCGGGCCCTTGCCCGTGCTAAAGTGCACTGGGGCAAGCTGGATGCGGAGAGGCTTGTGACGACGGCCAATCAAGGGTCATGAGCATCGCACGCCCGAAATGTACTATGAGTGCCTCCTGAAGGGTGCCCGCCGAATAGCGGATGAGTGCTCCAAAGATGTAATTTTTGAATAAACTCGCATTTGTTATCCTGTACGCAGAAAACTTGTTCATATGCGCTAAGCAACGCATATAAATTTAAAATATTACCTTCAGGCGGCCGCTTATCAAATTTGAGAGATGGCAAGTCGTTGGCTTCAGCCCCATGCCACGAAAAGCCGGGGTGTTCGGGATAAACTTGAGCACTCTTGTTCCCATTCTTGGGTCCATCTAGGGAGGCGGTCAACACAACGAACAAGGCAACCGGACTTATAATGCTTGAACACAATCACTTAGCCATAGAATTCTATAATTTTAAATTTCGGCGAAGCCCCTAGTATTCGAAGACCGAGTTCGGGCGCTTATCCACGCCTTCGCCGAACAATTTCCTCGCCTAAGCGGCATAAGTCTTTAGGGACCCGAAAAACCTCTTGAACAGCGATCGCTCTCGCCTATCATGACGGCCGGGCTTTTAGCTTTCTCCACTGAGGTGCTCGACCCAGCTCAACTGGGGCACAAAGTGGTTCTCCCGGTGCTACCTTAGCCGATATAGCGGAACGTAAGGTACCAAAACATGGGAGCCGGGCAAACCCAACTATTGACCCAAGACATGATTCGGAGCCAATTCATATAATGCTATAAGTTCGGGTGCCGCACTTGTGAAAGTGTTCAGACTTATCACACCATAATTTTGGGATACTTAAGCCCCTGGTGTATTGTCCGTACCAAAGTGTACGGTTGCAACATGTCGTGAAATGAACATATGTATGTATAAAGGAAGTAGAGCAATAATAAGCAAAAGCTATGTATTGTTTATTCAAAAAGGTACTGCAATTGAAGCAGAACGATACAAATAGTGCGATAAGCAAGGGATGGGACTATCTAACATGTCCTTCTCCGTGGGGTAAGATGTGGGATGGTATGTAAAATAGGTATAATGCTCGTAATAGAGACCACCTGAACACTTGACGTGGCTTTCTGCTTCCCTGGCTGTTGCATCGTGAGTTCGGTGGTTCTAGTGCCGGACAGGACTGATGAAAGACGGAGTCCTGAAAGTAAGAAAAAGGAAGAAAAAGGAAAAAAAGAAAAAGAATGACACAATCGGAGCCCCCGTGCGGTCGAGCCGCATTCTTGGCGTGCCGTGGTCTTGCCCCTCCCCATATGCCCATGGTATCTCCAGAGCGCAATTATGTACGCATAATACTAGCTTCGCAATTTCGCGAGGGCGGGGGTTGGGGCCGGTTTGCTACGCGTGCTTGAATCGTGCCAGGCGGTCTTGTTGTAGGTTACTCCGGGCACGCTTGACCGTGTCCGGACGCTTAATGGCCGGACTCGAGAGTTGCTGTGAGAGGCTGCTTTGTACCTCCACCGCGAGGGCCGCCGTGTGCTCCTCCGTTCGGAGAGAGCGTTCTGTGTTTCCATTGACCGTGATTACTCCTCGAGGGCTTGGCATCTTGATATTGAGGTATGCGTAGTGTGGCACCGCATTGAACTTTGCAAATGCGGTTCGTCCGAGCAGTGCATGATAGCCGCTGCAGAATGGGACGATGTCGAAGATTAACTCTTCGCTTCGGAAGTTATCCGGGGATCCGAAGACCACTTCGAGTGTAACCGAGCCCGTACAACTGGCCTCTACACCCGGTATGACGCCTTTAAAGGTCGCCTTTGTAGGTTTAATCCTTGAGGGGTCTATGCCCATTTTGCACATCGTATCCTGATAAAGCAGTTCAGGCTGCTACCGCTGCCCATCGTGACTCGGTGAGGTGAAATCCGTCGATAATTGGGTCAAGAACCAATGCGGTGAAGCCACCGTGGACGGATGCTAGTGGGTGGTCCTTCGATCAAGGTGATCGGGCAGAAGACCATGGGTTGAACTTCGGCGACTGGATCCATCGTGATATAAGTCCCTTTAGCGCACGCTTCCACTCCCTTTGGGTATATGGGTTGCATATATCATGTTCACCGTCCGCACTTGCGTGGGAAAACCCTTCTCCCTCTATTGTTCGGCGACCGGGGCTCTTCCTCGTCATCGCTATGCAGGCCCTTGTCATTGAGTTCGGCACTTAACTTGCCTGCTTGCTTGAACACCCAACAGTCCCTGTTGGTGTGATTGGCTGGTTTTTCGGGGGTGCCATGTATCTGGCACAAGCGATCGAGTATTCGGTCTAAGTTGGACGGGCCCTGGGTATTTCTTTGAATGGCTTCTTCCGCTGACCAGGTTTAGACCCTCTGAATCCGGCATTGACGGATGTATCTTCAGTATTATCACCGCACGCGGGCGCTTTGTTCTTGTTATGACGCGACCGCCATTGCTGTCCTTGGTATCCGGACTATCGTGATGTTTGGCCAAGTTGTTGCTTCGAGCTAGCCAGCTATCCTCTCCCGCACAAAAGCGAGTCATGAGGGTTGTGAGGGCTGCCATAGATTTCGCTTTTCCTGTCCTAGGTGCCGGGCAAGCCACTCGACGCGGATGTTATGTTTGAAGGCTGCAACGGCCTCAGCATCCGGACAATCAACGATTTGATTTTTCTTTGTGAGGAACCGTGTCCAGAATTGCCTGGCCGATTCTTCTGGCTGCTGAATTATGTGGCTAAGGTCATCGGCGTCTGGTGGTCGCACATATGTGCCCTGGAAGTTATCAAGGAATGCGGCTTCCAGGTCCTCCCAACAACCAATTGATTCTGCTGGTAAGCTGTTTAGCCAATGCCGAGCTTGTCCTTTAAGCTTGAGTGGGAGGTATTTGATGGCATTTAGATCATCACTGCGGGCCATGTGGATATGGAGGAGATAATCCTCGATCCAGACCGCAGGATCTGTGGTACCATCGTATGATTCGATGTTTACGGGCTTGAAGCCCTCGGGGATTTGATGATCCATTACTTCATCTGTGAAGCATAGTGGGTGTCTTGGCGCCTCAGATTGGGCTATATCACGACGTAGCTCATATGAGCTTTGTCTCATCGTGTTCGGCCCGACCGGTTTGTCAGATCCGGGCGCGACGGTAATCATCCCGCCTCGCTTACGCCCACGCGATCCGTGAGATCGATCTTGTATGTTTTGCCTTATCCTCCAATATATCTCGCAAGTCCGGCGCGCTTTTCCCGTGCCTTGGTACTTTTTGAGCGGCGAGGGTTGTGGCTTGAGCGGAGGGCCGAGAGGCTTCTTCGTCAGCTGACCCACGGGTGGCCGCTCTGCCATGTCGTGCGGTGGTGACTTGGGTGCTTCCTCCTCTAGTCGAGGCAACGGCCTGCGCTTGGGGTAGCTTTTGAGGGGCGTCGAGTTCATACTCTTCGCTGCAAGGACTTCATCATCCGCCGCCTAGCGTGTCTTGATCAGCTCTAAGCTGTTGCTGCTTTTTCTTGAGGCTGCTTGCCGTGGCTATAAGCCTGCGTTTGAAATGCTCCTGTTCGCGGGATCCTCAGGCACGACAAATTCGTCGTCGTCGAGGCTTGCCTCATCTTCGGAGGGAGGCGCGTAATTATCGTCCTCGATCTCTCTTTACGCCCGCCTTTGTCGTGCGGACTTGCTTCTCCCTCCTCCTCTGCGTTGAGTCCTGCCGGAGGGGGTTCTCTTCAACCGTCCGGTGTTATTATCTCGCGTGCCGGAATCACCGCTTTTATTGTGGCGGGATTTAGAGCGGCGCCGCTAACGTGGGTGCTTCGGCTGTTTCTTGGAGGGGTCATCCTCCATTGTTCCATCGCTGTTCCCATCTTTTGGGATGTCCACCATATATATGTCATATGACGAGGTGGCCTTCCAGTGCCCTGTAGGCGCTGGGTCTTGGTCGTCTCCGGCATCGTCGTCCATACCGTCGATGTCTTCGGAGTCGAAGTCTAGCATGTCGGTTAAATCATCGACAATGGCTACAAAGTGGGTGGTGGGTGGGCGTTGAATTTCTTCGTCGTCCGCATCCCAACCTTCCTGTCCGTAGTCCGGCCAGGGCTCTCCGGATAATAAGAGAGACTTTAGTGAATTCAGGATGTCGCCAAAGGGCGAGTGCTGAAAGATGTCCGCGGCAGTGAACTCCATGACCGACGCCCAATCAGATTCGATTGGCGGAGGTGCAGAGGGTTCGGAGTCCGGAGAGGAGTCCGGCACCTTGGAGTTGAGGTCTTCGCAAAAGACAGGGATGGAGTTCGGCTCGATCGCCGTAGAGATTGTAGCCCCCGAGGCAGTGTCCAACCACTCATCCTCGATCGGGGAATCCGGCTCCGGATTAAGGGTCGGAGCGGATACTGGTGCGGCCTCCAGGCCTTTGTTCGGCCGCAGAGCTAGATCATGCCCATCGAGACAAAGGCGACACGCTTAGCTGCGGCTCGAATCCGTCGAAGATCAAGTCTCCGCGGATATCGGCCGTATAGTTCAAACTTCCAAATCTGACCTGATGGCAAGGGGCGTAGCTTTCGATCTGCTCCAGATGGCCAAGCGAATTGGCCCGCAGTGCAAAGCCGCCGAATACGAAGATCTGTCCGGGGAGAAAAGTCTCACCCTGGACCGCGTCGTTGTTGACGACACAGACGAACTCTCAACGAAAGCACCAATGTCGGTGTCAAAACCGGCGGATCTCGGGTAGGGGGTCCCGAACTGTCCGTCTAGGCGGATGGTAACAGGAGACAAGGGACATGATGTTTTTACCCAGGTTCGGGCCCTCTCGATGGAGGTAATACCCTACTCTTGCTTGATTAATATTGATGATATGGGTAGTACAAGAGTAGATCTACCACGAGATCAAGGAGGCTAAACCCTAGAAGCTAGCCTATGGTATAATTGTTGTTCGTTCTACGGACTGAAACCCTCCGGTTTATATAGACACCGGATAGGCTAGGGTTACACAGAGTCAGTTACAATGGTAGGAGATCTACATATCCGTATCGCCAAGCTTGCCTTCCACGCCAAGGAAAGTCCCATCCGTACATGGGACGAAGTCTTCAATCTTGTATCTTCATAGTCTTGTAGTCCGGCCGTGATGATAGTCCAGCTATCCGGACACCCCTAGTCCGGGACTCCCTCACCCGTTGTTGGCATGGGAGAATCCGGCGGATGAGCATCACCTGAATTACGTTGACAAGCCTGAGATTCTTTTCCACCAGGTTTCAGACGCATGTTTGGAGTCCGGATAGCTCATCCGAATTCTCCCACGTCAGGCCCGTCTCTTTCCATGACGAGAGCCGTGTGGGGAAGCCAGATCTGAATTCGGGGGCCGCCGCCCATTTGGTGTCGCGCGGGTCGGTGATATAGAACCGCCCCGATTGCCACCCCTTTATTGTCTCCACGAAGGAGCCCTCGAGCCATAGGACTTTGGCCATCTTGCCAACCATGGCGCCTCCGCACTCCGCTTGACGGCCGCCCACTACCTTCGGCCTGACATTGAAGATCTTCAGCCATAAGCCGAAGTGGGGCTGAATGCAGAGGAAGGCCTCGGACACGACGATGAATGCCGAGATGTTGATGATGAAATTCGGGGCAAGATCGTGGAAGTCCAGGCCGTAGTAGAACATGAGCCCCCGGACGAATGGGTGAAGTGGAAAACCTAGTCCGCGGAGGAAGTGGGGGAGAAACACCACCCTCTCATGGGGCCTGAGGGTTGGAATGAGCTGCCCCGCGTCGGGCAGCCGGTGCGCGATGTTGCTGGACAAGTATCCGGCCTCCCGCAGCTTTGTGATGTGCCCCTCCGTGACGGAGGAGGCCATCCACCTGCCTCCTACTCCGGACATAGTTGGAGAAGGTTGAGGTGGGATGTGCGGACTTGGGCGCTGGAGCTTGAGTCTTGTGAAATGGATAAGCAAAGGAGGAAGAAGGCGTAGGTGAAAAGGTGGATCCTTATCCCCTTATATGGACGGACGAAGCTATGCGTCCCCCACGAGCCTGGTAAAACTCGCTTATCTCCCAAGCGTCATAATCAATGGCAAGGATGGGTTACCCACGTCCGTATTGATGAGAATCCCGGAATAAGGGGGCACGATCTATGCTTTGATAAGACGTGCCAAGGAAACCGCCTCGCTAAACGAGGTAAGGTGGAACAGTAAAAACGATTCATATAAAGGCTTGGTCGTGGTGTGATGTCACGCCGCGGAATACGTCAGCAGACCTGTGCAAAAATTATTCTCTCTACGGTGATATGTGGAACTTGTTTTGCAGAGCTGGACACTATCCTTGTGTTCAAAACCTTCTATGAAGTATTCGGAGGAGGAACCCGCCTTGCAATTCCGAAGAGAATATGCGCGCCCGGACTCGTCGTCATTGAAGCCTGGTTCGAGGCTACCGAGGAGTCCTGGACTAGGGGGTGTCCGGATAGCCAAACTATCATCGCAGCCGGACTCCAAGACTATGAAGATACAAGATTGAAGATTTCGTCCCGTGTCCGGATGGGACTTTCCTTGGCGTGGAAGGCAAGCTTGGCGATACGGATATGTAGATCTCCTACCATTGTAACCGACTCTGTGTAACCCTAGCCTATCCGGTGTCTATATAAACCGGAGGGTTTTAGTCCGCAGGACGAACAACAATCATACCATAGGCTAGCTTCTAGGGTTTAGCCTCCTTAATCTTGTGGTAGATCTACTCTTGTACTACCCATATCATAAATATTAATCAAGCAGGAGTAGGGTATTACCTCCATCGAGAGGGCCCGAACCTGGGTAAAAACATCGTGTCCCTTGTCTCCTGTTACCATCCGCCTAGACGCACAGTTCGGGACCCCCTACCCGAGATCCGCCAGTTTTGACACCGACAATGGCCATCGGAGAGCCAACAGGGGGCCCACGAGGCAGGAGGGCGCCTACAGGGTGTAGGCGCGCCCCACCCTCGTGGCTGTGTGGGTCCCCTCCGTGAACTTCTTCCGCTCAATATGTTTTATATTTTCCAAAAATGACTTTCGTGGAGTTTCAGGACTTTTGGAGTTGTGCAATAGGTCTCTAATATTTGCTCCTTTTCCAAATTTCAGAAATCCAAATTGCCGGCATTCTCCCTTCTTATGTAAACCTTGTAAAATAATAGAGAATAGGCATAAGTATTGTGATATAACATGTAATAACAGCCCATAATGCAATAAATATCGATATAGAAGCATGATGCAAAATGGACGTATCACGCGCCCTACCCCCTGGGTGCGCCCCCTGCCTCGTAGGCACCTCGTGTGCCCTCCGGACTCCGTTTTCTTGCACGATACTTCTTTTGCTCGGTAAAAATTCACGATATAATCTCCTGAAGGTTTTGACCACTGTACCACACAAACATTCCCTGTTTTTGTTTTGAGTTGTTTCTGTCGCAGATTAGATCAAGATGTCTTCTCAAGAGTCAATCGGGGAGAGCCGGGTATCTCACCCGACACCGTGGCCAAAAGCAAACAGCGATGCAGATCACTTTGGGCCATCAATTGAGGAAGAGATGGAGGCCGACTTAAAAAGTATAGATGCCATGGAGGAAGATCAAGAATTACCTCTCGTCTCCAAACCAGATTTATGTTGGAGGAACTCCAGAGCCCAGCAATTCCAAATTCGGTCATCCCTCCCAATGCTAGATTTCTTTCTTATGAAAATATGAAAAAGAGTGTTACTTGTTCTCCCGCAGCTATGCAACATCCATGGGTGAAAGGAGCTTTGGCAAATCACGGAGTAAGCTCCGTGAGGGAAATAATGGATCTCAAGCAGCAAGTCAATAAGCTTGAAGAAGAGAATCATATCCTAAGGGCATCATCGCCAAGAACATCACATCACCACCTCCAAGAAAGAGACATAAATAAA
Organism: Aegilops bicornis; assembly: GCA_021605145.1. NCBI lineage: Eukaryota > Viridiplantae > Streptophyta > Magnoliopsida > Poales > Poaceae > Aegilops > Aegilops bicornis. Next base: position 732,019,698 of record CM038673.1, read on the forward strand.
TGGGTATGGGCACTCCTTGAAACCGCCAAGCTTGGGGAGGTGCCCTGCATCGTATCACCATCACACTTCTATCTTTACCGTTTTTCTTAGTTCAATCCTTTTGGTTATATTTTGATCTAGTAGAATAAAGTTTAGTATGATCTATCTTTGAGTTTTTGTGTTGGTCCCTATCTATGTAATCGAGTCTGTGAGCTATATATAATAAATATTAGTCTTGATTCGAGGGCTTGGTTAGCTTGCTATGATCTTAATGGAATAAAAGAAAATAAAGAAATATAGAAATAAAGAGAGATCATATTGATCTTATGGAGAGTAATGACTTCACATATAAAGAGTATGATGAATAAAAGTTGTTGAGAGCTGACAAACATAGTTTTGGTCATCGTTGCAATTAATAGGAAGTAATAAAGAAAGAGAGGTTTTCACATATAAATATACTATCTTGGACATCTTTTATGATTGTGAGCACTCATTAAAATATGACATGCTAAAAAGTTGATGTTGAACAAGGAAGACAACGTAATGGGTTATGTTTTCTTATATATGAAATAAATTATATTGTCATGGATCATCCAACATGTTGAGCTTGCCTTTCCCCCTCAAGCTTGCAAAATTCTTTGCACCAAGTAGAGATACTACTTGTGCTTCCAAATATCCTTAAACCCAGTTTTGCCATGAGAGTCCACCATATCTACCTATGGATTGAGTAAGATCCTTCAAGTAAGCTGTCATTGTTGCAAGCAATAAAAGTTGCTCTCTAAATATGTATGATCTATTAGTGTGGAGAATATAAGCTTTATACGAGCTTGTGATATGGAAGAAATAAAAGCGACGGACTGCATAATAAAGGTCCCTCTCACAAGTGCCAATATAAAGTGACGTTCTTTTGCATTAAGATTTTGTGCATCCAACCATAAAAGCACATGATAACCTCTGCTTCCCTCTACGAAGGACCTATCTTTTATTTTTGTCTCATACCTTATACAAGAGTCACGGTGATCTTCACCTTTCCTTTTTACGCTTTACCCTTTGGCAAGCACTATGTGTTGGAAAGATCCTGATATATATATATATATATATATATATATATATATATATATATATATATATATATATATATATATATATATATATATATCCAATTGGATGTGGGTTCTCATAAAGCATTGTTGTTGACGTTGCCCTTGAGGTAAAAGGTTGGTAGGAAAAACTATAAGCCCCTATCTTTCTCTGTGTCCGATTAAAACTTCATACCCATAAGTATTGCGTGAGTGTTAGCAATTGTGAAAGACTAAATGATAGTTGAGTATGTGGACTTGCTAAAAAGCTCTTATATTGAGTCTTTCCGATGTTATGATAAAGAGCAATTGCTTCAATGACTGAGACTATAGTTTGCTAGTTTCTCAATGAAGTTTCTATTTCATACTTCACATTGTGAATAGATTGTTACTTTAGCATAAGAAATCATATGACAATATATATTTCTAAGAATGATCATGATGCCCTCATGTTCGTATTTTATTTTATCGACACCTCTATCTCTAAACATGTGGACATGTTTTTCGATATCGGCTTCCGCTTAAGGACAAGCGAGGTCTAAGCTTGGGGGAGTTGATATGTCCATTTTGCATCATGCTTTTATATCGATATTTATTGCATTATGGGCTGTTATTACACATTATGTCACAATACTTATGCATTTTCTCGCTTATTTTACAAGGTTTACATGAAGAGGGAGAATGCCGGCAGCTGGAATTCTGGGATGGAAAAGGAGCAAATATTAGAGACCTATTCTGCACAACTCCAAAAGTCCTGAAACTCCATGAAAGTCAGTTCTGGAATATATTAAAATATTGGGCGAAGAAATCACCAGAGGGGGGCCACCCACTGTCCACGAGGGTGGAGGGCGCGCCCTACCCCCCTGGGCGCGCCCCTGCCTCATGGGCCACCTGGAAGCCCCCCGATGCCCACCTTCTGGTATAAGGTGTCTTTTGCCCTAGAAAAAATCATAAGGAAGCTTTCGGGACGAAGCGCCGCCGTCTCGAGGTGGAACCTGGCGAAACCAATCTAGGGCTCCGGCAGAGCTGTTCGATTTAACTTACTTCTCGAGAATTTGAGTCATGTCTGCATACTCCTGGGGATCTTTTCGTCTCGAGTCTAAGATGGTTACTAGTCCCTGCTCAAGCTTAATCTCTAGGATAATATAGTGGAACCTGCGCACACATGCATAACTCATCAATTACATTACTATAACCTGGACTAATATATAAGGGAAACCGAATATGCACAAGACAGTAACACTCACTTGAAGTTATAAGGAAAGAGTATTATATCTTTGTTTTCATTTATTACCAACGATCGTAGCAAGTTGGCCTTGGTATCTTCGGCATGATATTTAACCTCAGTTGCATCTATGAGATTTGTGTTAATGAACCCAATATCACCGACTTGTCTTTTCTTCAATTCGGCGATCTTCAATCTGCATAATATAGTGAGGATAATTATAAATACATGCAATGAAAGAGCTGGCCCATATAGAGAGACTTAATGACAGAAGTAGTACTACTTATAGAAAGTAGCAAGTGACCGTTGCTTTATCGAGGGCCTTTTGATTGAAAAACTGGAAGAACCCCTCAAATGGAACATTCAACAGTTCAATTCCAACGAGGTCATGTTCCTCTCTAACTCTCAGCGTCAAAGTATTCCTCCCCCCAGACTCTCTGTTGGTTTTCATGTACCAATCATGGAATCTTCGCATCATCGTTGTTAGAGATCTTTCATCTTTGACGAGAGGCTTCCCGTACTCGTATCTGTGTACCTCCACCTCCAAGAAATCAGAATGTACATCATCGGGCAGGTAATCTCCAAGATTGTTATAACCGGGCACCATCCTCGGATCATTAGCGACGATGTCGCTAGACACCTTGAGCGGGGGGCAGGATTGGTTCGCTTGTTCGCAGAGCTGGGCAATTTTTTTCCCAGCTCATCGTTCTTTTATCCTTTGAATCTGACAGTACTTCCCGACCGCTCCGCTTCGACAAATGTCTTTGCAATAATGCGCTCATAGTTGCCTTTCAGCGGAGACTTTGATGGTTTTGTCAGGGCAGCCAGAGTGTGCTTCGCTTTCACCGGATCTACCTTCTCCTCCGGAGGTGGATGTTTCTTTGCTTTCACCCCTTGAAAGAAGGTAGTCACTTCGGCTCGCGCGATCTTCGCGTTCCCCTCCGGGTCCTCTCGTATGATAACTTCTCTGGAGTCTTCAGAGAAGGACCGAATCTGTATTGCCTCCCGCCTCTGGCTTTACTGCTAGACGCCGGCAGAGCAGACGGAGAAGGAGGCGGAGTGCCACCACGCGCCGGAGAAGGAGGCTGAGTGCCCTGATCACTCGCCAGAGGAGGAGGCGGAGGAGGAGGTGGAGTGCCCTTACTCACCGGAGGAGGAGGAGGAGGCGGAGGCGTCCAGTTCAGAAGGTTGATGAGCTCCTTCCGCCATAGGCGTGGAGTCTTCAGAGCAGAACCCAGCCGAGTCTCCCCTTCACCGGTAGGGTGGTCAAGCTGAGGTCCTCAAATCCCTCGGTTATTTCGTCCACCGTCACCCTAGCATATCCTTCTTGAATCGGACGACGGTGAAAAGTTGCGCCGGGTTCAGGAGGTCGAACAGAGCTAACCGCCGCCTTGACTTTGAAGTTCCGCCATTGCGTCATAAGGTGGCAATGTTGAGACTCCGTGATAGCATCCACGGGGTAGCTAGCAGGAGCCATCAAGACATGCTCTATTTGAAGCAACTCGGTGGAAGCCACGCTGCTTCTCCGCTGAAAAAAAAGAAGAAAAAAAAGAGGAGAAGAAGAAAAAATAGAATATTATCTATTTTTTCTTCTTCTCCTCTATTCCTCTATTCCTTTTCTATTTTTTCTTCTTCTCCTCTATTCCTTTCTTCTTCTCCTCTTCTTTTTCTTCTTTTTTCCTCTTCTTATTTATTTCACCTCTTCTTCCTCTCCTCTTCTTCTTACTTCCTCTTCTTATTTCTTCTTTCCTATCATTCTTTTTCTTCTTCGTCCCTTCCTAGCTAGATATATAAAACTTCTCTAAAAATGTAACGTTTGCATATATAAATCTTTTCGATGGATCATCATTTCTCATATATATCGAATATATATATATCCATAATCATATATAAAAACTTTCTATATATGAACAAAAAACTTTCCATGAACAAAAAAACATTTTTGACATATATATTTAGCATATTCTAAATTTTCCTAACTCTTTTACAACCAGAAAAATTACATATATGGAAAAACATTAATACACATATGAACAAAAAAAATACGTATATGAACAAAAACATGCTCTGAATAATTTTTTTACATTTTAAACATCTACATACACATAGCCACATACATACACATATACATTATATATATATATATATGAACAAAAAAATTAAACTAATAAAATGAAAAAAAGCAGGCGGGGCGCGGTGGCTCACACAATGGGCGGCTAGCGATAGCGATGGCGACGGCGAAGTTCGCCAGCTGGGTGGGGACGGGCAGGGGCTCGGGAGCCGGGCAGCCTTGTCGAGCAGGGGAGCTCGAAGCGGCATGGCGCGTGGGGGCAGGGCGACAACGACGAGGACCGGGTGGCGACCCGTCGGGGCAAGGGCATGGGGCGACAGCAACGAGGAGCGGGCGGCAACGACGAGCACGGGGCAGGGGCTCGGGGCGCCGGGGCGTCGTGCGCGTCAGAGCAGGGGAGCTTGAGGCGGGGCGGCTCGTGGAGGCAGGGCGACGGCGACGAGGACAGGGCGGCGACCCATCGGGGCAAGGGCGCGGGGCCACGACGACGAGGAGCGGGCGGCGACGGCGAGCACGGGCAGCCTGGCGGCGTCGATGAGCTCGGCATCGTCAGGGGCTAATGCGAGATGAAAACTGAAATTTCCTAAGTGCTTTCTTATATACCCAGAGCATTGGTCCCGGTTGGTGCCACGAACCGGTAGCAATGCCCCCCTTTAGTCCCGGTTTGTGCCACCGACCGGGACCAAAGGCCTTGTGCTGCCCGCGGCCAAAAGTTTAGTCCCACCTCGCTAGTTGAGAGGGGCTCGGAGTGGTTAATAAGCCCACTGCGGCTACCCTCTCGAGCTCCTCTCAAATGCAGGCTTACATGCCTAATTTCACACTATGCTGTCTGTGGGCCTACTAGGCCTTCTGCGGGCCTGAATCCTGGCCCAGGTTGGGTTTCTAGTCGTATTCAGGCCGTAGTGGCCCAATAGGTGGCAGTTTATATATATATTTTTTCCTGTTTTTTGTTTTATTTTTTGCATTATTTATTTTCTTTTGTTTTTTGCTTTATTTTTTAATTCTTTTTGCTTTTAGGTCAGAAAAATAATAAACTTTCTGTTAGTGCCATTAGTTTTCAAATATGAATAGTAAAATTTGAATTCTTTGAAATTTGTGTGAATCACAAGTTTGTGATTAACTTCACTATAAAGATAGTTTTTTCCATTTTTTTTGTTTTTTTCATTATTTATTTTCTTTTGTTTTTTCTTTATTTTTCAATTCTTTTTTGCTTTTAGGTCAGAAAAATTACAAACTTTCTGTTAGTGCCATTAGTTTTAGAAAAATTATAACTTTCTGTTAGTGCCATTAGTTTTCAAATTTGAATAGTTAAAATTTGAATTCTTTGAAATTTGTGTGAATCACAAGTTTGTGATTAACTTTACTATAAAAATAGTTTTTTTTCTAGTTTTTTGCATTATTTATTTTCTTTTCATTTTTGCTTTATTTTTTAATTTCTTGTTGCTGTTAGGTCAGCAAAATTATAAACTTTCTGTTAGTGCCATTAGTTTTAGAAAAATTATAAACTTTCTGTTAGTGCCATTAGTTTTCAAATTTGAATAGTTAAAATTTGAATTCTTTTAAATTTGTGTGAATCACAAGTTTGTGATTAAGCTTACTAAAACAATGAGCATAGATGCGCCTATAGAGAGAATTCAACCTAAATTCATAATAAATTTCTATGAATTTCAGAGAAATTCACTCTGATTTTAGGTCAAATTCCATGTATAAGGGCATCTATTTTCACTTTGAGAGGAGGTCAACAAGGCAGAGAGAGATGGGCTTATAAACCGGTGTGAGCGCCCTTCGGTTGGCGAGGTGGGACTAAACTCTGACTGCAAAGGACCAACCATTTAGTCCCGGTTTGTGGCACAAACCGAGACTAATGGTCATGGGCAATGGGCGAGGCGCATTGGTCCCTGTTCGTGCATGGAACTGGGACCAATGGCCCACGTGGCTGCCCTCTTCAGTGTTCTTGGTGAGAACATAGCTGACAAGGAGCGAACCGGGATTAATGGTATTACGAGGGCCGAAACATAAGACATTAAAGCAATGAACTCTGAAAAAGTTCAAAGTTTGCATGGTATCATAATTTCACCCATATAGCATGTGCATGTACAAAACGGACAATGGTATCATACTCGTCTATTATAAAGTTGGCATGGTATCATCATAATAGTTGCGGGAGAAAGTCTTCACTTTTTCTTCGCTTGTGTCATTTGCTTATTCCGCCGTAACCATGGATAATCTTCATCGTTTATCAGGACGCTTGGGTCAGCCTTGACTTTGAAGGGAGGAATTTCATGAAACTTTTCATAATCTTCAGACATGTCTGTCTTGCCCTCCACTCCCACGATGTCCCTTTTTCCTGAAAGAACTATGTGGCGCTTTAGCTCATCGTATGATGTATTCACTTCCTTATCTTTTCTTTTTCTGGGTTTGGTAGACATGTCCTTCACATAGATAACATGTGCCACATCATTGGCTACGACGAACGGTTCGTCAAGTGTACCCAAGATTTTTCAAATCCACTATTGTCATTCCGTACTGTGGGTCTACCTGTACCCCGCCTCCTGACAGATTGGCCCATTTGCACTTAAACAAAGGGACCTTAAAATCATGTCCGTAGTCAAGTTCCCATATGTCCACTATGTAACCATAATATGTGTCCTTTCCCCTCTCAGTTGCCGCATCAAAGAGGACACCGCTGTTTCGGTTGGTTCTCTTTTAATCTTGGGCAATCGTGTAAAATGTATTCCCATTTAACTCGTATCCTTTGTAAGTCGATACAGTCAAAGATGGTCCCCTGGACAACAAGTACAGCTCATCACAAACAGTCTTGTCACCTCTGAGTCATGTTTCCAACCAACTGCTAAAAGTCCTGATGTGTTCACATGTAATCCAGTCGTCGCACTGCTCCGGGTGTTTGAAGCGCAGACTGTTCTTGTGTTCATCGACAAAAGGGGTCACCAAGGTAGAGTTATGTAGAACCGTGTAGTGTGCTTGAGACCAAGAATATCCGTCCCTGCATATTATTGAGTCCCCTCCAAGCGTGCCTTTTCCAGTCAGTCTCCCCTCATACCGTGATTTAGGGAGACCTATCTTCTTAAGGCCAGGAATGAAGTCAACACAAAACCCAATGACATCCTCTGTTTGATGGCCCATGGAGATGCTTCCTTCTGGCCTAGCGTGGTTACGGACATATTTCTTTAAGACTCCTATGAACCTCTCAAAGGGGAACATATTGTGTAGAAATACGAGCCCCAGAATGACAATCTCGTCGACTAGATGAACTAGGACGTGAATCATGATATTGAAGAAGGATGGTGGGAACACCAGCTCGAAACTGACAGACATTGCGCCACATCACTCCTTAGCCTTGGTACGATTTCTAGATCGATCACCTTCTGAGAGATTGCATTGAGGAATGCACATAGCTTCACAATGGCTAATCAGACGTTTTCCTGTAGAAGCCCCCTCAATGCAACCGGAAGCAGTTGCGTCATAATCACGTGGCAGTCATGAGACTTCAGATTCTGGAACTTTTTCTCTGGCATATTTATTATTCCCTTTATATTCGACGAGAAGCCAGTCGGGACCTTCATACTTAGCAGGCATTCAAAGAAAATTTCTTTCTCTTCTTTCGTAAGAGCGTAGCTTGTAGGACCTTCATACAGCTTCGGAGGCATGCCGTCTTTTTCGTGCAAACGTTGTAGGTCCTCCCAAGCCTCTGGTGTATCTTTTGTCTTCCCATACACGTCCAAGAAGCCTAGCAGGTTCACGCAAAGGTTCTTCATCACGTGCATCACGTTGATTGAAGAGCAGACCTCTAGGTCTTTCCAGTAGGGTAGGTCCCAAAATATAGATTTCTTCTTCCACATGGGTGCGTGTCCCTCAGCGTCATTGGGAACAGCTAGTCCGCCGGGACCGTTTCCAAAGATAACGTTTAAATCATTGACCATAACAAGTACGTGATCACCGGTACGCATGGCGGGCTTCTTCCGGTGATCTGCCTCGCCTTTGAAATGCTTGCCTTTCTTTCTACATTGATGGTTGGTCAGAAGAAATCGATGATGGCGTAGGTACACATTCTTCCTGCATTTGTCTAGGTATATACTTTTAGTTTCATCTAAACAGTGCGAGCATGTGTGGTATCCCTTGTTTGTATGTCCTGAAAGGTTACTGAGAGCGGGCCAATCGTCGATGGTTACAAACAGCAATGCGTGCGGGTTAAATTCCTCCTGTTTGTGATCATCCCACGCACGTACACCATTCCATTCCACAGCTGTAAAAGTTCTTCAACTAATGGCCTTAGGTACACATCAATGTCGTTGCCGGGTTGCTTAGGGCCTTGGATGAGAACTGGCATCATAATGAACTTCCGCTTCATGCACATCCAAGGAGGAAGCTTATACATACATAGAGTCACGGGCCAGGAGCTGTGATTGCCGCTCTGTTCCCCGAAAGGATTAATGCCATCCGCGCTTAAACCAAACCATACGTTCCTTGGGTCACTTGCAAACTCAGCCCAGTACTTTCTCTCGATTTTTCTCCACTGCGACCCGTCGTGGTGCTCTCAACTTCCCGTCTTTCTTACGGTCCTCACTGTGCCATCACATCAACTTGGCATGCTCTTCGCTTACGAGCAGACGTTTCAACCGTGGTATTATAGGAGCAGACCACATCACCTTCGCAGGAACCCTCTTCCTGGGGAGCTCGCCTTCAACATCACCAGGGTCATCTCGTCTGATCTTATACCGCAATGCACCACATACCGGGCATGCGTTCAGATCCTTGTACGCACCGCGGTAGAGGATGCAGTCATTAGGGCATGCATGTATCTTCTGCACCTCCAATCCTAGAGGGCATACGATCTTCTTTGCTGCGTATGTACTGTCGGGCAATTCGTTATCCTTTGGAAGCTTCTTCTGCAATATTTTTAGTAGCTTGTCAAATCCTTTGTCAGGCACAACATTCTCTGCCTTCCACTGCAACAATTCCTGTACGGTACCGAGCTTTGTGTTGCCATCTTCGCAATTGGGGTACAACCCTTTTTTGTGATCCTCTAACATGCGATCGAACTTCAGCTTCTCCTTTTGACTTTCGCATTGCGTCCTTGCATCGACAATGCCCGGCGGAGATCATCATCATCGGGCACATCGTCTGGTTCCTCTTGATCTTCAAAGCATCTTCCCCGTTCTTGACATCACTTTGGGCACATCGTCTGGTTCCTCTTGATCTTCAGCAGCTTCCCCCGTTGCAGCATCACCGTATTCAGGGGCACATAGTTGTCATCGTCTTCTTCTTCTTCGTCGTCTTCCATCATAACCCCTATTTATCCGTGCCTCGTCCAAACATTATAGTGTGGCATGAAACCCTTGTAAAGCAGGTGGGTGTGAAGGATTTACCGGTCAGAGTAAGACTTCGTATTCCCACATTTAGGGCATGGACAATACATAAAACCATTCTGCTTGCTTGCCTCAGCCACTTCGAGAACATCATGCACGCCCTTAATGTACTCGGAGGTGTGTCTCTCACCGTACATCCATTGCCGGTTCATCTGCGTGCATTATATACAATTAAGTGTGTCAAAAACCATTACAGAACATCATGAATAGATAATTAATGACCAAATTAATAGAAGTTCATCATCACATTAAAACCAAAGTACATACATAGTTCTCATCTAACAACATATAGCTCTCCAGAGCATTTAATTAATTAAACCATACATTGAAACTATGTAAAACATTTCAATGCGAAAACAAATGCGATCATAATCGCAACCAAGGTAACAATTGATCCAACGACATAATGATACCAAGCCTCGGTATGAATGGCATATTTTCTAATATTTCAAATCTTCAAGTGCATTGCATCCATCTTGATCTTGTGATCATCGACGACATCCGCAACATGCAACTCTAATATCATCTTCTCCTCCTCAATTTTTTTCCTTCAAGAAATTGTTTTCTTCTTCAATTAAGTTTAACCTCTCGACAATAGGGTCGGTTGGAATTTCCGGTTCACATACCTCCTAGATAAATAAAATCTATGTCACGTTGGTCGGCATAATTTTCATAAACAATAAATGAACCAATAGTTATAAAGATAATATATAACACATCCGAATCATAGACAGGACGAGGGCCGACGGGGGCGGATACCAATACCATCGCACTATATAATAACAAGCAATAAGATATTAAGAAAATTAGACAAGTATCTATCTAAAGTAAGAATTTTTTCATTTCAGAAAGAAGATAAGAACAAGAGGCTCACCATGGTGGTGCCGGCGACGAGATCAGTGTGGGCGATCGACGGCGGTGAAGACGGGAATGGGACATGACGGGCTGCTAAACCTAGACAAATCTCGAGGAAAATGGAGCTTTGAGGTCGAGCTTCGAGAGGAGAAAGCTTAACTAGTGTGGCTCGGGCATTTCATCGAACACCTCATGTGCATAGGAGCTGAGCTAGAGCAACACAAAGCCCTCCCCTCGCCGTCCAAAGAAAAACAGAGCTCTGGAGTGCTCTGCTCGCGGGCGAGGGGTATATATAGGCACCTCATTGGTCCCGGTTCGTGGCATGAACCGGGACTAAAGGGCAGCCTGTGGTCCCGAATCAAGCCACCAACCGGGACCAATGGTGGTGGGCTAGGAGCGAGGCCCATTTGTCCCGGTTCATCCCACCAACCGGGACCAATGCCCCCACGAGGCCCGGCAGGCCTCTGGCCTCACGAACCGGGACGAATGGCCCCATGGGTCCCGGTTCTGGACTGAACCGGGACTAATGGGCTGACCCTGCCTGAACAAAAGCCCTCATTTCTACTAGTGCTTCAAAAGAAGAAGGCATGAAGGGAGTAAAACGAGGATAAGGAGAAGGATCCTCCCTAGGTTTGTGGTGCGGAGAATCATTGGCCTACCCAAATGTTTGAACTGCAATGGATGGAAAAATATCCTGGATAGAGTCACTACTGGAATCAGAGGATTTCCCATCAGCCCCTTCTTTCCCGTCTGCTAGCCAACGACAAAGGAAGTTACTGTCGTCTACTTCCAAAAAACTAACGACAAAGAACTGACCGATGACAAAGATCCTATTTGCCATCAGCCAATTCTTTGTCGTCTCCTAGTTGACGGCAAAGAGGTGGGTGGGGTCCAGTGGAGGCCAACGCTCTAACGGCCCACCCAACGACAAAGAGGTTACTACCTAACGGGTAACGACCCACCCCCACGCCTTCTCTCTCTCTCTTCTCTCTCTGCATCCATCTCTCTCCACCTCAACTCCCACCGCAGCCGCCGCCCTTGACCCCCACTGCCACCGCCGCCCGCCGCTTGTCGCGGCCACCCTGCCGCAGGCCGCCTCGCTTCCTCCCCTGTGGCGACTCTCCTGCACCGGGCGCCTCCTCCACCGCCCCCGCCTCCACTGTCCGCCCCCTCCCAAGCTCACCTCTTCTCCTCTTTTATATCTATTTTTATGCACTAGTAGAAAAGGGGGCAAAGGTCCAGGCCGGTTCAGCCCATTAGTCCCGGTTCAGTCCAGAACCGGGACCCATGGGGGCATTGGACCCGGTTCGTGAGCCCCGGGGGCCAGCCGGGCCACATGGGCCATTGGTCCCGGTTCGTCTGGACCTTTTGGTCCCGGTTGGTGGGACGAACCGGGACCAATGGGCCTCGCTCCTGGCCCACCACCATTGGTCCCGGTTGGTGGCTTGAACCGGGACCAAAGGCTGCCCTTTAGTCCCGGTTCATGCCACCAACCGGGACCAATGAGGTGCCTATATATACCCCCTCGCGTAAGAGCAGAGCACACTGCTCTGTTTTTTCTGGCCGCCGAGGGGGAGAGGGCTTGGTTGTGCTCTAGCTCAACTCCTATGCACATAAGGTGTTCGAATGGAATGCCCGATCCACACTACTTAAGCTTTCTCCTCTCCAAGCTTGAACTCCAAGCTCCATTTTCCTCAATATTTGTCTAGGTTTAGCGGTCCGTCGTTGTGACACTCCAAATTTTTTCCTTTGGTTTTCTTCAAAATTTTGTTGGATTTGAAGGAGGTCACCAAAACCCTTCCAAAAATCTCTATCAAAAGCTTTTTCCCTCTGGCAAATATTTTAGTTTTGCATCTCCTTCAACTCTGGTGTTTGGTTTTTAAATTTTTCCTCTGATTGCTCTCTCCTCAAGGATTCAAGAAAAAATTTTGAAGTTTATTTTTCTTTCAGAAAGAAACTCTAGGAGTTTTTCATCCTCTCCCACATTTGAGATCATTTATGGTTTGGCCATACACCACATGGTAAAATCTTCCCAAATATATCTCCTTCCACTTTGGGAAATCCAAACACTCTATCTCTACTAGTTCAACTCTCTTTTGAATTTTTATTTCAATTAATTCTCTCCCAAATCTTTTCTGTCTATTATTTTGAGCCTAGGTAATTTGCAAAGCAAGTACCTTAATGCATTTGAATTTTGACCTCAAACCAACTCCCTTGGAATCCTTGGTAGCCACAACCTAGAACTATCAAGATCCACTCCTCTTCTGTTCAAAAATTTCAAATTATAGTCCCTGCAAGTTTGGACCAGATTTGCCTAATTTGGTGAAATTCATATCTACACTACTCCAAAAATTCCACAAATATTCAGGCAGCCTCTAGATGCAATGAGAGGCCCCTCCACCAAAAACCAGCCCAAGGAAAAATCCCTACATGCCTAGATCATTACATCGAAAACCTTGCATGCACTAGTACTGTTCACTTTCGAGAAAATTCAGAAGTTCGGTCGATCTCCGTCGGTAACTTCAACACGAGTCCACAGTGCCCTTGGCACGTTGCTCGCAGCCTATCCCTCTTGTCCGGAGCTTCACACGAGCGTTTGGCGCGTTCCTGGCGTCGGTGGCGCCCTGGCCCGCCTGCGCCGGCGTGCTTTGCGGCGGCTGCACCACCGTAACGGGCGACAGGGGGCAAAACTGCGGCGCAACGCCGTTCGGCGCTGGCCAAGCGTCCTGGTGGCTCCGCGTGGACACCTCCTTGCCAGCGCACACATGCGGCACCGTCGCCGGGGCTTGGCACGCGCAGAGCGCGCTCTCTGCCGCCGACGGGCCGTGCGGCCGTTCCGTCGAGGGCAGACCGTAACCAGCCCTCCCGTGCTGAGTTGGACACGGGAACGGCTCCAACACTCCTCCTAGGCGATGCTCAAGCTCCTAAGCCGACCGTCCAGCCACAACGCCGCCGTAATCAACTCGCTGGACTTATCCGTTCACGGCAACCGACTCGGGCCGGCTATATATAGCACCCCGAGCTTGCTCTCGCCTCCGCACGACTCCACCACCTCACCAGACCCCGCCTAGCCACTGGAGGGGCCTCAAGGGGCCTTTCTTCCTCGACTCCGGCCACCTCCGTCCGCCTCGGGCTCCGGCATCGTTCTCTCCGGTGAGGACTCCTCCGCCGCCCTACTTTCGCCCGTAACCTCGTACCACCTCTAGTAGGATAACCCCCACCTCAATTTTGGCCCCGCAGCTCTCTCCGGCGAGATCCACGACCGTCCGAACCGCCGTCCGCCGGAGCAAGGGCCTCCATCGACGTGGTGCTCGCCGACGACCTCTGCCACCACCCACAGGCGCGGAAGGGCGCACTGATCACGAAGGTACACCCCGATCACCATACCTCGCCGTGGATCGCCGCCGGCAACCACCGCACCTCTCGGCGCCGTCACGCTTTGTTTTCCCTCGTTTGAAAAGTCAAAAATGACGGGTGGAGCCCCCCTGTCAGTTTCTCAGCCGTTTCTTTTAAACGAAACGTTATCTGGACTTTTCCGCAGAACCCCCTGGAAACTTTCTGTTTCATTACAGATGGGTCCTTGGACCAAAACTCTTATAACTTTTAATCAGAAAAGTATTTTTGATTGATTCTATTTCTGTCCTCTTTAAGATTTTGTCTAGTTTTTTATCAGATTTATTTGAAAAATATTTGGAGTAATTTTTGTGCACCTCACGGTATTTACGTTAGCGCGTATGTTTTCTTTATACCGTAGATACCGAAGGAGGTGACGGGACCGCAAACTTCACCGAGCTAGGCTCCGACTACTCTGAACCAGGCAAGCATGTTTGAACTTTTGATATGATGAGTGTTCTGGCAGGTTGCATTAAGTAGTTTCATGGCATGTTTGTGAGCATACCGATGAATGTTATTTTTCATGCAAAGTTGAGGCAAATGAGTTCGATAATCCATACGTGTTGGATGTGAATGTGCACGGCCATGTGTTGGCATGAGGATGGATAAGATGGCAGTGTTGTAGCATGCCAGTCTTATGCCATACTATTTGACTTCGGTCAACCCGTATCGATTCGGTTCCCATCCATTTCCCTTCCCGTACTACCACATGTTTCCGCAAGGGATATGGCTTAGTAAGTATCAAACCGCTTTCGGGTACACACCAAATGGAGAGGCCGTGATGATGGTTCCATGGCCTGGATTAAAGCCATCATCCGATCAGGGGCATGGGTGTTTCCGGTTGGGACCGAGAGGGGGCACCCCTTAGAGCGCGCGAATATAAATTTGATCCCATGCTATTCGAGATTGTGATCTCCCCGTCTCAAAAGTTTTTCTTGGACGACGTCTGGGGTGATTCCTGGCATCGTGAGGTAGGATGGGTGTGTACTGGTTAGTTGTGTTTCTTTCGAAATACCATAAACGGAACTAGTCATTCAGGACTACGGAAATCCATTGGCTGTGGATAATTTTAGTACAAACTCTGCAGAGTCATAAATCCTCGAATCATCTTATCCATGTCCAAGTTCTGTATTATGTTATCATGACAAGTGTCAGTTTTGGTGACAGATACTCCGGTGAATCACAAGAGTAGTAAGTCCGGTTAAATGTTTATTCCTGTGGATGGACTAACCCGTTTAAATTCATGTGTTGAATATTTATTATGAGTGCTATATATTTGTGATGAAAGCCCTTTCTGCGATGTCGCTCAGACGTCCGACTGCGGCATTGCTGTTACTTATTCTTATTATAAGCCCTTTCTGTGATGTCGCTCAGATGTCCGACTGCGGCATTGCTGTTACTTATTTTTATTATAAGTCCTTTCTGTGATGTAGCTCAGACGTCCGACTGCGGCATTGCCGTTACTTATTTTTCTTATAAGCCCTTTCTGTGATGTCGCTCAGACGTCGATCATGCATTGATGTTACTTATTTTTATTATAAGCCCTTTCTATGATGTCGCTCAGACGTCCGACTGCGGCGCGCATGCATTTTTATTTCAATATAAGCCCTTTATGAGGTGTCGCTCAGACGCCCGACTATGGCAATATCTTGCTTATTTATTCACCTTTCGAGGCGTCGCTTCAGACACCCGATCATTTTTAAGTTTGCCTTCTTGGGTTTTCGAGCGGAATACCGCCGACTCCCATTTGAATTATTTTCCTATACTGCTTCAATTGAGCATTGTTAAGATTAACTATGTCGCATTCATGCTTCCATTTGTTGTATCTTTTGTCCGAACTATCTTGCGAGTACTTTCATAGTACTCACCTGGCTTGTTGATTTGGCCAGATCTTGTGAAGGCGATCTCTTGGATGAAGAGTTCGATAGCGAGTCCGACGCCTAGAGGAATCCCAGTCAGTCTCATACGACCCCTGGATTAGTCCTTGTAAATATCCGCTTCCGCTACCCAAATAAATTCATCGAGCCTCACCTCAACGCTCGATGAGCCGCCAGTGCAGTAGACTTATTAACCACCCCACTGTGTTTATTCCACTAACCACGCATACTCCAAGTCAGTAGTATTTCCACCCTAGACCTTGTGCCATATCCGCCATCATGTATAATTATTGGCGTGTTGTAATAATTGGTTGGGCATCTTTAGTCCGACCCTTGTAATATTGTAATGCTACTGGTTTCTTGTATCCAAGTTTTGTCTACCGATATGGAGGATTTATCCTCATATTGGATTTCATGGGTCGGTTGTTCAATAAATATTTTTATTGAAAATCCGGTCGTGACAAGCTTGGTACCAGAGCCAAAGTTGATCTGTAGGAAGCCACTAGGTGAGATCGCTAATCGGTTATTAGCATAATAGAGCTAGTTATTTTTTTTCAATCAGAGACAATTTACGGCTGATACGGCATAAATTTATGATTTGACTACTCAGGATTTTTGCCTACTTTTGTAGATGGCCAGCAACGATCGCGAGTCTCGGATGTTCGCCAACATGCCCAATGGGTTTGTCAAGCTTCTCTCCTTCATCGTCCAAGTCGCGATGGGGCCAGATGTGCGCCAGTCTTTCTCTCTCTCTCAAAGACAAGGTCAATGACCGTCTAACCATGCACCAAGCCGCGGTGGAATTCAAGAGAGGACGAGTTGAGCGTTACCGGTTCGTGGGGAGAGCCATGACCACAGAGAAGCACGCACTACAGATGGCAGCCCGTGAGGCAATAGCCCGTCTCAGGGATATCCTGCCTTCAATGAAGACTCGTCGCTACCGCTACCTGCCATGTCACGTGCCATACACCTGCCACTACGCGTTCTCTTGCCCCAGAGGAGAACGGGACGAAGCTTTTGAGATGCTCATCGAGTATCTCCGGGCTTTGGAGGCAGCCTTCGACAACCTGGTGGACGACTTTGTAGCTGCCCGCATGGACTCAGTCCATGGCTGTGCCGCCAACAGGAGGGAGCTCCTGCGTGCTGCACCGCCACTGACTTTCGTCTCGTCATCAGCATCATTCGCTCCTACTGCTCGCACCGCTACTCGTCGACTACCTACCACGGAGGAATTCAACCATGTCATTGCACCTACTCCGGTTCGTTCTGCACCACCCCTCGTGCCCGCTCAGATTCGAGTTGTCCCACACAGGGCACCTGCTCCACCAACTCCGTGCAGCACCTCTCGTCTGGAGCCTATCTCCGAAGAGGAGGTTGAGTCCCCAGCCTCTCTACGCCTCACCCTTGGCAGGCCAAGGAAATCCTTACCATCTCCGACTAAATGCGGCTTAGCCGCCATGCGATGTACCGACTTGTACGATATGTTTATATGTAAATAGGCTGTCAGAAGTACTTTGTTTGCGCATCATGTAGGATCTGGAGGAGTGCACTAGACTAAATAACATGTCAGGATTTATGTACGCATATCCTGAGTGATGTATTGTATAATTACTGCTTGCGTGTAAGATATGTAATGAGCAGTCCTTCTCCATGCGCAATCGACTTGTTTCTTAAAAAAAATCTTGGGCTTTTAATTTATTTGCCATCCTTATGCGTTTATGGACTTAATTTTTGCGACTTTTCCACTTTCTTATGAGTGTTTCAAAATATATCCCCAGAGTAAATTATGTCTCGTCCTTGGACGCGCTCCATGCCAACTCCGACAGAGGAAAATTATGGCACACCCCGTGCAAAAATTTCACACAGGGACAGACAAGTCAACAGGACAGTGAAACGGCACTTTCCCAGATGTGCCGTCTTTATGAACAAAGTCAGCAGCAACATCAGGAAATACTGAACCAACTCATCAATATGGGGAATCACCGCGGACAGTATCAGAAGCAATCCAAGTTATCCGAGCTACAGAAGACGCGTCCCCAAACATTTTCTCACACTGACAAACCACTAGAAGCCGAGGACTGGCTTCGAGACATGGAGAGAAAATTAATTATCGCCGGGTGTTCAGACCTTGAGAAAGTTCTTTATGCTCCACACTATCTCACTAGAGCAGCCGCATCGTGGTGGGAAAATTTCCTACACATGCACCACAACGAAAATAATATATCTTGGGAGGAATTTAAAGAAGGTTTTCATGGGGCACATATTCCTAAGAGTCTGATGAAGATCAAAAAGAGAGAATTTGATGACCTCAAGCAAAGAACAATGACAGTGTCCGAATATAACAGTCAGTTTACCCTGCTGTCTCGCTACACCAATGAGGAACGAATGTCAGAAAACAAAAATATGGAGAAGTTCCTAGACGGACTGACACCCGCGCTTAAATGCCAGTTGGTCGTACACACATTTCCAGATTTTAAGACGCTGGTAGATAAGGCCATTACCTTGGAAAATGAGAGACGCAGCTTAGAAGATTTCCGCAAACGTAAGAGGGACCAGTCTAAACAGACCCGCAACCACCGCAGCAAGACAGACGTTCAGAAAAACTGGACACCTAAACCCACGACGAACGTCTCACGCCCAATCAAGAATTTCCACGCAAGGGACAAGGAGTTCACATACCGCCCAGGCATTACCTGTTACGCTTGTGGAGAAGAAGGGCACTATGCCAAGCAGTGCCCCAAGCCAAGGAACTCGGCCCCAAAGCCGAACAACGGAGGCAATAATTCGGCACCAAAGCGCAACAATTACAACCCGAATAACAACCACAGGAAGGGTCATCCGAACCACGTGACCAAAGAGGAAGAACAAAATGCCCCAGATATCGTACTCGGTACATTTCCTGTCAACACAATACCTGCCATGGTTTTGTTTGATTCTGGAGCTTCTCACTCGTTCGTTTCGAAAAGTTTTGCTTTGCAAAATAATTTTTCGATGCTTCCCTTGGGAAAATCTATGATCGTCAAGTCCCCTGGAATCAAGCAAGTTACCCAGAATTATTGCCAGCATGTGGTTATCGAGTTTGAAGGATTGAAGTTCCACGCAAATCTTATCGTATTGGAAAATAAAGGACTGGATGTCATCTTAGGGATGGATTGGTTAACCACCAACAAAGGTTTTATTGACTGCTTCAACAGGACCGTAATTCTCACCCATCACCACGGGAAGACCATAAAGGTTTCAGCCAAGGAAAGAAAAATATGCCGGCAACCGAGATTGAACAAGGTAGATATTTCTGAATTGAGCAAAGTGCCAGTGGTGTGTGAGTTTCCAGATGTATTCTCCGAAGAACTACCACGCATGCCACCAGATAGAGAGATTGAATTCAGCATTGAGCTAGCACCCGGAACCGCCCCCATTTACAAGAAACCATACAGAATGGCACCATCCGAATTGGTGGAACTGAAGAAGCAAATAAAGGAACTGTTGGAAAAAGGGTACATACGAGCCAGTTCCTCACCTTGGGGTTCACCAATTTTATTCGCCGAAAAGAAGGATGGAACACTGAGATTATGCATAGACTATCGAGCGCTAAACATGGTCACAATCAAGAACAAATATCCGATGCCACGAATAAATGATTTATTCAATCAACTCGCTAAGGCCAAGGTGTTCTCAAAGATTGACTTGAGATCGGGATATCATCAACTGAAAGTACGAACCGAGGATATTCCCAAGACCGCTTTCACCTCCGGACACGGATTGTACGAGTTCACCGTGATGCCATTCGGACTAACAAACGCCTCAAGATATTTTGATCACCTCATGAACAAAGTATTCATGAAGTTTATGGATAAGTTTGTTGTGGTATTTATCGATGATATTCTGTATACTCCAAAACACCGTAAGAACACTGAACATCTCCAGATTGTACTAGGAGAACTCAGAAACATCATTGTACGCTAAATTCAGCAAGTGTGAATTTTGGATAAAGCAAGTAGGTTTTCCGGGCCACGCGTCGACTCAAGAAGGTATCGCCAGAGACCCGAAAAAGTCAAGGTCGTACTTATCGAAGCCGCCAGCCAATGACGGATTTGATGTACGAAGTTTCTTGGGTATGGCAGGATACTACCGAAGATTTATTGAAGGATTCTCCACCATAGCAAAGCCAATGACACAACTACTCAAGAAAGACAAGAAGTTTGAATGGACGGAAGCTTGCGAGAAAAGTTTCCAAGAACTGAAGAGGAAACTGACGACAAGACCTGCATTTAATTGTGCCGATATACACAAAAATTTTGAGGTATTTTGTGACGCATCTCGAAAGGGCCTCGGGTGCGTATTGATGCAAGAGGGCAAGGTTGTCGCATATGTTTCGCATAACTTCGCAAGCATGAGGAAAATTACCCTACCCATGACCTGGAATTAGCAGCAGTTATTCATGCACTCAAGGAATGGAGACACTTTTTACTTGGTAATCATTGTGAAATATACACAGACCACAAAAGCCTCAAGTATATTTTCACACAACCAGAATTAAATTTACGGCAGCGACACTGGTTGGAATTAGTAAAGGATTATGATGTTGGGATCCACTACCACCCGGGCAAGGCAAATGTTGTAGCAGATGCTCGAGTCGGAACCCCTCCGGACAACGATTTACATGCCTGACTTAAGACCTGAATTCCAGCAGGAATTCGCAAAGCTCAACCTGATGGTGGTCACCGAAGGCAGTGTGTCAAACTTAGAAGTACAACCTACCCTGATAGAGAAGGTTAAAGAGGCTCAACGTGGACACCCCATCATTGAAGGCATAAAACGGAAGATGAAGTTGGGCAAGGCCTCGGAATTCATTATTGATGAGCAAGGAATATTGTGGTACGGGAATAGGCTTTGCGTACCAAATATCCATGACCTTAAACAGCAAATCCTGGCTGAAGGCCACACCGCTCCATATTCAATCCATCCTGGAGGAACAAAAATGTACAAAGATCTTCAGGAAACATTTTGGTGGCATGGTATAAAAAGAGACATAGCCATGTTTATTGCATGTTGTGACTCTTATCAACGCATCAAGGCCGAGCACCAGAAACCGGCCGGACTATTGCAATCGAATAAGATACCCGAGTGGAAATGGGACGAGATTGGAATGGATTTTATCGTTGGACTACCTCGGTCGCGACACGGACATGATGCCATATGGGTAATCACAGATAGACTGACTAAAGTAGCTCACTTCATCCCCGTGAGGACAACACACACCACTCAGAAGCTTGCTAGGCTCTACCTCTCCCGTATCGTTTGCCTACATGGAGTCCCAAAGAAAATAATCTCGGACAGAGGCACTCAATTTGTCTCCCAGTTTTGGGATCACTTACAACAAGCTCTGGGAACTCAGCTGGCATTCAAGACTGCATACCATCCCTGCATGTATGGGCAGACTGAGCGAGTAAACCAGATTCTACAAGATATGCTGAGAGCATGTGTCCTCACCTATGGGACCAGTTGGGTGGAGAGCTTACCATACGCAGAATTCGCATATAACAACAGCTATCAGTCCAGCCTGCAAATGGCACCATTTGAAGCTCAGACGATTTAATATGTCGCACTCGCTAAATTGGTCGGAAACCGGAGATACCATATCTTCGGCCTAGACCTGCTCAAAGAGGCTGAAGATAAAGTCAAGGTAATTAAGGACCGACTCAAGACAGCCCAAAGTCGACAAAAGAGTTATTACGATCAGAAGCATCGTGGAGTCCATTTTGAACCCGATGAATTTGTGTACCTACGAGTATCACCCATGAGGGGCCTGCACCGATTCAAGATTAAAGGGAAGCTAGCACCAAGATTCATCGGACCTTTCTGCATAGTAGCACGAAGGGGCACGGTGGCCTACTAGCTAGACATACCCGAAGAATTATGCGACATCCACGACGTATTCCACGTCTCCCAATTGAGGAAGTGCGTAAGCAACCCAGAGAAACATGTACCCCATAAAAACATTGACGTGCAACCAGACCTTACGTATCGGGAGCATCCGATAAAAATCTTGGAAGAATCAGAAAGGAGGACACGACAGAAAACCATCAAGTTCTTCAAAGTTTAGTGGAGCAACCACACCGAGAGTGAAGCCACTTGGGAAAGAGAGGATTTCCTTCGAGCGGAGCACCCACAATTATTTGAGGATCAACTGGAATCTCAGGGACGAGATTTTTCCTAAGGCGGTAGGTGTTGTGACACTGCAAAATTTTTCCTTTGGTTTTCTTCAAAATTTTGTTGGATTTGAAGGAGGTCACCAAAACCCTTCCAAAAATCTCTATCAAAAGCTTTTTCCCTCTGGCAAATATTTTAGTTTTGCATCTCCTTCAAATCTGGTGTTTGGTTTTTAAATTTTTCCTCTGATTGCTCTCTCCTCAAGGATTCAAGAAAAAATTTTGAAGTTTATTTTTCTTTCAAAAAGAAACTCTAGGAGTTTTTCATCCTCTCCCACATTTGATTTCATTTATGGTTTGGCCATACACCACATGGTAAAATCTTCCCAAATATATCTCCTTCCACTTTGGGAAATCCAAACACTCTATCTCTACTAGTTCAACTCTCTTCTGAATTTTTATTTCAATTAATTCTCTCCCAAATCTTTTCTGTCTATTATTTTGAGCCTAGGTAATTTGCAAAGCAAGTACCTTAATGCATTTGAATTTTGATCTCAAACCAACTCCCTTGGATAGTCCTTGGTACCCACAACCTAGAACTATCAAGATCCACTCCTCTTCTGTTCAAAAATTTCAAATTATAGTCCCTGCAAGTTTGGACCAGATTTGCCAAATTTGGTGAAATTCATATCTACACTACTCCAAAAATTCCACAAATATTCAGGCAGCCTTTAGATGCAATGAGAGGCCCCTCCACCAAAAACCAGCCCAAGGAAAAATCCCAACATGCCTAGATCATTCTGTCGAAAACCTTGCATGCACTAGTACTGTTCACTTTCAGAAAATTCAGAAGTTCAGTGTCGATCTCCGTCAGTAACTTTAGTCACGAGTCCACAGTGCCCTTGGCACGTTGCTCGCAGCCTATCCCTCTTGTCCGGAGCTTCACCACGGCGTTTACGCGTTCTGGCGTCGGTGGCGCCTGCCCGCCTGGCGTGCTTTTGGCGGGCTACTGCACCACCGTAACGGGCGGGGGCAAAACTGCGGCGCAACACCGTTCGGCGCCGCCTAAGCGTCTGGTGGCTCCAGCGTGGCCACCTCCTTGCCACGCATGCGACACGTCGCCGTGGCTTAACACGTAAAAGCGCTCTCTGCCGCCCGACAGGCTGTCGCGGCCGTTCCGTCGAGGGCAGACCGTAACCAGCCCTCCCGTGCTGAGTTGGACACGGGAACGGCTCCAACACTCCTCCTAGGCGATGCTCAAGCTCCTAAGCCGACCATCCAGCCACAGCGCCGCCGTAATCAACTCGCCGGACTTATCCGTTCAAGGCAACCGACTCGGGCCGGCTATATATAGCACCCCGAGCTTGCTCTCGCCTCCGGACGACTCCACCACCTCACCAGACCCCGCCTAGCCACTGGAGGGGCCTCGAGGGGCCTTTCTTCCTCGACTCCGGCCACCTTCGTCCGCCTCGGGCTCCGGCATCGTTCTCTCCGGTGAGGACTCCTCCGCCGCCCTACTTTCGCCCGTAGCCTCGTACCACCTCTAGTAGGATAACCCCCACCTCAATTTTGGCCACGCAGCTCTCTCCGGCGAGATCCACGACCGTCCGAACCGCCGTCCGCCGGATCAAGGGCCGCCGTCGACCTGGTGCTCACCGACGACCTCTGCCACCACCCACAGGCGCGGAAGGGCGCACTGGTCACGAAGGTACACCCCGATCACCATACCTCGCCGTGGATCGCCGCCGGCGACCACCGCACCTCTCGGCACCGTCAGGCTCAGGCGCTTGAAAATTCAAACCTGACGGGTGGAGCCCGCCTGGGCCTCTCAGCCATTTCTTTTAAACGAAACGTTATCTGGACTTTTCCGCAGAACCCCCTGGAAACTTTTTGTTTCATTACAGATGGGTCCTTGGACCAAAACTCTTATAACTTTTAATCAGAAAAGTATTTTTGATTGATTCTTTTTCTGTCCTCTTTAAGATTTTGTCTAGTTTGTTATCAGATTTATTTGAAAAATATTTGGAGTAATTTTTGTGCACCTCACGGTATTTACGTTAGCGCGTATAATTTTTGTGCACCTCACGGTATTGACGGGACCGCAAACTTCACCGAGCTAGGCTCCGACTACTCTGAACCAGGCAAGCATGTTTGAACTTTTGATATGATGAGTGTTCTGGCAGGTTTGCATTAAGTAGTTTCATGGCATGTTTGTGAGCATACCGATGAATGTTATTTTTCATGCAAAGTTGAGGCAAGTGAGTTCGATAATCCAAACGTGATGGATGTGAATGTGCACGGCCATGTGTTGGCATGAGGATGGATAAGATGGCAGTGTTGTAGCATGCCAGTCTTATGCCATACTATTTGACTTCAGTGTCAACCCGTCGATTCGGTTCCCATCCATTTCCCTTCCCGTACTACCACATGTTTCCGCAAGGGATATGGCTTAGTAAGTATCAAACCGCTTTACTGGTACACACCAAATGGAGAGGCCGTGATGATGGTTCCATGGCCCTGGATTAAAGCCAGTCATCTGATCAGGGGGCATGGGTGTTTCCGGTTGGGACCGAGAGGGGGGCACCCCTTAGAGCGCCGCTGAATATAAATTTGATCCCATGCTATTCGAGATTGTGATCTCCCGTCTCAAAAGTTTTTCTTGGACGACGTCTGGGGTGATTCCTGGCATCGTGAGGTAGGATGGGTGTGTACTGGTTAGCTGTGTTTCTTCCGAAATACCATAAACGGAACTAGTCATTCAGGACTACGGAAATCCGTTGGCTGCGTATAATTTTAGTACAAACTCTGCAGTCATAAATCCTCGAATCATCTTATCCATGTCCAAGTTCTGTATTATCTTATCCTGACAAGTGTCAGTTTTGGTGACAGATACGCCGGTGAATCACAAGAGTACTAAGTCCGGTTAAATGTTTATTCCTGTGGATGGACTAACCCGTTTAAATTCATGTGTTGAATATTTATTATGAGTGCTATATCTTTGTGATGAAAGCCCTTCGTGATGTCGCTCAGACGTCCGATCGCGGCATTGCTGTTACTTATTCTTATTATAAGCCCTTTTGTGATGTCGCCGATGTCCGATCGCGGCATTGCTGTTACTTATTTTTATTATAAGCCCTTTCTGTGATGTCGCTCAGACGTCCGACTGCGGCATTGCCATTACTTATTTTTCTTATAAGCCCTTTCTGTGATGTCGCTCAGACTTCCGACTGCGGCATTGATGTTACTTATTTTTATTATAATCCCATTCTGTTATGTCGCTCATACGTCCGACTGCGGCGCACATGCATTTTGATTTCAATATAAGCCCTTTATGAGGTGTCGCTCAGACGCCCGACTGTGGCAATATCTTGCTTATTTATTCACCTTTCAAGGCGTAGCTTCAGACACCCGATCGTTTTTAAGTTTGCCTTCTTGGGTTTTTGAGCGGACTACCGCCGACTCCCATTTTAATTATTTTCCTATACTGCTTTAACTGAGCATTGTTAAGATTAACTATGTCGCATTTATGCTTCCATTTGTTGTATCTTTTGTCCGAACTGTCTTGCGAGTACTTTCATAGTACTCACCTGACTTGTTGATTTGGCCAGATGCTGACGAAGGCGATCTCTTGGATGAAGAGTTCGATAGCGAGTCCGACGCCTAGAGGAATCCCAGTCAGTCTCGTGTGACCCCTGGATTAGTCCTTGTAAATATCCGCTTCCGCTACCCAAATAAATTCATCGAGCCTCACCTCGACGCTCGATGAGCCGCCAATGCAGTAGACTTATTAACCACCCCACTGTGTTATTCCACCAACCACGCATACTCCAAGTCAGTAGTATTTCCTCCCTAGACCTTGTGCCATATCCGCCATCATGTATAATTATTGGCGTGTTGTAATAATTGGTTGGGCATCTTTAGTTCGACCCTTGTAATATTGTAATGCTACTGGCTTCTTGTATCCAAGTTTTGTCTACCGATATGGAGGATTTATCCTCATATTGGATTTCATGGGTCGGTTGTTCAATAAATATTTTTATTGAAAATCCGGTCATGACAGTCATGCCCCGTCCCCGTCTTCACCGCCGTCGATCACCGCGCCGATCTCATCGCCGGCACCACCGTGGTGAGCCTCTTGTTCTTATCTTCTTTCTGAAATGAAAAATATTCTTACTTGTATGTTTAGATAGATACTTGTATTATTTTCTTACTTTTATTATTGCATCTTATATAGTGAGATGGTTTTGGTATCCGCACACGCCGGCCCTCGTCCTGTCTATGATTCGGATGTGGTATATATTTTCTTTATAACTATTAGTTCATTTATTGTTTATGAAAATTATGCCGACCAACGTGACATAGATTTTATTTATCTAGGAGGTATGTGAACCGGAAATTCCAGCCGACCCTATTGTCGAGAGGTTAAATTTAGTTGAAGAAGAAAACAATTTCTTGAAGGAAAAAAATTGAGGAGTAGAAGATGATATTGGAGTTGCATGTTGCGGATGTCGTCGATGATCACAAGATCAAGATGGTTGCAATGCGCTTGAAGATTAGAAAGATTAGAAAATATGCCATTCATACCGAGGCTTGGTATCATTATGCCGTTGGATCAATTGTTACCTTGGTTGCGATTATGATCGCATTTGTTTTCGCATTGAAATGTTTTACATAGTTTCAATGTATGGTTTAATTCATTAGATGCTCTGGAGAGCTATATGTTGTTAGATGAGAACTATGTATGTACTTTGTTTTAATGTGATGATGAACTTCTATTAATTTGGTCACTTATTTATCTATTCATGATGTTCTGTAATGGTTTTTGACACACTTAATTATGTATAATGCACGCAGATGAACCGGCAATGGATGTACGGTGACAAACACACCTCCGAGTACATTAAGGGCGTGCATGAGTTTCTCAAAGCGGTTGAGGCAAACAAGTAGAATGGTTTTATGTGTTGTCCATGCATTAAATGTGGGAATACGATGTCTTACTCTAACCGGAAAATCCTTCACACCCACCTGCTTTACAAGGGTTTCATGCCACACTATAATGTTTGGACGAGGCACGGAGAAATAGGGGTTATGATGGAAGACGGCGAAGAAGAAGAGTACGATGACAACTATGTGCCCCCTGAATACGGTGATGCTGCCACGGGGGGAGCTGGTGAAGATCAAGAGGAACCAGACGATGTGCCCAATGATGCTGCAACGGGTGAAGCTGGTGAAGATCAAGAGGAACCAGACGATGTGCCCGATGATGATGATCTCCGCCGGGTCATTGTCGATGCAAGGACGCAATGCGAAAGTCAAGAGGAGAAGCTGAAGTTCGATCGCATGTTAGAGGATCACAAAAAAGGGTTGTACCCCAATTGCGAAGATGGCAACACAAAGCTCGGTACCGTACAGGAATTGCTGCAGTGGAAGGCAGAGAATGATGTGCCTGACAAAGGATTTGAGAAGCTACTGAAAATATTGAAGAAGAAGCTTCCAAAAGATAACGAATTGCCGGACAGTACATATGCAACGAAGAAGGTCGTATGCCCTCTAGGATTGGAGGTGCAGAAGATACATGCATGCCCTAATGACTGCATCCTCTACCGTGGTGCATACAAGGATCTGAACGAATCCCGGTATGCGGTGCATTGCAGTATAAGATCGCATTTAGATGACCATGGTGATGTTGACGGCGAGCCCCCTGTGAAGAGGCTTCCTGCGAAGGTGATGTGGTATGCTCCTATAATACCATGGTTGAAACGTCTGCTCGTAAACAGAGAGCATGCCAAGTTGATGCGATGGCACAGTGAGGACCGTAAGAAAGACGGAAGTTGAGAGCACCACGACGGGTCGCAGTGGAGAAAAATCGAGAGAAAGTACTGGGATGAGTTTGCAAAGGACCCAAGGAACGTATGGTATGCTTTAAGCGCGGATGGCATTAATCCTTTCGGGGAGTAGAGCAGCAATCACAGCACCTGACCCGTGACTCTATGTATGTATAACCTTCCTCCTTGGATGTGCATGAAGCGGAAGTTCATTATGATGCCAGTTCTCATCCAAGGCCCTAAGCAACCCGACAACGACATTGATGTGTACCTAAGGCCATTAGTTGAAGAACTTTTACAGTTGTGGAATGGAAACAGTGTACGTACGTGGGATGAGCACAAACAGGAGGAATTTTACCTAAGGCATTGCTGTTCGTGACCATCAACGATTGGCCCGCTCTCAGTAACCTTTCAGGACAGATAAACAAGGGATACCACGCATGCACGCACTATTTAGATGACACTGAAAGTATATACCTGGGAAGCTGCAGGAAGAATGTGTACCTGGGCCATCGTCGATTTCTTCCGACCAACCATCAATGTCGAAAGAAAGGCAAGCATTTCAAAGGCGAGGCAGATCACCGGAAGAAGCCCGCCATGCGTACCGGTGATCACGTAGTTGATATGGTCAATGATTTACACGTAATCTTTGGAAAGGGTCCCGGCGGACTAGTTGTTCCGAATGATGCTGAGAAACACACACCCATGTGGAAGAAGAAATATATATTTTTGGACCTACCCTACTGGAAAGACCTAGAGGTCCGGTCTTCGATCGATGTGATGCACGTGACGAAGAACCTTTGCATGAACCTACTAGGCTTCTTGGGCGTGTATGGGAAGACAAAAGATACACCTGAGGCACGGGAGGACCTGCAACGCTTGCACGAAAAAGACGGCATGCCTCCGAAGCACTATGAAGGTCCTGCCACCTACGCTCTTACGAAGAAGAGAAAGAAATCTTCTTTGAATGCCTGCTCAAGATGAAGGTCCCGACCGCTTCTCGTCGAATATAAAGGGAATAATAAATATGCCAGAGAAAAAGTTCCAGAACCTAAAGTCTCACGATCGCCACGTGATTATGACGCAATCGCTTCCGGTTGCATTGATGGGCCTTCTACCGAAAACGTCCGATTAGCCATTGTGAAGCTATGTGCATTCCTCAATGCAATATCTCGTAAGGTGATCGATCCGTAAATCGCATCAACGCTTAAGGAGTGATGTGGCGCCATGTCTTGTCGGGCCGAGCTGGTGTTCCCACCATCCTTCTTCATTATCATGACGCACGCCCTAGTTCATCTAGTCGACGAGATTGTTGTTCTGGCCCCATATTTCTACACAATATGTTCCCCTTTGAGAGGTTCATGGGAGTCCTAAAGAAATATGTCCGTAACCGCGCTAGGCTAGAAGGAAGCATCTCCATGGGCCATCAAACAGAGGATGTCATCGGGTTTTGTGTTGACTTCATTCCTGGCCTTAAGAAGATAAGTCTCCCTAAATCATGCGGTATGAGGGGAGACCGACCGAAAAGGCACGCTTGAGGGGACTCAATAATATGCAGGGACGGATATTGTTGGTCTCAAGCACACTACACAGTTCTACAGAACTCTACCTTGGTGACCCCGTATGTCGATGAACACAAGAACAGTCTGCGCTCCAAACACTCGGAGTAGTGCGACGACTGAATTACTTGTAAACACATCAGGACTTTCAGTAGTTGGTTGGAAACACGTCTCAGAGGTGGGAAGACTGTTTGTGATGAGCTGTACTTGTTGTCTAGGGGACCATCTTTGACTGTATTGACTTACAAAGGATACGAGATAAATGGGAATACATTTTACACGATTGAACAAGATCAAAAGAGCACCAACCAAAATAGCGGTGTCCGCTTTGATGCAGCAACCGAGAGGGGAAAGGACACATATTATGGTTACATAGTGGACATATGGGAACTTGACTACGGACATGATTTTAAGGTCCCTTTGTTTAAGTGCAAATGGGCCAATCTATCAGGAGGCGGGGTACAAGTAGACCCATAGTACAGAATGACAACAGTGGATCTGAAAAATCTTGGGTACACTGACGAACCATTCGTCCTAGCCAATGATGTGGCACAGGTTATCTATGTGAAGGACATGTCTACCAGACCGAGAAAAAGAAAAGATAAGCAAGCGAATACATCATATGATGAGCCAAAGCGCCACATAGTTCTTTCGTGAAAAAGGGACATCGTGGGATTGGAGGGCAAGATGCATATGTCTGAAGATTATCAAAAGTTTCATGAAATTCCTCCCTTCAAAGTCAAGGCTGACCCAAGCATCCTGATAAACGATGAAGATTATCCATGGTTACTACGCAATAAGCAAATGACACAAGCGAAGAAAAAGTGAAGACTTTCTCTCGCAACTATTATGATGATACCATGCCAACTTTGTAATGCATTTGAGTATGATACCATTGTCCGTTTTGTACATGCACATGCTATGTGGGTGAAATTATGATACCATGCCAACTTTCAACTTTTTCAGAGTTCATTTGAAATTCTTTAATGTCTTATGGTTCGGCCCTCGTAATACCATTAATCCCGGTTCACTCCTTGTCAACTATGTTCTCACCAAGAACACTCTCAAGAGGGCAGCCATGTGGGCCATTGGTCCCGGTTCGTCTGGACCTTTTGATCCCAGTTCCACGCACGAACTGGGACCAATGCGCCTCGCCCCTGGCCCATGACCATTAGTCCCGGTTTGTGCCTCAAACCGGGACAAAGGGTTGGTCCTCGTTGCGCTCAGAGTTTAGTCCCACCTCGCCAACCGAAGGGCGCTCACACCGGTTTATAAGCCCATCCCTCTCTGCCTTGTTGAGCTCCTCTCAAAGTGAAAATAGATGCCCCTATACAGGGAATTTGACCTAAATTCATAGTGAATTTCTCTGAAATTCATAGAAATTTATTATGAACTTAGGTTGAATTTTCTCTATAGGCGCATCTATGTTCATTTTTTTAGTAAAGTTAATCAAACTTGTGATTCACACAAATTTCAAACAATTCAAATTTTAACTATTCAAATTTGAAAACTAATGGCACTAACAAAAAATTTATAATTTTTCTAAAACTAATGGCACTAACAGAAAGTTTATAATTTTGCTGACCTAAAGGCAAAAATAATTAAAAAATAAAGAAACAAACAAAAGAAAATAAATAATGCAGAAAACAAAACAAAAAAAACTGGAAACAAAATAAAAAGAGCAACAATAGGTATTTTGTTGTAAGTAGAAACAAAATAAAATAAATAAAGCAACAAAGAAAACAAAAACAAATAAAGTGTTTTCAAATTTGAAAACTAATGTCACTAACAGAAAGTTAATAATTTTTCTAAAACTAAAAGCATAAAAGAATTAAAAATAAAGCAAAAAACAATAGAAAATAAATAATGCTGAAAACAAAACAAAAAAGCTGGAAGAAAAATAAAAATAGCAACATTAAATATTTTGTTGTAAGTAGAAACAAAATAAAATAAATAAAGCAAGAAATAAACCAAAAAAACAAAAAAAGTGTTTTCAAATTTGAAAAGTAATGGCACTAACAGAATGTTTATAATTTTTCTAAAACTAAAAGAAAAAGGAATTAAAAATAAAGCAAAAAACAAAAGAAAATAAATAATGCAGAAAACAAAACAAAAAATGGGAAAAAATAAAAATAGCAACAATAAGTAAAGAAAACAAAAAACAAAAAGTGCCTCCCATCGGGCCCCACGGCCCGAATACGACTAGAAACCCTACCATGGGCCAGGATTCAGGCCCGCAGAAGGCCCAGCAGGCCCACAGGCAAAGCAGTGTCAAATTAGGCCCATAGGCCTGCAGTTCAGAGGAGTTTGAGAGAGAGGAGGTAGCAGTGGTTATAAGCAGGTGGTCGACGCTCTCAACTAGCGAGGTGGGACTAAACTCCCACCACCACGCCGCTGTGCAAGGCCATTGGTCCCGGTTGGTGGCACGAACCGGGACTATCGTTACCTTTGTCTCGGTTTGTGGCACCTACGGGACCATCGTACTTTAGTCCTGGTTGGTGCCACCAACCGGGACCAAAGGCCGCTGCTTCCCGCCCTTTGGGTTGCTGAAAAGAGGCCTTTGGTCCCGGTTGGTGGCACCAAACGGGCCTAAAGGGGGGGATTTTTCCCGGTTGGGGCCACGAACCGACCAAAGGCCCTATATAAGTAGCACTTAGGAAAATTTGACGAACTCATCGCCATGATTGCCCCAGCCCGCCCGACGACGCCAAGCACATCGACGCGCCAGTTGCTGCCCAGATCGACGCCGTCCGCTGCCCGCCGCCGCCAGACGCCCGTCACAGGTTACCGCCAGCGCCGTCCGCGCCCGTCATCGCCCTGCCCGTTGCCGCCGAGCTGCCGCCGCCGCCCGCGCCGACGCCCGTCGTTGCCGCCCGCGCCCGTCGTCATCGTCGTCGTCGCCCAGCGCCCGTCGTCGCCGTCGTTGCTATGGGAAGCACCACGCCGGCTCCCGCGACCCGTTCATCCCCGACGCCGTTCGTCCGCCGCCGCACCGATTCCGGCCGGCGACCTCGACCCCTCCCCGCACTGTGTGCCCCTGCCTCCTCCCCTTTCCTTCTCATTGCCGTCCCCGCACGCCATCCGTAAGCACGCACCACTGCCAACCATCGTCGCCGTCGACGTATAAATCTCTGTATATGCTCACTATATGTATGTATGTATGTATGTATGTATGTATGTATGTTCACTGTATAATGCTCTGTATATGTTGTATAATGCTCGTTTTTGCATTTTTTTGTTACCAAGAAAAAGGACTATTTTTTGGTGAAATGTATGTTCATATTCTCATTAATATTTAAGAAAATTTTCATATGCTCATTTAAGAAAATGTTCATATATAACATTTAAGAAAAAAAGGAAATGTATGTATATTCATATGCAAAGAATTATTTTTGGATGAGATGAGATGAGATGAGATGTGTTTTGTGTTGGAGAAGAAAAGAGGAAGAAGGAAGAAGGAAGAAGAAGGAAAAGAGGGTCCAGGGGCGGTCGATATACCCCCTCCCCGATAACATTTTTTCCATGTATATATGCAAAAGTTACATTTTTAGAAAAGTTTTATATATCTAGCTGGGAAAGGAAGAAGAAGAAAAAGAATGAGAGGAAAAAGGAAAATAAGAAGAGGAAGAAAGGAGAAGAAGAGGAATAAGAAGAGGAATAAATAAGAAGAAGAAAAAACAAGAAAAAGAAGAGGAGAAGAAGAAAGGAATCGAGGACAACAACAGAAAATAGAATATTCTATTTTCTCTTCTTCTCCTCTATTCCTTTCTTCTTCTCCTCTTTTTTTTCTTATTTTTTTCTTCAATCTTCTCCTCTATTAATATCTTCTTCTCCTCTTTTTATTACTTCTTCGCCTTCTTATTTTTTTATCGGATATGTCGTTGTCGATATACCCCGTGCCCCGATAACTTCAACACGAGGGGGGGTCGACCTACCCCCTCCCCGATAACATTATTTTCCCATGTATGTATGTCGTCATTGTCGATATAACCCCCTCCCGGATAACTTCGATCGTGATCACTTATACCATGGGAGCACCCCCCAACCCTCTCGCTCGACCAAAACTCTCGAGGACACCCAAACCCTAGAAAAAAATGATGTCGGTCTCCTACCCCCTCGCACCGCGCCCCTACCCTTGAAGCATTGCCGAGGCCACCCCAAACCCTGGAGAAGCAGCGTCGAGGCCACTAATTAATATGATTCCTTACTGTGATTAGCTAGCTAGTTCTACGTTTGTCACTAGCTAATATATCCATCTCTCATGTTTGAATAATAATTGCCATGTTGTAAATATTTGTAGAAACTATGGACAACCCCCGAGACGAAGCACAAGAAGCGTTGTTGGTGGACATAATCGCAACAGGAAGTGATGCCGTCTGCTCGTTGTTTCTCAACGACACCGATGGTCTGGAAGGAGAGGGTGAAGAAGCAGCTGGCTATGATTATGATGGCTCCGGTGACCCAATGACGGTGCAAGAAGGAGACCGTGATGACGGCTCCGGTGACCGAACCGGGTCCGGCCAGGTATATATATTAGTTAAGCATGTGCTGACTAGCTAATTGACGCATTCATTGTTTTGGTATGTACACATATTAATTAACTCTTGTCTTTGTTCTTTTTTCTAGCCCTCCGGATCGAGCACAACTTCGGTAAAGAGACGAGGCCCGAAGAAAAGTTGAGCTCGGATGAAAGGTTTGAGATCATAGCAATTGCGCCCGACGGCCAACCGATTGAACCCATCCGGATAAAGAACACATTTGTTGCTTTCGGTCACGGGGTTACGGTGGGGACAAGATCCCGATCAGCATCCACCAATGGTATAAGCCTAAGAACGAAGACCCTGAGGTGTCTTATGTCAATGATATGCAGAAAAATGATCTTTGGACTGAGCTGAAGTCAAATTTCACCCTACCACAAGAGGATGATCCGGAGAAGCTAGTTAAAGAGCAATTAATCAAGTCTTTTGCTCTTAAAAAGATGGCAGACCTATTCAGGAGGTGGAAGAAAGACCTGAATACGTTTGTCGACAAAAAAGAGACACCAGAATTCAAGGGCAAATATGAGAAGATCAGAGATCACTGACCCGCATTTATGGCCCACAAGACATCGGAAAACAGTAAGAAGATGTCGGCGACAAACAAGCAAAATGCTGCAAAGAAGAAGCTTCACCATCGCACGGGTTCAGGTGGCTACCTCAAAGCCCAGCCTAAGTGGGCCAAGGCTGAGAATGATCTTGTTGATAAAGGGATTGAACCAGAGACAATGAACTGGCCAGACCGTTGCCGGACTTGGTTCTTCGGGGCTAGCGGAACCTTGGACCCTGTATCAGGGAAGTGCATTTGGATGAACGAGCAATTGGAAATACCAGTCAAGAGGCTTCGGCACTATATCGATGCAGCGCAGCAAGGGACGTTCCTTCCAGACAAAGAGAACGACGAGCTCACAATGGCCCTCGGAAATCCTCGAGCACCACAGGACGGACACGAGGCACGCCAGTTCGCTCCGTGGAATGCTGGTTTTCCAGACGCATGCGGTTACAAATGCCAGGAGAGGAGGAAAAAAGTGCAGCAGACCCAACTGCAGGCGCAGCACGCAAGGGTACAAGCGATAGAGGAACGAGAAGAAAATCGCAGCAAACAAACTGCCGAATCTTCCCCCGAAGGTACCCCGCCATCTCAGCGGAGAAGCAACGTGGCTTCCACCAAGCTTCTTCAGTCGGAGCATGTCTTGACGGCTCCTGCCAGCTATCCCGTGGATGCTATCACGGAGTCTCAAAATTGCCATATTATGACGCAATGGATGAATTTGAAGGTCAAGGCGGCTGTTGGCTCTGTTTATCCTACTGAACCCGGCACAACTTTTCACTGCCGGCCGATTCCAGAAGGTTATGCTAGGGTGATGGTGGATGAAATAACGGAGGGATTTGGGGACCTCCAGCTTGACCACCCTACCGGTGAAGGGGAGACTAGGCTGGGTTCTGCTCTGAAGACTCCATGCCTATGGCGGAAGGAGCTCATCAACCTTCCGAACTGGACGCCTCCGCCTCCTCCTCCTCCTCCGGCGAGTCAGGGCACTCCGCCACCTCCACCGCCTCCTCCTCCGACGAGTGACGATCAGGGCACTCGGCCTCCTTCTCTGGCGCGTGGCAGCACTCCGCCTGCTTCTCTGCCCGCGCCGGCGCGCCCGAGCAGCCAGCAGCCTCCTCCTTCTCCGCCTCGCCAGCAAGAGCGGAAGAGACCCGCCGCCGCCCCGGCTGCTCCGGCGCGTCGTAGTCCTTCTCCTCCGCCTCGTAAGCAAGCATGAAAGAAGACAGCCGCAACCGCTCCATCTGCTCCGGTGTCTAGCAGTACAGCCAGAGGCGGGAGGCAATACAGATACGGTCCACCTCTCAAGCCTCTAGGGAAGTTATCGTACGAGAGGACCGAGGAGGAAAACGTGAAGATCGTGCAGACCGAAGTGAAGGACTTCTTTGAAGGGTTGAAAGCGCAGAGACATCCACCTCCGGAGGAGAAGGTAGATCCGGTGAAAGCAAAGCGCACTATCGATGCCTTGAGGAAACCACCAAAGTCTCCGCCGAAAACCAACTATGAGCGCATTACTCAAAAGGTATATCAAGAAGCGTCGTGGTCGGGAACTACTGTCAGTGATCAAAGGTTAAAAGAACGATGAGCAGCTGGGAAAAAAATTGCCCAGCTCGGTGAACAAGCGAACCAATCGTGCCCCCCGCTCAATGTGTCTAGCGACATCGTCGCTAAAGCTCCGGGGACGGTGCCCGGTTATAGCAATCTTGCAAATTACCTGCCTGACGATGTACATTTTGATTTCATGGAGGTGGACGAACACAGATACGAGTACAGAAAGCCTCTCGTCAAAGATGAAAAATCTCTAACAACGATGATGCGAAGATTCCATAATTGGTACATGAAAACATACAGAGAGTCTGGGGGGACGAATACTTTGTATCTGAGAATTAAAGAGGAGCACGACCTCGTTGGAACTGATCTGTTGACTGTTCCATTTGAGGAGTTCTTCGAGTTCTTCAATCAAAAGGCCCTCGATAAATTAACGGTCTTTTGCTACTGTCTGTAAGTACTATTTCTGTCATTAAGTCTCTATATATAGCTCAGCTATTTATAATTAATTATCCTCACTATATTATGCAGATTGAAGATCGTCGAGTGCAGAAAACAAGAAATGTATGATATTGGGTTCATCAACACAAATATCATAGATGAAATTCAGGTTAAAAAGCACGCCGAAGAGGCCGAGGCCAACTTGCTACAATCGTTGACCAAAAATCAAAACAAAGATACCATACTCTTTCCTTACAACTTCAAGTGAGTGTTACTGTCGTGTGCACATTCAGTTTCCCTTATTACTCGAGCGAGGTTATAGTAATGTAATTGACGAGTTATGCATGCGTGCGCAGCTTCCACTATGTTCTTGTGGAGATTAAGCTTGAGCGGGGACTAGTAACCGTCTTAGGCTCGAGACGAAAAGATCCCGAAACCTATGCGGACATGACTAAATTGCTCAACAAGTAAGTTCAATCGATCATTATCGCACCATATCGGCAACTTTTTGTTCATTTCCTGATATCTCAAGTAATAATAATTATTTTCTTTGTCTTGCAGGGTTTGGAAACAGTTCACCGCAGAAGCTTCGGGACTGCCAAGGAGCTGCGATATACATACCCGAAAGTAAGTACTACTAGCTAGCTAGTTGCGCGCATCTCCCATTGATCCGATAGCTATACTTTCATCAATGCCATTTATAATGCTTCATTATCAGTTTGATTGACCTTTATTTCTCGTAAAGTGCTTGTGGCAGGAAGAAGGGAATAATTTCTGTGGATACTACGTGTGCGAGCTCATCTAAACGCGACTTTGAAAAATAAGTGGGGCTACTCTAAAAGACAATATGAAGTGCGTAAGTAATAATATTCACAATTTCATTTTATTACACCATCATTTCTGTTGAGTTTCATTCATATATATGTATCAACCCCTTCTTCAAATTAGACGTGGCAGATGCGGAATGAACTCCTACCACAAGATCGCATGAAAGCAATTCAAGAGGAATTGGAGGGATTCTTTCTTGACCACGTCATCAATAAAGCCAGAGAATACCATGTGGAAGTTGATTTCAAATGCTAGGGGATTGTAAGAGATCTTACATATTGTATATGAATGTATCCAGTAGCGTCGGATAGATAATACAAAAACTTGTTGTTCGACCAATCTCTCGGAGAAGGAGAGGTCGATCACTTCTCTCAGTATGCATGACGAACTTCTGTACTTAATGGTTTCCTTCATTTTCTTACTAGCTAGCGTGTCGAGGGCCTCTCTATGTATAGTACGTAACATCGACCAAGCACGAACATAAGAGAGGACACTTCTCTCTATTAATTAGCTAGCTAACACAATATATGAAACACCTAATTAAATTAACCCCCCAAACCCCCAACCCCCCCCCCCCCCCCCCCCTTAAAAAAACAAAAACCACAGCCCCTGAAATGCGGACGAGTGGATGCCTATTGGTCCCGGCTGGTGCCACCAACCGGGACCAAAGGCCCTCCTGCGTGGGCTCGGCGCACCGGCCACGTGGAGGCCCATCTGTCCCGGTTCTGAACTGAACCGGGACTAAAGGGCCAGGGCATTAGTAACGACCCTGTAGACCCGGTTCAGG
Organism: Aegilops bicornis; assembly: GCA_021605145.1. Lineage (NCBI taxonomy): Eukaryota > Viridiplantae > Streptophyta > Magnoliopsida > Poales > Poaceae > Aegilops > Aegilops bicornis. The sequence goes on from CM038673.1 coordinate 732,057,786, forward strand.
AACCGGGACAAAAGGCCCTTACCAACCGGGACAGAAGACCCTTTTTCTACTAGTGATGTCTGTTTTTTAGATTTAGTTTAGGTTTATTTTAGTTTAGTTTTTTTTAAGTTTTTTGAGGTTTAGGTTTAGATTTAGTTTTGTTTAGGTTAAGAAGAAAGAAGAAATGAAAAAAGAAGAAGAAGAAGAGGAAGAAGAAGAGGAAGAGGAGGATGAAGAGAAGAAACACTACTAGGGAAAAGCCTAGCAGTAGTGCGGATATTGGGTGTATCAGTAGCACGGGTACCCGCGCTACTGACAACGCGCTACAGCTAATGTTTAGCAGTAGCGTTTTTTGACACGCGCTACTTCTATACCTACTTAGCAGTAGCGCTTTCCATACCAATGCTACTGCAAAGTGCTTTAGCAGTAGCGTTTTCCTGTCCAGCGCTAAAGAGCGCTACTAATATGTTTTCTCATATATTTTTTTTGCTACGTATTTGCAATGTTTTTGTAAAGTTTTCATACAGTATTCTAATCATATCATAAACATGGAATATGCTCATCATATCATACACATAATAGTCTCATCATATCATCCAACACATATCATGTCGTCACATCATAATCACGCGATATAGCTATAAAAGTTACATAATGTAGTACTTCTTCAGGCGTCGGTTCGTATCCCTCTCTCGCACTAGCGAACTAACTACTGGCTATCACTTGGAAACCGGAAACCGATACACCTGGGCCTGTCGGTGGAAACGACACCTATGGAATCACTGGGATCCCTTCTATGGTTGGCGGGCGCGGGGTTGTGCAAAGAGCGGGTCTAGTAGTCAGCACAAAGATCGTTTACCCAGGTTCGGGCCGCAAGGATGTGTAATACCCTAGTCTTGCTTTGGTGTATATTTGAGTGTTCTTGAGCTCTCGAACTAGCTGTGGTGCGTGCGTAGTCCAAAATATCCTAATCCTTCTCCAGTACGCCTCGGGCCTCCTTTTATAGACAAAAGGGGTCGCCACAGTGGCACACAGGAGGTGGAAAGGCATACAGTGTACAAGCTTATCGCCTGTCATTACGGGACAAGGCGCATTAAATGCGCCTGTTAGGTGTCCCGTTGCTTTATTGGGGACGGCAACGAGGCCCGTCCCGTCCGTCGCCGCTCCGCCTCGCTCCGACATGCGTCCAGGCCATCGAGGCATGCAGCGCCACGTAGGCTGGCTGGCTGCTGAGATGGCGTGGTGGTAGGGTCTTCACGAAGATCTGCATGCCACTACGTAGGTGCTTGCTGAGTTGGCCTGGAGGCCGCCCGTTGCCACGCAGGTGCCTGCCCAGCTGGTTGGGCTGGCAAGCTGCATGGGAAAGGCGGTGGAGTCTTGGCAGACGTGGGCCCGGCTATGGCCCCGCAGGTGTCCTCGGCAAGGGTATTGCCGTTGCATCGCGGTCGTCCCCGGCAAGGATATTGCCGGGGGTCTCGTGGATTTCCTCGGCAAGGATTTTGCCAAGGATTGTTGTCTTCTGGTCCTCATCTGATCTTGTGTGCTTATGATCTTCACAAAGATCTGCATGCCACCATGGAAGTGCCTCCCGAGCCTTGGTTCCAATGTGGTTGATGGTGTTGGAACCCTTGGGATCAAGGGTGGCGCGCTCTGCTGGCGTTAGGCAAGTTGCCCCGGCAAGGCTCCTGACGGGGCTGCTGAGGCCGCCCCCGGTAAGGGTCTCGCTGGGGGAGTCCACCTCGCCCTCTTGCTCTTTGTGTCTCTGGTCTTGGCGTTGCTTTGCCCGTCTTGTGCCTTTGGCATCCCTCCTCTGCCTTGCTAAGTGTGACCGCGGGCAGTGGCTCTGACTGCCCGTGCACAAGTAAAGGGGAAAAAAGGAGAGCCCCTACTTTTGTACACCGACAGGAGCCCCCGGGCCTGGGCCACACATAAGCGCAACGCGTTGTTGGGCCGGGCCCAGAACGGTGCGCAGGCACGTGGGGCGGAGTTTCTACCGTAGTAACTCCCCCGCCCGCTGTGCTTCCCCACGACCCACGTTGAATGCACGACATGGGGGTCATGCGTGGGGCGGTCGCTGCTCTCATGCGTCACATCGTGGTAAAGAGGTGGCTCGCTCCTTCCCCATAAAAAGAGGAAAACGCAGGGGCGTGGCTCATTTACTAAGTGGACTCGAGTCATGGCCTTTAAGGTGCCCGTGCCCTACGTTCACGGGGTGGAAAATGGTCGCCTCACTCGTCCCCTCAATTTATGCTTGCTCGCCACGTCTCCCCCATGCCTCGAAGATGGTAGGCGGCGGATGCGGGGGGCACGGGCCTTAAATGACGAGGCGGGAAACCGGGTCCCTGCTGATTGAAGCAGCGGGTCGGTCTCGATTCCCTGCACCCCTGATGGCCGGATTGATTGAGTGGGGCGGCCGAGCCCCGACCCCGCGCCTTTATAAGAAGGGGAGGGGGATGGCACCACTAAATCTTTCATCATCCATCTCCTTCCACCTTGGCTCCTTTCTTTCTTCTGCTATGGCGAGAGGGCGCGCCGGCACTTCGACGGTGGCGACGAGGGTCTCCGCTCGACGGCGCACCCCTCCTTCCCAAGAGCTCGTGGCGGCGGAGCCGGACATGAGAGGAAGGGGGAGGGGGCGAGGCCGAGGTCGCCGTGGCGCTCGGGGAAGAGGAGGACGGGGCAGTGCACCCGGCCTCGCCTCCACCAGCGGTCCCTCCCCCAATGGTGTTTCTAAATTATGCTGCATATACCTCTTCTGTGTCCATTGTTTTACTTTCGTATATCCTACTTCTGTTCCAGAAATTTATTTTCATTATTATCACTGCTGTAATATGACATAATCTTGTATGATTTGACATTTGTTTGTTTGGTCTATGTATTTTTCTTCCATAGATTACTTACAGAATTTTCATAATGCCAGTGTACTACACTTTATACATTCTCAGTTCGCTAGAAATAACCAAGCAGACCGAAGCAGAATTATGCTGAAGCGAATGGTACAAATGCTAAGAAGCGCAGCGACACCTGAATCTGACCACACAATGAAGAGGAGCTCATGCTAGATGACGGGAAGCAAGCCTATAGTCTATGGACACGATATGAACTTAAAAATCATTATATCATTATATCATTTTTTTTCTTGAAGGAAGTAAATCTTCAGTACATAAAGATGTTGTCTGAACGAACAAAGCATGAAAACAAACTTATTGTCAGAAGCAAATTATTTTTGCAATGGAAACACTTTTTGTAGCGGGTGGAAGCAAAGATTTCTTGTGTTGCAAACATAATAAGAAGAAGCTGCATGGGGCTCAAAATTTCCTATGTGGAATTCATGGATGCAAAATTCTGCTATATGCAAGCAATCGGCTATTTTGTTAGGGTTAACCTAAATTTGATTGCGACAGAAGCAAATTATCTCGCCATATGACCCATTTTTATATTGCGGTAGAATCAAAATAAAATGTTACACCAGACACATGTTTTCACCAGATCATATGAAATTTGATATGCAGTGGAAGGCAATTTTGCTGGCATCTAAATAACTGTTGAATAAATTTTGTAAACTAAAGAAGCATGAAGTTTTACTAGCATCAGATTGGCATTCTGTGTGATCGAAGCAGCAGCAACAAGGACCTCAGCATATAAGTGCGTTTCGGAAGCATTTGTGCCGGAAGCAAGCAATAAAGGCTAGTAAAAGTGCTCCATTAGGAAGGAATCTAACAAACAGCGTTGCCTTCCGTCCTATTGATCCAACTTCTTATGCTACTAATCCAATGGTCGCCGAGTGGTCTGATAGAACCAATATATCAGTAGTTTGATCCTAGGGCGTCCCTTTAGGTATAGGCGGACGAAGCTAACTTGATAAAAAAAACTGTGCAGTTTAAAAAAGAAGTACCACAATACTAGATAATGTGTTGCTAGGTTTCTGCATCAAATATCATCTAATTTCGAAGCAAGTCATCTTCCATTGGATTGGGACTTGTAACTTGCACGTTTGTCTCTCAATAGGGTCATAACTTGAAACAATATACCCTAAAAAGGGGAACTTTAAACAACATGCTTAAAGTTCGAATTAATCTTTATGGTGTTTGGCGATGATTTTCTCTTCACAAACGCATCATAGGTCGAACAATTGGAAGAAATTACAAATAAATTAGCATCGTAGATCCACCCTCAAAAAATAACTAAAATTGGCTGAACAATTCGACAAATATAAGATGAGAGATGAGAGGGATTAAAACAGTACTTAATAGTGCTAGCCTTGAGAATTAACCGCCGGAGAATTGACATAGTGTAGTTTGCAGGATTCGGCAGGCACGGAGCCGGTGTCACGTGATTTGATCGAATTTTGCAAGCAGGGAAGGCATAAGCTAGCGACCGCTGGCGGCGCTAATCGTCTCAGATCATATGTTAATCGCCCCAGCGCATTTTTTAGGTAACAGCAAGGATTAGTATTAGGAGCGGGGGAGGCTATGACCATTCTTATGGGCCCTTTTCCCAAATATAATCGCTAATTACTCCTAGTAGCTATCGAAGAGTTCGTCGATCGTTGGGGGGCGGAGGGGGTGTCCTCGCCAGCCACTGAACACCAATCATCCAATCATCGTTTATGTTTTCTTACTTATTTGCTCTGAGATCTATGGAAATACAGAGATTAAACAAACAAAAGATTGGTACCAAATCTTAAACATGAAATCATCTTATGAGCACGCAGTTTTGTTTCCCCTGATTGATCTAACAGCGTGAAAATCATGGATCTTATTGTTTATGGAGGGAAGATGAGCTTTCGAATTCGCAAGGCTCCCACGTACAGGGTACAGCTCGGTGGTTTAAGCCAAGGTGCTCGCCGAGCCGTCGGTCTCCTCGTCGGTGCTGTCCGCCAGCGGCTGCGCGGTGGTCCTGGACGACTCCCACTGCCCCAGAAAATCTATCTCGGCCGGGGGGTCTCCTCCACTGCGGTACTCCTTCCAAAACCCAGAGTTGGGTGTAAGCCGACGCACCGTGCTACGGCCGCCGCCATGCACAGCTGGAGCCGCCGCAAGTGCTGGCACCGCAGGTGGGGGTGGCACCACGGCCAGCGGCTCGACAGGGATTGGCGGCGCTACGGCCGGGACTGGAGGGACAGCTGATCTTGGTGCCGCAGCTGGGAGCGGCACCACGGGCGGACGCCGACGCGCCATATGTTTTGCCCACCCAGTTAGGGTCCGTCGCGCTCCAGGCCGCGCCCTGGTGTTGTGCCACAATATGTGGAGAGCAAGGGAGCCGGCCGATGCACACTGCACGCCGCAATGTGGGCAGACGTGCGCTGCCAGGAGAATCGTTGGTGGCCGTGGCGGCAGCCCTCCGTTTGCGCCGCCGTTCCGGTTCCGAGCCATCGGGCCGGCTGAATTTGAGTGCAGAGGGGGTTCACGAAGAGATGGTTGGCAAAAATGGGCTGGGTATTGTTTATATAGGATGAGGCTGGACCTCCCAACGGTCAAAACGACGTTCTGACGCGTCACCGATCTAGATGCACATACTAGCTTTCCCGGCTGTTTTACATCATGCATGAACACCCGTGGAAGGAACAGTGATATGTTCTAGCAAAAAAAAAAAAAAAACAGTGACATATAGGACCCATGGCCACCAATTTTAAATATTAAATTCTAATTTTTTTTCAGGTGCCCATGATTTTGGTTTTCAATTTAGTTTGGCCACGCCACCAAATGTTTGTTCTGAATTTATTAATAGACCAAGTGCCCAAGAAACTTTTACAAAATTTTAATTTATCACACAAATATGCCTATACTTATATATATATATATATATATATATATATATATATATATATATATATATATACCAATATTGAAAGACCAAAAGGCACATCAAATTAATCTTGGCCATCAAACCATATGTCAATCCAATGGCCTACGTTACTTCAATGGGGAGCCCTCGGTATGTTTAACGTGCAATTAAAATCAGACCATTTTTGCAAAAAATAACTTCATACTAAATGTCAACTTTTGTGTTAATTTTATAATTAATACGTAACTGATATACTACCTAATATCAACGTGCAGTAAATTTTCTTCTTAATATTAACGTGCATTGTACATACACAATACTCTTTACTATTTAGTAGTTAGTATCTAAAAATACCCATGGGCTAGATCCAAGTAATGTCGGCCATCAAACCAGGTCAATCCAACGACCTAGATTGCTTCAATGGCTAGCCATCAACAAGTTACCCGTGAAATTAATACCATACCCAATATCAACGTATTTTGCAAATAATATCCTACCTAATATTTCCGTGCAGTTAATATAATGCCTAATATCAACATGCATTGCAGGGAGACACTTACTAGTCACCCAAATACCAGACTCATTAAAATATTATGTTATATTTTATGGACCTTGGTCCACTATATGTTGTACCTCAGCCCAGTTAAATTTCTAACTCTCAAAGGCCCATTTGAGTTGCATGAAAAATGTGTGAGTTTAGTACCGTACGCTAGTTGACAAAGTTCAGTGTCAGGCACAATGTTGGAAGAACTAATTTTCTTGCATGGTAGTGCACTATCTAGGTCCGTTTGTATGTGTCAATACTCGAACTCATTCTGGACATGTTATTTATTACCAGAGAGTTTTCCCACCACATGTCAGTTGCACCTCTTCAATCTCCAACACTTCCCCTGTATGTAGAGGAGATACACAAAAGAGACGATGCGTAGGACAAACACCTCAGTGCACATACATATGCCAAATTCCTAGTGCTAAGCTATACTTCTCCGATGACCCCGTCTTGATGACTGCGTGCACAACCATGTGGAAGAGCATGCCTCCGTAATTGTGCCCCTTGAGAACCTGCACTGGGCGAGGGGCTATAAGGTTTTTGGGGAGCATCTCGGTGCGGCTGTTCACTCAAGTTCGACTACATCCTGGACATCCTCTTGTATGCTTCCTCTACCGCACACAACTACTTCTTCACCACCCTTCGCGAAGAATCTCTTGCACTGGAGTTTTCGATGCCCATGTAAGTCTTGAAGTTTTCTCTATTGACATGTGCCTTTTGGTCTGTATGCTTACATGCTAGGTTTTCCTAATCCGTGTTACTCGATTTGCCATAAGAGTAATCTTGTGATGACGCTTATCTAGATTAAGCTTAAATGAAACTACCTAATTTCCTACAAAAAAACCTTATCTCTTAGGAAATTTTCGTTGGTTGGCTATGCTGTTACTCTGAGAGCGAGCCTGTTTATGGGTGCTAACTTCAAGAGGTAGTAGACAAATACCATCTTGTGACTCATCGCTATGAACGTGCACTAGATTTCAGCTGACACTCCAGGTGGAACGCTTACACCTAAATATGACAGAGCATACTCTGAGGCCACTGTAATATTTGTGGGTGCCATCATAAGTGTGATGGATGATAGGTTAGTTGATGCATATTTATGCAGAATGGGCACTTGAAACCATGTTTAGCACCAGTATTATTGGTGGTGAGCTATATGTTGTACATCAGCTCAATGCCTGCAGAATGGTTGAGAACCATTTTGTGGTCGATAAAAGCTCATGAGCTGTAGTAGATGGCAAAGAAATTTAAGCTCCTTAAATGTCCGTTACCCGACAAGTTTGTTGCTGGGAGCATTGTTGCTAATCTTCCTCATTTGGGGAGGAACTTTGCCACTTCTCTAAAACAACAAAGACAAGTGATCCATGTTTATATTCTCGTTGGATCGTCATATGTTAAAGAGAATGCAAGGGAAAAGGACACACAAGCCAAAGGAGCATAAGGACATTCTGTTGCAAACGTAGTGCAGAAAAATGCTCATACATTCAAGGGAAAGAACGAAGTCTCCGATAGTGCCAACTTCACTAGTAGAGAAAGGGTCGTATGTCCAGGTTGGTAAGGGCCTTTTGTCCCGGTTTTTGAACCGGGACTAAAATGTCGTTACTAATGCCCTAGTCCTTTAGTCCCGGTTCTTACACGAACCGGGACAGATGGGCCTCCACGTGGCCGGTGCGCTGAGCCCAGGCAGGAGGGCCTTTGGTCCCGGTTGGTGGCATCAACCGGGACCAATAGGCATCCACGCGTCAGCATTTCAGGGGATGGGGTTTTTGTTTTTTTTTTGAAGGGAGGGGGGTTTTGGGGGGTTAATTTAGGTGTTTCATATATTGTGTTAGCTAGCTAATTAATCGAGAAAAGTATCCTCTCTTATGTCCGTGCTTGGTCGACGCTATATACGTATAGAGAGGACTAGACACACTAGCTAGTAAGAAAATGAAGGAAACAGAAGATCGTCATGAACATATGCATACAGAGAGAAGTGATATCGACCACCTATCCTTCTCCGAGAGATTGGTCGAACAACAAGTTCTCGTATATCTATCCGACACTACCGGCTACATATATACAATAATTATCTCTTACAATATAATCTCATAATTATATATGAACATAGGTTCCACATAGTATTCTCCGTCTTCAGCGATCACATGGTCAAAGAAGAATGCCGCCAATTCCTCTTGAATTGCTCGCATACGATCTGGTGGTAGGAGTTCATTCCGCATCCGAAAGATCTAATTTGAACAAGGGGGTCAATACATATATATATATGAATAAATGAAACTCAACACAAATGATGGTAATAAAATAAAATTGTGAATATTATTGCTTACGCACTTCATATTGTTCGTCAGAGTACCCCCGTTCACAGGTCGTGTGGCGGATGGACTCGCAAACGTAGTATCCACAGAAATCATTCCCTTGTTCCTGCCACAACCACTTTACAAGAAATAGAGGTCAATCAAACTGATATGCAAGCATGCCAAATGGTATTGATGAAACTAACGCTTGAATCACTAGGAGTTGCGCGGAACATGCTACTATAGTACTTACTTTCGGGTGTCTAAATTGCAGCTTCTTCGGCAGTCCCGGAGCTTTTTTGGTGAATTTTCTCCAAAACCTGCAAGACAAAGAAAACAATTACTTGATATTAGGAAATGAACAAAGTTGCTGATATGGTGGATAATGATCGATTTAACTTACTTCTCGAGAATTTGATTCATGTCTGCATACTCCTGGGGATCTTTTCGTCTCGAGTCTAAGACGGTTACTAGTTCCTGCTCAAGCTTAATCTCTAGGAGAATATAGTGGAACCTACGCACACATGCATAACTCATCAATTACATTACTATAACCTGGACTAATATATAAGGGAAACCGAATATGCACAAGACAATAACACTCACTTGAAGTTGTAAGGAAAGAGTACTATATCTTTGTTTTCATTTATTACCAACGATCGTAGCAAGTTGGCCTCGGTATCTTCGGCATGATATTTAACCTCATTTGAATCTATGAGATTTGTGTTAATGAACCCAATATCACCGACTTGTCTTTTCTTCAATTCGGCGATCTTCAATCTGCATAATATAGTGAGGATAATTATAAATACATGCAATGAAAGAGCTGACTTATATAGAGAGACTTAATGACAAAAGTAGTACTACTTACAGACAGTAGCAAGTGACTGTTGCCTTATCGTGGGCCTTTTGATTGAAAAACTGGAAGAACTCTTCAAATGGAACATTCAACAGTTCAATTCCAACGAGGTCATGCTCCTCTCTAACTCTCAGCGTCAAAGTATTCCTCCCCCCAGACTCTCTGCAGGTTGTCATGTACCAATCATGGAATCTTCGCATCATCGTTGTTAGAGATCTTTCATCTTTGACGAGAGGCTTCCCATACTCGTATCTGTATACCTCCACCTCCATGAAATCATAATGTACATCGTCGGGCAGGTAATCTCCAATATTGCTATAACCGGGCACCATCCTTGGATCATTAGCGACGATGTCGCTAGACACCTTGAGCGGGGGGCATGATTGGTTCATTGTTCGCCGAGCTGGGCAATTTTTTCCCAGCTCGTCGTTCTTTTATCCTTTCATCACTGACAGTACTTCCCGACCGCTCCGCTTCGACAAATGTCTTTGCAATAATGCGCTCATAGTTGCCTTTCGGCGGAGACTTTGGTGGTTTTGTCAGGGAAGTCAGAGTGCGCTTCGCTTTCACCGAATCTACCTTCTCCTCCGAAGGTGGTTGTTTCTTTGCTTTCACCCCTTGAAAGAAGTTCATCAATTCGGCTCGCGCGATCTTCGCGTTCTCCTCCGGGGTCCTCTCGTATGGTAACTTCTCTGGAGTCTTCAGAGAAGGACCGAATCTGTATTGCCTCCCACCTCTGGCTGTACTGCTAGACGCCGGCAGAGTAGACGGAGAAGGAGGCAGAGTGCCGCCACGCGACGGAGAAGGAGGATGAGTGCCCTGATCACTCGCTCGAGGAGGAGGCGGAGTGCCCTTACTCTCCGGAGGAGGAGGAGGAGGCGGAGGTGTCCAGTTTGGAAGGTTGATGGGCTCCTTCCGCCATAGGCGTGGAGTCTTCAGAGCAGAACCTAGCCGAGTCTCCCCTTCACCGGTAGGGTAGTCAAGCTGGAGGTCCTCAAATCCCTCCGTTATTTCATCCAGCGTCACCCTAGCATATCCTTCTGGAATCGGCGACAGTGAAAAGTTGCGCCGGGTTCAGGAGGTCGAACAGAGCTAACAGCCGCCTTGACTTTGAAGTTCTGCCATTGCGTCATAAGGTGGCAATGTTGAGACTCCGTGATAGCATCCAGGGGTACCTAGCAGGAGCCGTCAAGACATGCCGGCTGAAGCAGCTCGATGGAAGCCACGCTGCTTCTCCGCTGAAAAAAAAGAAGAAAAAAAAGAGGTGAAGAAGAAAGGAATAGAGGAGAAGAAGAAAAAATAGAATATTTTCTATTTTTTTCTTCTTCTCCTCTATTCCTTTTCTATTTTTTCTTCTTCTCCTATATTCCTTTCTTCTTCTCCTCTTCTTTTTCTTCTTTTTTCCTCTTCTTATTTATTTCTCCTCTTCTTCCTCTCCTCTTCTTCTTTCTTCCTCTTCTTATTTTCTTCTTTCCTATCCTTCTTTTTCTTCTTTTATCCTTCCTAGCTAGATATATAAAACTTTTCTAAAAATGTAACTTTTGCATATATAAAACTTTTCCATGGATCATCATTTCTCATGTATACCGAATATATATCCATAGTCATATATAAAACTTTCTATATATGAACAAAAAACTGTCTAAGAACAAAAAAACATTTTTGACATATATATTTAGCATATTCTAAATTTTCCTAACTCTTTTACAACCAGAAAAATTACATATATGGAAAAAACATTAATACACATATGAACAAAAAAAATACATATATGAACAAAAACATGCTCTGAACAATTTTTTTTACATTTTAAACATCTACATACACATAGCCACATACATACACGTACACTATATATATATATATGAAAAAAAAATTAAACTAATAAAATGAAAAAAAACAGAGCCGGGGCGACGCGGCGGCTCACAGCGGGAGCGGCTAGGGATGACGATGGCGAGGGCGGGCGGCGAGGCGCCCGCGCTGGGGCGGACGGGCAGGGGCTCAAGCGTCGGGGCAGAAGCCTTGTCGAGCAGGGAGCTCGAGGCGGGCGGGCGTGGGGCAGGGCGACGGCGACGAGGACTGGCGACCCGTCGGGGCAATGGCGCTGGGCGACGGCGACGAGGAGCGGGCGGCGACGGCGAGCATGGGGCAGGGGCTCGGCGCCGGGCGCGCGTGCCAGGGAGCTTGAGGCGGGCGGCGCGTGGGGGCAGGGGCGACGGTGACGAGGACCGGGCGTCGACCCGTCGGGGCAAGGGCGCGGGGCGACAGGGACGAGGAGCGGGCGGCGACGGCGAGCACGGGCAGCCTAGCGGCGTCGATGAGCTCGGCGTCGTCGGGGGCTAATGCGAGATGAAAACTGAAATTTCCTAAGTGCTTTCTTATATACCCAGAGCATTGGTCCCGGTTCGTGGCACCAACCGGGACCAATGCCCCCCTTAGTCCCAGTTGGTGCCACCAACTAGGACCAAAGGTCAGTTTTCGGCAGCCCAAAGGGCGGGAAACAGAGACCTTTGGTCCCGGTTGGTGGCACCAACCGGGACTAAAGGGGGGCATTGGTACCGGTTGGTGCCACGAACCGGTACCAATGCCCTCCTTTAGTCCCGGTTGGTGCCACCAACCGGGACCAAAGGCCTTGCGCTGCCCGCGGCCAAAAGTTTAGTCCCACCTCGCTAGTTGAGACGGGCTCGGAGTGGTTAATAACCCCACTACGGTTGCCCTCTCGAGCTCCTCTCAAATGCAGGCTTACGGGCCTAATTTCACACTATGCTGTCTGTGGTCCTACTGGGCCTTCTGCGGGCCTGAATCATGGCCCAGGTTGGGTTTCTAGTCCTATTCAGGCCGTGGTGGCCCAATAGGTGGCAGTTTTTTTCCATTTTTTTCCAGTTTTTTGTTTTGTTTTTTGCATTATTTATTTTCTTTTGTTTTTTCTTTATTTTTTAATTCTTTTTTGCTTTTAGATCAGAAAAATTATAAACTTTCTGTTAGTGCCATTAGTTTTCAAATTTGAATAGTTAAAATTTGAATTCTATGAAATTTGTGTGAATGACAAGTTTGTGATTAACTTTACTATAAAAAGAGTTTTTTTTTCATTTCTTTGTTTTTTGTATTATTTATTTTCTTTTGTTTTTGCTTTATTTTTTAATTCTTTTTGCTTTTAGGTCAGAAAAATTATAAACTTTCTGTTAGTGCCATTAGTTTTAGAAAAATTATAAGCTTTCTATTAGTGCCATTAGTTTTCAAATTTGAATAGTTAAAATTTGAATTCTTTGAAATTTGTGTGAATGACAAGTTTGTGATTAACTTTACTAAAAAATAGTTTTTTTTTCCAGTTTTTTGTTTTGTTTTTTGCATTATTTATTTCATTTTGTTTTTTGCTTTATTTTTAATTCTTTTTGCTTTTAGGTTAGCAAAATTATAAACTTTCTGGTAGTGCCATTAGTTTTAGAAAAATTATAAACTTTCTGTTAGTGCCATTAGTTTTCAAATTTGAATAGTTAAAATTTGAATTCTTTGAAATTTGTGTGAATCACAAGTTTGTGATTAACTTTACTAAAAAATTGAGCATAGATGCGCCTATAGAGAGAATTCAACCTAAATTCATAATAAATTTCTATGAATTTAAGAGAAATTCACTCTGAATTTAGGTCAAATTCCCTGTATAAGGGCATCTATTTTCACTTTGAGAAAAGCTCAACAAGGCAGAGAGGGACGGGCTTATAAACCGGTGTGAGCGCCCTTCAGTTGGCGAGGTGGGACTAAACTCTGACCGCAAAGGACCAACCCTTTAGTCCCGGTTTGTGGCACAAACCGGGACTAATGGTCATGGGCAAGGGGCGAGGCGCATTGGTCCCGGTTCGTGCGTGGAACCGGGACCAAAAGGTCCAGATGAACCGGGACCAATGGCCCACGTGGCTGCCCTCTTGAGTGTTCTTGGTGAGAACATATTTGACAAGGAGTGAACCGGGATTAATGGTATTACGAGGGCCGAACCATAAGACATTAAAGCATTTCAAATGAACTCTGAAAAAGTTGAAAGTTGGCATGGTATCATAATTTCACCCACTTAGAATGTGCATGTACAAAACGGACAATGGTATCATACTCGTCTGTTACAAAGTTGACATGCTATCATCATAATAGTTGTGGGAGAAAGTCTTCACTTTTTCTTCGCTTGTGTCATTTGCTTATTGCGCCGTAACCATGGATAATCTTCATCGTTTATCAGGATGCTTGGGTCAGCCTTGACTTTGAAGGCAGGAATTTCATGAAACTTTTCTTAATCTTCAGACATGTATGTCTTGCCCTCCACTCCCATGATGTCCCTTTTTCCTGAAAGAACTATGTGGCACTTTGGCTCATCGTATGATGTATTCGCTTCCTTATCTTTTCTTTTTCTCGGTTTGGTAGACATGTCCTTCACATAGATAACCTGTGCCACATCATTGGCTAGGACGAACGGTTCGTCAGTGTACCCAAGATTTTTCAGATCCACTGTTGTCATTCTGTAATATGTGTCCTTTCCCCTCTCGGTTGCTGCATCAAAGCGGACACAGCTGTTTTGGTTGGTTCTCTTTTGATCTTGGGCGACCGTGTAAAATGTATTCAGATTTATCTCATATCCTTTGTAAGTCAATGCAGTCAAAGGTGGTCCCCTAGACAACAAGTACATCTCATCACAAACAGTTTTGTCACCTCTGAGACGTGTTTCCAACCAACTGCTGAAAGTCCTGATGTGTTAACATGTAATCCGATCGTCGACCTTTGCTCCGGTGTTTGTAGCGCAGATCGTTCTTGTGTTCATCGACATACGGGGTCACCAAGGTAGAGTTCTGTAGAACTATGTAGTGTGCTTTAGACCAAGAATATCCGTCCCTGCATATTATTGAGTCCCCTCCAAGCATGCATTTTCCAGTCAGTCTCCCCTCATACAGCGATTTTGGGAGACCTACCTTCTTAAGGCCAGGAATGAAGTCAACACAAAACCCAATGACATCTTCTGTTTGATTGCCCATGGAGATGCTTCCTTCTGGCCTAGCGCGGTTACAGACATACTTCTTTAGGAATCCCATGAACCTCTCAAAGGGGAACATATTGTGTAGAAATACGGGCCCCAGAATGACAATCTCGTCGACTAGATGAACTAGGACGTGCGTCATGATATTGAAGAAGGATGGTGGGAACACCAACTCAAAACAGACAAGACATTGCGCCACATCACTCCTTAGCCTTGGTATGATTTCTGGATCGATCACCTTCTGAGAGATTGCATTGAGGAATGCACATAGCTTCATAATGGCTAATCGGACGTTTTCCGGTAGAAGCCCCCTCAATGCAACCGGAAGCAGTTGCGTCATAATCACGTGGCAGTCATGAGACTTTAGGTTCTGGAATTTTTTCTCTGGCATATTTATTATTCCCTTTATATTCGACAAGAAGCCAGTCGGGACCTTCATACTGAGCAGGCATTCAAAGAAGATTTCTTTCTCTTCTTCCGTAAGAGCGTAGCAGGCAGGACCTTCATATGCTTCAGAGGCATGCCTTTTTTTCGTGCAAACACTGCAGGTCCTCCCGTGCCTCAGGTGTATCTTTTGTCTTCCCATACACGCCCAAGAAGCCTAGCAGGTTCATGCAAAGGTTCTTCGTCACGTGCATCACGTCGATTGAAGAGCGGACCTCTAGGTCTTTCCTGTAGGGTAGGTCCCAAAATATAGATTTCTTCTTCCACATGGGTGTGTGTCCCTCAGCGTCATTCGGAACAGCTAGTCCGCCGGGACCCTTTCCAAAGATTACGTGTAAATCATTGAACATAGCAAGTACGTGATCACCGGTACGCATGGCGGGCTTCTTCCGGTGATCTCCCTCGCCTTTGAAATGCTTGCCTTTCTTTCGACATTGATGGTTGGTCGGAAGAAATCAACGATGGCCCAGGTACACATTCTTCCTGCATTTGTCCAGGTATATACTTTTAGTTTCATCTAAACAGTGCGTGCATGTGTGGTATCCCTTGTTTGTCTGTCCTGAAAGGTTACTAAGAGCGGGCCAATCGTTGATGGTTACAAACAGCAACGCGTGCAGGTTAAATTCCTCCTGTTTGCGCTCATCCCACACAGATACACCGTTTCCATTCCACAGCTGTAAAAGTTCTTCAAGTAATGGCCTTAGGTACACATCAATGTCGTTGCCGGGTTTCTTAGGGCCTTGGAAGAGAACTGGCATCATAATGAACTTCCGCTTCATGCACATCCAAGGAGGAAGGTTATACATACATAGAGTCACGGGCCAGGTGATGTGATTGCTGATCTGCTCCCTGAAAGGATTCATGCCATCCGCGCTTAAACCAAACCATACGTTCCTTGGCTCACTTCCAAACTCAGCCCAGTACTTTCTCTTGATTTTTTTCCACTGCGACCCGTCAGCGGGTGTTCTCAACTTCCCGTCTTTCTTACGGTCCTCACTATGCCATCGCATCAACTTGGCATGCTCTTCATTTCTGAACAGACATTTCAACCGTGGTATTATAGGAGCATACCGCATCACCTTCGCAGGAATCCTCTTCCTGGGGGGCTCGCCGTCAACATCACTGTGGTCATCTCGTTCGATCTTATATCAGAATGCACCGTGACACCGGCATGCGTTTAGATCCTTGTACGAACCACAGTAGAGGATGCAGTCATTAGGGCATGCATGTATCTTCTGCACCTCCAATCCTAGAGGCCATATGACCTTCTTTGCTGCGTATGTACCGTTGGGTAATTCGTTATCCTTTGGAAGCTTCTTCTTCAATATTTTCAGTAGCTTCTCAAATCCTTTGTCAGGCACAACATTCTCTGCCTTCCGCTTCAGCAATTCCAGTACGGTACCGAGCTTTGTGTTGCCATCTTCGCAATTGGGGTACAACCCTTTTTTTTTGTGATCCTCTAACATGAGATCGAACTTTAGCTTCTCCTTTTGACTTTCGCATTGCGTCCTTACATCGAAAATGACCCGGCGGAGATCATCATTATCGGGCACATTGTCTGGTTCCTCTTGATCTTCAGCAGCTTCCCCGTTGCAGCATCACTGGGCACATCGTCTGGTTCCTCTTGATCTTCACCAGCTTCCCCCGTTGCAGCATCACCGTATTTAGGGGGCACATAGTTGTCATCATCCTCTTCTTCTTCGCTGTCTTCCATCATAACCCCTATTTCTCCGTTCCTCGTCCAAACATTATAGTGTGGCATGAAACCCTTGTAAAGCAGGTGGGTGTGAAGGATTTTCCAGTCAGAGTAAGACTTCGTATTCCCACATTTAGGGCATGGACAACACATAAAACCATTCTGCTTGTTTGCCTCGGCCACTTCGAGAAAATCATGCACACCCTTAATGTACTCGGAAGTGTGTCTATCACCGTACATGCAGTGCCGGTTCATCTGCGTACATTATATATAATTAAGTGTGTCAAAAACCATTACAGAACATCATGAATAGATAATTAAGTGACCAAATTAATAGAAGTTCATCATCACATTAAAAGCGAAGTACATACATAGTTCTCATCTAACAACATATATCTCTCCAGAGCATATAATTAATTAAACCATACATTGACACTATGTAAAACATTTCAATGCGAAAACAAATGCAATCATAATCGCAACCAAGGTAACAATTGATCCAACGGCATAATGATACCAAGCCTCGGTATGAATGTCATATTTTCTAATATTTCTAATCTTCAATCGCATTGCATCCATCTTGATCTTGTGATCACCGACGACATCCACAACATGCAACTCCAATATCATCTTCTCCTCCTCAATTTTTTTATTTTTTCTTCAAGAAATTGTTTTCTTCTTCAAATAAATTTAACCTCTCGACAATAGGGTCGGTTGGAATTTCCGGTTCACATACTTCCTAGATAAATAAAATCTATGTCATGTTGGTCGGCATAATTTTCATAAACAATAAATGAACCAATAGTTATAAAGATAACATATACCACATCCGAATAATAGAGAGGACGAGGGCCGATGGGGGCGGATACCAAAACCATCGCACTATATAATACCAAGCAATAAAATAGTAAGAAAATTAGACAAGTATCTATCTAAAGTAAGATTTTTTTTCTTTCAGAAAGAAGATAAGAACAAGAGACTCACCACGGTGGCGCCGGCGACGAGATCGGCGCGAGCGATCGACGGCGGTGAAGATGGGAATGGGACGTGACGGGCCGCTAAACCTAGACAAATCTTGAGGAAAATTGAGCTTTGAGGTCAAGCTTCGAGAGGAGAAAGCTTAACTAGTGTGGCTCGGGCATTTCATCGAACACCTCATGTGCATAGGAGGTGAACTAGAGCACCACAAAGCCCTCCCCTCGCCGGCGAGAGAAAAACAGAGCACTGGAGTGCTCTGCTCGCGGGCGAGGGGTATATATAGGCACCTCATTGATCCCGGTTCGTGGCATGAACCAGGACTAAAGGTCAGCCTGTGGTCCCGGTTCAAGCCACCAACCGGGACCAATGGTGGTGGGCCCGGAGCGAGGCCCATTGGTCCCGGTTCGTCCCACCAACCGGGACCAAAGGGGCCAGACGAACCGGGACCAATGCCCCCACGAGGCCCGGCAGGCCCCTGGCCTCACGAACCGGGACGAATGCCCCCATGGGTCTCGGTTCTGGACTGAACCGGGACTAATGGGTTGACCCAGCCTGAACCAAAGCCCTCATTTCTACTAGTGCTTCAAAAGAAGAAGACATGAAGGGAGTAAAACAAGGATAAGGAGAAGGATCCTCCCTAGGTTTGTGGTGCGGAGGATCATTAGCCTACCCAAATGTTTGAACTACAATGGATGGAATAATATCCTGGACAGAGTCACTACTGGAATCAGAGGATTTGCCATCAGCCCCTTCTTTCCCGTCTGCTAGCTGACGGCAAAGGAGGTCTTTGCCGTCTGCTTTCAAAAAACAGTGGACAAAGAACTGGCTGATGACAAAGATCCTATTTTCCATCAGCCAATACTTTGTCGTATGCTAGTTGATGGCAAAGAGGAGTATGGGGTCCAGTGGAGGCCAGCACTCTAACGGCCCACCCAACGGCAAAGAGGTTACTACCTAACGGGTAACGACCCACCCCCACGCCTCCTCTCTCTCTCTTCTCTCTCTGCATCCATCTCTCTCCACCCCAACTCCCACCGCAGCTGCCGCCCTTGACCCCCACTGCCACCGCCGCCCGCCGCTTGTCACGGCCACCCCGCCGCAGGCCGCCCCGCCTACTCCCCTGTGGCGACTCTCCTGCACCGGGCGCCTCCTCCACCAGCCCCCGCCTCCACCGTCTGCCCCCTCCCAAGGTGAGCTCTTCTCCTCTTTTATATCTATTTTTATGTCTGTTTTTTTAGATTTAGTTTAGGTTTATTTTAGTTTAGTTTTTTTATGTTTTTTGAGGTCTAGGTTTAGATTTAGTTTAGTTTAGGTTAAGAATAAAGAAGAAATGAAAGAAGAAGAAGAAGAGGAAGAAGAAGAGGAAGAGGAGGACGAAGAGAAGAAACACTACTAGGGAAAAGCCTAGCAGCAGTGCGGATATTTGGTGTATCAGTAGCGCGGGTACCCACGCTACTGACAAGGCGCTACAGCTAATGTTTAGTAGTAGCGAGTTTTGGCACGCGCTACTTCTATACGTACTTAGCATTAGCGCTTTCCATACCAATACTACTGCTAGTGCTTTAGCAGTAGCGTTTTCCTGTCCAGCGCTAAAGAGCGCTACTACTATGTTTTCTCATATCTTTTTTTGCTACGTATTTGCAATGTTTTTGTAAAGGTTTCATACAGTATTCTAATCATATCATAAACATGGAGTATGTTCATCATATCATACACATAATAGTCTCATCATATCATCCAACACAAATCATGTCGTCAAATCATAATCACGCGATATAGCTATACAAGTTACATAATGTAGTACTTCTTCAGGCGTCGGTTCGTATCCCTCTCTCGCACTAGCGAACTAACTACTGGCTATCACTCGGAAACCAAAAACCGGTACACCTGGGCCTATCGGTGGAAACGACACCTATGGAATCACTGGGATCCCTTCTATGGTTGGGAGGCGCAGGGTTCTGGAAAGAGCGGTTCTGGTAGTCAGCACAAAGATCGTTTTCCCAGGTTCGGGCCGCAAGGATGCGTAACATCCTAGTCTTGCTTTGGTGTATATTTGAGTGTTCTTGAGCTCTAGAACTAGCTGTGGTGCGTGCATAGTCCAATATATCTGAATCCTTCTCCAGTACGCCTCGGGCCTCCTTTTATAGACAAAAGGGGTCACCACAGTGGCACACAAGAGGTGGAAAGGTATACAGTGTACAAGATTATCGGCTGTCACTACGGGACAAGGCACATTAAATGCGCCTCTTAGGTGTCCCGTTGCTTTATTGGGGACGGCAACGAGGCCCGCCCCATCCGTCATTGCTCCGCCTCGCTCCGACACGCGTCCAGGCCATCGAGGCATGCAACGCCATGTAGGCTGGCAGGCTGCTGAGATGGCGTGGTGGTAGGGTCTTCATGAAGATCTGCATGCCACCACGTAGGTGCTTGCTGAGTTGGCCTGGAGGCCGCCCGTTGCCACGCAGGTGCCTGCCCAGCTGGTTGGGCTGGCAAGCTACATGAGAAAGGCGGTGGAGTCTTGGCAGACGTGGGCCTGGCTGTGGCCCCGTAGGTGTCCTTGGCAAGGGTCTTGCAGTGGCATCGCGGTCGTCCCCGGCAAGGATATTGCCGGAGTCTCATGGATTTCCTCGGCAAGGATCTTGCCGGGGATCGTCGTCTTATGGTCCTCATCTGATTTTGTGTGCTTATGATCTTCACAAAGATCTGCATGCCACCATGGAGGTGCCTCCCGAGCCTTGGTTCCAATGTGGTTGATGGTGTTGGAACCCTTGGGCACAAGGGTGGCGTGCTCTACTGGCGTTGGGCAAGTTGCCCCGGCAAGGCTCCTGCCGGGGCTGCTGAGGCCGCCCCTGGCAAGGGTCTCGCTGGGGGAGTCCACCTCGCACTCTTGCTCTTTGTGTCTCTGGTGTTGGCGTTGCTTTGCCCGTCTTGTGCCTTTGGTTTCCCTCCTCTGCCTTGCTAAGTGTGGTCGCGGGCGTGGCTCCGACTGCCCGTGCACAAGTAAAGGGGTAAAAAGGAGAGCCCCTACTTTTGTACACCGACAGGGCCTGAAACCGGAAAATGAAAATATGACTGAGCGACTAAACTATGGAGGGGGCACCGCACACGGTCCAAACACGACACGACGATCAGAGACCCTTCGACAAAACTGTGTGCGATGCCATAATCACAAACGGTGGTGTAAAAAACCGTCAAAAAGGGTGCAAAATGTTTGCGATGACAGATGCATCAAACACGGTTCAGAATTTAGTTGTTTGTGTGATGTTGGGCATACGGTTCAGCTCAATTAACTATTTGGGATGAGGAGGCACAAAAGAAATGGGCAGCCAGATGAAGGCGTGTGCGTTATACAGCATACGGTTCACTCGGATGAACTGTGTGTGATTAGGCAACACAATGGAAACGGTTCAATTGAACAAGATGTGTGTGATACGCGGCAAACATGTCCGTAATCTGAAATGAGTGCGAAGACTAATAATAACACAGACGATTGCTGCTAATAAGCTGTGTGAATTGCTCTGTCTATAGTAGAATAATGTGTGTGTGTGTGTGTGTGTGTATAACTAAAATAAACATCCAATTACATAAGTGACTATACAGATCATTTGCACACACCTCAATAAACAATTGTATGCATTCTAAAGTAGGAGAAACGATCGTCTAGTCATCTACTTCTTGTGACGATCCCGCCACTGCTATGTGGCACGATCCCTCATCTGGGTCAGGAGGAAGACAGTTCCTCATGTCAGCAATCCGCCTTCTTGTAGCTTGTATACGCGGCCATGGCCGCATACTTCACATGATGTTCATCTAGTCTCTTATGCCACACACTGTGCCAGGCGTTCTTGTCCTTATTGCTCTCTTTCTTCATCTTCGCGTAGTAGGGGTCGATGATGGCTGAGGAGAGGTCAACCAGGGAGTTCAGTTTGCTTTTGTCGCTGCCCAAGACATTGTAGTGGTGCTGGATGTTGACAAGATTCGGGCATTTCAAGTCCGAAACCTTGAGCGCTTTTAGATCGTTGGTGGTGTCCACCGTAGCGAAACCGTAGTCAGAGCTGTTGGTAAACCTGGAGAAACGCGTGCAAGGCCTTGTGGCAAGGTGGAACTGGTAGATGAGGACATCATGTCGCACGCACAACTGGGCGACGGCAACCTTCTGATCGTGCCCGGCACGTCCGATGGTGTACTCGAGGTCTAAGCCGACCACTCGATACTTTTCCTCAGCAAGGAACTGCTCCATAGTTTGGATGGAGCTCTTCATCGAGACCAGATCGTTCGTGTACACCACCGAGAGGGCCTTCCCCCTCACATGGGTGTCCACTACGTGATGCGTGGTGAACTGCCCGCCGTTTTCGTCGTCGGCCGCTAGGAGCGCCATTGGAGCCACGGGGAGCGCCATTGGAACCGCTGGATGTCTTCTCTGTATGTGTCCTCGTGGGTGTGCTTATTGTGTCGTGTGAGACGAGAGATGAAGGTAAATGGCCGCAGGAATAAAAGGGGGCCGGGCGGCGTGGATTCTCGGCGCATCCGCATGGCAGTTTTTGTAGCAGGTAACTGCATCGTCGCGCCGCGCCTGACGCAACCGCTTGCACATGAACGTGCGTGATCGTGCGCCGGCCCAAAACACTAGCAGCGCGCGTGGAGGTACGAGGGCAGAGAACCCGAAGGGACGCGAGAGCAGAGCGCACGCGGCGGGACGCGAGCAGAGCGCGCGCGGCCGCATGAACCGCAAGCAACCACACGGACGGAGTAGTTGAACAAGCAGGAAATGGTCGCCTACAAGCCGGCCGACAGTTGCGTCACTGCGTACAGAGCGGTCGTGTGGTACCACCCCCGTCTAGGCTATAGTCTCCTTTATATCCCATGCCATACTTTGCCCTCAAATTTAACCAACAAAATGTTAATGCATGTTTTAAAAATTATATAATTGGAAACTATGTTCAAATACAAATCAAACTATATAATCTTTGGCGACATACATTCGTATTTTATTAGTTAAATCATACTTATAAACAAGGATGGTGGTATAGTAGGTAATTAAATCGCAAATGTTTTTTTATTAACCGTATCTGTACATGGCCTTTCGTCCTCCTCTCGCACGTCTTGTCACCCCGCTGCCGCAGACGGCTTACAGCGCAAGCTTGCGCAGCGCACGTGGGCGTTCTTTTTGCCAAACGGTGGCACCAATGAATCGTCGGTGAGCCTGTTCCCGCTCAACCTCGCAGGTTCCCGCGCAAGCTTCCCGCCCGACTCGGTGAAATCCCCCAAAATCCTAATGCTTACCGGCCTGCTATAAAAACCCTGACGACCGGCGAGTCCTTCGTCGCATTTTCCCCTCCATCCCGCTAGCTTGTCTCATCTGCTTCTCCCACATTCGCCAATGGCACCGGTCCGTCATCGTCACTCAGCCACTCCGCCGTCATCAGAGGACAGCTCCAGCTGGGAGGCTACACCACGGTAGCGGCGCAGTCCCCGGTGTAGTGTAGTGCGCGTGGCGTCCCTGTTGGGTGTGCGCGGAACACCCACCACACGCTTCACCGCCGGTGCCTGTTTGCAGTTTTTGCCGGCCACCGTTGTCACCACACCACCGTCGAAAGCCAGGGGCATCACCCGCTCTGCCGCCGCGGCCCGAAGTCGGGAGTTGGCTGTCGTGGCCGCCACCCCACTGCCGGCCACTATGGCCATCACCCGCTCCGCCACCGCGGCCCGAAGGCGAGAGGTGGTGGTCGTGGCCGCTGTCCCGTCGTCGGCCTCCATGGCCGCCAGCCCACCGTCGACCACCGGGGTCATCACCCGCTCCGCCACCGCCACCCGAAGGCAGGAGGAGGAGGTGGATGCCAGCACGTGCGTCGGCGACCTTGCGCGCTACATCAAGTTCCTGCGGCAGGAGGAGAAGCGCCTCGTCGAGAACTCAAAGAGCCTTACCACCGTCGTGGCCGCAGCACACGCCGCCTCAGAGGCGAGGAATCAGAAGATCTACGAGGATAACCACCGCTTCGAGAGGGGTCGTTTGGAGCAGCAGAGGGCGTTCGAGGTGAGCGTCGCTGAAGCTGCATTAGCGGCAGGCACCGCATTGCGGTTGCCCAGCTCGTCGGTAGGCTCCTCCTCCTCCACCTCTTACTGAGCGCGCTCGGCAGAGGAAAGGCAGC
The DNA here is from genome assembly GCA_021605145.1 of Aegilops bicornis. Taxonomy (NCBI): domain Eukaryota; kingdom Viridiplantae; phylum Streptophyta; class Magnoliopsida; order Poales; family Poaceae; genus Aegilops; species Aegilops bicornis. The sequence goes on from CM038673.1 coordinate 732,081,536, forward strand.
TGGAAGTAGTACAAAGCCCCTGTGCAGTAGTAGTAGTATTTATGGGCTACTTTGTTAAGTTCATCTGCATATAGATGTGGTGGAACTGTACAACATATTTAAAATTAGCTAGTATATATAGTTGAACTAGCTATTTCAGTACGTGGTTGGCAATAATTGGGAAAAAGTTTGGTCGGTTCAGCTGTCGAATTGAACTGTTTGTATAATTAAGAACGACTGCTTAATCTACGAATGAAATCTATGCTTAATTACTGAATTTGAGTTGCCAAAATTAGATACTTCTAGTGATTTTTAGCTTCGTATTTTGACAAATCGCAGTGTTACAAGGATTGACAAATCTTACCAAATTGTTTGTACGTGGTTGCACACGGGTCATCCAAAACAACCATTTGCGTCGAAGGGATGCACAAATCCAGTGTTGTTCTCACTTTGCATACGGGTGTTCTATCTAAAAGGTTTGCGATCATGAGCTGCAGAAATCCTGCTTGGCACATTTTCTCTTGGCTTCCTGGGGAAGCTGTCAGTTTGCATATGGGTGTTCTAACTAAAACGTTTGCGATGAGTGTTTTATATTAAAAAGTGAATTAAACTGTGGCTTGGACGCCATTAATGGAGAGGATGCGAGCAAGGCGGGCAGCCATGGAAGTCAAAGGGCTCGCTTCCTAGTGAGCCTGCATAGCGTCCAACTCGCACGCTTCCCGGTGAGCCTACGCACTCGAGGACAGCTTGCACGCCTCTCGTTCAGCCTGCGCACCAGACGGCGCTCGCACGTCTCCCGTTCAGTCAAGGTCAAGCAGCTGTCTGCATGGCACTTCCTACATCCATTAAAACCAAGACATGTGGCGTCACGTGAATGGTTAACAGAATTATGGATTTACTAGAATTTAAAAACCAGGCATATCAATGTTTTGCCGGTAATCAACAGTGCCCTGGTGTTTGAAATTCATTCCCATTTCTTGCATGGGACCTAAGCATGCACCCAAGGACACATATTTGTTTTTTCAACCAATTTATATGCACTGGAGCATGTGCATGTAGTTCAAATTTGAAATATGCAGATAAATGCATTGAAAACTCAGTTAATGCTTAAAAATGTCCAAACGAACCCCGAAAAATCACAAAATATCACACAACACTCCTGTTGTTCTATGCTGACACGAGAAGAAAATTTGAAGGAAAAGGCAATGGATATTGTTTCGTCTCCAAAGGTGGGACGTTCCCTACCAAAAACGATCATGGTTGTTGTGAGAAGCTCCGGTTTGGGAGAAGCATATACCCAAACTTGCCCCAAATGGGACAAAATTTTACCACGGCATATTGATGCCGCTCCATGATAGCATGCCAAGTTTCATGAATTTCAGACGAGTTTTGAATTTACTAGAATTTAAAAACCAGGCATCTCAATGTTTTGCCGGCAATCAACGGTGCCCTAGTTATTGAAATTCATTCCCATTTCTTGCATGGGACGTAAGCATGCACCCAAGGACACATATTGGATTTTTCAACCAATTTATATGCACTGGAGCATGTACATGTAGTTCAAATTTGAATTATGCACATAAATGCATTGAAAACTCAGTTAATGTATAAAAATTTCCAAACGAACCCTGAAATATCAAAATAATTCACACAACACTCCTATTGTTCTATGTTGACACGAGAAAAGAATTTGAAAGCAATAAGAGGCAATGGATATCGTTTCGTCCACAAAGGTGGGACGTTCCCTACCGAAAACCATCATGCTTGTTGTGAGAAGCTCCGGTTTGTGAGAAGCATATACCCAAACCTGCCCCAAATGGGACAAAATTTGTACCACGGCATGTTGATGACGCTCCATGATAGCATGCCAAGTTTCATGAATTTCAGACGAGTTTTGGATTTACTAGAATTTAAAAACCAGTCATCTCAATGTTTTGACGGCAATCAACGGTGCCCTAGTGTTTGAAATTCATTCCCATTTATTGCATGGGACCTAAGCATGCACCCAAGGACACATATTTGATTTTTCAACCAATTTATATGCACTGGAGCATGTGCATGTAGTTCAAATTTGAATTATGCACATAAATGCATTGAAAACTCAGTTAATTCATAAAAATGTCCAAATGAACCCCGAAAAATCACAAAAATTTACACAACACTCCTGTTGTTCTATATTGACACGAGAAAAAAATTTGAAAGCAATAAGAGGAAATGGATATTGTTTCATCCCCAAAGGTGGGACGTTCCCTACCAAAAACCATCGTGCTTTTTTTGAGAACACTAGTAGAAAAAGGGGCTATCGTTGAGGCCTGTTTTGCCCATTAGTCCCGGTTCAATCCAGAACCGGGACTAATGCAAGCATTTATCCCGGTTCGTGAGCCCAGGGGGCCGGGCCACGTGGGCCATTGGTCCCGGTTTCGTCCGGACCTTTTGGTCCCGGTTGGTGGGAACGAACCGGGACCAATGGTCCTGACTCTGGCCCACCACTATTGGTCCCGGTTGGTGGCATGAACCGGGACCAAAGGCTTCCCTTTAGTCCCGGTTCATGCCACCAACCGGGGCTAATGGTGCTGCCTATATATAGCCCCTCACAAGAGCGAGCACACCTTTGCTCTGCTTTTTCTGGCCGAGGGGAGGGGCTTGGTGGTGCTCTAGCTCACCTCCTATGCACACAAGGTGTTCGATGGAATGCCCGAGCCACACTACTTAAGCTTTCTCCTCTCCAAGCTCGACCTCTAACCTCCATTTTCCTCAATATTTGTCTAGGTTTAGCGGTCCGTCATGCCCCCGTCCCGTCTTCACCGCCGTCGATCACCATGGCAATCTCATCACCAGCACCACCGTGGTGAGCCTCTTGTTCTTATCTTCTTTCTGAAAGGAAAACTATTCTTACTTGTATTATTTTCTTACTTTTATTATTGCATCTTATATAGTGCGATGGTTTTGGTATCCGCCTCATCGGCCCTCGTCACCTATGATTCGGATGTGGTATATATTATCTTTTCATAACTATTGGTTCATTTATTGTTTATGAGAATTAAGCCGACCAACGTGACATAGATTTTATTTATCTAGGAGGTTGTTGAACCGGAAATTCCAACCGACCCTATTGTCGAGAGGTTAAATTTAGTTGAAGAAGAAAACAATTTCTTGAAGGAAAAAATAAAAAACTTGAGGAGGAGAAGATGATATTGGAATTGCATGTTGCGGATGTAAATGCGATGATCACAAGATCAAGATGGATGCAATGCGCTTGAAGATGAGAAAGATTAGAAAATATGCCATTCATACCGAGGCTTGGTATCATTATGCCGTTGGATCAGTTGTTACCTTGGTTGCGATTATGATCGTATTTGTTTTCTCATTGAAATGTTTTACATAGTTTCAATGTATGGTTTAATTAATTTAGATGCTCTGTAGAGCTTTATGTATTAGATGAGAACTATGTATGTACTTTGGTTTTTATGTGATGATGAACTTCTATTAATTTGGTCATTTAATTATCTATTCATGATGTTCTGTAATGATTTTTGACACACTTAATTATATATAATGCACGCAGATGAACCGGCAATGGATGTACGGTGATGTACACACCTCCGAGTACATTAAGGGCGTGCATGCTTTTCTCAAGTGGCTGAGGCAAACAAGCGAGAATGGTTTTATGTGTTGTCCATGCCCTATATGTGGGAATACTGTCTTACTCTAACCGGAAAATCCTTCACACCCACCTGCTTTACAAGGGTTTCATGCCACACTATAATGTTTGGACGAGGCACGGAGAAATAGGGGTTATGATGGAAGACGGCGAGGAACAAGAGTACGATGACAACTATGTGCCCCTGAATACGGTGATGCTACTGAACATCAAGTTGCACTGCATTTATGTGCACGATGGTGCTGCAACGCGAAGCTGCTGAAGATCAAGATGAACCAGACGATGTGCCCCATGATGATGATCTTCGCGGGTCATTGTCGATGCAAGGACACAATGCGAAAGTCAAAAGGAGAAGCTGAAGTTCGATCGCATGTTAGAGGATCACAAAAGGGTTGTACCCCAATTGCGAAGATGGCAACACAAAGCTCGCACTGCATCGAATTGCTGCAAAGTGGAAGGCAGAGAATGCTGTGCTCGATAAAGGATTTGAGAAGCTACCGAAAATAATGAAGAAGAAGCTTCCAAATGATAACGAATTGCCCGACAAGACATACGCAGCAAAGAAGGTCGTATGCCCTCTAGGATTGGAGGTGGAGAAGATACATGCATGCCCTAATGACTGCATCCTCTACCGTGGTGCCTACAAGGATCTGAACGCATGCCCGGTATGCGATGCATTGCGGTATAAGATCAGACGAGATGACCCTGGTGATGTTGACGGCGAGCCTCCTGAAGAGGGTTCCTGCGAAGGTGATGTGGTATGCTCCTATAATACCACGGTTGAAACGTCTGCTCAGTAAACGGAGAGCATGCCAAGTTGATGCGATGGCACAGTGAGGACCGTAAGAAAGAAGGGAAGTTGAGAGCACCCACTGACGGGTCGTAGTGGAGAAAAATCGAGAGAAAGTACTGGGATGAGTTTGCAAAGGACCCAAGGAACGTATGGTTTGCTTTAAGCACGGATGGCATTAATCCTTTCGGGGAGCAGAGCAGCAATCACAAAGCTGGCCCGTGACTCTATGTATGTATAACCTTCCTCCTTGGATGTGCATGAAGCGGAAGTTCATTATGATGCCGCTTCTCATCCAAGGCCCTAAGCAACCCGGCAACGACATTGATGTGTACCTAAGGCCATTAGTTGAGGAACTTTTACAGCTGTGGAATGGAAACGTTGTACGTACGTGGGATGAGCACAAAAGGAGGAATTTGACCTAAAGGCGTTGCTGTTCGTGACAATCAACGATTGGCCCGCTCTCGATAACCTTCGGGACAGACAAACAAGGGATACCACGCATGCACGCATCGTTTACTTGACACCGATAGTATATACCTGCGAAGCTGCGGGGAAGAATGTGTACCAGGCCATCGTCGATTTCTTCCGACCAACCATCAATGTCGAAAGAAAGGCAAGCATTTCAAAGGCGAGGTAGATCACCGGAAGAAGCCCGCCATGCGCATCGGTGATCACGCATTTGATATGGTCAATGATTTACACGTAATCTTTGGAAAGGGTCCCGCGGACTAGCTGTTCGAATGACGCTGAGAATCACGCACCCATGTGGAAGAAGAAATCTATATTTTGGGACCTACCCTACTGGAAAGACCTAGAGGTCCGCTCTTTGATCGACGTGATGCACGTGACGAAGAACCTTTGCGTGAACCTACTAGGCTTCTTGGGGGTGTATGGGAAGACAAAAGATACACCTGAGGCACGAGAGGACCTGCAACACTTGCACGAAAAAGAGGGCATGCCTCCGAAGCAGTATGAAGGTCCTGCCAGCTACGCTCTTACGAAAGAAGAGAAAGAAATATTCTTTCAATGCCTGCTCAGTATGAAGGTCACCTAAAACTAAAAGAAAAATGAAATAAAATATAAAGCAAAAAAAAGTGCCACCTACTGGGCCCCCACGGCCTGAATACGACTAGAAACCCTACATGGGCCAGGATTCAGGCCCGCAGAGGCCCAATAGGCCCACAGGCAGTAGCAAGATTAGGCCCGAAAGCCTGCATTAGAGAGGAGCTCGAAAGGGGAGGCACACCAGCGCTTATAAACCAGTGCCGGCGCCCTTCAACTAGCGAGGTGGGACTAAACATTTGCGCGGGGCAGCACAAGGCCTTTGGTCCCGGTTGGCGGCACCAACCGGGACTAAAGGGGGCATTGGTCCCGGTTCGTGTCACCAACCGGGGCTAATGCCCCACTTTAGTCCCGGTTGGTGCCACCAACCGGGACCAAAGGCTGCCGCTTCCTGCCCTTTGGGCTGCTGAAATTTGGGCTTTGGTCCCGGTTGATGGCACCAACCGGGACTAAAGGCGGGCATTAGTCCCGGTTGGAGCCACGAACCGGGACTAATGCCCTTGCTATATAAGAAAACACTTGGGATATTTCAGATTCATCGCCCATTTGCCCCCAACCTCCCGGCGCCGCCAGCTGCCCAACGCCGCCCAGCGCCGTCATCGTATACGCCACGTCGTCACCATCGCCGTCGCCCGCGCCCGTTATCGCCCGCCGTCGCCCAGCGCCCGTCATCGCCGCCGTCTGCCCCGCCCGTCGTCGCCGCACCGCATCTGCCCCAAGACTGCGCCCTACCTCGTAGTCGCCGTCCCCACCCGTCGCCGCACCCTCGCCGTCGCCGCCCCTGCCTCCAGCGACCTCGCCGACCTCGCCGTCGCCGCCCCTGCCTCCCGACCTCACCGTCTCCTCCGCCTCCCGACCTCGCCGTCGCCTCCACCTCCCCCGCCGCCTCCGTCGCCCGCGACCTCGCCGTCGCCTCCGCCCACAGTGAGCCTCCAGCGCGCACCTGCCTGCCCCTGCCGCCCGCCGCCATGATTTTTTTCATAAATGTTCATGATTTTTTCATAAATGTATATATATTGATGTATGGATATATGTATGATGCTTTTTGCAGTGTTGATCTAATGTTTTTTTTCTGCATATATATGTGATTTTTGTAGTGTTGATCTAATGTTTTTTTCTGCATATATATGTGATTTTTTCTGCATATATAGATATGATCATATATATGATGTATGCATGGATCGATGTGGATGGAATATGATGTTTTTTGTTCATAGAATATGATGTTTTTTATTCATAGATTTTATTTTGTTCATTAGAGAGAGGCGGGACGTCGAGGAAGTTGTAATGTTTAGAGTTAGGGTCGCCGAGGAAGAATGAAAATAATGAAAAAGAATAAAAGAGTAAGAAGGAAGAAGGAGAAGAAGATGAGAAAAAAAATAAGAAGAGGAAGTAGAAGAAAAAAGGAGAAGAAGAAGGAATAGAGGAGAAGAAGAAAAAAAATTCTATTTTTTCTTCTTCTCCTCTTTTCCTTCTTCTTCTCCTCTCTTTTTTTCTTCTATTTTTTCTTCTTCTTTCTTCTTCTTCTCTTTTTTCTTCTTCTCATTTCTTCTTCTTCTTCTTCTTCTTCTTCTTCTTCTTCTTCTTCTTCTTCTTTTTATCGGGACCGAGGGTGTCGAGGATCGCTGAGGGGTCGACGGTCGGGAACTAGGCTAGAGGGTCGAGAGGGTCACAGAGGGGTCGAGGGTCGTCGAGGCCGGTCGAGGGTCAATGTTTTGAGGGTCGAGGGTCGCCGAGGCCGGCCGAGGTTCGAGGCACAAGGGTTTGAGGGTTTGAGGGTTCTAGGGTCGAGGTTCGAGGGTTCTAGGGTTCGAGGGTTCTAGGGTCGAGGTTCGAGGGTTCTAGGATCCAAGGAAGAAGGAAGAAGAAGAAGAAAAGAATGAGAGGAAAAGAAGAAGAAGAGGAGAAGAAGAAGGAATAGAGAGAAGAAGAAAAATAGAATTTTTTCATTTTTTCTTCTTCTCCTCTATTCTTTCTTCTTCTCCTTTTTTTCTTCTTTTTTCTTCTTCTTCTTCCTTCTTCCTTCTTCCTCTTTTCTTCCTTTTCCGATAGGGTACCGATAGTGTCAAAGTATTGAAGAAATCCATGGCTTCATCATTAGCCGAAGTAACCATGGCATGATGGTGCGAAGTCCTCCAAAGTTGTTACGGAATGGAGTCCGGATAGGATAATTTGCCTTTTTGCTGAACTTTGTACCAAAAGCGATTATCCTATCTGGGACTCCGCTCCAAAACAACTTTGGAGAGCTTACCATCATGCACCTGTTACTACCTAATGATGAAGACATGGTTTTGTTGAATCCTTTGACACTAGGCAACCTCCCGACCCTCGGCGATCTTCAACCCCTTGACCCTCGACCGCCTCGGCGATCCACGACCCTCTACCCTACTTGTGGGACATAGATGTACTGTTCAACGCCGCCTCCCGATAGCTTCAACACGTGGGGGGTCGATAATACGTACCCCCACCAAGCTTGAAGCGTTATAGAGGCCACCCCCTAAACCATGAAGCGTTGTAGAGGCCACCCCAAACCCTAAAGAAGCAGCGTCGAGGCCACTAATATGATTCCTTATTGTGATTAGCTAGCTAGTTCTACGTTGGCACTAATATATCCATATCTGTCATGTTTGAATAATAATTGCCATGTTGTAAATATTTGTAGAAACTATGGACACCCCCCGAGACGAAGCACAAGAAGCGTTGTTGAGGGACATAATCGCACACGGAAGTGATGCTGTCTCCTCGATGATGTTTCTCAACGTCGATAACGATGGTCTGGAAGGAGAGGGTGAAGAAGCAGCTGGCTATGATTTACATGGCTCCGATGACCCAATGTCGGTGCAAGAAGTAGACCGTGAGGACGGCTCGGTGATCACCAAACCGAGTCCGCCAGGTATATATATTAGTTAAGCCTGTCTTGACTAGCTCTCGTCTTTGTTTTGGTATATATATATATATGTACACATATTAATTAACTCTCGTCTTTGTTCTTTTTTCTAGCCCTCCAGATCGAGCACAACTTCGGCAAAGAGACGAGGCCCGAAGAAAAAGTTGAGCTCGGATGAAAAGTTTGAGATCATACAAATCGGCGTACGACGGCCAACCGATTGAACCCTACCGACAAAGAAGGAATTTGTTGCTTTCGGTCAGGGGTTACGGTTAGGGACAAGATCCCGATCAGCATCCACCAATGGTATAAGCCTAAGAACGAAGACCACGAGGTGTCTTATGTCAATGATATGCAGAAAAATGATCTTTGGACTGAGCTGAAGTCAAATTTTACCCTACCGCCAGAGGATGATCCGGAGAAGCCAGTAATAGAGCCATTAATCAAGTCTTTTGCTCTTAAGAAGATGGCAGAACTATTCAGGAATTGGAAGAAATACCTCAATACGTATGTCGAAAAAATGAGACACCAGAATTCACGGGCAAATATGAGAAGATCGAGATGATCGGCCCGCATTTGTGGCCTACAAGACATCGGAAAAGAGTAAAAAGATGTCAGCGACAAACAAGAGAAATGCTGCGAAGAAGAAGCTTCATCATCGCACGGGGTCGGTGGCTACCTCATAGCCCGCCTAAGTGGTCCAAGGCTGAGAATGATCTGCTTGATAAAGGGATCGGACCGAGACAATGAACTGGCCAGACCGTTGCGGACTTGGTTCTTCGGGCGGCGGATCCTTGGACCCTATAACGGGAAGTGCATTTGGACGGACGAACAATTGGACATACCAGTCAAGAGGCTTAAGCATTATATCGAAGCAGCGCAGCAAGGGAAGTTCGTTCGAGACAGGAGAAGGACGAGCTCACAATGGCCCTCGGGAATCCTGAGCACCACAGGCGGACACGAGGCACGCCAGGCTCCCTTTCGTGGAAGGCTGGATTTCCGGACGCAGGGGTTACAAAACCCATGAGAGGAGGAAGAAACCGGAGCAGAGCCTAATGCAAAGGCGCTGCACGAAAGGGTAATGGGGATAGAGGAACGAGAAGAGGAACGAGAAGCAGCCGATCACAACAAAGCGACCTGCGAAGCTTCCCCGGCTACCCCGCCATCTCAGCGGAGAAGCAGCGTGGCTTCCACCGAGCTGCTTCAGCCAGAGCAAGATGCCTTGACGGCTCTGCCAGCTATCCCGTGGATGCTATCACGGATGCTGAAAGTTGCCACCTTATGGCGCAATGGAGCAATTTAAAGGTCAAGGCGGTTGTTGGCTCTGTTTATCCCACTAAACCCGACTCAACTTTTCACTGCCGGCCGATTCCAGAAGGATATGCTAAGGTGATGGTCGATGAAATAACGGAGGGATTTGAGGAGCTCGGCTTGACCACCCTACCGGTGAAGGGGAGTATCGGCTGGGTTACTCGCTCAAGACTCCATGCCTATGGCGGAAGGATCTCATCAACCTTCCGAACTGGACGCCTCCGCCTCCTCCTCCTCCTCCGGCGAGTGAGGGCACTCCGCCTCCTCCACCGCCTCCTCTTCCGGCGAGTGACGATCAGGGCACTCGGCCGGCTCCTGCTCCGGCGCGTGGCGGCACTCCGTCTCCTTCTCCGCCTGCACCAGCGCGTCCGGGCAGCCAGCCTCCTCCTTCTCCGCCTCGTCAGCAAGGGCGGAAGAGACCTGCCGCCGCTCCGGCTGCTCCGGCGCGTCGTAGTCCTTCTCCTCCGCCTCATAAGCAAGGAAAGAAGACATCTGCTCCGTCTGCTCTGCGGCGTCTAGCAATCTTGCCAAAGGCGGGAGGAGATACAGATTCGGTCCTTCTCTCAAGACTCCGGAGAAGTTACCGTCTGAGAGGAGCGAGGAGGAAAACGTGAAGATCAGCGCAGATCAAGTGGATGACTGGTTTCAAGGGTTGAAAGCAAAGAGACATCCACGTCCGGAGGAGAAGGTAGATCCGGTCAAAGCGAAGCGCACTCTGGCTTCCCTGACAAAACCACTCAAGTCTCCGCCGAAAGGCAACTATGAGCGCATTATTGGAAAGGCATTTGCCGAGGCGGAGAGATCGGGAAATCTTGTCGGTGATCAAAGGATGAAAGAACGACGAGCTGGGAAACAAATTGCCTAGCTGGGCGAACAAGCGAAGGAATCATGCCCCCCGCTCAAGGTGCCTGCTAGAGACATCGTCGATCCGAGGATGGTGCCCGGTTATGGCAATCCTGAAGATTACTTGCCCGACGATGTACAATTTGATTTCTTGGAGGTGCAGATACAAAGATACGAGTACGGGAAGCCTCTCGTCAAAGATGAAAGCTCTCTAACAACGATGATGCGAAGATTGCATGATTGGTACATGAAAACCTGCAAAGAGTCTGACGGGAGGAATACTTTGTATTTGAGAGTTAAAAAGGAGCATGACCTCCTTGAAATTGAAATGTTGCCTATTCCATTTGAGGAGTTCTATCAGTTTTTCAATCAATTGGCCATCGATAAAGCAACGGTCACCTGCTACTGTCTGTAAGTAGTACTACTTCATCATTAAGTATCTCTATATAACTCAGCTCTTTCATTGCATGTATTTATAAATATCCTCACTATATTATGCAGATTGAAGATCGCAGAAATGAAGAAAAAACAAGTGGGTGATATTGGGTTCATTAACACATATCTCATCGATGCAAATGAGGTTAAATATCGTGCCAAGGAAACCGAGGCCAACTTACTACGATCGTTGGAAATAAATGAACACAAAAATACAATACTCTTTCCTTACAACTACACGTGAGTGTTATTCTTGTCTTATGGCATATTCGGTTTCCTTATTTAGTCCAGGTTATAGAAATGTAATATTGATGAGTTATGCATGCGCGCAGGTTCCACTATATTCTCCTAGAGATTAAGCTTGAGCAGGAGTAGTAACTGTCTTAGACTCGAGACGAAAAAGATCCCAAGGAGTATGCGGAAATGACTGAAATGCTCGAGAAGTAAGTTAAATCGATCATTATCCACCATATCAGCAACTTTGTTCATTTCTGATATCAAGTAATTGTTTTCTTTGTATGGCAGGGCTTGGGGAAAATTCACCAAAAAGCTCTGGGACTACCAAGAAGCTGCAATTTAGACACCGAAATTAAGTACTATATAGTAGCATATTCCACGCGCATCTCCTAGTGATTCAAGCGCTAGTTTCATCAATACCATTTAGCATGTGCTTGCTATATATAATTATCAGTTTGATTGACCTCTGTTTCTTGTAAAGTGGTTGTGGCAGGAACAAGGGAATGATTTACATGGATACTACGCTTTGCGAGTCCATCCGCCACACGACCTGTGAGAGGGGCTACTCCGACAAACAATTTGAAGTGCGTAAATAAAAATATTCACAATTTTATTTTATTACCATCATTTGTGTTGAGTTTCATTCATTCATATATATATATATATATATATATATATATATATATATATATATATATATATGTATTTACACCTTTCTTAAAATTAGATGTTTCGGCAGCGGGATGAACACAAAGCACCAGATCTCAAGCGAGCAATTAAATAGAAATAGGCGGCATTCTTTCTTGACTATGTGATCTCTGAAGACGGGAATACCATGTGGACCACGCGTCCGTATTTTAAAAGATAATTATTGTATATATGTAGCCGTAGCGTCGGATAGATATACGAGAACTTGTTGTTCGACCAATCTCTCGGAGAAGGAGAGGTGGTCGATATCACTTCTCTGTATGCATATATATGTTCATGACGATCTTCTGTTTGCTTAATTACTAGCTAGCTAGCATGTCTAGTTAGTCCTCTCTATACGTATGTATAGTACGTAGCGTCGACCAAGCACGGACAAAAGAAAGGACACTTTTCTCTATTAATTAGCTAGCTATAGCACAATATATGAAACACCTAAATTAACCCCCCAAACCCCCCCCCCCCCTCTTTTGAAAAAAAACAAAAACCAGAGCCAAAGAAATGCTGACGCGTGGATGCCTATTGGTCCCGGTTGGTGCCACCAACCGGGACCAAAGGCCCTCCTGCCTGGGCTCAGCGGACAGGCCACGTGGAGGCCCATCTGTCCCGGTTCTGGATAGAATCGGGACTAAAGGTGAGGGTATTAGTACCGACCCTTTAGTCCCGGTTCACGAACCTGGACTAAAGGCCCTTATGAACCGGGACTATAGGCCCTTTTTCTACTAGTGGAAGCTCCGGTTTGTCAGAAGCATATACCCAAACCAGCCCCAAATGGGACAAAATTTGTACCACGGCATGTTGATGCCGCTCCATGATAGCATGCCAGGTTTCATGAATTTCAGACGAGTTTTGGATTTTCTAGAATTTAAAAACCAGGCATCTCAATGTTTTGCCGGAATCAACGGTGCCCTAGTGTTTGAAATTCATTCCCATTTCTTGCATGGGACCTAAGCATGCACCCAAGGACATAGATTTGATTTTTTAACCAATTTATATGCACTCGAGCAAGTGCATGTAGTTTAAATTTGAATTATGCACATAAAGTGCAATGAAAACTTAGTGAATGCATAAAAATGTCCAAACGAACCCTGAAAAATCACAGAAATTCACACAACACTCCTATTATTCTATGTTGACACGAGAAAAAAATTTGAAAGCAATAAGAGGTAATGGATATCATTTCGTCCCCAAAGGTGGGACGTTCCCTGCCGACAACCATCATGCTTGTTGTCAGAAGCTCCGGTTTGTGAGAAGCATATAGCCAAACCTGCCCCAAATGGGACAAAATTTGTACCACGGCATGTTGATGCCGCTCCATGATAGCATGCCAAGTTTCATGAATTTCAAACGAGTTTTGGATTTACTAGAATTTAAAAACCAGGCATCTCAATGTTTTGCCGGCAATCAACGGTGCCCTGGTGTTTGAAATTCATTCCCATTTCTTGCATGGGACTTAAGCATGCACCCAAGGACACAGATTTGATTTTTCAACCAATTTATATGCACTGGAGCATGTGCATGTAGTTCAAATTTGAATGGTTCACCTGAAATGGCTTGAAAACCAATTTAATGTATAAAATATTAAAACGAACCCTGAATAATTCCAATTCTTTTACGACACACATATAGTTGCATGTTCACTCCAGATAAAAGGTCTAGCAATTCAAACACCATCCAGTGCCGCTTTGACCCCATTATGTAATTCAAATCGGGATGAAAAAGAAAGTAGATCGCACACAGTTTATTATCAGCAACCGTGTGAGATGTAGTACAAAATATCTTAGAGCACCGTCGGTGTATAGTACGCCCATGCCTTACGAGAGAAGGTGCGTCGGCTACAGTCCACAGCCGGCGTCTCAAGCACACTAGCTCGCTCCCCAAATATCATTTCACTATTCAATCATCGCCGGTGAAAGATGGGCACGTGGACCCGCGTCGTGAGGGCAACTTTGGTGGCCCACTCCGGCGGGAGCGCGGCCGCAGCTGCCATGCGCGTGCTAACAAGGTGCATGAGCGTGTCCCCAATTTGCGACCGGGCGTCAAAGGCAGGCCAAACGGCCGCTCTTGCTTCTCAGGTGGCGGAAGAAACATCTTCCTTGGGGATTGCAACTGGCAAGAGCGGCATAGCAGCTGTCCGTTCCGCAGCGGCGGCCTTAGCCCTGATGGAGGCCGCCCACAACCATGTCGAGGCCGCCCATGCCCAGCTCCTGGCGGTCACCGCACAAATCGAACGAAGCTTCTCCGACAACGGTCGGCAACCCACGGGCGAAGAGCTAGCAATCGCCGACAGCGTTTGAGCAGCCGTACGTTCCTCTGCCGCATACCTTGCGACGACGGAGCCCGTCCAAGCCCAGATCGCGACCGCCCACGCCAAGCTCGTGGCGGCCTTTTCCAAAGAGATGACGGACGTGGATGGCGAGATGCTTGCCGAGTATCGTGCGATGGATGCCATGGAGCCCCTTCCCCAGGAGACCATCAGGCACGAGCTGGACATGGAGGCGGCGGCTGAGATCGACGAGCACCAGCCATAGTAGTACTCTTTGTTTGGTTTAATTAAGAGCGTCGGTCTTTATTTTGTTAGAGTAATGTTTAGGTCAACTAGCTCTGTTTAATTGCTGAATAATCTCAATTAAGAAGTGTGGGTGTGCTGTAGTCTCCTTTGTGTACCCAAATTATGCAATGACGTGGATGACCACTATAACCATGGAAATTCGAACCAAAACTTTTTGTAACACCCCAAAATTTTTAGCCTTGTTTTATTAATTAAAATTTTACCAGGAACTTTAACTTTTGTTTTCTGGACTTTCTTTTGATTTCAGAACCATTCTTCCCTTTATTTTTATGGAGTTTTTACCCCTAGTGAAAAACTTCCCAATTTTTATTGGACTCTTTTACCCTCTCAAATAAAACAATTATTTTATCAGTGGGAATTATTTACATAATTATTTTTCCCTGAGCTTTATCTCTCTAATTTGGTTTTTCATAAGTTTAGGGTCCCATTTGCACTGCAACCCTTTTATAAAGTCATTCAAAAATTTCACCAAAATTTGGAGATGTCATGTGATGTCACCAAACCACTTTTACGAAAAACGATATTTCATTCATTGAATATTTTGAGTTCTACACCTAATTTTCAAATCTGGTCCAGTGGGCAGTTTTGCACTACAACCTATTTAAATATTTCTTTAAAACTTCTACCAAAATTTTGGGATGTCAGTAGGAGCATATTATTCCACTTTATGCAAAAATCCAGGGATTTTCTTTGAAATTTTTTAGTGAATCATCCTCATCTTCATTCTGGTGCAACTTGGTGTTTTGTACTGCAACCATCTTCTAACTTTATCCTCTACCCATGAGCTTTCTCCTGCTTGTAGCACGCCTTGCCAAACCCTTAAGTCCAGGAGTTTGGACTCATCGGAGCAATTCTAGTTCTTGCAATCATGCCCTGTTCTTTCTGTCCAAATCTGAAGATTTGCAAAACTTGCACTAGCAAGTTTCTTCTTTTGGCAAACTAACCTCACCACCCTCTCATTCATCTAAAGAGACCACACTCTGGAAGATTTGACCACTCCAAGAAATGCCTAGGTGCATGTGGCATTCTATCAAACACTTTGTGGGCATGACCAGTTCTGACATGAGTTTTAGTTTGCACTATGAACTTGCTTCCCTTGCCTAACCAACTTGTCCAATAAACTCCCAGCTACTCCTAACCTAGGTGCATTAAACCCCAACCTCACCCGAGACTTCTAGCATGCGGCATTTTGTCGAGTAGGTCCCGTCGTGCTCTGGGCGGCGGGCGGCAGCGTTTTTGCGTGCCGCGCCCGAGCCGCCGCGTCGCGCCCCTGGGTTTTGCCCACTCTGCAGAGCTGCGCCACTCACTCGACTGCTCACTGCATCTTGCCAAGCAGCCCTGGTGCCCCACAGCACCGCCGACAGAGCCCCTTGGCGGCACGCCGGCATCCGCAGCGCGTCTCTGCCAGGTCGGCGCCGCCCGAGCCGCTAGCGCTCGCCACCTACCCTCTGGAGCAGTCCAAGCCTATCCCCTCGCTCGTCGGCAAGCGCTCGTCGCTGCCACGTCCTCCTGCAGCAACTGAGAGGCGGTTTGCCGGCGATCCTATCCGCAGCCGCCGTGAACCGACATGGCCACGCTATATAAGAAGCCCCCGAGCACGTCCCGTTCCCCAGGCAGCCTCAAAACACTCCCCTGGTTCCCCCGTGACAACCCATCGACCCGGGGAGGTCTTCTTCCCCATCTCCGGCAACCGCAGCCGCCGCCACTGTCCCGGCCATTCCGGTGCCACCAGAGCCTCCCCCTCTCCACTCTCTTCACCAGGAGCTCCCTCTCCCCCTCGTGAGTCCATCCCCCTGCTCAATTTTGATCGGGACTCGCCGCGGGAGAAAACCCACTCTGCCCGACGGCCACCGTCCGCTGCGGAGCTCGCCGCCGGCAGCTCCGTCCACCCCAGAGACCAAAGCGACTACCGGAGTGACCGCCTCGACCCCCTGAGCCCGCGGATGGCCTCGGTTTCCCGAACGGTGCCGCCGTTCGCCAACGAGCATCACCGGAGTCCTGCCTCCGCTCGGGCAGAGGAAGAAGGAGGGGAGGTCGACTAGTCAAGCCTGACCAGTGAGCCAGGCGGGCCCACTGTCAGTGACTCACGCGCCGTCCACGCTGGAGTAAGTGGAAGCGTAAATCCAAAATACGCCTTCGACGTGGTCAGTTCGAATCGTTTTTCCTTTTTCTGTTTTATTTATTTTTTAAACAGATTTTGACCACAACTTTGACTGCCTATAACTTTTTAATGATAAATCCAAATGAATTGATTCTTTTTCCTACCTCTCTCAAATTTAATCTAGTTTATTTTAAGATTTATTTGAAAAAATTCAAACAACTTTTTTTGTGCTTTTTTGAAATTGTGTGTTAATTCAAATTTATTTAAAATAGGACTTTGGAGAGAGAGAAGCAAACTTTCAAAAAGTTTTGGAGTGCACCCTGCCTTTCCACACCTTGAAGGCAAGCATTCTGAACTCTGGCATAATATTTTGCATGCATTATTTGACACGAGTATGACACCACCTCCGTACTTAGAGCTCGTTATTTTATGTGGTGATATGATCATTTGCATGAATGCTTATTGGAAATTTCCTTGCTGTTGGAAACGGACAAGCTTGTGATAATGATCATCCTCATATGCCTTTCGTCCCTACCGGAAGGAAAACGGGAAAGTCCCTGTCTTGGGTAGACCCGAGCTTGTCCCTAGTTCCTCGTCGAGACGAGTGTGTCCGGCATGGCATGAGGGGTATGATGAGTGGTGATTACATGCATTGGATGTAATATATTCGTTATGCTAATCATGCAGGGAATACTTAAACCTCCTGAGTCGACCATAGATTGAGTCTTGTTCCAAAGAACCCCATACTTGTTTCAGATTACCACTTGTCCCTACAACAAGTAGGGTGCAGTTCGATAAGTCGTCAACCCCTTTCTAGCACACACATCGCATGTAGAGGCCATGGTGGAAGATACCGGTTGTAGCTGGTAGGCAGGCCACCTGGTCCGGGGGCATAGATGTTTCCGGTTGAGACCGAGAGGGGAGGCCACCCCTTAGAGCGCGCTTATAAATTTGATCCCATGCTATGCGAGGTTGTAGCCTCCCCACTTAGAGTTTTGCTTAACAAGTGTCGTGGGTGATTCCTGCACACCGTAAGTTAAGCTGGTGTGTGCAAGTTAGGTGTGTTTTCAACTAAAAGGCCGTAGACGGAATTAGTCCCGATGGACTAAAGGAATCCGTTACTCGTGGGGAAAAAGTACACCCTCTACAGAGTTTAAACCTATTCGAATAGCCGTGTCTATGGTCAAGGATTACAGTCTGGGATGGGTCAAGTGTTGGTCTTAGTGTCGGTCTTCGGAGGAAAAACTGTTAAACCGGAACTAGGATCATGACTTGTGACTTGTGAGGACCATGATTATTATTTTATTATGGACTAACCCGTTATATTTTTTATCGAGTATCCCTGGATGGTTCTACCTCCTGGATATTCACTATGTTTATTTATAAGCCCTTTATGTGGTGTCGCTGAGACGCCAAACTGTGGCATGCTTGTTATTTAATTTACTTATAAGTCCTTTATGTGGTGTCGCTGAGACGCCCGACTGTGGCATGTTTGTTATTTAATTTACTTATAAGCCCTTTATGTGGTGTCTCTGAGACGCCCGACTGTGGCATGCTTTTTATTTAATTTACTTATAAGCCCTTTATGTGGTTTCGCTAAGACGCCCGACTGTGGCATGCTTGATATTTATTTTACTTTATAAGATCTTTATGTGGTGTCGCGCAGACGCCCGACTGAGGCATGCTTGTTATTTACCATCAATTCGAGACGTCGCTTCAGACATCCGAATGGTGCATTTTATTCCTACTCGGTCATCACATATTCATTGTTACATATTAATAACCTGCTTGCATGCATCAGATATTTTATTTTATGACTGACGTTGTGATCATATAATGTTTTCAAAGCATGATAATCATTTATATTATACTCATGTTCATAATGTTTGCGAGTACATTCAAAGTACTCACTGGCTTGTCCCTGGCTATTGTCTTGGCCAGATTTCTTGCGCGGAGAGGAGCGACCTTGATGACAGCCCCGAAACCTAAGCAATGGTGATAGCAGCCTCGCGAAGATAGGAGTTATCCTGGTCAGCTGTTCCTGTGGGAAATGGAGTCCCATAGACGCTAAGGATCCACAAACCGCTTGCGCCATCAACCACTGGAAACCATTTGTTGTACTCACACACCAGAATGGTCTTGTACTACATATTTTGTATTTTGCTTGGAATTTCTGTACCAAGTTGGTGCCTCATCAGTTAACAGTAATCCTGGGGTTGGTGAGCACAGCGGCCATTTTCTGGAATTTAATACCCGAAAATCGGTCGTCAAAAACTTGGTATCAGAGCCAGGATGACCAATGGCTAATCCTATCTTAGCCGGGTCAATAAACCTAGGTAAGCCAAACCACCAGACCTGAACCTGAACCCAGCAAAGCTTCTCGTGCAAGATAGCCACACAGTGACCCCGACACTTTTGGCAGTCGGTGCCCAACCTATCAACCTAGCATGTCGATCACGCGCCAGTGACCGACGCCTATAGTGTCTCATTCGCAAGCGTGCGAAGTAAGACTTCGTCCCCTTTTTCTATAAAAAGTGCACGCTCGCCTCAACCCAACACAGCACAGCCTCTACCCCAAACCGAGCCATAATGCCTGGCCCCGTCGTGCACAAGGAGACCACATCAACCAACCTTGGAGGTTTTGTGACCATACTCGCAAACCTCACCCGTCGTGCCTATCCGTTAGAAGAGCCTCCAGAATATGTTGTGTACCAAGGATCCATGAGCGGTGAGAGCCGTCAATTCTGGGCCACAGTGCACATCTATGGTAGGGGTCTATCTCCAGAACGCCCCTACAGGTTCACCGGAAGGACAACTTCCTTCGAGCCACAAGCCATCCAGCTAGCTGCTCGAGAGGCTATAGTTCAACTCCGGCAGTTGTCGCTCAGAGTTAACTATCACTCGTTCTACTACTACCCCAGACGTGAAGGGTATGGTAGACCACCCCAGGTTGCCAACGGAGATCACGAGACGGATCCTGCACTATTCTACCTAGTGCGCTATGTAGGTGCACTAGAGGGACTGTTCGATCAAATGACCATTGATCTGATCACAACTCGTGGAGAGCTGGTTTGTCGAACCCCGGCGAGAAGAGAAGATGAGCCCGACGCCGACAGCCCAGTCGTGCTGTTCGGACAACCAATCGAGACCTTGAGGTCGCCTCCAACCATCAACCAAGGCGCTTTGATGATGTCCGAAGTACTTCGTCGTCTTTTGGGAGCACACTCCAACGGGATTGTTGCCAACAATCCCCGCGATAGTCATCATCGCTACCCCGACCCTGCAGTCCCTCAACCACCTCCAGCTAATCCCGACAGTGAGACATGCGGAGAAGCCTCGTCATCCACAAGGCAAGCCCGCTTGGATATAAACGAGGTAGACTAAGTCACCAAGTAGTGCCAAGTCTCAGTGTATCCTCGCATTGTAATCGTGTGACCTCGTAAATTAACGCAGCCTGTTGTTGTGCCTGTGTTTTAAATGGTAACCTTGCATAATTATGTCAGCATGCAGTTGTATATTTTTTCGGGCACAACTACCAAAACCACCCCGACAACACCCACAGTGATATGTCACCTTGGTGAGATATGTATCTGTGGCTTTGACCCGACCCTTGGAACTGAGCTGGCAAATTAATTACCTTTCACCACGGTAAAATGACCCAGCTCTAGTGCTATAAAAAGGCCACCTTGTGACCTTGCCAAGCACCCCTCACCTTGTGCACCATCCTCACAAACATTTCTTTCCATGCCAAGCCCCAGTATTTAACTGAGAACCCCAGATGCAACCCCAGATAGTTTTGTCAAAATATTGAGGGATTTTCCCTACAGTACCATGGCTTCTACCCAGCCACCCCAGTACGAGCTGTTCAAATCGAGAATCACCCCTTCCACCTCGAAATATTGGGCAGCAGTACACATCCCTCCCGTAAATCCAAACCAAGACCCAACGAAAGTTTCCTTCGTGGGCAAATCTATGCCGACCCCTCATATGGCCATAGAAGCGGCTGCACACGAAGCACTTGCTCGCCTTCGATTCGCGGTACCCTATGCCAGTGAAAGGGGATATTATTACTTTCCGAGCCGTGCAGCATACGGAGGAGTGATATCATTTCCCAGTGGACGGATTGAGAGAGACCCAGTACTGGCCAACCTGGTCCAGTACGCCGTCGCTCAAGAACGTTTGACCCAGCGAGTAATGGGTTATCTCTAGAGCCTCGCGGATTTAAATCCTCAGATCGCCATCGGCAGACCACTGAGGCCCGACCAGGAGAGACACATTCATCGGCTGGTCAATCCGCTTTCCCTGATAGAAGAGGAGTGCATCCCAGTACCAGAGACGTTTTCTCGGGACCCCGTCCAGCTACCGTTTGCATTATAGACGTCACTGCTGCGTTTATTATTGCAACATTTATTTATGCATTGTAACTTATGCTTGGTACCCCGAGTTTGCGCGCCGAGTAAATCTTTTAGTTTCTATTAATGTGAGTAGTTCGGTTGCGGTTTGACTCTATTATATTACTATTTTCTCTTGCAAAAAAAATTCCCGGAGTAAGATTTCTTTTTCCTGAGTTGCTGCATCGTATATCTTCTCGCGACATGGATTATTTTTATTCGCACAGCACCACGGCAGCAGACTCACAACCGCTCGAACACATACACTGCTTGCAAAAACTCGTAACCGTGGAGTATTTGTTTTTCAAAACAACTCTTAACAAATCTCAAGGACGAGATTTTTTCTTAAGGGGGGTAGTGTTGTAACACCCCAAAAAATTTAGCCTTGTTTTATTAACTAAAATTTTACCAGGAACTTTAACTTTTGTTTTCTGGATTTTCTTTTGATTTCAGAACCATTCTTCCCTTTATTTTTATGGAGTTTTTACCCCTAGTGAAAAACTTCCCAATTTTTATTGGACTCTTTTACCCTCTCAAATAAAACAATTCTTTTATCAGTGGGAATTATTTATATAATTATTTTTCCCTGAGCTTTATCTCTCTAATTTGGTTTTTCATAAGTTAAGGGTCCCATTTGCACTGCAACCCTTTTATAAAGTCATTCCAAAATTCCACCAAAATTTGGAGATGTCATGTGATGTCACCAAACCACTTTTATGCAAAAAGATATTTCATTCATTGAATATTTTGAGTTCTACACCTAATTTTCAAATCTGGTCCAGTGGGCATTTTTGCACTACAACCTATTTAAATATTTCTTTAAAACTTCTACCAAAATTTTGGGATGTCAGTAGGAGCATATTATTCCACTTTTTTATGCAAAAATCCAGGGATGTTCTTTGAAAAATTTGAGGGAATCATCCTCATCTTCATTCTGGTGCAACCTGGTGTTTTGTACTGCAACCATCTTCTAACTTTCTCCTCTACCCATGAGCTTTCTCCTGCTTGTAGCACGCCTTGCCAAACCATTAAGTCCAGGAGGTTGGACTCATTGGAGCAATTCTAGTTCTTGCAATCATGCACTGTTCTTTCTGTCCAAATCTGAAGATTTGCAAAACTTGCACTAGCAAGTTTCTTCTTTTGGCAAACTAACCTCACCACCCTCTCATTCATCTAAAGAGACCACACTGGAAGATTTGACCACTCCAAGAAATGCCTAGGTGCATGTGGCATTACATCAAACACTTTGTGGGCATGACCAGTTCTGACATGAGTTTTAGTTTGCACTATGAACTTGCTTCCCTTGCCTAACCACCTTGTCCAATAAACTCCCAGCTACTCCTAACTTAGGTCTGTTAAACCCCAACCTCACCCGAGACCTCTAGCATGCACTGGAATTTTGTCGAGCATGTCCCGTGCGTGCTCTGAGCATGGGCAGAGCGCGCGTTTTGCACGTGCCGCGCCCGAGCCGCCGCATCGCGCCCCTGGGTTTTGCCCACTCTGCAGAGCCGCGCCACTCACTCGACTGCTCACCGCATCATGCCAAGCAGCCCTGGTGCCCCACAACACCGCCGAGAGAGCCCCTTGGCGGCACGCCAGCGTCCGCAGCGCGTCTCTGCCAGGTCGGCGCCGCCCGAGCCGCTCGCACTCGCCACCTACCCTCTGGAGCAGTCCAAGCCTATCGCCTCGATCATCGGCAAGCGCTCGTCGCCACCACGTCCTCCTGTAGCAACAGAGAGGCGGTTCGCCGGCGATCCTATCCGCGGCCGCCGCGAACCGACATGGCCACGCTATATAAGAAGCCCCCGAGCACGTCCCGTTCCCCAGGCAGCCTCAAAACACTCCCCTAGTTCCCCCGTGACAGCCCATCGACCCAGGGAGGTCTTCTTCCCCATCTCCGGCAACCGCAGCCGCCGCCACTGTCCCGGCCATTCCGGCGCCACCAGAGCCTCCCCCTCTCCACTCTCTTCACCAGGAGCTCCCTCTCCCCCTCGTGAGTCCATCCCCCTGCTCAATTTTGATCGGGACTCGCCGCGGGAGAAAACCCACTGCCCGGACGGCCATCCGCTGCGGAGCTCGCCGCCGGCAGCTCCGTCCACCCCGGGGACCATAACGACTACCGGAGTGACCACCTCGACCCCCGAGCCCGCGGATGGCCTCGGTTTCCCGAACGGTGCCGCCGTTCGCCGGCGAGCATCGCCGGAGTCCCGCCCCCGCTCGGGCAGAGGAAGAAGGAGGGGAGGTCGACTAGTCAAACCTGACCAGTGGGCCAGGCGGGCCCACTTCAGTGACTCACGCGCCGTCGATGCTGGAGTAAGTGGAAGCGTAAATCCAAAATACGCCTTCGACGTGGTCAGTTCGAATCGTTTTTCCTTTTTCTGTTTTATTAAAAAAAACAGATTTTGACCACAACTTTGACTGCCTATAACTTTTTAATGATAACTCCAAATGAATTGATTCTTTTTCCTACCTCTCTCAAATTTAATCTAGTTTATTTTAAGGTTTATTTGAAAAAAATTCAAACAACTTTTTTGTGCTGTTTTGAAATTGTGTGTTAATTCAAATTTATTTAAAATAGGACTTTGGAGAGAGAGAAGCAAACTTTCAAAAAGTTTTGGAGTGCACCCTGCCTTTCCACACCTTAAAGGCAAGCATTCTGAACTCTGGCATAATATTTTGCATGCGTTATTTGACACGATTATGACACCACCTCCGTACTTAGAGCTCGTTATTTTATGCGGTGATATGATCATTTGCATGAATGCTTATTGGAAATTTCCTTGCTATTGGAAATGGACATGCTTGTGATAATGATCATCCTCATTTGCCCTTCGTGCCTACCGGAAGGAAAACGGGAAAGTCTCTGTCTTGGGTAGACCCGAGCTTGTCCCTAGTTCCTCGTCGAGACGAGTGTGTCCGGCATGGCATGAGGGGTATGATGAGTGGTGATTCTGTCTGTTGGATGAAATATATTCGTTATGCTAATCATGCAGGGAATACTTAAACCTCCTGAGTCGACCATAGATCGAGTCTTGTTCTAGTAACCCCCATACTTGTTTCGTACTACCACTTGTCCCTACAACAAGTAGGGTACGGTTCAGTAAGTCGTCAACCCCTTTCTAGCACACACCGTACAGAGAGGCCATCGTGGTAGATACCGGTTGTAGCTGGTAGGCAGGCCACCTGGTCGGGGGGCATGGGTGTTTCAGGTTGAGACCGAGAGGGGAGGCCACCCCATAGAGCGCGCGATATAAATTTGATCCCATGCTATGCGAGGTTGTAGCCTCCCCACTTAGAGTTTTGCTTAACAAGTGTCGTGGGTGATTCCAGACAACGGTAAGTTAAGCCGGTGTGTGCAAGTTAGGTGTGTTTTCAACTAAAAGGCCGTAGGGGGAATTAGTCCCGATGGACTAAAGGAATCCGTTACTCGTGGGGAAAGAGTACACCCTCTGCAGAGTTTAAACCTATTCGAATAGCCGTGTCCATGGTTAGGGATTACAGTCTGGGATGGGTCAAGTGTTGGTCTTAGTTTCGGTCTCCGGAGGAGAAACTGTTAAACCGGAACTAGGATCATGACTTGTGACTTGTGAGGACCATGATTATTATTTTGTTATGGACTAACCCGTTATATTTTTTTATCGAGTATCCCTGGATGGTTCTACCTCCTGGATATTCACTATGTTTATTTATAAGCCCTTTATGTGGTGTCGCTGAGACGCCCGACTGTGGCATGCTTGTTATTTAATTTACTTATAAGCCCTTTATGTGGTGTCGGTGAGACGCCCGAATGTGGCATGTTTGTTATTTAATTTACTTATAAGGCCTTTATGTGGTGTTGCTGAGACGCCCGACTGTGGCATGCTTTTTATTTAATTTACTTATAAGCCCTTTATGTGGTGTCGCTAAGACGCCCGACTGTGGCATGCTTGATATTTATTTTACTTTATAAGCTCTTTATGTGGTGTCACGCAGACGCCCGACTAAGGCATGCTTGTTATTTACCATCAATTTGAGACGTCGCTTCAGACATCCGAATGGTGCATTTTATTCCTACTCGGTCATCACATATTCATTGTTACATATTAATAACCTGCTTGCATGCATCCGATATTTTATTTGATGAATGACGTTGTGATCATAGAATGTTTTCAAAGCATGATTATCATTTATATTATACCCGTGTTCATAATGTTTGCGAGTACATTCAAAGTACTCACTGGCTTGTTCCTGGCTATTGTCTTGGCCACATTTCTTGCGCGGAGAGGAGCGACCGTGATGACAGCCCCGAAACCTAAGCAATGGTGATAGCAGCCTTGCGAAGATAGGAGTTATCCTGGTCAGTTGTTCCTGTGGGAAATGGAGTCCCATAGTCGCTGAGGATCCACAAACCGCTTCCGCCATCAACCACTAGAAACCATTTGTTGTACTCAAAGACCAGAATGGTCTTGTACTACTTATTTTGTATTTTGCTTGGAATTTCTGTACCAAGTTGGTGCCTCATCAGTTAACAGTAATCCTGGGGCTGGTGAGGACAACGGCCATTTTCTGGAATTTAATACCCGAAAAACCGGTCGTCACACTTTTGACGTTCAAACTCATCACACACGGGTTAAGCTATCTGAATCGTTTCTGATGTCCACATATCATACATAGTTCTGAATAAGGGACCGTGTCTGATGACACTTTGCGCGCCAGTTTTTTGCCTGAAGCGATTCCAAATTTTCGCTTCATGAAATATCTACCTCCCGCCCTCCCCTTACCAAAAGCCACATTTCCCCTCTTTCTGCCTTCCTTTCCAAGTTGAAACCTTCAGTCCTTGCTTGCAGCGCCGCCGCCTCCTCGCCGGCGACCCTCCTTCACGCTGCTCGGCCTCCTCTATCCAGGCAGGTAATCCACACCCGAGCCACATCCTCCTCCTCCTTCCACATCCCACATGCCCCGACCACTGGCGCAAGCGCGACACCTTCAAGCCAAATCACTGGCCCCTCCACCAAATAAGAGCCGGCCTAAGCCATGGTGTACGCAGTATAGCCAGGACCTCAAGGAGCATTGGCAGCGGAGAAGCAAATTGCGACGCACTCGTGGATGAGGTCGCTATGGCTGCCATTCGTGCCGACCCCTAGATCTTGATGGAGCACCTTGCCAATTGCTAGCTACGCCGGTTAAGCATGCTCGGTTTACCCATTCTGTGTGCTGCTCCTGCCATTCCTTCATAAATTCTAGTGAATTGTGCTATCTAATTTCACCATGCAATATGTTGCTCTAGTGTATATGTTCTATATGTCGTGCAGTGTGGTGCTTACTTATTAACTGTTTTGTTAATTAGTTGTCATCTTCAGTTAACTGTTTGGTTCAATTCTGCAAATGTGATGTTCAATTCTTCAGGCTGCAATTTTGAGGGTAGAGTATTCAACCCAAATTTATTGATTCGACACAAGGGGAGCCAAAGAATATTCTCTAGTATTAGCAGTTGAGTTATCAATTCAACCACACCTGGATAACTTAATATCTGCAGCAAAGTATTTAGTAGCAAAGTAGTATGGAAGTAGCGGTAACGGTGGCAAAAGTAACAGTAGCAGTTTTGTAGTAATTGTAACAGTGGCAAAAGAAAAGTAACTAAGCAAAGATTAATATGTGAAAAGCTCGTAGGCATTGGATCAGTGATGGATAATTATGTCGGATGTGATTCCTCATGCAACAGTTATAACATAGGGTGACACGGAACTAGCTCCAGTTCATCAATGTAATGTAGGAATGTATTCCGAATATAGTCATACATGCTTATGGAAAAGAACTTGCATGACCTCTTTTGTCCTACCCTCCCATGGTAGCAGGGTCCTATTGGAAACTAAGGGATATTAAGGCCTTCTTTTAATAGAGTACTGGACCAAACCATTAACACTTTGTGAATACATGAACTCCTCAAACTACGGTCAGGACCGGGAGTGGTCCCGATTATTGTCACTTCGGGGTTACGGGCTCATAACACATAGTAGGTGACTATTGACTTGCAAGATAGGATCAAGAACTCACATATATTCATGAAAACATGAAAGGTTCAGATCTGAAATCATGGCACTCGGGCCCTAGTGACAAGCATTAAGCATAGCAAAGTCATAGCAACATCAATCTAAGAACATAATGGATACTAGGGATCAAACCCTAACAAAACTAACTCGATTACATGATAAATATCATCCAACCCATCACCGTCCAGCAAGCCTACGATGGAACTACTCAGCATGGCGGTGAGCATCATGAAATTTGTGATGGAGGAAGGTTGATGATGATGACGCGATGGATTCCCCTGTCCGGAGCCCCGAACGTACTCCAGACCAGCCCTCGCGAGAGAGTTTAAGGCTTGGCGGCGGCTCCGTATTGTAAAACGCGATGAATCCTTCTCTCTTATTTTTTTCTCCCCGAACGTGAATATATAGAGTTGGAGCTGAGGTCGGTGGAGCACCAGGGGGCCCACGAGGTAGGGGGGCACGCCCAGGGGGGCAGGCGCACCCCCACCCTCGTGGACAGGGTGTGGGCCCCCTGGTCTTGATTCTTTCGCCAGTATTTTTATAAATTCAAAAAATATTCTCCGTGAAGTTTCATGTCATTACGAGAACTTTTGTTTCTGCACAAAAATAACACCATGGCAATTCTGCTGAAAGCAGCGTCAGTCCGGGTTAGTTCCATTCAAATCATGCAAGTTAGAGTCCAAAACAAGGGAAAAAGTGTTTGGAAAAGTAGATATGATGGAGACGTTTCAAAGCTTAAACCTTTGCTTGTCCTCAAGCAATTCAGTTGACAAACTGAAAGTGATAAACAAAAACTTTTACAAACTCTGTTTGCTCTTGTTGTTGTAAAGATGTAAAGCCGGCATTCAAGTTTTTAGCAAAGATTATGAACTAACCATATTCACTATAACGCTTAAGTCTCATGTTTACTCATATCAATGGTGTAATCAACTAGCGAGCAATAATAATAAATCTCGTATGACAACACTTTCTCAAAACAATCATGATATGATATAACAAGATGGTATCTCCCTAGCCCTTTCTGAGACCGCAAAACATAAATGCAGAGCACCTCTGAAGTTCAAGGACTGACTAGACATAGTAATTCATGGTAAAAGAGATCCAGTCATAGTCATACTCAAAACTAATAGTAATGCATGCGAATGGCAGCAGTGCTCCCCAACTGGTGCTTTTTAATAAGAGGATGATGACTGAACATAAAAGTAAATAGATAGGCCCTTCGCAGAGGAAGCAGGGGTTTGTAGAGGTGCTAGAGCTCCATTTTGAAATAGAGATAAATAATATTTTGAGCGGCATACTTTCATTGTCAACATAACAACCGAGAGATCTCGATATCTTCCATGCTACACACATTATAGGCGGTTCCCTAGCAGAATGGTAAAGTTTATACTGCCCCACCACCAACAAGCATCAATCCGTGGCTTTCCTGAAACAACGGGCACTACTAGGAAAAGGGCTATAGATGATATGGACATCAATGGCGCACCATATATGTGGTGCGCCACTGCTATATAGCAGTGGCGCATCAGATACAGGTGCGCCATTATTGACATATTACTAATGGTGCACCTGGTATGTGGTGCGCCATTAGTAGTTTTGAAAAAAAATAAAAAAAATTGTTAGTAATGGCGCACCATGGGATAGTGCGCCATTACTAGGCGCACCACACCCACCATGCGACATTAGTAGTTTTAAAAAAATAAAAAAATTGTTAGTAGTGGCGCACCAGTGGACAGTGCGCCATTACTAGTTTTAACTAGTAATGACGCACTATCCCGCGGTGCGCCATTACTAGCAATTTTTTTTATTTTTTATTCAAAACTACTAATGGCGCACCACAAATCAGGTGCGCCATTTGTAACCCTGGTGCTAAA
Organism: Aegilops bicornis; assembly: GCA_021605145.1. Classification (NCBI taxonomy): domain Eukaryota; kingdom Viridiplantae; phylum Streptophyta; class Magnoliopsida; order Poales; family Poaceae; genus Aegilops; species Aegilops bicornis. Next base: position 732,110,416 of record CM038673.1, read on the forward strand.
TGCACCCCCCATGGACCGCCTTATCAGTTTTTAAAAAAATAAAAGAAAATGATGGAAATGTCAAAAAAATAAAAGTAAATAAGTTTCCCATGTGATATGTGGTCAAGTTGTTGGGAAAATTTACAAATATGAATTTCGACTTTAGTTGCAAAATCTCACTGGAATTTAGTAAAATGAGCTTAACTTTTGCATACGAACTCGAATTAAAAAAATTTCTATATGAAAAATCATCTACTCAAAAAGTTACATCCGAATTGAACCTGGGGAACTATGTTCAACATCTTCAAAATCCCCAAAAACCTAACAGAACAAAAGATACGGGGCTTTTAAGATCTAGAGGGGGGAAAATGAAAAAAAAAATCAAACTTACTAGTGGCGCACCATTTGCTTGGTGCGCCACTAGTAACAAAAAAAAATTGGTATCAAAAAAGAATTTTATTTGGATGATTTTTCAAAATATGATACGTAATATGACCGGGAAGTTTGAAATGTTTTTTCAAAATTTCATCACACTCATGAACATGAACAAAGTCCTAGACATCAACAAGGTTTAATAGGATTGATATGATAGATATATCAACCAGTGCCTGTGAAGTGAGCTGGTGCTAGGGTTGGATAGAACTGCGAAGTTAAGCGTGCTCGGGCTGGAGTAGTGTGAGGATGGCTGACCTTTCGGGAAGTTGAGTTTTGTTTTCAATTATTTTGATTTGGTTTGAGCATGGGACTGGGCATCCCGGTGACCTGCCATTTTCTCCTGAGTGAGGAGCGGAGTCCACTCCTCTTGAGAATAACCCGCCTAGCATGGAAGATACAGACAGTCCTAGTTGATACATGAGCTATTCGAGCATACAAAACAGAATTTCATTTGAAGGTTTAGAGTTTGGCACATACAAATTTACTGGAACGGCAAGTAGATACCGCATATAGGAAGGTTGTAACATACCAAATTTTCAATTTGGAATGTTATACATAGATCATTCATGCATATCATATTTTATTGCATTTTCGTCTCGCAATCCTCGAAATCCTAAGCAACTCAAGGACCCTCGGAGAGAGATGGGGATTTTCCCGGTTTTCATATTTGATTTTTATCAAATATTGAAACGAGGATTTTGGTTTTAATTATTTTTCTCTCCAAAAATATTTCATATTAAAATATATGAGAGGAGATAATATGAATTCTCTGAAATAATTGGAATATTGGAGGAAAACTATTAAAATCAAATATTTGATTTTATTCGGATTTTATTGCAATTTTATTTGCATTAGAAAAATTGCACATATTCAAAATTGCATTTTGGGGCCAAGAAAATGTTCATCTCATTCTAAATATTTTAATTAGATGGTGAAAATTTGCTTTGGCATTTTTAGATTTTTATTTTATTTTCTAGCATTTATTTTCTGTTCGGCGGAATTATTTTAAAAAAACTTCGAGCACCAATTGGGCCAAAACCCAGCCGGGCCGACCCATCTCCCGCGCGCGCCGTCTCCCACCTGGACACCGAGCAGCCGCCACCTCGGACGAGGAGTCCGTCCGGGACTCCTCCTCACCACTGCCTTGGCCCCACCTCCAAGCTGCCGCCCCCCCCCCTTTATATATCGCCCCGAGCCCAGCCACCTCCACCAAACCCCGCCGCCGCTGCCCGCCTCCCGAGCCGAGCCGCGCCGCCACCGCCGCAAGCCGTCACCGACGCCTCTCGCCAGCCGCGCCGACTCTCGCCCGCCGCCCCGCCGCCGAAGCCCAGCCCGCCGTAGCCCCGCGCCTCGCCGGATCCAACGAGGTAGCCGTCGCCGCTGGTTTTCTCTAGAAAGCCGATTCGGTTTTTTTGAAAACCCTAGTTCATTTTTTTTCTTTTTTAGATCAGTTCGCCGATTTTCATTCCGGTTCTTCTATTTAGCGGTTGTTCGTCGGTACGTTCGTTTCAATGAACGGTTTTCGCTCGTTAGTTACAGATAACGAACGCTCGTTCGTTAGCCTGTTCGTCAGTTTTCTTTTTCTCGGATTTATCCGCGATTATTCTCGATCGTGATTTCTCATCCGATTTTCGTTTCAGTTTATCCTTTCGCTCGTTTATCGGAATCAGACGATTCAAGCGCCTAGATCTTCGTCTCGAGACCCTCTTTTTTTCTAACCAACTCAAACAAGATTTTGGTACTGTAAATTTTGACTCTAGTTCAGATTAGTAAACAGATCTTGTTTCTTTAGCCGTTTGAGTTTCGTTGCTCCGTTTGATTTGATTCTTTTCGCAAACCGGAGTTCTTAAGTTGAACTTTCTGGTCAATCTCTTTTATTTGAGTTTTGTCCGTGCATCTTTGTTTGATTGCTTATGTATGCTATTGTTTGTTTGCGATAGAATTCCCGGAGTGCGAAGCGTGCTACTACGAGTCCCTAGGTTTTCGGATCGTCAAGAAGGCAAGTAACACATTGATCATACTCTTTCCATACCCAGTTTTTATGCATTAGTTTCAACCCTCAAACATTGCATGATTAGGATGTCAATAACATGTGGGTTGGGAAGTAGTTGATGAGGTAGAACCTATTGCCCTGTTACATTCAAACCCTTGGGAGTTACTTCTACGTGTTGCTTGTTATGCTATGATATGCTCGTAGACGTGGTTTTGGTGAGTGAAATCCATGACAGGTGTGAGATTGTTAATTAATGGTTCAACTTAAGGTGGAAACTTAAATACACATCTGGGAGGATTGAGGCACCTGGAGAATCCAGTGTTGCTTGTATTTTTGGAAATCCCGGCGTTCCGTGTGATCTTCCTATGGACCGCCACCCAGGCTCAAAGGGAACTGAGATGATTCATGCTAGAAACTTCTGTGTGCAGCCACAAGCTATTATGGGCTCTAGCATAGTTGAGTAAGTTACGTGAAGCTCTCAAAGAGGTAGATCGGCAGGTAATGGGTTGTATGTTTGGTATGGTCTGCCCGGAGTAGAGATTTAATGTTTCAGAAAGGCTGTGTCTCGGTCATCCGTTTCTCAAACACCATGTAGTGCGAGAAATCAAAACGGAGGTGATAGAGTCTTGTGGGGAAAAGTGCGCAAACCTCTGCAGAGTGTACAATCTAATCATGGTTAGGCGTGTCCTCGGTTATGGACAATCCTGAGTATCTAGTACTTGGAGTATCAAGTATCTCATCACTCTTAATTAATATTGTTGGGCTGTTAATCAACTTAATTGGGATTGAGTTGGAGGAACCTTCTCAATGATGTTTCAACTACCATGATAGTTAATTTAAAATCTATTCCTTTGTTGTAGGGAAAAATTGGCCTTTCGCAAAAACTATTACCATAGAGCTTTCCACCAGCCAAATATGCATGTAGTGATAGCATTATTCTGTTCTTCCTCTACTGTGTTATATCGCCAGCATATTCCATGTGCTGACCCGTTTTCGGGCTGCAACGTATTATGTTGCAGACTTTTTAGACGAGGAGTAAGGTTCGTTAGGTCGTTGCCGTGCAGCTCAGCTATGCCGTTGGAGTTGATGGACTCACTTTATCTTCCAAGCCTTCCGCTGTTATTGTATTAGATGGCCTTAAGCCATATTTATTGTAGTAAGTTCTCTTTTGAGATATTCGATGTAATAAGTGTGTGATTGCTACTCTGTTATAAATCCTTCGAGTACTGTGTGTGTCAGCATTACCGATCCAGGGATGACACTGAAGCACAGAGACATGATCGTTTGAGGTCGGGTCGCTACAAAGGTATGGTGGACTCATATGGAATAAGTTTGGGGTTTATGGAAGGGGATGCACAAGCAGTATTCCCGCTTAGTACAAGTGAAGGCTAGAAAGAGACTGGGAAGCAACCAACTAGAGAGCGACAACAGTCATGAACATGCATTAAAATTAATAAACATTGAGTGCAAGCATGAGTAGGATATAATCCACCATGAACATAAATATCGTGGAGGATATGTTGATTTTGTTTCAACTACATGTGTGAACATGTGCCAAGTCAAGCCACTTGAATCATTCAAAGGAGGATACCACCCTATCATACCACATCACAACCATTTTAATAGCATGTTGGCACGCAAGGTAAACCATTATAAAGTCCTAGCTAATTAAGCATGGCATAAGCAACTATAATCTCTAATTGTCATTGCAAATATGTTTCATTCATAAATAGGCTGAATCAGGAACAATGAACTAATCATGTTTACAAAAACAAGAGAGGTTGAGTTCATACCAGCTTCGATTCAGTCCATCATATGTCGTCATTATTGCCTTTCACTTGCACAACCGAAAGGTGTGAATAATAATAACAGTGCACGTGCATTGAACTAAGCTGGAATCTGCAAGCATTTAATACAAAGGAGAAGACAAGGTAACATGGGCTCTTTGTTAGGTCAACAATAATGCATATAAGAGCCACTTCAACATTTTCATTATGGTCTTCTCCTCTCGACCCCCATAGAAAAGAAAAGAAATAAAACTATTTACACGGGGAAGCTCCCAACAAGAAAAAGAAGGACGAGAAATATTTTTGGGTTTTCCTTTAATTATCACTACTACTAGCATGAAAAATAAACTAGCTAAAAGCTACAACTATTTTTTTTGTTTTTCGTTAAGGATTTTCAAACACACAATAAGAAGGCTTAGAAAAGAAAATAAACTTGCATGGATAGTACAATGAAAAATTATGAGCACCGACAACTAGAATGTGTGTGTGAACATGAATGTAATATCGGTGAGAAATACGTACTCCCCCAAGCTTAGGCATTTGGCCTTAGTTGGTCTAGTCCCATGGATGAAAGGTGCTCTCTCCGCTGTACTGAGGAGGATCCTCAGGGTGCCACTGGTTGGCGATCTCCTCCGGATCCCACTGATAAACAGAGTGTTGTTCGCGCTGGTCGTGGAGGAAGTCGATGAGGCCTCCGCAGTGCGAGGAAGATTATATTTGGGCTTCTTATTCTCTTCAATTTGTTTATCCTTCGAGCTTCGGCTCGAAGAGCCTCTCAACAATCTCTTCAACATTTTTTCCCTATGAAAATTTCTAAAATTTGTAGTGACTCAAAATAAAAGTGAGCCAAACTCAACAAGATTGATAGCAACTACTTGGGACCATATGAATTAGACATACAAGCTCAAGAACATGGTCACCTAAGCAGCAAAACTTTGCAATAATTAAAGCACTAGAACAAAAACTAATTGGACCATTGGAGGAGTCACATACCGAAGAACAATCCCCCAAAGCAGTTTTGTGAATGGAGCTTTGAGCAAGGAGATTGAAAATCGCAGCCAAACGAGCTAGAACACGAGTTTGAGCTATGTGGTGAATTTTTCTGGAGGAAGACGAAGTGTGTGGGTGCAGGAATAAGTGGAGGGGGGCCACTTGGGGTCCATGAGGCAGGGGGCGCACCCCAGGGGGTGGGCATGCCCTCAACCCTCGTGGGCACATGGTGGGTCCCCCTGGTGTGTTCTAGGTGCCAAATATTCTTAAATATTCTAGAAAAAAATCATATTCCATTTTCAGGGCATTTGGAGAACTTTTATTTTTGGGGTATTTTTTTATTGCACGGATAATTCAGAAAACAGATAGAAAATACTATTTTTTCTTTATTTAATCTAAATAACAGAAAGTAAAAGGAGGGTACAGAGAGTTGTGCTTTCTAACTTCATCCATCCCATGCTCATCTAAAGGAATCCACTAACAAGGTTGATCAAGTCTTGTTAACAAACTCATTCCGAATCGCATGAAACCGGAGAATTTTCGAATAACACTAGGTTACATGAACGGGGATATGCACATCCCCAATAATAAGAATATCATATTTCTTCTTGACAGTAGGAAGAGGAAATTCAAAACCTCCAATAGTAATCGATGGAATTTTTCCAATAGAATTGATACTGTGGACTTGAGGTTGTTTTCTCGAAAAGTGTACCGTACGCTCATTACCATTAACATGAAAAGTAGACATTGCCACTGTTGCAATCAATAACAGCCCCTGCAGTATTCAAAAAGGGTCTACAAAGGATAATCGACATAATATTGTCCTTGGGAATATCAAGAATAACAAAGTCCGTTAAGATAGTAACGTTTGCAGCCACAACAGGCACATCCTCACAAATACCGACAAGTATAGAAGTTGATTTATCGGCCATTTGCAAAGATATTTCAGTAGGTGTCAACTTATTCAAATCAAGTCTACAATATAAAGAGAGAGGCATAACACTAACACCGGCTCCAAGATCACATAAAGCAGTTTTAACATAGTTTCTTTTAATGGAGCATTGTATAGTTGGTACTCCTGGATCTCCTAGTTTCTTTGTATTCCACTGTTAAAAGTATAATTAGCAAGCATGGTGGAAATTTCAGATTCCGGCATCTTTCTTTTATTTGGAACAATGTCCTTCATGTACTTAGCATAAGGATTCATTTTAAGCATATTAGTCAAACGCATACGCAAAAAGATAGGTCTAATCATTTCAGCAAAGCTCTCAAAATCCTCATCATCCTTTTTCTTGGATGGTTTAGGAGGAGAAGGCATGGGTTTCTGAACACATGGTTCTCTTTCTTTACCGTGCTTCCTTGCAAGGAAGTCTCTCTTATCATAACGTTGATTCTTTGATTGTGGGTTATCAAGATCAACAGCAGGTTCAATTTCTACATCATTGTTATTGCTAGGTTGAGCATCAACATGAACATCATCATTAACATTATCACTGGGTTCATGTTCATTACCAAATTGTGTTTCAGCATCAGAAATAGAAATATTATTGGGATTCTCAGGTGTGGCAACAATAGGTTCACTAGAAGCATGCAAAGTCCTATGATTTTTCTTTTTTCTGTGCATCAACATTAGTTCTCTGAGAATCCTGCTCAATTCTCTTACGGTGGCCCTCAGGATACAAAGGTTCCTGAGTCATTTTACCCCCTCTAGTCATAACTCTAACATCCTTATCATTTTTCTTATTATTTATTCATTGAGCAAATCATTCTAAGATTTAAGCACTTGTTCTACTTGAGTGGTAACCATAGAAGCATGTTTACTAATGAGTTTAAGTCACCTTTAACTCTAGACATATAATCACTCAAGTGTTCAATCATATAAGCATTACATTTCAATTGTCTACCAACATAACCATTAAAGTTTTCTGGTTTAACAATAAAATTATCAAACTCATCTAAGAATTGGCTAGCAGACTTATAACAAGGAATATCACCTTCATCAAATCTACAGAGAGAATTTACCTTTACTACCTGTGTCGGGTTATCAAGACCATGTATTTCTTCAATAGGTGGTAAATTCTTAACATCTTCAGCTTTAATACCCTTTTCTTTCATAGATTTCTTTGCCTCTTGTATATTTTTAGGACTGAGAAACACAATAACCCTTTTCTTCAGAGATGGCTTAGGAGTTGGTTCAGGAAGTGTCCAATTATTTTCATTAGTCAACATATTATTCAATAGCAATTCAGCTTGATCAACTGTTCTTTCCCTGAAAACACAACCAGCACAACTATCCAGGTGGTCTCTGGAAGCATCGGTTAGTCCATTATAAAAGACATCAAGTATTTCATTTTCTTGAGAGGATGATCAGGCAAAGCATTAAGTAATTGGAAAATCCTCCCCCAATCTTGTGGGGGGCTCTCTTCATCAATTTGCACAAAATTATATATTTCCCTTAAGGCAGCTTTTTTCTTATGAGCGGGGAAATATGTAGCAGAGAAGTAATAAATCATATCATGGGGACTACGCACACAACCATGATCAAGAGAATTAAACCATGTTTTAGCATCACCCTTTAATGAGAACGGAAATAATTTAAGGATATAGTAGTAGCGAGTTTTCTCATCATTAGTGAATAGGGTGGATATATCATTTAATTTAGTAAGATGTGCCACAACAGTTTCAGATTCATAGCCATAAAAAGGATTAGATTCAACCAAAGTAATTATCTCAGGGTCGACAGAGAAATCATAATCCTTATCGGAAATATAGATAGGTGAAGTAGCAAAAGCAGGGTCATATTTCATTCTAGCATTCAATGATTTTTCTTTCAACTTAGCTAATAATTTCTTAAGATCATATCTATCATTACAAGCAAGAAAATCTCTAGCAGTTTCTTCATCCATAACATAACCCTCAGGCACAACAGGAAATTCATATCTAGGGGGAGAATCTTCATCATCACTTTCATCAATATTATCAGTTTCAATAATTTCATTATCTCTAGCCCTAGCAAGTTGTTCATCATGAAATTCACCTAGTGGCACAATATTATCAAGCATAGAAGTAGTTTCTTCATAAGTATCATGCATAGCAGAAGTGGCATCATCAATCACATGCGACATATCAGAAGAAATAGCAGAAGCAGGTTTAGGTGTCGCAAGTTTACTCAAAACAGAAGGCGAATCAATGCAGAGCTAGATGGCAGTTCCTTACCTCCCCTCGTAGTTGTGGGATAAATTTTGGTTTTCTCGTCTTTCAACTACCTCATAATGATCAGCAGATATAAATCCCAAGTGACTCAGAGAATAGAGCTATGCTCCCTGGCAACGACGCCAGAAAATAGTCTTGATAACCCACAAGTATAGGGGATCGCAACAGTTTTCGAGGGTAGAGTATTCAACCCAAATTTATTGATTCGACATAAGGGGAGACAAAGAATATTCTCAAGTATTAGCAGTTGAGTTGTCAATTCAACCACCCCTGGATAAGTTAATATCTGCAGCAAAGTATTTAGTAGCAAAGTAGTATGGAAGTAGTGGTAACGGTGGCAAAAGTAACAGTAGCAGTTTTGTAGTAATTGTAACAGTGGCAACGGAAAAGTAACTAAGCAAAGATCAATATGTGAAAAGCTCGTAGGCATTGGATCAGTGATGGATAATTATGTCGGATGCGATTCCTCATGCAACAGTTATAACATAGGGTGACACAGAACTAGCTCCAATTCATCAATGTAATGTAGGCATGTATTCCTAATATAGTCATAGGCGCTTATGGAAAAGAACATGCATGGCATCTTTTGTGCAACCCTCCCATGGTAGCAGGGTCCTATTGGAAACTAAGGGATATTAAGGCCTCCTTTTAATAGAGTACAGGACCAAAGCATTAACACTTAGTGAATACATGAACTCCTCAAACTACGGTCATCACCGGGAGTGGTCCTGATTATTGTCACTTCGGGGTTACCGGATCATAACACATAGTAGGTGACTATTGACTTGCAAGATAGGATCAAGAACTTACATATATTCATGAAAACATAAAAGGTTCAGATCTGAAATCATGGCACTGAGGCCCTAGTGACAAGCATTAAGCATAGCAAAGTCATTGCAACATCAATCTCAGAACATAACGGATACCAGGGATCAAACCCTAACAAAACTAACTCGATTACATGATAAATATTATCCAACCTATCACCGTCCAGCAAGCCTACGATGGAATTACTCACGCACGACAGTGAGGATCATGAAATTGGTGATGGAGGAATGTTGATGATGATGACAGCGACACATTCCCCTATCCGGAGCCCCGAACGGACTCCAGATCAGCCCTCCCGAGAGAGTTTATGGCTTGGCGGCGGCTCCGTATCGTAAAACGCAATGAATCTTTCTCTCTGATTTTTTTTCTCCCAGAACGTGAATATATAGAGTTGGAGTTGACGTCGGTGGAGCACCTGGGGGCCCACGAGGCAGGGGTCGCGCCCCCCACCCTTGTAGACAGGGTGTGGGCCCCCTGGTCTTGATTATTTCGCCAGTATTTTTTATACTTTCCAAAAATATTCTTCGTGAAGTTTCAGGTCATTCCGAGAACTTTTATTTCTACACAAAAATAACACCATGGCAATTCTGCTGAAAATAGCGTCAGTACGGGTTAGTTCCATTCAAATCATGCAAGTTAGAGTCCAAAACAAGGGCAAAAGTGCTTGGAAAAGTAGATACGATGGAGACGTATCAACTCCCCCAAGCTGAAACCTTTGCTTGTCCTCAAGCAATTCAGTTGACAGACTGAAAGTGATAAATAAAAACTTTTACAAACTCTTTTTGCTCTTGTTGTTGTAAATATGTAAAGCTAGCATTCAAGTTTTCAGCAAAGATTATGAACTAACCATATTCACAATAATGCTTAAGTCTCATGTTTACTCATATCAATGGCATAATCAACTAGCGAGCAATAATAATAAATCTCGGATGACAGCACTTTCTCAAAACTATCATGATATGATATAACAAGATGGTATCTCCCTAGCCCTTTCTGATACCGCAAAACATAAATGTAGAGCACCTCTGAAGATCAAGAACTGACTAGACGTAGTAATTCATGGTAAAAGAGATACAGTCATAGTCATACTCAATGTAAACTAATAGTAATGGATGCAAATGGCAGCACTGCTCCAACTGGTGCTTTTTAATAAGAGGATGATGACTGAACATAAAAGTAAATAGATAGGACCTTCACAGAGGGAAGCAGGGATTTGTAGAGGTGCTAGAGCTCGGTTTTGAAATAGAGATAAATAATATTTTGAGCGGCATACTTTCATTGTCAACATGACAACCGAGAGATCTCGATATCTTCCATGCTACACACATTATAAGCGGTTCTCTAGCAGAATGGTAAAGTTTATACTCCCCCACCACCAACAAGCATCAATCCATGGCTTGACCGAAACAACGGGTGCCTCCAACTAACAATAGTCCCGAGGGATTTTTGTTTGCAATTATTTTGATTTGGTTTGAGCATGGGACTGGGCATCCCAATGACCTTCCATTTTCTCCTGAGTGAGGAGCGGAGTCCACTCCTCTTGAGAATAACCCGCCTAGCATGGAAGATACAGACTGCCCTAGTTAATACATGAGCTATTCGAGCATACAAAACAGAATTTCATTTGAAGGTTTAGAGTTTGGCAAATAGAAATTTACTTGGAACGGCAGGAAGATACCGCATATAGGAAGGTATGGTGGACTGATATGGAATAACTTTGGGGTTTATGGAAGTGGATGCACAAGCAGTATTCCCGCTTAGTACAAGTGAAGGCTAGAAAGAGACTGGGGCGACCAACTAGAGAGCGACAACAGTCATGAACATGCATTAAAATTAATAAACATTGAGTGCAAGCATGAGTAGGATATAATCCACCATGAACATAAATATCGTGGAGGCTATGTTGATTTTGTTTCAACTACATGTGTGAACATGTGCCAAGTCAAGCCACTTGAGTCATTCAAAGGAGGATACCACCCTATCATACCACATCACAACCACTTTAATAGCATGTTGGCATGCAAGATAAACTATTATAAAGTCCTAGCTAATTAAGCATGGCATAAGCAATTATAATCTCTAATTGTCATTGCAAACATGTTTCATTCATAATAGGCTGAATCAGGAACAATGAACTAATCATATTTACAAAAACAAGAGAGGTCGAGTTCATACCAGCTTCTCTCATCTGAATCAGTCCATCATATGTCGTCATTATTGCCTTTCAATTGCACAACCGAATGGTGTGAATAATAATAATAGTGCACGTGCATTGGACTAAGCTTGAATCTGCAAGCATTTAATACAAAGGAGAAGACAAGGTAACATGGGCTCTTTGTTAGGTCAACAATAATGCATATAAGAGCCACTTCAACATTTTCATTATGGTCTTCTCCTCTCGACCCCCAAAGAAAAGAAAAGAAATAAAACTATTTACACGGGAAAGCTCCCAACAAGCATAAGAAGAATGAGAAATCTTTTTGGGTTTTCCTTTAATTATCACTACTACCAGCATGGAAAATAAACTAGCTAAAAGCTAAAACTATTCTTTTTGTTTTTCCTTAAGGTTTTTCAAACACACAAGAAGAAGGCTTAGAAAACAAAATAAACTAGCATGGATAGTACAATGAAAAAGTATGAGCACTGACAACTAGAATAAGTGTGTGAACATGAATCTAATATCGGTGAGAAATACGTACTCCCCCAAGCTTAGGCTTTTGGCCTAAGTTGTTCTAGTCCCATGGATGAAAGTTGCTCTCTCCGGTGTACTGAGGAGGGTCCACAGGGTGCCAGTGGTTGGCGATCTCCTCTGAATCCCACTGATAAACAGAGTGTTGTTCGCGCTGGTCGTGGAGGAAGTCGATGAGGCCCCTGTAGTGCGAGGAATATTATATTTAGGCTTCTTGTTCTCTTTAGTTTGTTTATCCTTCGAGCTTCGGCTCGAAGAGCCTCTCAAAAATCTCTTCAACATTTTTTCCCTCTGAAATTTTTAGTGACTCAAAATAAAAGTGAACCAAACTCAACAAGATTGATAGCAACTACTCCTACAATTGCCTAGAAGCTATATCATGCATTAGAACTACTTGGGACCATATGAATTAGACATGCAAGCTCGAGAACAGGGTCACCTAAGCAGCAAAACGTTGCAATAAATAAAGCACTAGAAAAAAAACAAATTGTACCATTGGAGGAGTCACATACTGAAGAACAATCCCCCCAAGCAGTTTTGTGAATGGAGCTTTGAGCAAGGAGATCGAAAATCGCAGCAAAACGAGCTAGAACACGAGTTTGAGCTATGTGGTGAATTTTTCTGGAGGAAGACGAAGTGTGTGGGTGCAGGAATAAGTGGAGGGGGCCACGTGGGGTCCACGAGACAGGGGGCACGCCCTAGGGGGGTGGGCATGCCCTCAACCCTCGTGGGCACATGTTGGGTCCCCCTGGTGTGTTCTAGGTGCCAAATATTCTTAAGTATTCTAGAACAAATCATATTTTATTTTCAGGGCATTTGGAGAACTTTTATTTCCGGGGTATTTTTTTATTGCACGAATATCTCAGAAAACAGATAGAAAATAAAATTTTTGCTTTATTTAATCTAAATAACAGAAAGTAAAAGGAGGGTACAGAGAGTTGTGCTTTCTAACTTCATTCATCCCATGCTCATCTAAAGGAATCCACTAACAAGGTTGATCAAGTATTGTTAACAAACTCATTCCGAATCGCATGAAACCGAAGAATTTTCGAATAACACTAGGTTACAACAACGGGGATATGCACATCCCCAATAATAAGAATATCATATTTCTTCTTGGCAGTAGGAAGAGGAAATTCAAAACCTCCAATAGTAATCGATGGAATTTTTCCAATAGAATTGATACTGTGGAATTGATGTTGTTTTCTCGGAAAGTCTACCGTATGCTCATTACCATTAACATGAAAAGTGACATTGCCATTGTTGCAATCAATAACAGCCCATGCAGTATTCAAAAAGGGTCTACCAAGGATAATCGACATACTATCGTCCTCTGGACTATCAAGAATAACAAAGTCCGTTAAGATAGTAACGTTTGCAACCACAACAGGCACATCCTCACAAATACTGACCGGTATAGCAGTTGATTTATCGACCATTTGCAAAGATATTTCAGTAGGTGTCAACTTATTCAAATCAAGTCTATGATATAAAGAGAGAGGTATAACACTAACACCGGCTCCAAGATCACATAAAGCAGTTTTAACATAGTTTCTTTTAATGGAGCATGGTATAGTTGGTACTCCTGGATCTCCTAGTTTCTTTGGTATTTAACCCTTAAAAGTTTACCAACATAAGCATTGATTAAAAGTGTACCAACATCCTGGATCTCCTAATTGTCTACCAACATAAGCATTGAAGTTTTCTTGTTTAACAATAAAATTATCAAACTCATCTAAGCATTGGCTAGCAGACTTATAACGATTAATATCACCTTCATTAAATCTATAGAGAGAATTTACCTTTACTACCTGTGTCAGGTTATCAAGACCATGTATTTCTTCAATAGGTGGTAAATTCTTAACATCTTTAGCTTTAGTACCCTTTCCTTTCATAGATTTCTTTGCCTCTTGCATATTTTCAAGACTGAGAAACATAATACCCCTTTTCTTCGGAGTTGGCTTAGGAGTTGGTTCAGGAAGTGTCCAATTATTTTCATTAGTCAACATATTATTCAATAGCAATTCATCTTGATCAATTGTTCTTTCCCTGAAAACACAACCAGCACAACTATCCAGGTGGTCTCTGGAAGCATCGGTTAGTCCATTATAAAATATATCAAGTATTTCATTTTTCTTGAGAGGATGATCAGGCAAAGCATTAAGTAATTGGAGAATGCTTGTGGGAGACTCTCTTCTTTAATTTGCACAAAGTTATATATTTCCGTTAAGGCAGCTTTTTTCTTATGAGCAGGGAAATATTTAGCAGAGAAGTAATAAATCATATCATGGGGACTACGCACACCACCAGGATCAAGAGAATTAAACCATGTTTTAGCATCACCCTTTAATGAGAACGGAAATAATTTAAGGATATAGTAGTAGCGAGTTTTGTCATCATTAGTGAATAGGGTGGCTATATCATTTAATTTAGTAAGATGTGCCATAACAGATTCAGATTCATAGACATAAAAAGGATCAGATTCAACCAAAGTAATTATCTTTGGGTAGACAGAGAAATCATAATCCTTATCGGAAATACAAATAGGTGAAGTAGCAAAAGCGGGGTCATATTTCATTCTAGCATTCAATGATTTTTCTTTCAGCTTAGCTACTAATTTCTTAAGATCATATCTATCATTACAAGCAAGAAAATCTCTAGCAGTTTCTTCATCCATAACCTAACCCTCAGGCACAACAGGCAATTCATATCTAGGGGAAGAATCTTCATCATCACTTTCATTAATATTATCATTTTCAATAATTTCATTCTCTCTAGCCCTAGCAATAGAAGTAGTTTCATCGTAAGTATCATGTAGAGCAGAAGTGGCATCATCAATCACATGCAACATATCAGAATAAATAGTAGAAGCAGGTTTGGGTGTCGCAAGTTTACTCAAAACAGAAGGCGAATCAATGCAGAGCTAGATGGTAGTTCCTTACCTCCACTCGTAGTTGAGGGATAAATTTTGGTTTTCTCGTCTTTCAAGTTCCTCATATTGATTAGCAGATATAAATCCCAAGTGACTCAAAGAATAGAGCTATGCTCTCTGGCAACGGCGCCAGAAAATAGTCTTGATAACCCACAAGTATAGGGGATCGCAACAGTTTTCAAGGGTAGAGTATTCAACCCCATGTATTCCGAATATAGTCATACGCGCTTATGGAGAAGAACTTGCATGACATCTTTTGTCCTACCCTCCCGTCGCAGCGGGGTCCAATTGGAAACTAAGGGATATTAAGGCCTCCTTTTAATAGAGTACCGGACCAAAGCATTAACACTTAGTGAATACATGAACTCCTCAAACTACGGTCATCACCTGGAGTGGTCCCGATTATTGTCACTTCGGGGTTGCCGGATCATAACACATAGTAGGTGACTATTGACTTGCAAGATAGGATCAAGAACTCACATATATTCATGAAAACATAAATAGGTTCAAATCTGAAATCATGGCACTCGGGCCCTAGTGACAAGCATTAAGCATACCAAAGTCATAGCAACATCAATATCAGAACATAATGGATACTAGGGATCAAACCCTAACAAAACTAACTCGATTACATGATAAATCTCATCAAACCCATCACCGTCCAGCAAGCCTACGATGGAATTACTCACGCACGACGGTGAGCATCATGAAATTAGTGATGGAGGAAGGTTGATGATGACGACGACGATGGATTCCCCTCTCCGGAGCCCCAAACGGACTCCAGATCAGCCCTCCCGAGAGAGTTTAGGGCTTGGCGGCGGCTCCGTTTCGTAAAACGCGATGAATCCTTCTCTCTGATTTTTTTATCCCCGAACATGAATATATAGAGTTGGAGTTGGGTCAGTGGAGCACCAGGGGGCCCACGAGGTAGGGGGGCGCGCCCAGGGGGGCAGGCGCGCCTCCTACCCTCGTGGACAGGGTGTGGCCCCCCTGGTCTTGATTCTTTTGCCAGTATTTTTTATAAATTCCAAAAATATTCTCCGTGAAGTTTCAGGTCATTCCAAGAACTTTTATTTCTGCACAAAAATAACACCATGGCAATTTTGCTGAAAACAACGTCAGTCCGGGTTAGTTCCATTCAAATCATGCAAGTTAGAGTCCAAAACAAGGGCAAAAGTTTTTGTAAAAGTAGATACGATGGAGACGTATCATGCACCGTATCTAATAAAGTAGGGTTACGGGGTTCGGACACACCATTACGCTGTGGTGTTCCAGGTGGCGTGAGTTGTGAAACAATTCCACATTGTTTTAAATGAAGGCTAAACTCATAACTCAAATTTTTACTTCCATGATCAGATCGTAGAAACTTTATTTTCTTGTCACGATGATACTCCACTTCACTCTGAAATTCCTTGAGCATTTCAAAGATTTCAGATTTGAGTTTCATCAACTAGATATAGCCATACCTACTCTAATCATCTGTGAAGGTCAAAAAATGAAGATACCCGCCGCGTGCTTCAACACTCATCGGATCGCATATATCGGTATGTATTATTTCCAATACGTAATTAGCTCACTCCATTGTTCCGGAGAACGGAGTTTTAGTCATCTTGCCCATGAGGCATGGTTCGCAAGTATCAAATGATTCATCTTCAAGTGATTCCAAAAGTCCATCCGCATGGATTTTCCTCATGTGCTTTACACCAATATGACCTAAACGGAAATGCCACAAGTATGCTGCACTATCATTATCAACTTTGCATCTTTTTGCATCAATATTATGAATATTTGTATCACTACGATCGAGATTCAACAAGAATGACCATTCATCAAGGGTGCATGACCATAAAAGATATTACTCATATAAATAGAACAACCATTATTCTCCGATTTAAATGAATAACCGCCTGGCAATAAACAAGATCCAGATATAATGTGCATGCTCAACGCGGGCACCAAATAACACTTATTGAGGTCTAAAACTAATTCCGAAGGTAGATGTAGAGGTAGCGTGCTGACGGCGATCACATCGACCTTGGAACCATTACCGACGCGCATCGTCACCTCTTCCTTAGCCAATCTTTGTTTATTCCGCAGATCATGTTTTGTGTTACAAATATGAGCAACCGAACGAGTATCAAATACCCAGGTGATACTACGAACATTTGTAAGGTACACATCAATAACATGTATATCAAATATACCTTTTTTCACTTTACCATCCTTCTTATCTACCAAGTATTTGGGGTAGTTCCGTTTCTAGTGACCATTCCCTTTGCAGAAGAAGCACTCAGTTTCAGGCTTGGGTCCAGCTTTGGGCTTCTTCCCGGGAGTGGAAACTTTCTTGCCATTCTTCTTGAAGTTCCCTTTCTTTCCCTTGCCTTTTTTCTTGAAACTAGTGGTCTTGTTGATGCTCCTTCTTGGTTTCTGCCTCTGCGGCCTTAAGCATTGCGAAGAGCTCATGAATCATTTTACTGATCCCTTGCATATTATAGTTCATCACGAAGCCTTTGTAGCTTGGTGGCAGTGATTGAAGAACTCTGTCAATAACACTATCAACTGGAAGATCAACTCCCACCAGAGTCAATTGGTTATGATACCCATCCATTTTGAGTATATGTTCACTGAACGAACTGTTCTCCTCCATGTTGCAGCTATAGAACTTGTTGGAGACTTCATATCTATCAACCCGGGCATTTGCTTGAAATATTAACTTCAACTCTTGGAAAATCTCATATGCTCCATGACGTTCAAAACGTCTTTGAAGTCCCGGTTCTAAGCCACAAAACATGGCACACTGAACTATTGAGTAGTCATTAGATCGAACCGGCCAGATGTTCGATCATAACATCTGCAGTAGCTCCTGCAGCAGGTCTGTCACCTAGCGGTGCATCAAGGACATAATTCTTCTATGCGGCAATGATGATAATCCTCAAGTTATGGACCCAGTCCGTGTACTTGACACCATCATCTTTCAACTTAGCTTTCTCTAGCAATGCATTAAAATTCAGGGGAACGGTAGCTCGGGCCATTGAACTACAACATAGATATGCAAAACTATTAAGACTAAGTTCATGATAAATTTAAGTTCAATTAATCAAATTAATAATGAACTCCCACTTAAATAAACATCCCTCAAGTTATCTAAGTGATACATGATCCAAATCAACTAACCAATGTCCGATCATCACGTGAGATGGGGTAGTCATCAGTGGTCAACATATCTATGTTGATCGTATCTACTATATGACTCACGTTCGACCTTTCGGCCTCCTGTATTCCGAGACCATGTTTATACATGCTAGGCTCGTCAAGTTTAACCCAAGTATTCTGCATGTGCAAAACTATCTTACACCCATTGTATGTGAATGTAGAGTCCATCACACCCGATCATCACGAGGTGCTTCAAAACGACAAACTTTTGCAACAATGCATACTCGGGGAGAACACTTTTATCCTGAAATTTCTTGAAGGGATCATCTTATAATGCTACCGCCACTCTAAGCAAAATAAGATGCATAAAGGATAAACATCACATACAATCAAAATATGTGACATGATATGGCCATCATCTTATGATTTTAATATCCATCTCCAAAGCATCGTCATGATCTCCATTGTCACCGGCACGACACCTTGATCTCCATCATTCCGTCGGGGTCGTCTTGCCAACTATTGCTTCTACAACTATTTCTAGCGCATAGTAATAAAGTAAAGCAATTACACGGCGCTTTCATTTCATACAACAATTAAGAGACAACCCTAAGGCTCCTGCCGGTTGTCGATATTACAAAACATGATCATCTCATACACTTAACATATATCACATCATGTCTTGACCATATGACATCACAACATGCCCTGCAGAAACAAGTTAGATGTCCTCTACTTTGTTGTTGCAAGTTTTACGTGGCTGCTACGGGCTTCTACCAAGAACCGTTCTTAACTACGCTAAAACAACAACGGTGACTATCAAGTTTTCTATTTTAACCTTCTTCAAGGACCGGCCATAGTCAAATTCGATTCAACTAAAGTAGGAGAAACAAGCACCTGCTAGCCACCTTTATACAAAGCTAGCTGCATGTCAGTCAGTGGAACATGTCTCATGTGCGTGGACATGTAAGGTTGGTCCAGGCCGCTTCATCCCACAATACCGCCGAATCAAAATAAGACGTTGATGGTAACCAGTATGACTATCACCGCCACAAATCTTTGTGTTCTACTCGTGCATATCATCTACGCATAGACCTGGCTCGGATGCCACTGTTGGGAAATGTTGCATGGAAAACCAAAAAAATTCTACGCACACACAAGATCTATCCATGGAGATGCATAGCAACGAGAGGGAAGAGTGTATCCACGTACCCTCGTAGACCGTAAGCGGAAGCGTTTGTTAACGCAGTTGATGTAGTCGAACTTCTTCGCAATCCAACCGATCGAGTACCGAACGGACGATACCTCCGCGTTCAGCACACATTTAGCTCGCTGACGTCCTCGCCTTCTTGATCTAGCAAAATGGAGAAGTAGTGGATGAGTTCCGGCAGCACGACAGCGTGGTGACGGTGATGGCGATTTTATCTCCGCAGGGCTTCGCCTAAGCACTACGAAAATATGACCGAGGGACTAAACTGTGGAGGGGAGCGCCGCACACGGCTAAGCAATTGTCGTGGTTATGTGTGGTACCCCCCTCCCACGTATATATAGGTGGGGGGAGAGGGGAGAGGCCAAGGGGTGTCCCAAGTAGGTCTGAATCCTGTTTTGGGGAAAGGAAAGGGGAGAAGAGGGAAGGAAGAGGGAGGCCGACTCCCCCCTTTCATTCTCTCCCCAAGGGTTGTGGCCATAGCAGGGGCATGCCAGCCCCCTGTGGGCTGGTGTGTTCCCCCTTTGGCCCATATGGCCGATTAACCTCCCGGGGTGCCCGGAAGCACTTCCGGTGACCCGATTTCTACCCGGTACATCCCGAAACTCTTCCGGTGTCCAAATATCATCATCCTATATATCAATCTTTACCTCCAGACCATTCTGGAGCTCTTAGTCATGTTCATGATCTCATCCGGGACTCCAAACAACATTCAGTCACTAAAATCATATAACTCATATAACACTATATCGTTAACGAACGTTAAGCGTGCGGACCCTACGAGTTCGAGAACTATGTAGACATGACCGAGATACCTCTCCGGACAATAACCAATAGCGGAACCTGGATGCCCATATTGGCTCCAACGTATTCTATGAAGATCTTTATCAGTCGAATCTTATGACAACATACGTAATACCCTTTGTCCATCGGTATGCTACTTGCCCGAGATTCGATCATTGGTATCTTCATACCTAGTTCAATCTCATTACCAGCAAGTCTCTTTACTTGTTTCATAATACTTCATCTTGCAAATAACTCCATAGCCACTTTGCTTGCAAGGCTTCTTATGATGTGTATTACTGAGATGGCCCAGAGATACCTCTTTGATACTCGAAGTGTCAAATCCTAATCTCGATCTATGCCAACTCATGAAACACCTTCGAAGATACCTATAAAGCATCTTTATGATCACCCAGTTACGTGGTGACATCTGATAGCACACAAGGTATTCCTCCGGTATCTGGGAGTTGCATAATCTCATAGTCGAAGGAATATGTATTTGACATTAAGAAAGCAATAGCAATAAACCGAATGATCAATATGCTAAGCTAACGGATGGGTCTTGTCCATCACATCATTCACCTAATGATGTGATCCTGTTATCAAATGACAACACATGTCTATGGTTAGGAAACCTTAATCATCTTTGATCAACTAGCTAGTCTGTAGAGGCTTACTAGGGACACGGCATTTGTTTATGTATCCACCCATGCATTTAAGTTTCCGATCAATACAATTCTAGCATGAATAATAAACCTTTATCATGAATAAGGAAATATAAAATAACAACTTTATTATTGCCTCTAGGGCATATTTCCTTTAGAAAATAGTCATGGAATGAATGAAAAGTACGTGGGCCTTCAACTTGACAAGGAACTTTAGCAAAGTGTTTTGTTACGATCACTTTTGTACATGTTGTACATGTCCCTTGACGATAGAATTGGAACAGACCGTTGTGCACATCAAATAGTCATGTTACGTATCAATTGTTATGCTTTAATTTATATCCTCTACAATTTAACCATACAATTTTCAATCCAACTGTATTCATAAAATGTGGACAGATTTACATACTATGTCTTACATATTGATAGGAGAAAGTAATGTTCATGTCTCGACCAACTCATTCTTTACTAGCGCCAACCAGCTCAACATAGGAAGATTCCACCAATTTCAAACGTGTGCATTTCCTCCGAAGATCGACTTGCGTTTTCCGTTTGCATGCATGGAAAACAAATTCGACCATTGATCCGTTTTAAGAAAGTAATAGACGAGACAAACCATCTACTAAACCAAGCAGTTATAAATGTGAGCACCAATCATCATTTATGCTTTCTTCTTATATGTAGCCCACAGTCACTTGACCCCACCATATATTATGTAAACGTTGCCTATGTGTTTTTTTCACACCCTCGAAAGAATTTTTAATTGTTGTCTTAACAAGCTATTTCTTATGTTTCACACCCCCTAATGTTGGCTGCAATCTTTAGTTTTTAAATTTTTAATGTTTCATCATAGCAACTAAGATGACTCACGATTTCCTAGAGTATTTTGATGCTTCATTCCAATCGGGCTACCCAAACATATTTTATGTGCTTCTGCAGTTAACAATCATTGCTTTCACACTCCCTGATTCTCCCCCCCCCCCCCCACCCCCCGCAAATTGCTACTACATTTGTTATTCCCATTGAAACATTTATATTACATATGGTTTCTTCCTTATATGTAATTTGCTCCATATAATTCCATCTGATTCTTTTTTTATTAATTCTTTTATTGTAAACCATGCATTGCCCTTCTTCTTCCTTGATGCCATTGTTATCTCTGATAATGGCACCCAGATGGATCTCCCACACCGCCCAACTTGACACAGCCCCGGCCCACCTCCCAACAATGGTTGTTTACCATCTTCCTGCAATGTCGATGGGGCTTTGTCTTTCTTTCCCGGTGGCCAACTACACCAGTAGCCTAGGCCACACATGCCAATTCTTGTGTTAAGCTTTCCAGTTCGCGAGTTTATCTGCTTCTCCTATGTATTTGGGGTACTACAACAGTTGTGGTAAATTTCCCTTCCTTTTCATATTTGCTACAAATACAACTGAAATTTGGGTCACAATACTATGCGCTTCATTAGTTGTGGTTAGTATCTGCATCAGGCAACACTAGTTTACACTTCTTATATTTCCCATAGTTACTTCAGATAGGTAGTGTTATTTTTTTTCTAAATTCTTGCTAGCAATGCTTCAAATTTAACCAATTCATGTTTCCATGGTTTTGAATGATTATTTCAACTACTATATAGCCGTGCTTGTGTGTATGATCATCTTCTCCTGCATTCTTCCATTACTAACCCTTTCTGATTTACTTTCATGCTTCCAAACATAATAGCATATGTTCACGTATTAGTTGACTGATTTATAATGTATGTTTCAATATGCTTCGAATTGAGATGAGTTATGCTGAGATAGCTCTATTTAGATGATTCTTACATGTTATGGAGTTTCTAAATTATGCTGCATATACCTCTTCTGTGTCCATTGTTTTACTTTCGTATATCATACTTCTGTTCCAGAAATTTATTTTCATTATTATCACTGCTGTAATATGACATAATCTTGTATGATTTGACATTTGTTTGTTTGGTCTATGTATTTTTCTTCCATAGATTACTTACATAATTTTCATAATGCCAGTGTACTACACTTTATACATTCTCAGTTCACTAGAAATAACGAAGCAGACCCAAATAGAATTATGCTGAAGCGAATGGTACAAACGCTAGGAAGCACAGAGACACCTGGATCTGACCACACAATGAAGAGGACCTCATGCTAGATGTAGGGAAGCAAGCCTATTGTCTATGGACACGATATGAACTTAAAAATCATTATATCATTATATCATTTTTGTCTTGAAAGAAGTAAATCTTTAGTACATAAAGATATTGTATGAACGAACAAAGCATGAAAACAAACATATTGTCAGAAGAAAATTAGTTTTGCGATGGAAACACTTTTTGTAGTGGGTGGAAGCAAAGATTTCTTGTGTTGCAAACATAATAAGAAGAAGATGCATGGGGCTCAAAATTTCCTATGTGGTATTCATGGATGCAAAATTCTGCTATATGGAAGCAATGGGCTATTTTGTTAGGGTTAACCTAAATTTTATTGCGACAGAAGCAAATTATCTCGCCATATGACCCATTTTTATATTGCGGTGGAATCAAAATAAAATGTAACACCAGACACATGTTTTCACCAGATCATATGAAATTTGATATGCAGTGGAAGGCAATTTTACTGGCATCTAAATAACTGTTGAATAAATTTTGTAAACTAAAGAAGCATGAAGTTTTACTAGCATCAGATTGGCATTCTGTGTGATCGAAGCAGCAGCAACAAGGACCTCAGCATATAAGTGCGTTTCGGAAGCATTTGTGCCGGAAGCAAGCAATAAAGGCTAGTAAAAGTGCTCCATTAGGAAGGAATCTAACAAACAGCGTTGCCTTCCCTCCTATTGATCCAACTTCTTATGCTACTAATCCAATGGTCACCGAGTGGTCTGATAGAACCAATATATCAGTAGTTTGATCCTAGGCATGGTTTTCACTTTCAGTGAGATTTCGGTGAAATTCACTGAATTTCAGTAATTTCAGCAGACACTGAAATATTACGTTTCGGCCAAAATATTTCAGCAATTTCAGTATAGCACAACAATTCCAATATTTTAAAAATATTTTTAATTTTTCAAAATTTTAATTGAATTCAAGTGAATATTTCGGTCATTTGGCTGAAACGGAAACTGAAATCACTGAAATTCACTGAATTTCAGTGATTTCGGTTGGTGCTGAAATTTTTCTGAAACTGAAATTGAAAACCATGATCCTAGGGCGGACCAAGCTAACTTAATAAAAAAAACTGTGCAGTGCAAAAAAGAAGTACCACAATACTAGATAATGTGTGGCTTCAGAAGATAACCTAGTTGCTAGGTTTCTGCATCAATGTAGATTATCATCTAATTTCGAAGCAAGTCATCTTCCTGATTGGGACTTGTAACTTGCACTTTTGCCTCTCAATAGGGTCATAACTTGAAACAACATACCCGAAAAAGGGGAACTTGAAACAACATGCTTAAAATTCGAATTAATCTTTATGGAGTTTGGCGATGATTTTCTCTTCACAAACGCATCATAGGTCGAACAATTGGAAGAAATTACAAATAAATTAGCATCGTAGATCCACCCTCAAAATAACTAAAATTGGCTGAACAATTCGACAAATATAAGATGAGAGTTGAGAGGGATTGAAACAGTACTTAATAGTGCTAGCCTTGAGAATTAACCGCCGGAGAATTGACATAGTGTAGTTTGCAGGATTCGCCGGGCACGGAGCTGGTGTCACCTGATTTGATCGGATTTCGCAAGCAGGGAAGGCATAAGCTAGCAGCAGCTGGCGGCGCTAATCGTCTCAGATCATATGTTAATCGCCCCAGCGCATTTTTTAGGTAACGGCAAGGATTAGTAATAGGAGCGGGGGAGGCTATGACCATTCTTATGGGCCCTTTTCCCAAATATAATCGCTAATTACTGCTAGTAGCTATCGAAGAGTTCGTCGATCGTTGGGGGCGGAGGGGGTGTCCTCGCCAGCCAATCATCCAATCATCGTTTATGTTTTCTTAATTATTTGCTCTGAGATCTATGGAAATACAGACATTAAACAAACAAAAGGTTGGTACCAAATCTTAAACATGAAATCATCTTATGGGCACGCAGTTTTGTTTCCCCTGATTGATCTAACAGCGTGAAAATCATGGATCTTATTCTTTATGGAGGGAAGATGAGCTTTCGAATTCGCAAGGCTTCCACGTACAGGGTACAGATCAGTGGTTCAAGCCAAGGTGCTCGCCGAGCCGTCGGTTTCCTCGTCGGTGCTGTCCGCCAGCGGCTGCGCTGTGGTGCTGGACGACTCCCACTGCCCCAGAAAATCTATCTCGGCCGGGGGGTCTCCTCCACTGCGGTACTCCTTCCAAAACTCAGAGTTGGGTGTAAGCCGACGCACCGTGCTACGGGCGCCGCCATGCACAGCTGGAGCCGCCGCAAGTGCTGGCGCCGCAGGTGGGGGTGGCACCACGGCAAGCGGCTCGACAGGGACTGGCGGTGCTACGGGCGGGACTGGAGCGACAGGTCTTGGTGCCGCAGCTGGGAGCGGCACCACGGGCGGACGCCGACGCGCCATATGGTTTGCCGTCCCAGCTAGGCTCCGTGGCGCTCCAGGCTGCGCCCTGGTGTTGTGCCACAATATGTGGAGAGCAAGGGAGCGGGCCGATGCACACTGCGTGCCGCAATGTGGGCAGACGTGCGCTGCCAGGAGAATCGTTGGTGGCCGTGGCGGCAACCCTCCGTTTGGTGCGCCGCCGTTCCGGTTCCGAGCCATCGGGCCGGCTGAATTTGAGTGCAGAGGGGGTTCACGAAGTGATGGTTGGCAAAAATGGATTGGGTATTATTTATATAGGATGCGGCCGGCTGGACCTCCCAACGGTCAAAACGACGTTGTGACGCGTCATCGATCTAGATGCACATACTAGCTTTCCCGGCTGCAGAACAGTGTTATGTTCCCGCAAAAAGAAGTTATATATAGGACCCAGGTCCACCAATTTTAAATTTCTGATTTTAAAGTTTTCAAGTGCCGATGATTTTGGTTATCAATTTAGTTTGGCCAAGTGACCAAATGTTTCTTCGAAATTTATTCGTAGACCACAAAATTTTAATTTATCACACAAATATGTACCAATATTAAAAGACCCAAAGGAACATCAGATTAATCTTGGCCATCAAACCATATATCAATCCAATGGCCTACGTTACTTCAATGGTGAGCCCTCAACATGTTTAATGTGCAATAAACATCATACCATTTTTGCAAATTAATAATTTCATACTAAATATCAACTTTTGTGTTAATTTTATAATTAGTGCATAATTGATATCCAACCTAATATCAACGTGCGGTAAATTTTCCTCCTAATATTAACGTGCATTTCACATATACATTACTCTTTACTATTTACCTGTTAATAGTATCTAAAAATACCCATGGGGTAGATCCAACTAATCTCGGCCATCAAACCAGGTGAATCCAACGACCTAGATTGCTCAAATGGCGAGCCCTCAATAGGTTTTCTGTGAAATTAATACCATACCAAATATCACCATATTGTGTACATAATATCCTACCTAATATTCCGTGTAGTTAATATAATGCCTAATATCATCAAGAATTTCACGTAGACATTTACTAGTCACCCAAATATGAGACTCATTAAAATATTATGTTATATATTATGGACCTTGGTCCATTATATCTTGTACCTCAGCCCAGTTAAAATTATAACTCTCAAAGGCCCATTTGAGTTGCATGGAAAATGTGTGAGTTTAGTACCGTATGCTAGTCGATAAAGTTTAGTGTTATGCACAATGTTGGAAGAACTATTTTTTTTTTTGCATGGTAGTGCACTATCTAGCTCTGTGTGTCCGTGTCAAATACTCGACCTCGTTTTGGGTATGTTATTTATTGCCAGTGAGTCCTGGTACCACGTGTCAGTTGCGCCTCTTAAATCTCCAACGCTTCCCCTATGTAGAGGATATACACAAAAGAGACGATACATAGGACAAACTCCTCAGTGCACACACATATGCCAATTTCCTAGTGTTGAGCTACTTCTCCGATGACCTTGCCCTGATGACTGTGTGCATAGCCATCTGGAAGAGCATGCCTCCGTAACTGTGTCCCTTGAGAACCTGCACTGGGTGAGGGGCTATAAGGTTTTTGGGGAGCATCTCGGTGCGGCTGTTCACTCAATTTCGACTACATCCTCGACATCCTCTTGTATGCTTCCTCTACCGCAGACAACTACTCACTGTACATCTTCACCACCCACTGTGAAGAATCTCTTGCACTGGAGTTTCTGATGCCCTTGTAAGCCTTCAAGTTTTCTCTATTGGCATGCGCCTTTGGTCCATATGCTTACATGCTATGTTTTCCTAATCCATATTATTCGATTTTCCAAGAGAGTAATCTTGTTATGATGCTTATGTAGATTAAGCTTAAATGAAACTACCTAATTTCCTAGAAATCAAAAAACCTTATCTCTTAGGAAATTTTCGTTGGCTGGCTATGCAGCTACTCTGAGACCGAGCTTGTTTATGGGTGTTAACTTCAAGAGGTAGCAGACAAATACCATCTTGTGTCTCACCGCTATGAATGTGCACTAGATTTCAACTGACACTCTAGGTGGAACGCTTACACCTAAATAGGACAGAGCATATTCTGAGGCCACTATAATATTTGTGGGTGCCATCATTAGTGTGATGGGTGATAGGTTAGTTGATGCATATTTACATATGCAGAATGCGGGAGAATTGTTTGTGTGCACTTGAAACCATATTTAGCACCACTATTATCGGTGGAGACCTATATGCTGTACAGCAGTTCAATGATTGTAGAATGGTTGAGAACCATTTTGTGGTCAATAAAAGCTCACGAGCTGTACTGGATGGCAAAGAGATTCGAGCTCCTTGCTAATCTTCCTCATTTGGGGAGGAACTTTGCCACTTCTCTAAAATAACAAAACAAGTGATCCATGTTGAGATTCTCGTTGAATCGTTGGATGTTAAAAAGAATGCGACAGAAAAGGATGCACAAGCTAAAGGAGCATAAGGACATTCTGTTGCAAATGTAGTACAGAAAAATGCCCACACGTTCAAGGGAAAGACCGAAGTCCCCAACACTTCCAACTTCAAAAGAAGAACGAATGAAAGGAGTAAAACAAGGATAAAGAGAACCTGGGTTTGTGGTGCAGAAGATCATTGGCCTACCCAATGGTTGAACTGCGATGGACGGGAAAAATATCATGGACAGAGTTCTAAATCTATGAACATGATCGTTGCAAATACTAAAAGGGGAACATCCGGGTATCGTAATTTACCTATAATTCTTTTAGTATGTCGGTCTACTGATTAGTGCGTTGCCTATGGTGATTATATTCATGCGTGTGCTAACAGATCCTTGTTTAACTATTATCAAGCACACCAGGATTCCACCATCCTATTGTGGAATTGGTTACTTTCTTCTGTTCTTTCCATTGGTACGGTGAATCTGAAGTTTACTTGGGGAAACATCATTTAGCTGAAAAAGTGCAGTATGTCCCTAGTATAGAGCAGAATCTTGTTAGTTATTGTGTAAGTATGAAACTTTTGTTGGAAAGGACTATGTGTGTGGGGGCTTGTTCCGCGTCCCTTTGGATGACTTCTGTACTAAACTTGTGAACAATGTATGGACTAGTACTGATGATACTAATGTTTGGCACCAATGAATTTTTCATGTACTTTTTTGTTGTATGATGGAGCTAGCTAATATTAGCTCAGTTTTGAAATTCCGCCTAGTCACTCATCGCATATCTTGTATCCACAAATGTAGAGGTCATGTATTGTTCATAAGCAAGAATACCACACATAAAAGTTTGGCTGGCTGAGTGATGTGGGACTAAAGTTTGCCACTTCAGAAATTTTCTAGTATTTCCGTTGCGACACAAAATATTTTTGAATTTTAAACAACAAGTTTGATATCCCAGCCTAGTCATGGAAGTGATGTGTTCCAAACTCTATCGAAAGTCCAGGAAACATCTAGAAGGTGTAGAATGCTGAAGGCGTGTGAGGATAGTTGGACTACATGGTTATGATGTCTCTAAACTAGTATTTAATGATAGAATGTGTTAGCATCGACTTTGTACTTTAAGCAAATGAGAAATTAGATATAGACATCATTAAAGTATGATGATAGTGATGCATAACGAATTGCACACCAATGACAAATAATGATTATGATTATCTTTCACTTTTGGATATGTTCTTAGTTCCCAATCTTAAAAATGTGATCATTTTTATTTAAATTATATGCATACAAAATAATTTTCTCATCACTGCAAGCAATAGTAATATATATAGCGTGTATTCAGAATTATTTAAATGATGTTTCTTTTTTATCGAAAAGCTAATTCTTTTTCAGATGTGTGCACACTTACATTTTGAAACTAATGAAGTATATTCGAGTGCTATTTAGAGAACTAGAATTCAACAATATTATTATTCCAAAATGATTTTGCGCTATTTCAGCAATCAAATCATTCAATAAGATGATGGTTTCCCGATAGCGGTGGTTATAGAAGCCGATAGAGAAAGAAGAAAGATGAAGCTAGCGAATTGCAGAAGATCAATGCAAGATTAGCGAAAATAGAGGAACTTGAGAGCCAGCGAGCTACCGGCCAACCATCTCAGCAGCACGAAGATTCTTCATTCGACACTGCCCCGAAGCTACGCTACCATCTCAGCAGAGAAGCAGCGTGGCTTCCACGGAGCTCGTTCAACATGGTATCACGACTCCTCGCTACCCCGTGGATAGTATCACGCAGAATGAACATTGTGTGCTAATGGAGAAAAGCCAGAACCTGACCTTGAAGGCGGCGGTCGGCTCTGTCTTACCTCCTCGAGCTGAGGGAACTTTCCATTGTCGTCTGATTCCACATGGCTTTGCTATTGTCTGGGTGGATGAAATAATGGAGGGATTTGAGGGGCTATGGCTTGAGTACCCTACAGGTGAAAGGGAGATGCATGCTTCTGGAAAATGCCTTAAGGAGTACATGTCTATGGAGAAAGGATCACATCAAGCTTTCAAACTAGACGATGCCTCAGCAAACTCAGCCGGATTCTCAGCGGACTCCTCCTCACAGTCCAACTCTGCTATCTCCGCTGCCTGAGTCGTCTCCGGCGCGTCAACCGTATCTGCCGCCACAACGGACTATAACGGAGGAGGCCCCTCAGCGGAATCCTCCTCCACCTCACCTGTCTCCGGCGCGTCAGCCGTCTTTGGCGCGTCAGCGGGCTCCACCTCCTCCGGCGTGTCAGCGGACTCCGCTGCCTTAGCAACGGCAAAAGAGAGCCGCCACCGCTCCGACGGCTAGCAGTACAAAAAGCAGGAAGAAATTCAGAGTTGGTCTAAGCCTCAGGGCTCCTCCAAAGTTACCATATGAGAGGACTGACGAGGAAAACAACGACATCGTGGATGCCGAAGTGCGGGCCCATTTTGTACGGAAACGTCCACCTCCGAAGGAAATAATAGATCTGGTGAAAACAAAGCGCACTCTGGATGCCCTTAAGCGACCAACACCGCCTCCACCGCGATCCAAAAATGACCGTCGTATTGAAAAGACATATGATGAAGCACGGCGGTCGGGAAGTACTACTAGTGCTGCAAGACGAAGTGGGAAAAATATTCCCCAACTCAGTAAACAGGAGAAGCAATCATGCCCCCCACTCAATGTGTCTGGCGATATCGCTAATCATCCGGAACTAGTGCCCGGTACCACTCTTGGTGATTACGTGGGTGATGATGTACAATTTGAAATTGCTGAAGTAGTAGCGCCTTTTAGATATGAGCACGGGAAGCCTCTCGTCAAACTTGATCAGCTCCCACATCTACCAACGATGATGCAAGGATTGCATGACTCGTACTTGGAAACCTGCAACAAGGATGTGACCGACAGTATGATGGTAGGAATTAAAGATGAGCACAACTTCATTGGAGCCGACCTGATGCATGTTGAATTTGAGGAATTATTTTAGTTATTCAATCAAGACGCCCTTGACAAACAACTCATGAGTTTCTACTTGATGACCCACAAGTATAGGGGATAAATTGTAGCTCTTTTCGATAAGTAAGAGTGTCGAACCCAATGAGGAGCAGAAGGAAATAACAACTAGTTTTCAGTAAGGTAATGTCTGCAACTGCTGAAATTGTAAGTAAAAGAGTAGTTTGATAGCAAGATAATTTGTAACGGGCAAGTAACGATAGTAGTAACAAAAGTCCAGCAAGATAGACCAGTCCTTTTGAGGCAAAGGACATGCCAAAACGGTCTCTTATGATAAGCAAAGCGTTCTTGAGGGTACACGGGATTTTCATCTAGTCACTTTCACCATGTTGGTTTAGTTCGTGTTCGGTACTTTGATAATTTGATATGTGGGTGGACCGGTGCTTAGGTGCTGTTCTTACTTGAACAAACCTCCTACTTATGATTAACCCTCCCACAAGCATCCGCAACTACGAGAAAAGTATTAAGAATAAATTCTAACCATAGCATTAAACTTTTGGATCCAATCGGTCCCTTACGGAATAGCGCATAAATTGGGGTTTAAGCTTCTGTCACTCTCACAACCCATCATCATTGCTACTCCACAATTCATTCCCTTAGCCCCAAATATGGTGAAGTGTCATGTAGTCGATGTTCACATGACACCACTAAGGGAATCACAACATACATACTATCAAAATATCGAACACATATCAAGTTCACATGATTACTTGCAACATGATTTCTCCCGTGACCTCAAGAACAAAAGTAACTAGTCACAAATGATAATTATGCTCAAGATTAGAGGGGTATTAAATAGCATATTGGATCTGAACATATAATCTTCCACCAAATAAACCATAGAGTAATCAACTACAAGATGTAATCAACACTACTAGTCACCCACACGCACCAATCTATAGTTCCGGTAACAAGATTGAACACAAGAGATGAACAAGGGTTTGAGATGAGATGGTGCTGTTGGAGACGTTGATGAAGATTGCCCTCCCCAAAATGGGAGAGTTGTTGGTGATGATGATTACGATGATTTCCCCCTCGGGAGGGAAGTTCCCCCGGCGAAACCGCTCCGCCGGAGGGGAAAAGTGCTCCTGCCAAGTTCCGCCTCGAGACGGCGGCGCTCCGTCCCGAAAGTCCTCTCCTTATTTTTCTAGGTCAAAATGACTTATATACTAGAAGATGGGTACCGGAGATGGGCCTGGGTGAGAACAATCCACCAGGGCGCGCCTGGGCTCCCTGGCGCGCCCATGTGGGTTGTGCCCACCTGGTGGGCCCCCTCTGGTATTTATTTGCTCCAATATTCATCATATATTCCATAAAAATTCTCCGTGAAGTTTCAGCTTGTTTGGAGTTGTGTAGAATAGGTAGCATGACGTAGCTTTTCCAGGTCCAGATTTCCAGCTGCCGGAATTCTCCCTCTTTGTGTGTACCTTCCATATTATGAGAGAAAAGGCATTAGAATTACTCCAAAAAGCATTATTATGGATAAAAACATCATAAATAACAGTAACAAAACATGATGCAAAATGGACGTATCAACTCCCCCAAGCTTAGACCTCGCTTGTCCTCTAGCGAAAACGGAAATCGAAAAACATGTCCACATGCTTAGAGAGAGGTGTGTCGATAAAAACAATATACAGACATAGAAGCATCATGTTGACTATTATAACAGAAACAAACTTAAACATAAGACTCTTATCATAAATTTTTTATCATAGACTTCTCATGAATAACTGACAATTCATCACACTATTGCAGTACAGAGAAAAAACTCTATTAAAAACCACCAAACTATGTTCTCAGTCAACTTTGCAACTACAATTCATCATCTTATAAGGAGGGCTCATGTATCAGAGCCTTTAGGCAAGTCCACATACTCAACCATCATATAGTCTTCTATGATTGCTAACACTCACTGCGTACACATGAGCAAAACGTTTCAAACGGACACATAGAAAGATAGGGTCTTATAGTTTCGCCTCGCAACGTATTCACCTCAAGGGTGATGTCAACAATAATAACTCATGTTATCTATATTGAACTGGACATATGTGCCTAGATCTTTCCTCACCACATGATGCTTGCCAAAGGAGAAAAATAAAAAGGAATAGAAGGAAAACTTTGAATCTTTGCATAAAAGTAAATACATATTGTAAAAGATAGGCCCTTTGCAGAGGGAAGCAGAGGTTTTCATGCGCTTATTTGTTTGTATGCTCAATCCCCTTAGTGCAAAAGAACGTCATGTTGTATTGCCCCTTGTGATAGCAACCTTTATTATGCAGTCTGCCACTTTTATTCTTCACCATCACAAGTTCATACAACGCTCAATTTTCTCTTACACTAAATGATCTCACACTTTTAGAAGCAATTTTTATTGCCTTTTTGCACCGATGACAACTTACTTGAGGGATCTTGCTCAATCCCTAGGTAGGTATGGTGGAATCTTGAAAAAAAGATTTGGGTTTCAGTGTTTTTGAATGCACAAGTAGTATCTCTACTTAGTCCGGAATTTTTGGCTAGCAAAATAGGGAACAAGCACCACATGTTAAGGATCTATGACAATATGACTTCTATGTGAATATAAAAAAACATAAACCATTAAGTTGTCTTCCTTTTCCAACGTCAACAATTTTGGCATATAATATTTTGATGTGGGCTCACAATCACTAAAGATTTCTAGGATAGTATATTCATATGTGAATCTTCTCTTCCCTTATTAATTCTTTCACGAGTTACATCATTGACTAATGCTATGTTTGTCAATCTCTAATAAAATTTTCTACTTACACTTTTCCTTATGTGGTGTCATCACCTACCGTAAGATTAGTATATGATCTTTTTCATTATTTCTTTCTTTTATTTATTTCCTTTCTCTTTTTCTTCCTTATTTTCTTTCTTTTATTTGCAACATGATAGTAAATAAAGCAAAACTTAAATTAAACTTTATTATATATCTCGCACATGATTACAAGGATAGATCACTAAGCAAACTCTCAAAAAGAAGGGATCGAACTAAACTTTTATTCATGTAAAGCAAAAGATCGAACTAAAATAAGTAAAGGAAAAAGATAGTGGGGATGATATGATACCGGGGCACCTCCCCAAAGCTTGGCGGAAGCCAAGGGGATTGCCCATACCCGATTCTCAATTCTCTTTTTGTGATGAAGAAGAAGGTGGTGGTGCAGTGGTAGTCTCCACTATAACCATGAGTAGATCCTTCAAACCTTGGATCTCCCGAAGGGCTTGATGAATTAGCTCACCGTTTTTCTTTCACTTCAGCCGTTATGAGTTTATTTTTCAGGCCACAAGGGTTTATTCCTGCACTATTTTCTCTTGGGCGAAAAATGTCCGAATTGGACGGTATGTGCCTACGAGGAGTATTCTCGAACCCATAGTTATGAATCAAATTGCGAAAATTGTTACGACGTAACCTGTGTACAGGTCTCCTTGGTGGGTTTCTTCTTCCACTTAGAGGCTCTCTCAATTATTTGGTGACCTCATAGCTTGATGAGGATTCGGGTGAGTGGAGATGCCAGCCAAGGTGCCTCTCTCGGAAGCCGGAGAGTGAACCCCCAAAGGATTTTCCTCCTCTTCCTCCATAGCCACCTCTTCAACTTCCTCTCTTCTTAGATCCTCCTGAACTGCCCATGCATCTTCTTCTCCATTGTTTGAGGGTGAGGAAGACATGAACCTGGCCTAGCTGAATCTGACAGGAAACAGCAAGAAAGAAGAACAGACGATTTCTCCGCGATACAGTGATCAACAGGTTCGGGGGCTATATAAAGATTTTTTATCTTGGGAAACAAGCAAGCTAAAGAAAAATGGAGTCCGGAAGGTACCCCAGGTGGGCACAACCCACCAGGGCGTGCCTAGGCGCCTGGCAAGCCAGGCATGCCCTGGTGTCTTGTGCCCACTAGGGTACGTTTCTTGGAGGCTTATTGTTTTCCTATTTTTCTAGTATTCCAAAACTGACGAAAAATATTTTTGAGGATTTTTCGGAGTCCGTTTACTTACCGTATCACATGCCTCCTTATTTTCATGATTCTGGAGTGTTCCGGAAGGACTCTTTTATATGTTCTTCCAATGTTAAAGTTTGGACAATATAACTTTCAACATTAATGGGTGTACATGAGATATAATGTTTTATTCGTTGCTCGTAAACAACCTTCGTGTTAGTACCTTCGGCATTATTTAGGCTCCAAACCGATAAACCTCCTCAATCACATAGGGTCCTTCCCATTTTGAGAGGAGTTTTCATGCAAAGAATCTGAAACGGGAGTTGTAAAAAAGAACATATTCTCCGACTTTAAACTCACACATTTGGATTCTTTTATCATGACATCTTTTAACTTTTTTTAAACAACTTAGCATTTTCATAAGCTTGGGTTCTCCATTCATCTAAAGAGCTAATATCAAACAACCTCATTTCACCAGAAAGTATGAAATCATAGTTGAGCTCATTGATTGCCCAATATGCTTTATGTTCTAACTCTAGAGGCAAATGACAAGCTTTTCCAAAAACCATTTTATAAGGAGACATACCCATAAGAATTTTATATGCTATTTTATAAGCCCAAAGTGCATCATCTAATTTCTTAGACCAATTCTTCCTGGACCTATTGATAGTCTTTTGCAAAATTAATTTTATTTCTCTATTGCTAAGTTCAACTTGACCACTAGACTAAGGATGATAAGGTAATGCAATTCCATGGTTAACATCATACTTGGCAAGCATTTTATGGAAAGCACCATGAATAAAGTGTGAACCACCATCAGTCATTAAATATCTAGGGACTCCAAACCATGGGAAAATAACTTCCTTAAGAACTTTAGTAGAGGTGTTGTGATCAGTACTACTGGTTTGAATAGCTTCTACCCATTTAGTAACATAATCAACAACAACCAAAATATGTGTATGACCATTAGAGGAAGGAAAAGGTCCCATGTAATCAAATCCCCAAACATCAAATGGTTCAATAGCAAGTGAATAGTTCATTGGCATTTCTTGACGCTTACCGATATTACCTATTCTTTGACATTCATCACAAGATAAGTCAAACTTACGGGCATCTTTGAAGAGAGTAGGCCAATAAAATCCAGATTGCAATACCTTGTGAGCAGTTCTATCTCCAGCATGATGCCCTCCATAAGCATCGGAGTGACATTTCTGTCGGATTTGTCCCTGTTCATGCTCAGGTACACAACATCTAATAATACAATCTACTCCATCTATATAAAAATGTGGGTCATCCCAAAAGTAATGTCTTAAATCATATAAGAATTTTTTCTTTTGTTGGTATGTAAAGCTAGGTGGTAAATATTTAGCAACAATGTAATTAGCATAATCAGCATACCAAGGAGTATTATGAGCAACATTTATTGTAGATAACTGTTCATCAGGAAAACTATCATCAATAGGTAGTGGGTCATCAAGCACATTTTCAAGCCTAGACAAGTTATCAGCTACAGGGTTCTCAGCACCTTTTCTATCAGTGATATGTAAATCAAATTCTTGTAGCAAGAGAACTGTCGGTGGAAACGACACCTATGGGATCACTGGAATCCCTTCTATGGTTGGCGGGCGCAGGGTTGTGCAAAGAGCAGGTCTAGGATCCAGCACAAAGATCGTTTACCCAGGTTCGGGCCGCAAGGATGCGTAAAACCCTAGTCCTGCTTTGGCGTATGTATTTGAGTGTTCTTCAGTTCTTGAACTAGCTACGGTGCGTCTCTAGTCCAAAAAATCTGAATCCTCCTCCTGGACACCTCGGGCCTCCTTTTATAGGCAAAAGGGGTTGCCACAGTGGCACATAGGAGGTGGAAAGGTGTACTGTGCGCAAGCTTATCGCTTGCCATTAGGGACAAGACGCATTAAACGCGCTCCCTTAGGTGTCCCGTCGCTTTACTGGGGATGGCAACGAGGCCCGTCCCGTCCGTCGCTGCTCCGTCTTGCTCCGACACGCGTCCAGGCCAACGAGGCACGCAGCACCGCGTAGGCTGGCAAGCTGCTGAGATGGCGTGGTGGTAGGGCCTTCACGAAGATTTGCATGCCACCACGTAGGTGTTTGCTGAACTGGCCTGGAAGCTGCATGTCACCATGCAGGTGCCTTCCCAGCTGGTTGGGCTTGCAGCTGCATGGGAACGGCGGTGGAGTCTTGGCAGACGCGGGCCTGGCTGCGGCCCCGTAGGTGTCTTCAGTAAGGGTCTTGCCGGGGCCTCGGCAAGGGTCTAACCGTGGCATAGTGGTCGTGCCTGGCAAGGGTCTTGCCGGGGCTCTCGTGGATTTCCTCGGCTAGGATCCCGCTGAGGATCGTCGTCTTCTGGTCCTCATCCGATCTTCTGTGTTTATGGTCTTGACAAAGGTCTGCATGCCACCACAGAGGTGCCTCCCGAGCCTTGGCTTCAATGTGGTTGTTGGCGGCGTTGGAACCCTCGGGCTCAAGGGTGGCTCACTCTGCTGGTGTTGGGCAAGTTGCCCTGGCAAGGCCCTTGCCGTGGCCACGAAGGCCGCCCCGACAAGGGTCTTGCTGGGGGAGTCTGCATCGCCCTCTCGCTCTTTGTGTCTCTGGTCTTGGCGTTGCTTTGATTGCCCTGTGATCCGGCTTCCCTCTTCTGCCCTGCTCAGTGTGGCCGTGGGCGTGGCTTCGACTGCCCGTGCACAAGTAAAGGGGTAAAAAGAGCCCCTACTTTTGTACACCGACAGGAGCCCCCAGGCCTGGGCCACATGTAAGCGCGACGCGTTGTTGGGCTAGGCCCAGAACGGTGCGCGGGCAGGCGGGGCGGATGTTTACTGTAGTAACTTCTCCGTTCGCCGTGCTTCCCCACGACCCGTATTGAACGCGCAACGTGGAGGGTCATGAGTGACGTGGGGGTCATGCGTGGGACAATTCCCGCATGCATGCTTCACATCGTGGTAAAGAGGCGGCTCGCGCCTTCCCCATAAAAAGTGGAAAACGCAGAGGCGCGGCTCATTTACTGAGTGGACTCGGGTCGCGGTCTTCAAGGCGTCCGCGCCCCACGATCACGGGGTGGAGAACGGTCGCCTCACCCGTCCCCTCGGTTTCTGCTTGCTCGCCATGTGTCCCCCATGCACCTAATGTGGCAGGCGGTGGAGGCGGGAAATGGGGTCGTTGCTGATTGGAGCAACGTGTTGGTCTTGATTCCCTGCACCCCTGATGGCCGGATTGGTTGATTGGGGTGGCCGAGCCCCGACCCCGCCCCTTTATAAGAAGGGGGAGGGGGATGGCATCCTGCATTGTTCCATCATCCATCTCCTTCCACTTCGGCTCCTTTCTTCCATCTCATGTCCACAGCCTGACGGCGGGGCTCGTTCTCTACTTCAAATTAATGGAGAACGGCCTGCTCTCCGTCAATGTCTTTGGGGACCTTGGAACTTGCCTAAAGTGCTGCGTGGAGAGCTCCTCCGATGATGAAGACTCCTCCTCAAGCGGGAGTGACAAGGAGGACAGCGACAGCAACGACGAGGGCGTCAAGCAGGGAGACGCCGACCTCGACTACGAATGACCACGTCGCCCCTCCCTCGGCCTCGCGCCCTGCCGAGGGCCTTCCTCGTCAAGCTCTCCATCGGTGCATTCCCCGTCGCCTCCTTGGGCAACTGGCGTTGGAGGGCCGGAGAAGACGAAGAAGGTGGGTGGAGGGCCATCAACTCGGAGTACGCGGGCACCGACGCCTTCGTCGCATATTGTCTGCCAGCTGCCTCATCTTCCGGCTCCTCTCCCGGCGTGTTTCTGCTGCTCGTACCTCGCCTAGGCGTTCTTTTTGCCCTCCTGCTATCTTGTTCCACCTTCTAAGGAGAGGGATAAGAAAGGGATTACGGGCATCTTATCTCTTTTTAGTTTCTAAGCCTGCAGGCACTTGTTAAATTTGAAACTTGTAATCCCCTTGTTCATGTTTTCCATCCCTTACGAATTGTACTTGCATGGGACGTTTTTAATGAAAAAGGATGCTTGCCGGGTTCTTTGTGCGTGAGCGAGGCCCATGCCAAGGAGTAAATCCTTGTTATTTTTAGGATAAACATTGTCGCCCGGCAACATGCCTTGCCGTCCCCTTACTTCATTCGACCATTCTCACACTCTTGGCGGAGGCAGGGCCGAAGTAGAGTTAGGCCCTTTGTTTGCTTCCTTGTCTCCGCGACTACGACCAAGTTCCAACCCAGGGAAAAGACCTTGGGTACGGGAAAAGGGGAGCACGGTGGCCTAGGAATAAAACGAGGTTTCATATGTTCCAATTCCATACGGAAATGCACAACAGGGGACAAAGAACTTATCTGAATCTGCAGCCCCTGGCAACCTTGGCTTGCGGGGGTTGGATCCTTGTGTCTGCAGTCCCCCGCAACCTTGGCTTGCCGGGGCCGGAGTGCCGGCTTGTTCTCTTTCTTCTAAATAGCTCAGCAGAAATGTCCATGTACCCTGCGAACCAAAGAGGACGGAAAGGAACAGAAAGATGCACACTCGACCTCTAGGGGTTAGTCGTCGCTAAGCACTATCAACCCTAACCGAGGGAGATACTTAACCTAGCATGCATGCTAAAACTTAGGGCGCCAACGCTTCATTTATTTATGCTCAGGGTCTGCGCCTGGCTTTGTATAGAGGGTTACATGCCTTGCAGGCAAGGCTTGTACAAAAGGTGGTTTGCCGGGGGGCCCGACAACCGCGCCTGATGGGTAAAACTTGCGAAGATGTTAAATGCTCCAGGAGTTGGTCACTGGAATAGCATCTTCGGTCTCTAGGTGGACTGCGCTGGGCCTGGTGACTCGTATTACCCGATAAGGGCCTTCCCACTTTGGCGTCACCTTGTTGGAATTCTTGGCTGATTGAATGTGCCGAAGAACAAGTCGCCTTCCTCAAAGCTTCGGGCATGAACCTTGTGGCTATGTTAGCGGCGCAAGGCTTGCTGGTAGCACCCTGCTCTCACAGCCGCCCGAAGACGATCTTCCTCAAGGAGTGTTGCGTCATCTTGCCGCAATTGCTCTTGCTCATGCTCGTCATAAGCGAGCACTCAAGGTGACCCGTATGTGAGTTCCGTGGGGAGAACTGCTTCTGCCCCGTATACTAGGGAAAAGGGTGTCCGGCCGGTGGCTCGATTTGGCATCGTTCTGATTGACCAAAGAACCGCCGGAAACTCATCAATCCAGCGCCTTCCACTCTTGTTCAGCCTGTCAAAAGCCTTTGTCCTCAGGCCTCGCAGTACTTCAGCATTTGCCCTCTCCGCCTGGTCGTTGCTTCGTGGTGTGCCACGGAAGTGAAACAGACCTTGCTGCCGAGGTCTTGGATGTATTGCATGAAGGTGTGGCTTGTGAACTACGTGCCGTTGTCGATGATGACTTTGTTTGGCACACCAAAACGGCAGACTAGCCCATTGAAGAACTTGACGGCTGACTCGTTGTCACCTTCCTCACTGCCTCCACCTCCGGCCACTTTGTGAACTTGTCGATTGCAACATACAAGTACTCAAAGGCCCCGAAAACGCGGGGGAAAAGGCCCAGTATGTCGAGCCCCCAGACCGAAAATGGCCAGGAGAGAGGGATTGTTTGAAGGGCTTGAGCTGGTTGATGAAGCTTCTTTGAATGGAACTGACACGCTTCACACTTGGTTACTAATGCCGTTGCATCCTGGAGGGCAGTGGGCTAGAAGAAACCTTGCCGGAATGCCTTGCTGGCAACGGCCCTCGACCCTATGTGGGAACCACATATGCCTCCGTGTATCTCTGCCAACAGCCCCAGTCCTTCCTCCCGAGGAATGCACTTCAATTTTACACCGTTTGGCCTTTTTATCTACAGAACATCGTCGACGAACTGGTACATGGCAGACCAACGGGCTACTTTCTCTACTTCTCCCCGCTCCTCAGGGAGTTACCCTGTTTGGAGGAATCGGACTGTATGATGTGGCCATGCCGGAGCCTGGGGCTCGACGGCAAGGACCATAGGCCTTTCCTCTTCTATGGGAGTGGTTGTCTCTACGGCCAGGGCTTGACGCCCTGCCGGAGTCCGCGGCCCCATGGCAGGCTTAGTGTCCACGGCAACATCCTTGTCAGTGGCTCCTGGGAGCTCGGCGGGAAAGTACTTGTCGGGGCCTGATTTCCTGCGCTTGTTCTGCTCTGTCGATGGTTCAACGGATGGTTGACTTAAATGAAGCACAAAAGTACCTGGTTCCATAGGTAGTTTGAGTGCAGCGCGCTTCGACAGGTAATCAGCGGTGTCGTTATCCACTCGGAGAACATGCTCCGCTTGTATACAGTCAAAAGACTCTTCCAGCTTCCTCACCTCATTCACATAGGCCTCCATCAACGGGCTTTGATAATCTTTGTTAACTTGCTTGACGACGAGATGTGAATCACCTCTGACGATAAGCTTCTTGATCCTGAGGTCTGCCGCGATCCTGAGACCAGCAAGCAACACCTCGTACTCAGCAGTGTTGTTTGTTGACATCTCCCTCGGAAAGTGCATCTGGACTACATACTTGAGGTGCTCTCCGGTGGGTGCAATGAGTAGCACACCGGCACCGGCGCCTTCCAGCGAGAAAGCCCCGTCAAAGTACATAACCTAGTTGTGACTTGTTTCCTTGTCGGGGAGAGTGGTCTCCTGGATCTCTTCGTTGGGTGTTGAGGTCTATTCAGCAATGAACTCAGCCAAGACTCTACTCTGGATCGTTGAAGTTCTTTCAAACTTCAAACCAAAGATCGACAGTTCCAAAGCCCATTCCAATATCCGTTGCAACGGGAGGCGGGTGACGACGATGACCTCGTGGGCTTGGAAGTAATGACGCAGCTTCCTCGAGGCCATAAGGAGGCCGAAGAGCAATTTCTGCACATCGGAGTACCTTGATATAGCCCCCTGCAAGAGGGAGCTGACAAAGTAAACTGGGTGATGCATCATCTTCTTCTTATGCACCACTCCATCAGGTTGCACGGTCCCGCCGGCGTCAGGCTCTGCTGGGGGCCGCACCTCGCTGGTACCGGGCCCTGCCGGGGGAAGCCCTAGTTCGTCATCCGCACGTCATGCCATTGCCGCCGCCTCTTCGTCGACCTCCCTCTGCGCCACTAGCCTAGCGCTAACAGATACGTCTCCAACGTATCTATAATTTTTGATTGTTCCATGCTATTATATTATGTGTTTTGGATGTTTATGGGATTTATTTTACATTTTTATATTACTTTTGGGACTAACCTATTGACCCAGAGCCCAGTGCCAGTTCCTGTTTTTTCCCTTGTTTCAGTGTTTCGAAGAAAAGGTATATCAAACGAAGTCGAAACGGAATGAAACCAACTGGAGAAGTTATTTTTGGAACGAAAGCTACCGGAAAAACTTGGAGTGCATGTCAGGAAATAAACGAGGGAGCCATGAGGCAGGGGGCGCGCCCTCCACCCTCGTGGGCCCCTCGTGGCTCCCCTGACATACTTCTTCCGCCTATATATATCCATATACCCTAAAAACTTCGGGGAACAGAATAGATCGGGACTTCCGCCGCTGCAAGCCTCTGTAGCCACCAAAAACCAATCGGGACCCTGTTCCGGCACCCTGCCGGAGGGGGGATCCTTCACCGGTGGCCATCTTCATCATCCCGGCGCTCTCCATGACAAGGAGGGTGTAGTTCACCCTCGGGGTTGAGGGTATGTACCAGTAGCTATGTGTTTGATCTCTCTCTTTCTCTCTCTCGTGTTCTTGATTTGGCACGATCTTGATGTATCGCGAGCTTTGCTATTATAGTTGGATCTAATGTTTCTTCTCCCCCTCTACTCTCCTGTAATGGATTGAGTTTTCCTTTGAAGTTATCTTATCGGATTGAGTCTTTAATGATTTCAGAACACTTGATGTATGTCTTGCCGTGCGTATCTGTGGTGACAATGGGATATCACGTGATTCACTTGATGTATGTTTTGGTGATCAACTTGCGGGTTCCCCCCAAGAACCTATGCATAGGGGTTGGCACACGTTTTCGTCGTGATTCTCCGGTAGAAACATTGGGGCACTCTTTGAGGTTCTATGTGTTGGTTGAATAGATGAATCTGAGATTGTGTGATGCATATCGTATAATCATACCCATGGATACTAGAGGTGACATTGGAGTATCTATGTGACATTAGGGTTTTGGTTGATTTGTGTCTTAAGGTGTTATTCTAGTACGAACTCTAGGGCTGTTTGTGACACTTATAGGAATAGCCCAACGGATTGATTGGAAAGAATAACTTTGAGGTGGTTTCAGACAAGACCATAATCTCTTCGTTTGTTCTCCGCTATTAGTGACTTTGGAGTGACTCTTTGTTGCATGTTGAGGGATAGTTATGTGATCCAATTATGTTATTATTGTTGAGAGAACTTGCACTAGTGAAAGTATGAACCCTAGGCCTTGTTTCCTAGCATTGCAATACCATTTACGCTCACTTTTATCACTTGCTACCTTGCTGTTTTTATATTTTCAGATTACAAAAACCTATATCTACCATCAATATTGCACTTGTATTACCATCTCTTCGTCGAACTAGTGCACCTATACAATTTACCATTGTATTGGGTGTGTTGGGGACACAAGAGACTCTTTGTTATTTGGTTGCAGGGTTGTTTGAGAGAGACCATATTCATCCTACGCCTCCCACGGATTGATAAACCTTAGGTCATCCACTTGAGGGAAATTTGCTACTGTCCTACAAACCTCTGCACTTGTAGGCCCAACAACGTCTACAAGAAGAAAGTTGTGTTGTAGACGTCAAGCAGTTTCTGGCGCCGTTGCCAGGGAGGTGAGTGCTTGAAAGTATATCTTTAGATCTTGCAATCTAATCTTTTTGTTTCTTGTTTTAGCACTAGTTTAGTTTATAAAAGAAAACTACAAAAAATGGAATTAAGGGTGCCTCATATGCTTCATCTTTTTAACGTCTTTCGTGAAAATAAGGATTCCGATAATTGTGCTCAAGTGCTAGAAGAAGAATGCATTAGAATGTTTGGCACTAAATATTTGAATGATGAGCATGATTGCAATGTTGTTAGTATGAATTCCTTGAATATCCATGATGCTAATGATATGCAAAGCCACAAGCTTGGGGAAGCTATGTTTTATGAAGATGATATTTTTTGTC
Organism: Aegilops bicornis; assembly: GCA_021605145.1. Taxonomy (NCBI): domain Eukaryota; kingdom Viridiplantae; phylum Streptophyta; class Magnoliopsida; order Poales; family Poaceae; genus Aegilops; species Aegilops bicornis. The sequence continues at coordinate 732,154,189 of CM038673.1, forward strand.
CCCCAAGTTTTGATGAGCAAATTTATTGTGATGAAAGCATGCCTCCTATTTATGATGATTATATTGATGAAAGTGTATTTGGAGAGGTCATGACTTTATTTAGTGATGAATCCACAATTTCGGAAGAGGTTCCAATTGATTATGATAACAAAGTTGCTATTTATGATGATTATTGTGATGACATGTATGCTATTAAGAATAATGATAACCATGAAACTTGTCATCATGATTTTAGTTTTCAATTGGGTTGTGCTTCACATGATAGTTATTTTGTTGAGTTTGCTCCCACTATTCCGAATGAGAAGAATTTTGCTTATGTGGAGAGTAATAAAAATTCTATGCTTGTGGATCATGAAAAGAATGCTTTAGGTGCTGGTTATATTGTTGAATTCATTCATGATGCTACTGAAAATCATTATGAGAGAGGATCATATGCTTCTGCATATTGCAACAATATTAAGTGTCCTCTCTATGTGCTTAAAGTTTTGAAGTTATGCTTGTTTTGCCTTCCTATGCTAGTTGATTATTGTTCCCATAGGTTGTTTGCTCACAAAATCCCTATGCATAGGAAGTGGGTTAGACTTAAATGTGCTAGTCATATTCTTCATGATGCTCTCTTTATGTTTCAATTCTTATCTTTTATGTGAGCATCATTGAAATCATCATGCCTAGCTAGAGGCGTTAAACGATAGCACTTGTTGGGAGGCAACCCAATTTTATTTTTATTTATTGCTTTTTGGTTCTGTTTAGGAATAAATAATCCATCTAGCTTCTGTTTTGATGTGGTTTTGTGTTTTAATTAGTGTTTGTGCCAAGTAGAACCATTGGGAAGACTTGGGTGAAGTCTTTATGATCATGCTGTAAAAAACAGAAACTTTAGCGCTCATGAGATTAGCCTCAACTTTTTACTGGAGAGTGCTATTTAGTTGATTCGTTTTGAGGATGATTACTAGACAAATTCCTCAGGTCCACCAATTTATTTTAGAATTTTTAGAGTTCCAGAAGTTTCCGTTAGTTACAGATTACTACAGACTGTTCTGTTTTTGACAGATTCTGTTTTTCGTGTGTTGTTTGCTTGTTTTGATGACTCTATGGCTAGTAAAATAGTTTATAAACCATACTGAAGTTGTAATACAGTAGTTTTAACACCAATATAAATAAAGAATGAGTTCATTACAGTACCATGAAGTGGTGTTTTGTTTTCTTTCGCTAACGGAGCTTACAAGTTTTCTGTTAAGTTTTGTGTTGTGAAGTTTTCAAGTTTTGGGTAAAGATTCGATGGACTATGGAATAAGGAGTGGCAAGATACTAAGCTTGGGGATGCCCAAGGCACCCCAAGGTAACATTCAAGGATAACCAAGAGCCTAAGCTTGGGGATGCCCCGGAAGGCATCCCCTCTTTCGTCTTCGTTCATCGGTAAGTTTACTTGGAGCTATATTTTTATTCACCACATGATATGTGTTTTGCTTGGAGCTTCATTTTATTTTGTTAGTATTTTCTTGCTGTTATTTAGATTAATGTTTTGCATCTTTATTTTCAATAAATTCTCAAGGATAGCCTTTACCATGCTTATTTTGGAAGTATACATGTTGCTGTTTCAAAACAGAAAGTTTAGCGCTGTTGCAAAAATTCCCTAGAAAAGTCAGAATGTGATAAAATGTTGAAACCTTTTGCATAAGAAGATCCAATAAATTTACTACTGTGGGAATTTTCTTTCATAATTTTTGGAGTTAGGGAAGTATGATGAATCTTGCATTCTTTATGGACTGTACTGTTTTCGCAGATTGCTGTTATGTTTGCATTGTTTGCATATGTTAACTTGTTTAATGATTCTATTTGAGGATAGGAATATTAAATATGCAGAGGCATTTAGTATGCAATGTTGAATAATAATTTTAGTGATTTGCTACAGTATACTATGATAAGGTTTTTCATTGGTTTATGCTAACTTATCTCACGAGTTCTTGTTGAGTTTGGTGTGAATGAAGATTTTGAGATTTAGGAAACCGTGATATGATAGGAATGAAGGAGACACAAAAGCTCAAGCTTGGGGATGCCCAAGGCACCCCAAGATAATATTTAAAGAAGTCTCAAGCATCTAAGCCTGGGGATGCCCCGGTAGGCATCCCACCTTTCTTCTTCAACAATTATCGGTTAGTATCAGTTGAACCTAAGTTTTTGCTTCTTCACATGATGTGTGCTATCCTTAAATTGTCATTTTATTTTTCCTTGCTTTCTGTTTGAATAAAGTACTAAGATATGAAATTATTTAGTGGGAGAGTCTTCACATAGCTGCATAATTATCCGACTACTCATTGATCTTCACTCATATCTTTTTTTGGAGTAGTTTGTCCTTTGCTCTAGTGCTTCACTTATATCTTTTAGAGCACGGTGGTGGATTTGTTTTATAGAAACTATTGATCTCTCATGCTTAACTTAGATTATTTTGGGAGTCTTAAATAGCATGGTAATTTGCTTAAATAATCCTAATATGCTAGGCATACAAGATTTGTAAGAATTCTTATGAGTGTGTTGAATACTATGAGAAGTTTGATGCTTGATAATTGTTTTAGATATGGAGATGGTGATATTAGAGTCATGCTAGTTGAGTAGTTGTGAATTTGAGAGATACTTGTGTTAAAGTTTGTGATTCCCGTAGCATGCACGTATGGTGAACCGTTATGTGATGAAGTCGGAGCATGACTTATTTATTGATTGTCTTCCTTATGAGTGGCGATCGGGATGAGCGATGGTCTTTTCCTACCAATCTATCCCCTAGGAGCATGCGCGTAATACTTTGCTTTGATAACTTGTAGATTTTTGCAACAAGTATATGAGTTCTTTATGACTAATGTTGAGTCCATGGATTATACACACTCTTCTTCCTTCCACCATTGCTAGCCTCTCTAATACCATTGCTAGCCTCACCGTTATCATACACCCACCATACACCTTCCTGAAAACAGCCACCATACCTACCTATTATGGTATTTCCATAGCCATTCCGAGATATATTGCCATGCAACTTACCACCATTCCGTTTATTATGACACGCTCCATCATTGTCATATTGCTTTGCATGATCATGTAGTTGACATCGTATTTGTGGCAAAGCCATCGTTCATAATTCTTTCATACATGTCACTCTTGATTCATTGCATATCCCGCACATCACGGAGGCATTCATATAGAGTCATATTTTTCTCTAAGTATCGAGTTGTAATTGTTGAGTTGTAAGAAAATAAAAGCGTGATGATCATCATTATTAGAGCATTGTCCCAGTGAGGAAAGGATGATGGATACTATGATTCCCCCACAAGTCGGGATGAGACTCCGGACGAAAAAAAAGAGGCCATAAAAAAGAGAAAAGGCCCAAATAAAAAAATTAAAAAAAAATTAAAAAAATGAGAGAAAAAGAGAGAAGGGACAATGCTACTATCCTTTTACCACACTTGTGCTTCAAAGTAGCACCATGATCTTCATGATAGAGAGTCTCTCATTTTGTCACTTTCATATACTAGTGGGAATTTTTCATTATAGAACTTGGCTTGTATATTCCAATGATGGGCTTCCTCAAATTGCCCTAGGTCTTCATGAGCAAGCGAGTTGGATGCACACCCACTTAGTTTATTTTGTTGAGCTTTCATATGCTTATAGCTCTAGTGCATCATTGGATGGCAATCCCTACTCACTCACATTGATATCTATTGATGGGCATCTCCATAGCCCGTTGATATGCCTAGTTGATGTGAGACTATCTTCTCCCTTTTTGTCTTCTCCACAACCACCCTTCCATTCCATCCATAGTGCTATATCCATGGCTCACGCTCATGTATTGCGTGAAGATTCAAAAAGTTTTGAAAATTTCAAAAGTATGAAACAATTGCTTGGCTTGTCATCGGGGTTGTGCATGATTTAAATATTTTATGTGGTGAAGATAGAGCATAGCCAGACTATATGATTTTGTAGGGATAACTTTCTTTGGCCATGTTATTTTGAGAAGACATGATTGCTTTGTTAGTATGCTTGAAGTATTATTATTTTTATGTCAATGTGAACTTTTGTCTTGAATCTTTCGGATCTGAATATTCATATCACAAGTAAGAAGAATTACATTGAAATTATGCCAAGTAGCACTCCACATCAAAAATTATCTTTTTTTATCATTTACCTACTCGAGGACAAGTAGGAATTAAGCTTGGGGATGTTGATACGTCTCCAACGTATCTATAATTTTTGATTGTTCCGTCCTATTATAAGTAAATGGATAAGCCCTTCGCAAGGGGAAGCAGGGATTTCTAGAGGTGCCAGAGCTCGATTTTGAAATAGAGATAAATAATATTTTGAGCGGCATACTTTCATTGCCAACATAAAAACCGAGAGATGGTGATATCTTCCATGCTACACACATTATAGGCGGTTCCCAAACAGAATGGTAAAGTTTATACTCCCCCTCCACCAACAAGCATCAATCCATGGCTTGATTGAAACAACCAGTGCCTCTAACTAACAAGAGTCCAAGGGGAGTTTTCTTTGCAATTATTTTGACTTGATTTGCGTAAAGCATGGGACTGGGCATCCCGGTGACCAGCCATTTTCTCGTGAGTGAGGAGCGGAGTCCACTCCTCTTGAGAATAACCCGCCTAGCATGGAAGATACATACATCCCTAGTTGATACATGAGCTATTCGAGCATGCAAAACAGAATTTCATTTGAAGGTTTGGAGTTTGGCACATACAAATTTACTTGGAACGGCAGGTAGATACCGCATATAGGAAGGTATAGTGGACTCATATGGAATAACTTTGGGGTTTAAGGGATTGGATGCACAAGCAGTATTCCCGCTTAGTACAAGTGAAGGCTAGAAAAAGACTGGGAAGCAACCAACTAGAGAGCGACAACAGTCATGAACATGCATTAAAATTAATAAACATTGAGTGCTGATACGTCTCCAACGTATCTATAATTTTTGATTGCTCCATGCTATATTATCTATTGTTTTGGACTATATTGGGCTTTATTTTCCACTTTTATATTACTTTTGGGACTAACCTATTAACCGGAGGCCCAGCCCCGAATTGTTGTTTTTGCCTATTTCAGTGTTTCGAAGAAACGAAATATCAAACGGAGTCCAAACGGAATGAAATCTTCGGAAATGTGATTTTCTCATCAGATAAGACCCGGGAGACTTGGACCCTCCGTCAACAAAGCCACGAGGCGGTCACGAGGGTGGAGGGCGCCCCCCCCCCCCCTAGGGCGTGCCCCCTGCCTCATGGGCCCCTCGGAGCTCCACCGACATACTTCTTCCTCCTATATATACCTACGTACCCCCAACAGATCAGATACAGAGCTAAATACCTAATTCCACTGCCGCAACTTTCTGTATCCACGAGATCCCATTTTGGGGCCTGTTCTGGAGCTCCGCCGGAAGGGGATTCCACCATGGAGGGCTTCTACATCATCATCATAGCCTGTCGGATGAAGTGTGAGTAGTTTACCTCGGACCTTCGGGTCCATAGTTAGTAGCTAGAAGGCATCTTCTCTCTTTTTGGATCTCAATACAATGTTCTCCCCCTCTCTCGTGGAGATCTATTCGATGTAATCTTCTTTTTGCGGTGTGTTTGTTGAGACCGATGAATTGTGGGTTTATGATCAAGATTATCTATGAGCAATATTTGAATATTTTCTGAATTCTTTTATGTATGATTGAGTTATCTTTGCAAGTCTCTTCAAATTATATGTTTGGTTTGGCCAACTAGATTGGTAGTTCTTTCAATGGGAGAAGTGCTTAGCTTTGGGTTCAATCTTGCGGTGTTCTTTCCCAGTGACTGTAGGGGCAGCAAGGCACGTATTGTATTGTTGCCATCAAGGATAACAAGATGGGGTATTTATCATATTGCATGAATTTTTTCCTCTACATCATGTCATCTTGCTTAAGGCGTTACTCTGTTTTCATTAACTTAATACTCTAGATGCATGCTGGATAGCGGTCGATGAGTGGAGTAATAGTAGTAGATGCAGGCGGGAGTCGGTCTACTTGTCTCGGACGTGATGCCTATATACATGATCATACCTAGATATTCTCATAACTATGCTCAATTCTGTCAATTGCTCAACAGTAATTCGTTCACCCACCGTAAAATACCTATGCTCTTGAGAGAAGCCACTAGTGAAATCTATGCCCCCCGGGTCTATTTTCATCATATTAATCTTCCTACACTTTATTATTGCTTTGCTTTTTTACTTTGCCTTTTTTTTTTACTTTGCATCTTTATACCAAAAATATTATCTATCATCTCTATCAGATCTCACTCTCGTAAGTGACCGTGAAGGGATTGACAACCCCTATTCGCGTTCGTTGCGAGGAGCTATTTGTTTTGTGTAGGTACGAGGGACTTGTGCGTGGCCTCCTACTGGATTGATACCTTGGTTCTCAAAAACGTAGGGAAATACTTACACTACTGTGCTGCATCATCCTCTCCTCTTCGGGGAAAACCAACGCAAGCTCAAGACGTAGCAAGAAGGATTCCTTGCGCCGTTGCCGTGGAGGCTTACGCAAGGTCAAGTCAAGATTTGGACTCCCTACAACGAGCCATTTCTGGCGCCGTTGCCGGGGAGTCTACGCAAAAGTCAACATACCAAGTACCCATCACATTCCCTTATCTCTCGCATTACATTATTTGACATTCGCCTCTCGTTTTCCTCTCCCCCACTTCACCCTTGCCATTTTATTCGCCCTCTCTTTCCCAATCTCCTCCTCTCTTTGCGCTTGCCTTTTTGCTCGTGTGTTGGATCGCTTGCTTGTCGATATGGCTAGTCTTGTATCTTCTCTGTTATCTCCCGAGAATGAAGTTCTAAATTTTAAGCAAAGGGAGGGAGAAAATCTAAAAGACGCTTGGTATAGAATTTGCAATGCTCAAAATAGATCTACCAGGAAGCAATCTACTTCAGTTCTTCTCTGCAATTTTTATGTAGGTGCTAATCCTTGGTATAGATATATCCTTGATACCATTACCGGAGGGAATTTCTTGGGTAGCCATACTTTTGATTCTTATAATGCTATGATAGATTTATTTGGCTCACCACCTCTCTTGGTTAGTGGAACTATGTTGACTTTGAAATTATTGAAAATAAAGTTGCTACCGTTGAGTTAATTGAAAATCTAGATAAAAAGGTCCACAATCAAATTACTCAATATGGATCTAAGGTAGGAGCAACTTTGAAAAATATCAAGGAGAAGGAACCCATAGTTAATGAGAAAATAAACCAAGATTCCTCTAGCATTGATAAACTTGAGGGTATCATTACCAATTTTGGAACCGCTTTTTCTTCCGTAAAAAATACTCCAAGTCCACCTACTAAAGTTGCTAAGCTCAAGTATGTTCCTAAGAATAAGGGTGAATCCTCTAGTAAGGAAACTGCGGATCTTAAATCTATAAGTATTCATCCCAATCTTTTTGCTATCATTAAGGAACCATTTGCCACGAATGAATTTTTTGATCTTTTGCCTAAAAGTTTGGTAATTACTAGAAAGAAAGGAATTTCTAAAGAAGGTAGATGTCTCATTGAAGAATTGCCCACCAAAGATGGCAGCACCTAGATCTATCCTTGCTTTTATGCCTAGCTAGGGGCGTTAAACGATAGCGCTTGTTGGGAGGCAACCCAACTTTATTTTTACTTTTTTGTCTTTGTTTCTGTTTAAGAATAAATAATCCATCTACCTTCTGTTTAGATCCGGTTTTATGTTTGAATTAGTGCTTGTGCCAAGTTAAACCTATAGGATCTTCTTGGATAATAGTTATTTGATCTTGCTGTATTTTCCAGAAACTTTGGGTTCACGAAAACAATTGTTAAAAATCACCAGAACGTGATCAAATAGTGATTCCAATTGCTGCTGATCAATAAACAAATTTCCTAGGTCTTCCTATTTTTACTGAATATTTGGAGTTCCAGAAGTTTGCGTTAGTTACAGATTACTACAGACTGTTCTGTTTTTGACAGATTATGTTTTTGGTGTGTTGTTTGCTTATTTTGATGAATCTATGGCTAGTAAAATAGTTTATGATCCATAGAGAAGTTTGAATACAGTAGGTTTAACACCAATATAAATAAAGAATGAGTTCATTACAGTATCTTGAAGTGGTCTTTGTTTTCTTTCGCTAACGGAGCTTACGAGATTTCTGTTGAGTTTTGTGTTTTGAAGTTTTCAAGTTTTGGGTGATTTTTTTTTATGGATTATGGAACAAGGAGTGGCAAGAGCCTAAGCTTGGGGATGCCCATGGAACCCCCAAGATAATCCAAGGACACCAAAAAGTCGAAGCTTGGGGATGCCCCGGAAGGCATCCCCTCTTTCGTCCACTTCCATCGGTAACTTTACTTGGAGCTATATTTTTATTCACCACATGATATGTGTTTTGCTTGGAGCGTCCTGTATTATTTGTGTCTTTGCTTGTTAGTTTACCACAATCATCCTTGCTGTACACAGCTTTTGAGAGAGCCATACATGAATTGGAATTTGTTAGAATACTCTATGTGCTTCACTTATATCTTTTGAGCTTGATTGTTTCGCTCTATGTGCTTCACTTATATCTTTTGAGCTTGATAGTTTTGCTCTATGTGCTTCACTTATATCTTTTGAGCTTGATAGTTTTGCTCTAGTAATTCACTTATATCTTTTAGAGAACGGTGGTGGATTTGTATTAAAGAAACTATTGATCTCTCATGCGTCACTTAGATTATTTTGAGAGTCATAAATAGCATGGTAATTTGCTTAATAATAATATGCTTGGTATTCAAGATTTTTAAAACTTTCTTCTGAGTGCGTTGAATACTAAGAAAAGTTTGATGCTTGATAATTGTTTTGAGATATTGAGGTGATAATATCAAAGTCGTGCTAGTTGAGTAGTTGTGAATTTGAGAAATGCTTGTGTTGAAGTTTGCATGTCCCGTAGCATGCACGTTTGGTAAACGTTATGTAACAAATTTGAAACATGAGGTGATATTTGATTGTCCTCCTTATGAGTGGTGGTCGGGGATGAGCGATGGTCTTTTCCTATCAATCTATCCCCCTAGGAGCATGCGCGTAGTGCTTTGGTTTTTGATGGCTTGTAGATTTTTGCAATAAGTATGTGAGTTCTTTATGACTAATGTTGAGTCCATGGATTATACGCACTCTTGCCCTTCCATCATTGCTAGCCTCTTCGGTACCGTGCATTGCCCTTTCTCACATTGAGAGTTTGTGCAAACTTCTCCGGTGCATCCATACCCCGTGATATGATACACTCTTTCACACATAAACCTCCTTATATCTTCCTCAAAACAGCCACCATACCTACCTATTATGGCATTTCCATAGCCATTCCGAGATATATTGCCATGCAACTTTCCACCATACCATTCTTCATGACACATTCATCATTGTCATATTGCTTAGCATCATCATGTAGTTGACATAGTATTTGTGGCAAAGCCACTGTTCATAATTCTTTCATACATGTCACTCTTGGTTCATTGCATATCCCGGTACACTGGCGGAGGCATTCATATAGAGTCATACTTTGTCCTAGTATCAAGTTGTAATCATTGAGTTGTAAATAAATAGAAGTGTGATGATCATCATTTTCTAGAGCATTGTCCCAAAAAAAGGGGCAATGTTACTATCTCTTTTTCCACACTTGTGCTTCAAAGTAGCACCATGTTCTTCATATAACGAGTCTCATATATTGTGCTTCAAAGTAGCACCGTGTTATTCATATAGCAAGTCTCATATATTGTGCTTCAAAGTAGCACCATGTTTTTCATATAGAGAGTTCCATATGTTGTCACTTTCATATACTAGTGGGAATTTTTCATTATAGAACTTGGCTTGTATATTCCAACGACGGGCTTCCTCAAATGCCCTAGGTCTTCGGGAGCAAGCAAGTTGGATGCACACCTACTTAGTTTCTTTTGTTGAGCTTTCATACATTTATAGCTCTAGTGCATCTGTTGCATGGCAATCCCTACTCCTTGCATTAACATCAATTGATGGGCATCTCCATAGCTCGTTAATTAGCGTCGTTGATGTGAGACCTTCTCCTTTTTTGTCTTCTCCACATAACCCCCATCATTTTATTCTATTCCACCCATAGTGCTATGTCCATGGCTCACGCTCATGTATTGCGTGAAAGTTTATAGGTTTGAGATTACTAAAGTATGAAACAATTGCTTGGCTTGTCATCGGGGTTGTGCATGATGAGAGCATTCTTGTGTGACGAAAATGGAGCATGACTAAACTATATGATTTTGTAGGGATGAACTTTCTTTGGCCATGTTATTTGAGAGGACATAATTGCTTAATTAGTACGCTTGAAGTATTATTATTTTTATGTCAATATGAACTTTTGTCTTGAATCTTTCGGATCTGAATATTCATACCACAAGTAAGAAGAGTTACATTTAAATTATGCCAAGTAGTACTCCGCATCAAAAATTCTCTTTTTATCATTTACCTACTCGAGGACGAGCAGGAATTAAGCTTGGGGATGCCTGATACGTCTCCAACGTATCTATAATTTTTTATTACTCCATGCTATATTATCTATTATTTTGGACTATATTGGGCTTTATTTTCCACATTTATATTACTGTTGGGACTAACCTATTAACCGGAGGGCCAGCCCAGAAATGTTGTTTTTTGCCTATTTCAGTGTTTCGAAGAAACGGAATATCAAACGGAGTCCAAACGGAATGAAATCTTCGGAAAAGTGATTTTCTCATCAGATAAGACCCAGGAGACTTGGACCCTCCGTCAAGAAAGCCATGAGGCAGTCACGAGGGTGGAGGGCGCCCCCCTCCTAGGGCGCGCCCCCCTGCCTCGTGGGCCCCTCGGAGCTCCACCGACGTACTTATTCCTCCTATATATACCTACGTACACCCAACAGATCAGATAAGGAGCCCAAAACCTAATTCCACCGCCGCAACTTTCTGTATCCACGAGATCCCATCTTGGGGCCTGTTCCGGAGCTCCGCCGGAAGGGGATTCCACCATGGAGGGCTTCTACATCATCATCATAGCCTCTTCGATGAAGTGTGAGTAGTTTACCTCATACCTTCGGGTCCATAGTTAGTAGCTAGATGGCTTCTTCTCTCTTTTTGGATCTCAATACAATGTTCTCCCCCTCTCTAGTGGAGATCTATTCGATGTAATCTTCTTTTTGCGGTGTGTTTGTTGAGACCGATGAATTGTGGGTTTATGATCAAGATTATCTATGAGCAATATTTGAATCTTTTCTGAATTCTTTTATGTATGATTGAGTTATCTTTGCAAGTCTCTTCAAATTATATGTTTGGTTTGGCCAACTAGATTGGTAGTTCTTGCAATGGGAGAAGTGCTTAGCTTTGGGTTCAATCTTGCGGTGTTCTTTCCCAGTGACTGTAGGGGCAGCAAGGCACATATTGTATTGTTGCCATCAAGGATAACAAGATGGGGTATTTATCATATTGCATGAATTTTTTCCTCTACATCATGTCATCTTGCTTAAGGCGTTACTCTGTTTTCAGATACGTGCTAAATACCTAATTCCACTGCCGCAACTTTCTGTATCCACGAGATCCCATTTTGGGGCCTGTTCCGGAGCTCCGCCGGAAGGGGATTCCACCATGGAGGGCTTCTACATCATCATCATAGCCTCTCTGATGAAGTGTGAGTAGTTTACCTCAGACCTTCGGGTCCATAGTTAGTAGCTAGAAGGCCTCTTCTCTCTTTTTGGATCTCAATACAATGTTCTCCCCCTCTCTCGTGGAGATCTATTCGATGTAATCTTCTTTTTGCGGTGTGTTTGTTGAGACCGATGAATTGTGTGTTTATGATCAAGATTATCTATGAGCAATATTTGAATCTTTTCTGAATTCTTTTATGTATGATTGAGTTATCTTTGCAAGTCTCTTCGAATTATCCGTTTGGTTTGGCCAACTAGATTGGTAGTTCTTGCAAAGTGCAGAGCTATATAAATCCCAAGTGACTCAAAGAATAGAGCTATGCTCCCCGGCAACGGTGCCAGAAAATAGTCTTGATAACCCACAAGTATAGGGGATTGCAACATTTTTTGAGGGTAGAGTATTCAACCCAAATTTATTGATTCAACACAAGGGAAGCCAAAGAATATTCTCAAGTATTAGCAGTTGAGTTGTCAATTCAACCACACCTGGATAACTTAGTATCTGCAGCAAAGTATTTAGTAGCAAAGTAATATGGAAGTAACGGTAACGATAACAAAACTAATATTTTTCGGTTTTGTAGTGAATGGAACAGTAGCAACGAAAAAGTAAATAAGCGAAGAACAATATGTGAAAAGCTCGTAGGCATTCAATCGGTGATGGATAATTATCCGGATGCGATTATTCATGCAAAAGTTATAACATAGGGTGACACAGAACTAGCTCCAATTCATCAATGTAATGTAGGCATGTATTCCGAATATAGTCATACGTGCTTATGGAAAAGAACTTGCATGACATCTTTTGTCCTACCCTCCCGTGGCAGTGAGGTCCTAGCGGAAACTAAGGGATATTAAGGCCTCCTTTTAATAGTGTACCGGACCAAAGCATTAACACATAGTGAATACATGAACTCCTCAAACTATGGTCATCACCGGGAGTGGTCCCGATTATTGTCACTTCGGGTTGCGGATCATAACACATAGTAGGTGACTGTAGACTTGCAAGATAGGATCAAGAACTCACATATATTCATGAAAACATAATAGGTTCAGATCTGAAATAATGGCACTCGGGCCCTAGTGACAAGCATTAAGCATAGCAAAGTCATAGCAACATCAATCTGAGAACATAGTGGATACTAAGGATCAAACCCTAACAAATCTAACTCGATTACATGATAAACCTCATCCAACCCATCACCGTCCAACAAGTCTACGATGGAATTACTCACGCATGGCGGTGAGCATCATCAAATTGGTGATGGAGGATGGTTGATGATCACGATGGCGACGGATTCCCCTCTCTGGAGCCCCGAAAGGACTCTAGATCCCTCCCGAGAGATATTTGGGCTTGGCGGCAGCTCCGTATCGTAAAACGTGATGAATCCTTCTCTCTGATTTTTTTCTCCCCGAACACGAATATATAGAGTTGGAGTTGAGGTCGGTGGAGCTCCAGGGGGCCCATGAGGCAGGGGGCGTGCCTAGTGGGGCAGGCGCGCCTCCCACCCTCGTGGACAGGGTGTGGGCCCCCTGGCCTTGATTCTTTCGCCAATATTTTTTATTATTTCCAAAAATAATATCCGTGAAGTTTCAGGTCATTCCGATAACTTTTGTTTCTGCACAAAAATAACACCATGGCAATTCTGCTGAAAACAGCGTCAGTCCGGGTTAGTTCCATTCAAATCATGCAAGTTAGAGTCCAAAACAAGGGCAAAAGTGTTTGGAAAAGTAGATACGTTGGAGACGTATCAATTAGCTAGCAGTTGTCCTATCCTACCTGAAGGAATTTCATATTCAATATTTTCAGTAGGTGTAGTAGGTTGAGGAGTAGCTACCTGTGGTTCCGGTCGAGGTAAAGATATCCCAAACAAACCCCTCAAAGGATTGTTTTCCATATTAACAAGTGATAATAAATTTCAGCACACTATATGAATGTTTCCTTACCAAATTCCACTTACCAAGGCGCTTCACTCCTCGGCAACGGCGCCAGAAAATATCTGTCGGGTGGTAGGTGCGACATATGCCAACGGGTGGCTTATCATTGTGGGAGCCAATAAGACGTCGCCGGTGCCTAGAAACGGGATGAGGCGAAGACATGCACGCCGGCGAATCTTACCCAGCTTCGGGGTTCTCCGTGGAGATCACACCCCTACTGCTGCTCTGCGGGCTCTCCGCATGATCACTATATGAACAAGTGGCTACAAGAGGCTCCTTGAGCTGTTCGGTGAGAGGAAGGAGAAGGGCTAGGCTAGCTCTCCTCTTCTCTCTATGTGGTGTCTAAAACTCTCTGGGATCAACCCTTTGCATGGGTGCCCTGGGGTGTTTATATAGGCCTACCCCCAGGGGTACAATGGTAATCTGGCTGGGCGCGGGCCCTAGCCGCCATGTCTCGCTCATGGCTTCTCCATGACCACTTGGGCCCGCCATGGTGGGTCCCGCCGGCTGCCGGCTTCCTGGTGACGAGGGCTTTGTCGGGGTAAGCATGGCTACAGTGCCGCCGTCTTGGCGGCGATCACTGTAGCCTCACCTCGTCTTGTCTCCTTAATGAGGCGCCTCCTTCGAGGGGGGGGGGGGGTAAGCCGACTATGGGAAGCCGGCCATATGTCAGGCCGACTGGGGGAGGCCGAGCCGCCTTCGGGCATCTCTCTGACCGGATGGGCCCATCGCCTGTGGGTCATACTGACAACCCGTCGTGGGTGACGTCATGGTCAGCATGGCAACAAAGGTTGCCCACGGACGGGTGATGGCCGCCTTGTACGGCGCACGGTGGCCATGCGCGCTCCGGGATGCGGGGGTGGCAGGCTTCACTGTAGCCACGCCCCGTCTCATCACCGTTATGCGGGCGCAGATTCTGAGGGTGCGACCTTGGCCGCTTGCCAGGGGGCCGGCTTCTTGGAGTCGGCCTTCTCGTGGCCGGCTCCGCGGAGTCGGCCCTCTGGCAGCCGGCTCCTTGGGAGCCGGCCCTCTTGTGGCCTTCTCCCTAGAGGTTTTAGGGCCGGGCCGCCTCCTGACAGCCGGCCTGAGAGTCAGCCGGCCGGGGGAAGGCGGCCCCGCGTCTTGGATGTTGGAGGGCTTGATTGGCTTATATATTTTCAGAGGTTCCAGGGGGAGCCGGCTAGGCTACCCGTGGTCATTTACTCAGACAATAGTCCCCGAAGCTGGTTGAGCTTCGAGGCTAAAAGGAGGACGAGAAGCTCGATCAGCTTCCTATCCTGAGGGGCCGGCAGCTAGGAGCCGGCTTTGAGCGGGTACGCCGTCTTTGAGAAGTTCTGCAGCCCGAAGGTGAGAACGCGAGCCGAATCGCGCGTTGACCGCACGCCACGTGGCCAAAAAAGGCCTGCCAGCCCATGCGCGCGACGGGACGTCGCCGCAGGCTGGGGCCCGCCATACCTAGGCCTCGGCCCATGTGCGGATCCTCTATGGTCCGAACGGACCGCTCGCCTTCCCGTAGCGGTTTTAGCACGCATTTAGGGCGCAATAATCGCGGGACGTGGGGGGGGGTGGGCGCAGTTAATCCCACGTTCCCCCACGCCTCGCCTCCTCGGCTCCTCCGCACGAGCCTATAAGTAGGGGGAGGAGGGGGAGCGGCAGACGCTCGCACGCTCGCCCTCGCTCCACCCTTCCTTCTACCTCCTCCTCTCTTTCGCCGCCACAGTGCCCTCACTGCCGCGCCGGAGGCAGAGTTTTCGCCCACGCCGGAGGAGGGCGAGCAGGTCATCTTCCGCTCGCACTGCCTGCGGGGCCTCGGCCTGCCGGCGATCGGGTTCTTCCGCTCCTTCCTCGAGTTCTACCGCCTCCAGCCGCATCATCTCACCCCCAACACAGTGATGCTGCTGTCGGCCTTCGTCACCATGTGCGAGGGTTTTCCTGGCGTCCTCTCCACCCTTGAGCTCTTTGGCGAGTTCTTCCAGTGCAAGCTCGCCACCGTATCCGCAGGTGTGCCCGCCCCCTGTGGCGCCTTCATCGCCATGCGGAGGTCAGCCGACAACAACCCTTTTCCGCCTATCCCGCTGATCCAGTCGATGAAGCTCTGGCAGCAATCGTACTTCTACATGAAGAACGTCGCCCCGCAAGGCGACTTCATCAATCTGCCAGCTTACGTAGCCGGCCCGCCGGCTGGGAGGCAGTCGTCTTGGTCCTACCGAGCCAGGTCGCTCTCTCTGGCTGGGAACGCTGCCGTCACCCGGCTCCGGTTGATGGTCCAATCGGAGGGCTTGGTCGGGGCCGACCTGGTCGCCGCCTTCGTGGAGCGCTGGGTGCTCCCGCTCCAAGGCTGCTTTGACCTATGCGGGCTGAGCACCAAGGAGATGCCTCGTGACGAGGTGTCTTACATGGTGAACTACATCTCCAACTGCAAGCTCACCGAGGAGTGACAGTATGGCAAGGCGCCGTATTCTCGGGCTGATCACCCGCCTATGGTGATTTTTCTTTCTTTTCTTCTTCTTTTGTTGCCGGGTTCGTGGCGGCCGACTTTTGACTAGCCGGCTTGTCTTTGAGCAGAACCCCCTTCTTCGACCGGCGGCCGGGGCCGCAGGGCCGGAGCGCCAGTTCATGGCCATCCGTACGGTGGATGACCCCGACGACCCAGATCTGGGGGCGGCCGCCATGGACGACGCCATAGTTGGATCTGGCGGAGAGGCATGCGGCCCCGAGCTCGCGACCGGCTTCGGGGACTGGCCGGACGATGATGAAGCCGAGGCCATCCCGCGCCGCCAGCCGGCAGGCGATCGCCAAGGCGCAGGACCTTCTGCCGCGCCAGCTGCCCGGGGTGGCGTGCAAAAACGTCGGGCCGGGCCGGGCCTCTTGGGCAGCCGGCCGAAAAAACCCAAGGGTTCAACGGCGGCGACCAAGCGGGACGAGGCAGCCGCGAAAGCGGCCCGCTTCCGCAAGGTGGTGAAGCAGCCAGATGCAGTCTCGGCGTAAGTGTTGAATATCTCGTGCTTTTTCATTTTCTTCTTGGGTTGAGGCTCTTCTGAGCCTTCTTCTTGATTTGCCGATCAGAGCGCCGCTTTCCCTCGAACGAGTTTCTGCCGCCTCCATAGTCGTACCGACGGGAGGGTCCTCGAGCTCCCGCCGCGTGGATCCCCGCGCCGACCTCATGGAGGCAACGAAGCGGAACGCGCAGGAGGAGCGGGAAGCCGAGGAGCAGAGGGCTGCCTAGGAGGCGAAGGAGAAGTTGGCCGAAGCGCAAGCCGACGCGGCGGCCAAGGCTCAGGCGGTGGCCGCGGCCGCGCAGAGGGAGGCGGAGGCTCTGCGCAATCAGCCTCCACAGCTTGTCGTTCCCCTCCGCGCCGTGGCTCCCAACATCCCCGTGCCCCTGTCGAAGGAAGCCGACCGCGACCGGCCGGTGATGGAGAGGAGGGAAGACGACGTGATCATCCTGGAGGAGGCGCCACGGTCGGCGCCGGCTGGAACGGGCCTAGGCGGCCGATCTTGTGGTGCAGTCGCCACCTCGCCTGCACGCAGGAGAGGCGCCCTCGGCGCCGGAGCCGCAGAGGGCTGCGGGTGCCAGCTCGACGGCGCTAGATCTGGAGGCGGCCAGCGCCAGCACGTCCGAGTGGACGCCCAGCGGTGGAACGAATGAGCTGAACGTGGCGGTGCAGGAGGTCCATCGCCGGCTTCAGTCCCAGGCCGCCTCGCTGCAACGGTACACCCAGGAGTTTCTCACGACGCGCGTGGTCATCCGGGTGAGAATTCTAGCTTTGGTCGATTTCTTTCTTGATTTCTTCCGTGGGGGCGCGTCAGCGCACCCACTGGGTGTAGTCCCCGAGTTCCAAGTCGGCTGCTGAGCAGGCGGCTTGGAACTTCCAGTAGGCCTTGGCTGCTATTTTATTCTTATCCGCACTCCGTCTGATTTTCAGGAGTATCATAACCTCCGCGCAGCTGCCTTCAACTCCCAGGCCCAGGAGCTGAGCCAGAAGGCCGCCGACCTGACTAATAGTCGGAGTGAGTGCCTTGTTTATTTTATCTCACGTGGGGGCGCGTCAGCGCACCCACTGGGTGTAGTCCCCGAGATTCGGGTCGACTGCTGAGAAGTTGGGTCGGATCTTCCTGATGACTTCTTCCTTATTGCCTTTTCCTTTTTCTCCACGCTTGCAGAGGCCAACACCGACTTTAGGGAGCAGCTAGGCGGGGCCCTGAACGCCCTTCGTGCCAAGGAGGCTGAGTGCAGCGCCTTGGCCCAGGAACGTGACCGCCTGGCCAAGAGACTAGCCGACCAGGAGGAGAGCCTTAATGCGGCCCTGAAGAAGGTGCAGGACAGCGAGGCCGCCCTCAAAGCCGAGTTCGAGACCGAGGCGGCGGGATGGGCCGAGGCGAAGCAAGCGCTGAGCGAGGGCTATGGCCGGGTTGAGGATCTGATCGACGGTAAGCCGCCTTCCTTCTCGCCCCTTTGCTTCTTGTTTATCTTCTGACTCTGCGCTGCTTCTTTGTTCTTCGTGCAGATTACTTCCCCGGTTACTCCATTGCTGCCAGCCAAGCCATCGAGGCCCACCTTGAGGCGCACCGGTAGGCAGGGGTCGAGATCGTGCCAGATGCCAGCCGGACCCTTGGGGAGCAGCAGCGATCCAGTTCGACCGCAACTGCTCACCGCATGCTTCGCCGCCTTCAGCGTGCCGGGGCGCAAGTGCTGACTGCCCTCTGGCCCGGCGAGGCTATTTCCCGTACCCCCAATCGGACTGCCGACTGGCTGGAGGTTGCGGTTGGCTGCTTCGAGGCCTGGAAAGCTTCCGCTGCTCGGTCCGGCACCAGGCGGGTGCTGGAGTTCGTCCGAGCCTGGTATCCTTGGCTGAGCTTAGGCCAGCTGAGCACCTGGCGGTAGGAGGCCGACAAGGAGCTGGTGGCGGTGCGGGCGGCTATCATCCAACGCGCCTCGACTATCGCCGAATATACCGACACCAGCATTTTTGCTCCTGAGGTGAATGACAACGGCGTCGCTCAGCTGGAGGAGTGGTTCGGGCTGAAACTGGCGGAAGATGAGGACTCGGCGGAGGAGATCGCTTCCAGCGACAAAGGCGAAGACGAAGAAGGGGAGGGCGGCGAAGACGTCGTGCCCGACGGTGAAGCGACCAGCCAGCTTCAGCCTGATCGTGCCTCCAGCAACGAGGCGCGCGTGAGCGCGCCGTCTGCCAGAGGTGATGATCAAGCGGAGACCCGCCAGCCGGCCACTCCTCCGGCCAGCACTGCCGCCTCCGCCGGCCTGCCCGACTCGCCCATCGCTCCCTTGGCCTGATCTTCCGTTCTTGCTTTCCTGCTGTTACTCTTTGGACAACTTTTTATTAAATTCAGCAGTTCCACCCATCGGGGTGTATTCAAACTATGTTGAATGCCGGCCTTTCAAGGCTTTTGTGTAAATATAATCATGCATGTGTTTGGCTTCCATTCAGATTTGCTTTTTATCCTTAGGCTGTTTCCTTTGCCGCTTTTCCTTTGTCGCCGCCTTCCCAGCCGAACAATCTGCGATCTGTGGCTGGGGAGGAGCTTGGGCATTTTTGGGAAGACAAGTACTTGAGCTTTCTTAGATTGTGGCAAGGTGAATGGGAAGCCGGCCGGCCGGCTACTCTGGTAGCCGGTCAGCGATGGGACGAAGCCGGCTTTTGTTATACAAGTTCGTTAGTCCTTATCCTTTTTTGTGTGGGCATCCTTTCCTGCCTTTGACTCTTGCCAGCCGGACAGTCGGTTCTTCGAGCTGCGACTTTTGACAAGAGAGGGCTTGGGTGCCGGCACACTACTTGTGTGACTGTAGGTGGAACTTGAATATAACTTAAGGCGGCAAGTCCCCGGGCCGACTGGTTGGACCCGGTGCCGTTCGAGAATAAAGAATGTAGTGACATAATCATAAGCATGATACTCCTCATTCATAGATAAAAGATGGCAGTCCCCGAGTGCACCTCGAGGGGCCTATTGCTCATACTTATTACAAAAGGTAGCGTGATACATACTGCATTTTAACTGTAAAATCTTCGGAGGAGGTTGGCGTTCCGTGGTCGCTCCGACTCCTTGCCGGAATCATCTCTCTTTCATGCCTTCGGCTTCTGTGCGTCAATCAGGTAGTAGGAGTCGTTTCCCAATGCTCTGCTGATAACGAAGGGGCCTTCCCAAGGGGCCGATAGCTTGTGCTGGCCGGCTGTTCGCTGGATCAGCCGGAGCACAAGGTCACCCTCTTGGAGGAATTTAGGCTTGACCTTCCGGCTGTGGTAGCGGCGCAAACCCTGCTGGTAGATGGCGGACCGGCTGAGGGCTAACAGCCGGCTTTCTTCCAGCAGGTCGACGCCGTCTTCTCGTGCTTTTTGGCCTCTGCTTCCATGTACATGGTCACCCGAGGCGAGTCGAACTCGATGTCAGTTGGGATGACAGCCTCGGCACCATATACAAGGAAGAAAGGGGCGAAGCCGGTTGACTTGTTCGGGGTAGTGCGCAGACTCCAGAGGACGGTCGGCAGCTCGTCGAGCCAACAGCCGGCCGAATGCTCCAGTGGCATGACCAGTCGAGGCTTAATGCCGGAAAGGATGAGGCCGTTGGCTCGCTCGACTTGGCCTTTTGACTGCGGATGGGCAACGGACGCTAGGTCCAGTCGGATGCCCTGCGTCGCGCAGAAACGTGCCAATGCTCCCTTGGGGAAATTGGTGCCGTTGTCGGTGATGATGATGTGTCGCACGCCGTACCGAGTTGTAATATCTATGATTAATGTCACGGCAGTCGGCCCATTCAGCTTCTTAATCGGCTTCGCTTTAATCCACTTGGTAAATTTATCCACGGTGACGAGCATATGTGTCATGCTGCCGCGCGCCGTCTTGAACGGGCCCACCATGTCCAGTCCCCAGACGGCAAAAGGCCAGGTGAGGGGAATGGTCTTGAGTGCCGAAGCCGGCAGGTGTTGCTTGGAGCTGAAGACTTGGCACCCTTTGCAATGTTTGACCAACTCCTTGGCGTCGTCCAAAGCAGTCGGCCAAAAGAATCCATGGCGGAAAGCTTTGGCAACAAGTGATCTTGAGGCTGCGTGGTGGCCGCATTCGCCTTGGTGAATGTCCTTGAGGATTGCTATGCCCTTCTCTGGCTCGACGCAGCACTGGAAGACTCCAGTGACACTGCGTCTAATGAGTTCTCTGTTAACAATTGTGTATGCTCCGGCTTGGCGTTGGACTTGTCTTGCCGCGATCTCGTCTGCGGGCAGTTCTCTGTTTACCAGGAAGTTGAGGATGGGCTGGGCCCATGATGGAGCTGTGACTTCTTCTATGGCCAACACGGCTACTGCAACCAGGGCTGGTGGGCTGGGTGGTGAAGAGCCGGAGTCGGCCACCACCTGTGGTGTTGATGCAGTCCCCGGGCCGACTACCGTAGTTCCCGGGCCGGGCTCTTAAGTCCCCGGGCCGGGTGCGACTATGGCAGTCCTCGAGCCGCCTATCGAAGTCCCCGGGCCGCTTGCTTGGCTCCCCAAGCCGGATCCAGCTGCGTCGGGGCTAAGCGGCACGAAAATGGAATCGGATTCTGGAGATGGCTTGAAGCTTGAGGAGGCGTTGGAGAGAGATGCCGGTTGGTATAGCTTGTCGAGTGGAGCCTATTCGTGCCAGGGCATCTGCTTGCTCGTTGTCGTCCCGTGGCACGTGGAGGAACTCGCATCCTTCAAAATACCCGCTGATTTGCTGAACAAGGAAGCGGTAGCTTGCCATGTTTGCGTCCTTGGTGTCCCAGTCGCCAGATGATTGCTGGACTACCAAATCCGAGTCGCCATAGCACAGGATCCGGCGGATGCCGAGCTCTTTGGCTAGCCGGAGCCCGTGTATGAGCGCCAGACTTTCGCCACATTGTTGGAGGCGGCAAAATGAATTTGGAATGTGTATCTGAGTTTGTCGCCTTTGGGAGAGGTGAGGATGATGCCGGCTCCCAAGACGGTGCGCAACTTGGACCCATCGAAGTGCATCCGCCAATGAGTGGAGTCGGAGTCGGGCAGGTATCGGGTCTCGGCCCGGTCGAGGAAGTCGGCCAATGCTTGGGACTTGATGGCGGTGCGAGGCTGGTAGAAGATCGTGTAAGGGGCCAGCTCAATGGCCCATTTTGCCACCCGGACGGACGCATCCCGGCTGCCTATGACCTCGGCGAGCGGGGCGGTGCATACAACCGTGATGGGGTGCTCTTGAAAGTAGGGCTTGAGCTTCTTGGCGGCGAAGTACACACCATAGCACATCTTCTGGTAGTGCGGGTAGTTCTGCTTCGAGGTAGTACTTCGCTTAAATAATACACCGGCCTCTGGACTGGCTGAGCTCGGCCTTCTTCTGGGCGCTGGACCACGATGACGGTGCTGACCACCCGGCTGGTGGCGGCAATGTAAAGGAGCATGGGCTCTTTCTCAGTCGGCGCCGCCAAGACAGGCGGCGTGGCCAGCATCTTCTTTAGCTCGTGGAAAGCTTGGTCGGCTTGGTCGTTCCACTCGAAATGAGTGGTTTTCTTCATGAGTCGGTAGAGGGGGAGAGCCTTTTCTCCAAGCCGGCTAATAAAGCGGTTCAGGGAGGCCAGACACCCGGTAAACTTCTGGATGTCTCGCAGCTTGGTGGGAATCTCCATTCTCTCAATGGCTTTGATCTTTACTGGGTTGCATTCAATGCCGCGTTCGGAGACCAGGAAGCCTAGAAGCTGGCCGGCTGGTACACCGAACACGCATTTCTCGGTGTTGAGCTTGATCTGAAATCAGCGCAGGTTCTCAAACATTTCCTTGAGGTCTTCTAGCAAAGTGTCGCGCTTCTCTGTCTTCAGCACGATATTGTCTACATAGACGTGGGCATTTCTACCGAGTTGCTTGAGGAGGCATTTCTGCATGCAACGCTGAAAAGTGGCACCGACATTTCTCAAGCCGAATGTCATAGTCAGGTAGCAGAAAGCTCTGAATGGCGTGATGAAAGTGGTCTTCAGGCGGTCAGCTGGGTCCAACTTTATCTGGTGGTAGCCCGAGTAGGCATCCAAGAAACTCAGCAGCTCGCATCCGGCTGTGGAGTCTATCACTTGATCAATCCTTGGCAGGGCGAAAGGATCTTTGGGGAAGGCTTTGTTGAGGCTTGTGTAGTCTATACACATGCGCCACTTGTTATTCTTCTTCAGCACGAGGACCGGGTTGGCAAGCCATTCCGGAAAGAACACCTCCATTATGAAGCCGGCTGCCAGAAGCTGGGCTATCTCTTCTCCAAAAATCCTTCTCTTCTCTTCTGACAGTCGGCGGACGGGCTGCTTGACTGGTTTTGCATCTGCTCGGACTGTAGCTTGTGCTCGGCGAATTCCTTCGAAACACCCGGCATGTCCTTGGGGGACCATGCAAAGATGTCCCGATTCTCACGGATTAAATCGACGAGATCACCTTCCTATTTGCTGTTCAGGTTTTCCCCAATGACGACAAACCTATCTGGGTGCTCCGGGTCCAGAGGTATCTTCTTCGTTTCCTTGGCCGGCTGGAAAGAACCTTGGGCATCACATTCCTTGGGGTCGGGGATGTGGCTGGCTGCTTGCCGCCATGGCCACGACTCGTCCAACATCTTCTTTTCTTCAGCGATCACAAGGGACTCGGCCAGCCCGGCTACAAGACTCGGAGGATTTCTTGTAATCGCCGGCTATGGTGATGATGCCCTAGGTACTCGGCATCTTCATCTTGAGGTAGGCGTAGTGGGGTACATCCATGAACTTGGCCAGAGCACGTCGGCCAGGCAGTGCATGATAGGGGCTCTCAAGGTCCACCACTTCAAACCAGATCGCTTCTCGGCGGAAATGATCCTTGTCTCCAAAGAGAACATCTATCTTGATCTTGCCGATTGGTGAGCAGGACAGGCCGGCTACAATGCCATGGCACATGGTCCGGCTTGGCATGAGCTGCTTCGTCTTGATGTTTAGCTTCTCCATGGTGTCATGGTACATGATGTTGATGCTGCTCCCGCCGTCTATCAGCACGCGGGAGAATCGGGCAGCACGCCTGTCGGTCGCGAGGGTGGCGTCCAAAACCAATGCATAAGAGCCGGGGGACGGCATCACCTCTCGGTGGTCAACCCGGCTCCAGCTGATAGGCCTTTCTGACCAGTGCATGTACTCGGGGGTGTTGGAGGCGACCGCATTGACCTCTTGGTGCTGTTGGCGCCTGCTGCACCGGTCTTCGGGCTGGCTTGTAAAGATGACATAGGCGGCATGCTTGTTAGGGAACTCGTCTTGAACGGTTCCGACCGCTGGTCGAGCGGCCGGCTGTTGAGGAGCCGGAGGCGGCTGGCCAGCATGCGGAGGCGGCGCTAGCCCTTCGCCCTTGGAGATTCGCGTGAGCCAGTGGCACTTTCGAGTCGTGTGGTTGGACGGCTTCGCGCCGCTGTGGAACTTGCATGGGGCGTCAAGGGCCTACTCGTAGGAGAAGGCCGGCTGCCAAGCCGGCCTGCCGCCCTTCTGCTTCTTGGGCGCGGGCCGCCCCTCGGGGGGTTCGTCTTCGACTGTGGCCACCTGCCGACTGGTTGAGGTCCGCATGGGGCCCTTGCGCTTGTTGTCATTCTGATATGGGCGTCGGTCGGAGTCGCCAGCCGGCGTCTTGGGAGCCGGGTTGAGTACCTTCCCGGAGGCGACTACCCGGAGCTCGGTTTTCATTGAGTCGGCGGTGGCGTACTTGTCCGCTATGACTAGTAGCTCGTCGAGGGTAGTCGGCTCGTCCCAGAGAAGCTTGTGCTCGAGGAGGGTGCCTTCTCGGCACCCGGCGGTGAAGTACTCTATGGCTTGAACCTCGTGCACCCCCTCGCAGGAGTTGCGAAGCTTGGCCTAGCGCGTAAGGTAGTCGTGAGTTGATTCGGTGGGTCCTTGTACACACAAGGAGAGCTGTCTGGGCTTGGGAGCCCGCTTGTAGGTGCTGGTGAAGTTGCGGATAAAGGCTTCTGTGAAGTCTAGCCAGCTGTTGATGCTATACGGCTTAAGGCTGTTGAGCCAGGTTCGTGCCGTGCCTTGAAGCATGAGGGGCACATATTTCACGGCAACGCGCCTGTTGTCGTTCGCTATGCTGACTGCAGTGGAGTAGTCGATGAGCCAATCCTCCGGCTTCACAGAGCCGTTGTACTAGGGCGTGTCTCTTGGGAGCGAGAACCCTTTGGGGAAGGGCTCGTCACGGATGCGGCAGCCGAAACAAGGCGGGCAGACATCCTCTTCCTAATCTAGCGCCAGGGATCGCGCTAGGCGGTCGACCCGGTTGCGAGCATTGTTCTCGCCGACTCCTTCGCAGCGACCTAGTCGGCCGCTGAGAGTCGGATGTGTGACAGGCGGCGGGGTGGGATATCTCTCCCCATGAGACGGAGGAGGAGGCGGGTTGCCTCGAAGCTCCACGGTTAGAGGGCGGCCTTCTACGTCACGCTCGATGGAGATCCGAGTTCGGCTGTGGCCGGCAGCCGGCTCTTTTTCTTGCCGCGCGCGGGTTTTGCCCGCAGTCGGCGTCTGTGACATTGTGTCGTGCTCTCGGCGCGGGGGAGGACTTTCTGCGCGGACGCCGGCTTCGTGCCGCTGTGTAGCAGCACCGAGCAGCTGCTGGATACGTCTGGTCATGTGGGGGAGCTCTTCGGCCCCCAGTCCGTTCAGCTCATCCACGGCCGCCTGGGCGGCGTGCAGATTCTCGAGGGGCGTGGCGTAGACTAGGCGGTCAAGTCCTAGCATGTCGGCGACGGCTGCGTCATGCTGCTTGATGGCGACGATTCGGCTTGGCCCGTCAGGAGGCGGCATGCCGAAGGCGGCGCGGTCGACTTCGCTCTGGTGAGCCTTAGTGAGGCGCCTCATGGAGGCTCACCTCCGGTCTTCCGCCATGAGGGCGAGGCGGCGTGCCTCCAGTGTTTCGGCGTCGGCGTCGGCCGGGAGGGGGACGGACAAGTCATGGACCGTCGTTTGCAGGGCGTCCTGGGCGTTCTCGCCAGAGGCGCCGCCGTGACTGATGACCAGCACCTCGGTGATGGCACTGCCACAGCTGTCGGCTCGGGGGAGCGGGTCGTTGTAGATCACAACGTTGGTGGGGAAAGCGTCGAGTGATGTCGTGTCGGAGTCGACAAGCATCGGGTCGGTGGAGCCAACCGACTCCAAATCCACAGCGGGCTCGCTGGAGATGTGGAGTTGGTCGAGGAGGCTGACGAGGTGGCTCTCGGGGCAGCCTGTGCCGGCGTCGGAGGCGGGCTCGTCGGAAATGCGGGCCTTGCCAAGAAGATGGCGAGGCAGCTCGCCGTGCAAGCGTCAGCGATGCCTTGCAGCGCGTCGAGGCAAGCGCCATCGGGCGTCCCGGGCTGGCTACGCTCGCTGGGGAGGAAGATGGTTCCCGTCCAGAATAGGTCTCCGGACGACGGTGCACCTGGCCCCACGGTGGGCGCCAAATGTCGGGTGGTAGGTGCGACATATGCCAACGGGTGGCTTATCATTGTGGGAGCCAATAAGACGTCGCCGGTGCCTGGAAACGGGATGAGGTGAATACATGCACGCCGGCGAATCTTACCCAGCTTCGGGGCTCTCCGTGGAGATAACACCCCTACTGCTGCTCTGCGGGGTCTCCGCATGATCACTAGATGAATAAGTGGCTACAAGAGGCTCCTTGAGCTGTTCGGTGAGAGGAAGGAGAAGGGCTAGGCTAGCTCTCCTCTTCTCTCTATGTGATGTCTAAAACTCTCTGGGATCAACCCTTTGCATGGGTGCCCTGGGGGGTTTATATAGGCCTACCCCCCAGGGGTACAATGGTAATCCGGTTGGGCGCGAGCCCTAGCCGTCAGTGTCTACGCTCGCCGGCTTCTACGCCGGCCACTTGGGCCCGCCGACTGGTGGGTCCCGCCGGCTGCCGGCTTCCTGTTCGACAAGCTGGCCCCACCGCTGAGGTCCTGGTCGGGGGCTGGTTACTGTTGCCTCAATCCTGATGACGAGGGCTTTGTGGGGGTAACCATGGCTACAGTGCTGCCGTCTTGGCGGCGATCACTATAGCCTCACCTCGTCTTGTCTCCTTAATGAGGCGCCTCCTTCGAGGGGGGAGTAAGCCGGCTATGGGAAGCCGGCCATATCTCAGGCCGACTGGGGGAGGCCGAGCCGCCTTCGGGCATCTCTCTGACCGGAGGGGCCCACCTCCTTTGGGTCGTACTAACAACCCGTCATGGGTGACGTCATGGTCAGCGTGGCAACAGTGCCGTGCCGGACAGGTGATGGCCGCCCCATACGGCGCACTGTGGCCATGCGCGCTCCGGGATGCGGGGGTGGCAGGCTTCACTGTAGCCACGCCCCATCTCATCACTGTTATGCGGGCGCAGATTCTGAGGGTGCGGCCTTGGCCGCTTGCCGGGGGGCCGGCTTCTTGGAGTCGGCCTTCTCGTGGCCGGCTCCGCGGAGTCGGCCCTCTGGTAGCCGACTCCTTGGGAGCCGGCCCTCTTGTGGCCTTCTCCCTGGAGGTTTTAGGGCCCGGCCGCCTCCTGACAGCCGGCCTGAGAGTCAGCCGGCCGGGGGAAGACGGCCCCGAGTCTTGGATGTTGGAGGGCTTGATTGGCTTATAATTTTTTCAGAGGTTCCACGGGGAGCCGGCTAGGCTACCCGTGGTCATTTACTCCGACAATATCCTTGATGACCCACCAGTATAGGGGATCAATTGTAGCTCTTTTTGATAAGTAAGAGTGTTAAACCCAAAGAGGCGCAGAAGGAAATGACATGTAGTTTTCAGTAAGGTAATATATGCAAGTGCTGAAATTGTAAGTAACATAGTAGTTTGATTGAAAAGATAATTTGTAATGGGCAAGTAACGATAGTAGTAACAAAAGTACAGCAGGATAGCCCAATCCTTTTGAGGCATGGGACAGACCAAAACGATCTCTTGTGATAAGCAAAGCGTTCTTGAGGGTACACGGGATTTTCATCTAGTCACTTTCACCATGTTGGTTTAATTCGTGTTCGGTACTTTCATAATTTGGTATGTGGGTGGATTGGTGCTTATGTGCTATTCTTACTTGAACAAACCTCCTACTTATGATTAACCCTCCCGCAAGCATCTGGAACTATGAGAAAACTATTAAGAATAAATTCTAACCATAGCATTAAACTTTTGGATCCAATCGGTCCCTTACAGAATAGCGTATAAACTGGGGTTTAAGCTTCTATCACTCTCGCAACCCATCATCTAATTGCTACTCCACAATGCATTCCCTTAGGCCCAAATATTGTGAAGTGTCGTGTAGTCGACGTTCACATGTGATACGTGTAACGCCCCGGATGCAACTTTCCATAATTGTAACTCCAACTCTTGCCTTTTCCGACGATGTGATATGATATTTCCTTCCTGGTTGGGTTTTTGTCTTCATTTTTCTTTTTGTTCATATCATGCATTCATCATTGCATCTTTTTCATTGCATCAGGTCATCATGCAACCCTTTTTAAAACTCAACTAAATAAATCGGGTGGATCCTCGGTCCATTTAAATTGAGGGATATTCACAATGGTGATTTCTCTTTATAACATATCCTCCCATATTAGGGAGCTATTATTAAATATTCCATTAATTTGGAATTCACCATAACACAATTGCAAAATATTCCATGCCTTTGTAATCTTAATTTTTGGTCTCCAACCTTGCCATATATTCTTTCATCATATTCCGGAGCTCCACCAAAAATCCGAACATTTTTGGACCTCCCTAGCACCTACTTCCTATGCAAGACCATTTGAATTAAATTCAAATGAGTTTGAATTCTATCCTCTCACACATGCACACTCCTATTTTCTTGGATCACGCTCGTTTTTGTGAGTCCAAGAAAAATTGCCCTCCTGCCCAAGCTCCACCCCTAACCTCTCTTTCTTTTCATTCTTATCTCTGTTTTTAAGAGGAGGGAGAGAGCCAGCCCAGCTGGGCCTCCCAGCTACCGCAGCTCGGCCTCCTCCCAGGGCCAGCCCACCTCATCCCCCCAGCCCACCAGTTTCTCTAACCCTAGGCCCGACCCCTCTTCTCTCCCTCGTCCCCTCGTCCCGCCGCCACTCCCCCTGCTCCTCCACGCGGTGCCGACCGGCGACCAAGACGAGCGGGAACCGCACCGGAGCTCCTTCCTCTACGCCCTCTCCTGGAGCCGCTCGCTGCTGCTGCTCTTCATCGAGGCGCAAGTCCCGCCATGATTGCTCTGCTCCTGCCCCGCCGGTCGCCTCTGCCTCGACCCCGCGTCCTCGCCTCTGGCGACCGTCGCCGCTCTATGCACCCCGGCCCCCTCCTGCCTCAAAGGAGCACGTCCCCACGCCCCACGACTTCGTCTGCACCGTCTCCTGCTCCTCGCCTTGAGCACCGACGCTCCAAGGCTGGCCTCCTGCAGTTAAATGGTTGCCGGAGCTCCCCACCACCAGCAAGCAGCCGACCACCGCCTGCCGCCATCAACCCCTCCACCTGCGTCCTGCACACCGCTGCCCCGAAGCGCCTGTCCTCGAGCACCTGTTGACTTCGTTACCGTCAAGCGCTCGACCCGTTGCTGCCATGGCCTTGCATCCATCCGCCCTGTTGTGTTCATGGAGCCACTGTACCATGGCCAAGACCGAGACCCCGTGAACGTCAAGTTCTTCCACGACGCCCGAACGATTACAGGCCGAAACGCCAAGTCCCACTTCAACAAGTGTACCTCAACTTCGGATTCACCAAGTACCCCTTCGGATGCGCCTAGTTCGACTACATGGACCAACAAGTTCCTCTACTGTCGACCCGAACATCTACGAACCGTGTACGTCTACCGTCGACGTGGATCCATCAAGATCCGTGTACAACTACTTCCACTACGACCGTCGCGAGCATGCCTACATCCACTACGAACTTGATTCGTTTCGAAAATGCACGCTTCAAAGGTATAACCCTGAGACGACGCCCGTGAACGAATGCATGTGTTGTATGAGATGCCCGTGTTTGCACCGTGTCCGAGTTGTCTTTGCACGTTCCTCCTCGTTCGCCATGTCGTTGACCCGTGGGAACCCGGTAACCGGGATCACCCCACCATCCTTGCACGACTTGCTTCCGCACACTTCCTGTTGCACCGGTATCTCCATGAGCTACCGGAACCGATATGTTGCCGTGGCATCATTTTCGGATTCGTCGCCGTGGCACCCTTTTCCTTCTGCCATAGCGATAAATGCCTCGTATCATGCTCATGTCAACATTTTCATAAAATAGCTTAAAACTTACATATGTCATTCGCATCATGATAACAACATTTAAAATGTTTAAAATTGTGTTTGCATTAAAATGCTAAATGCATGTGGGGATTTTCCGGAATTGTTGTTTGTTGTTCCGGCCTCATTTAAAATTTCCTAGATAGGTAGTTTTATTATGCTTCACCTCTTGCCATGTTAACAACATTTAATCCGGACATGCATCATACTTGATTGTGCATCATGCCATGTTTATGCTTGTGCATTTACCATGTTGTTTGTTTCTTTCCGGTTTGCTTCTCTCGTTAGCTTCGGTTTCGTTCCGGAGTTGTGAGGATTCGTTCGACTACGTCCGGTTGTCTTCTTCATGGACTCGTTCTTCTTCCTCGCGGGATTTCAGGCAAGATGACCGTCACCTTGGATCTCATTACTATCATTGCTATGCTAGTTGCTTCGTTCCATCGCTTTGCTGCGTTACCTACCACTTGCTTATCAAGCCTCCCAAATTGCCATGAACCTCTAACCTTTGTCACCCTTCCTAGCAAACCGTTGTGTGGCTATGTTACCGCTTTTGCTCAGCCCCTCTTATAGCGTTGTTAGTTGCAGGTGAGGTTGAAGATTGCTCCATGGTGGACAGGATTATGTTGGGATATCACAATATCTCTTATTTAATTAATGCATCTATATACTTGGTAAAGGGTGGAAGGCTCGGCCTTATGCCTGGTGTTTTGTTCCACTCTTGCCGCCCTAGTTTCCGTCATATCGGTATTATGTTCCCGGATTTTGCGTCCCTAACGCGGTTGGGTGATTTATGGGACCCCTTGACAGTTCGCTTTGAATAAGACTCCTCCAAAGAAGGCCCAACCTTGGTTTTACCATTTGCCTCACCACCACCTATACCTTTTCCTTGGGTCGGCCAACCCGAGGGTCATCTTTATTTTAGCCCCCGGCCGTTGCTTCTCTAAGTGCTGGTTCGAACCGGCAGATCAAGGGGCCACCACGGGCAACTCGAGGGCTGGTTTTACTCAGAGGGTGACCTATCCGGTGTTGCCACGAGAACGAGATATGTGCAGCTCCTATCAGGATTGTCGGCGATCGGGCGGCTTTTGCTGGTCTTGTTTTATTACTGTCGAAATGTCTTGTAGCCGGGATTCCGAGACTGATCGGGTCTTCCCGGGAGAAGGAATATCCTTCGTTGATCGCGAGAGCTTATCATGGGCTAAGTTGGGACACCCTGCAGGTATAAACTTTCGAAAGTCGTGGCCGCGGTTATGTGGCAGATGGGAATTTGTTAATATCCGGTTGTAGTAAACTTGAAGTAAAACTCTTCTAAAATACACCAACCGTGTGCGTAACCGTGAGTGTCTCTTTTCGGGGTTGATCGAGAGGAGAACACGGTTTTGGGTTATGTTTGACGTAAGTAGGAGTTCAGGATCACCTCTTGATCATTTTTAGCTTCACGACCGTTCCTTTGTTTCTCTTCTCGCTCTCATTTGCGTATGTTAGCCACCATATAAGCTTAGTCGCTGCTGCAACCTCACCACTTTACCCCTTCCTTACCCATTAAGCTTTGCTAGTCTTGATACCCATGGTAATGGGACTGCTGAGTCCTCGTGGCTCACAGATTACTACACCACCAGTTGCAGGTATATGTTACGCGATGATCATGACGCGAGAGTGATGGTTGCCTGTTTTGGAGTTCTTCTTCTGCTTCTTCGTTCAAGGGATAGGTTCCAGGTCGGCAGCCTGGGCTAGCAGGGTGGATGTCGTTTGAGCTTCTGTTTATGTTTCATCCGTAGTCGGATGTTGATCTTGTATATGATGTTGATGTATTCTTGCGGCACTCGTGCTTTATGTATGTATCCCTATGCATTATGTAATGTTGATGTAATGATATCCACCTTGCAAAAGCGTCTTCAAGATGCGCTTCTATCCTTGGTGGGACCTTCGAGTTCCTTTTGGATAGGGTCGCATATTGGGCGTTACAAGTTGGTATCAGAGCCTCGACCGACCTTAGGAGCCCCCTTGTTTGTTGGCCATTGTTGAGTCTAGAAGAAAACTATTTTGAGTCTTAGGATTATATATATCGGAGAGTAGGATTCTTTTTACTCCTCAGTCCCTTCGTCGCTCTGGTGAGGCCTCCTTATGTAGATGTTTTGTCTTTCCTCTCCTCAAATTTCACGAATTCTTTTTTTAGGATCACGCGGGTATCTTGGGATCGTTCCGGTATTCTTGTGACGAGAACATTGTTCTTGGTGCCTCCCGACATTTAGGGGTTGTGGCGGTGTCCGGGAGTTGAGCTCCGAGGTGTTGTCGTCACAATTTTATCGTTGCGATTCGAATACCGAGTTTTGCCGACATCGAAAATCTCTTTTATGCATTTGTTGGTGAGATAACCCCGATAACCCAGTACTGGGGCGAGTTCGGGAGTATTGCCATAGCTCGTATAACGGATGCTTTTCGAAGGTCGAGGTACACGATTTCCGGAGTTTTCTTGGTTATGTGTTGAGGGATGGATACAGCTGGATCTAGGTATTGTTAGTTTGGGTGATATATTTTGTGTCCCCTGTATCCCCAACACCAGATTGCATAACCGTAAAGTTTCGAGTTTATAGGTGGGAATTCAAGTAGCTCCTAGAATATCTTTCTGACAGATGCATGATATGGGATTGGGTAAACCTCTATCATATGTATTTGTTCCGGCTTATTCTGCAAGCCAAATCCTTTGTTTTGTTTATTTGTGGTATTCGAGTTGCTTCGATGTCAAGTGTTGATTCCATACCTTTCAAGCGGTGTTCTCATATTTCTATGAGAGTGCTAATCCTTCTTGTTTATCGAGATCGTCATGTCAATTCTTTTTCAATACCGGCGTGCTTCTCTTCAAGTGGATCCGATCATTTTCAACATCCGCAAGATAAATTCTAAGTTTTTCTCAATGGTGTCCGTTTCATCCGTCCCCAAGTTGCCTTTGTTTTCCCGCCCTCCCACCCTTTTTCTTCAAGGACTCAGATTTCTTAATCATGTATCTTTTTATTTGAGAGAAGTCTCTTCATTGTTTTCTTTCAATGTTCTGATCCAGTGATTCCTCATGAAGATGCTCAACAGCTCCAAGTTCATCATTCTTCAGTCTCGTATTCTTTTCCGGTGGATTTAACTCAAGCTTTCAGTGTTGATCATATTCCTTTCCTTGTTGCAAATGCTTTCTCTTGCCGATGCACCTCTTAATCATTCACTTCTCGCTATACATTTGTTCTGGAGTGCTGAAGATATCTCAGAAGGCTCGTCTTTTCTTCCAAGATCTGTTCAAGCTATTTGGAGATTATTATCTCATTCAAGTCATTTAATTCAACTGGTGCAACCTCTCTTTAAAATCCTTCAACGATGTTTCTTTCGAGTGGGCCCTAACCCACAGGTCTTTTTCCAGGATCTTACCTGACTCTTCTAATTTTCCCGGAGCCATTCCCAAATTCATTTCAAAGTTTGACGTAAGAATGAATTTTCATCAGTCACATGCCTTCTCCTAGGCCGCTTTCAAATTCTTTTCATCTCTGGCTCAACCTTTCCTCTTTTAATCCTTCCGGAGTTTCTCAACAATTTGGTGGTGTTCTCCTCGTCATTCTTAGCATGTGAAGACCGAAGAAGAGTTCCTCTTAAATCCTTACCCGTTCTTCCAAAGATGCGTAGTTCAAGTTTGATGCCATACTCTCATAATTGTTTTCGATTGTGGGAATTCTTTTCACCCATCCGGAGCATTTCATGAGTTGTTTCCATTTCTTTCCTCCGAAGGCCATCATGTCATAATTCTTCATTCTCAGCGTGTAGCTATCGTTCTCCAAATCTTAATGGTGAATCGTTCAAATATCCTCTAATCAGTTCATGATCTCTTCGTTCTCATGTATCTAAATCCTCTCAAGTATCTTCGTTTTCTTTTTCTCCAATTCTTCCCGGTGATTTGTGCCTTTGCTACTTTCATTTTCAATTCTTATGGTGGTTCGTTCAAGATTTCACTTCCTTCATTATCATATTAATTCATTCGTTATTTCCAAATTACACCGGTGGTTCCATCAATACCTTATCAAGTTTGCGCTATATCTCTCTTAATCCTTTCTACGGGAATAAGTAGTATGCCAAATCCGTTGCTTATCATCAATTAAATTGGTGAAGGATACACATAACGTAATTCTTATTATTGTTTCATCCAAGTGATCTAGTTTCTTCTTTCCATCATTGTCATCATGTCACATTTCTCGGTTCGAGATGCTCCATCTTTTCTTTTCCGGAGTTCCAAGTTCTCTCGGTTATATAATCGCGAAGCTCCATCTAAATCATTGCAAGGCTTCACCCTGTGTTTTCAACTTCTCTTTCTTTTTATCATCCTTTTATTACCGGAGTTCTTCATGGAGGCTCTACAGGGTGGTTCGTCAAGGATTCTTTTCATTCTTCAATTGTTCTTCAAGATTTCTCTCGGGTTATGACCCGCCAAGCTATACTCTAAAATAAACATGGTGCTGAACACATGTTTTGTTTTGAGGCGTTCTAGTATTCTTCTTCTTGCATTTCGAAGTGCAATTCTTTCTACCTTACCTTTTGAGGTGGTTTTATGTCACTCTTGACAATTCCCTTCGCAGCATGAAGTATTTTAAATCCATCATTTTCTCTTCGTTCAAGAGATCTTTTCAACCAATCAATCTTTTTGTTGGAGTTATATTGGGTTATATTTCACCTACAGCCTTCCCTAAGGAATGTAGCTATTTGTGGTGCTTATCAATGATCCAATTTTCTCCTTCTCATCTCGGTGAAGAAGTTTTTCATCTCTTCGGTGCTCTCAATCAAATCAATGGTTTTCCATTAGTGGCCAGTTGTCACCTCATAGTCTTGAGATGTTTTCCATAAGCCCACTACAAGCTTATTCTTTTCGTTGTTGATTTTGCAACAACTCCGTTCAATTCTTCTTTGCAAGGATGCTTTCCAAGCTCATTTGTGGCAGAAGTTGGCATTTTCTTCTCCATTCTTTTATTTCAATGATCTATCTTCTATTCTTTCTTCCGGAGGCATGGTGATGTTACTCTCTTCACTCATCATCTCGAATTGTGAGGATCGTGTTCTTTTCATGCTTATCCATTTAACCGGAGTGTTGTGTCATCTCTTCAAGTTCTTTTCATCTTATCAAGTTTTCCTTCTTCTTTCACCGGAGTGTTGCCCGAATTCTTCCTCTCTCATCTTGTTTTAACCGGAGTGGTTTCGATTTCTATCTTGTCCATTAAACTCTTGATTTATGTCTTCGCAACCTTCAAGTCTCATAATGTTCCTTGTTCCTCTTTTCTAACGGATTGTTTGCAATCTCGTTCATCTCTGTTGTACTCTTTCTTTTAAATCGCTCAACCTCTCAAGGTTCGTGGTTTCACTCGTTCGTCAAAGAAGCAACTTAGCTTTACCTCTTCTCTTCCTCTTCTGTTTCTCTCTGGTGCCATCCTAGATCTCGGGACGAGATCCTCTCGTAGTGGTGGAGTGTTGTAACGCCCCGGATGCAACTTTCCATAATTGTAACTCCAACTCTTGCCTTTTCCGGCGATGTGATATGATATTTCCTTCGTGGTTGGGTTTTTTTCTTCGTCTTGCTTTTTGTTCATATCATGCATTCATCATTGCATCTTTTGCATTGCATCATGTCATCATGGAACCCTTTTTAAAACTCAACTAAATAAATCAGGTGGATCCTCGGTCCATTTAAATTGAGGGATATTCACTATGGTGATTTCTCTTTATAACATATCCTCCCATATTAGGGAGCTATTATTAAATATTCCATTAATTTGGAATTCACCATAACACAATTGCAAAATATACCATGCCTTTGTTATCTTAGTTTTTGGTCTCCAACCTTGCCATATATTCTTTCATCATATTCCGGAGCTCCACCAAAAATCCGAACATTTTTGGACCTCCCTAGCACCTACTTCCTATGCAAGACCATTTGAATTAAATTCAAATGAGTTTGAATTCTAACCTCTCACACATGCACACTCCTATTTTCTTGGATCACGCTTTCGTTTTGTGAGTCCAAGAAAAATTGCCCTCCTGCCCAAGCTCCACCCCTAACCTCTCTTTCTTTTCTTTCTTCTCTCTGTTTTTTAAGAGGAGGAGAGAGCCAGCCACTGGGCCTCCCAGCCACTGCAGCTCGGCCTCCTCCTGTGGCCAGCCCACCTCATCCCCCCAGCCCACCGTTTCTCTAACCCTAGGCCCGACCCTCTTCTCTCCCTCGTCCCCTCGTCCCCGCCACTCCCCTGCTCCTCCACGCGGTGCCGACAGCGACTAAGACGAGCGGAACCGTGCCGAGCTCCTTCCTCTCGCCCTCTCCACAGGCAGCTTTCGCTTGCTGCTCTTCATCGAGGCGCAAGTCCCGCCTTGTGATTCTTTGCTCTGCTCTGCCTGCTGGTCGCCTCTGCCTCGACCCAGCGTCCTCGCCTCCGGCGACTCGCCGCTCCGTGCACCCAGCCCCCTCCTGCCTCAAAGGAGCAGGTCCCCACGCCCACGACTTACGTCTGCGCCGTCTCCTGCTCCTCGCCTTGAGCACCGACGGCTCCAAGGCCGGCCTCCTGCAGTTAAATGCGTTCTTGGAGCTCCCCACCACCAGCAAGCAGCCGACCTCGCCGCCCGTCGCCATCAACCCCTCCACCTGCGTCCTGCACACCGCTGCCCCGGCGCC
The DNA here is from genome assembly GCA_021605145.1 of Aegilops bicornis. NCBI lineage: Eukaryota > Viridiplantae > Streptophyta > Magnoliopsida > Poales > Poaceae > Aegilops > Aegilops bicornis. Next base: position 732,190,711 of record CM038673.1, read on the forward strand.
CCTCTCGAGCACTGTTGACTTGATTCTTGTCAAGCGCTCGACCCGTTGCTGCCATGGCCTTGCATCCATCTGGCCCTGTTGTGTTCATGGAGCCACTGTACCATGGCCAAGACCGAGACCCCGTGAACGTCAAGTTCTTCCACGACGCCCGAACAATTACAGGCCGAAATGCCAAGTCCCACTTCAACAAGTGTACCTCGACTTCGGATTCACCAAGTACCCCTTCGGATGCGCCTAATTCGACTACATGGACCACCAAGTTCCTCTACTGTCGACCCGAACATCTACGAACCGTGTACGTCTACCGTCGCCGTGGATCCGTCAAGATCCGTGTACAACTACTTCCACTACGACCGTCGCGAGCACGCCTACTTCCACTACGAACTTGATTCGTTTCGAAAATGCACGCTTCAAAGGTATAACCCTGAGACGACGCCCGTGAACGAATGCATGTGTTGTATGAGATGCCCGTGTTTGCACCGTGTCCGAGTTGTCTTTGCACGTTCCTCCTCGTTCGCCATGCCGTTGACCCGTGGGAACCCGGTAACCGGGATCACCCCACCATCCTTGCACGACTCGCTTCCGCACACTTCCTGTTGCACCGGTATCTCCATGAGCTACCGGAACCGATATGTTGCCGTGGCATCATTTTCGGATTCGTCACCGTGGCACCCTTTTCCTTCTGCCATAGCGATAAATGCCTCGTATCATGCTCATGTCAACATTTTCATAAAATTGCTTAAAACTTACATATGTCATTCGCATCATGATAACAACATTTAAAATGTTTAAAATTGTGTTTGCATTAAAATGCTAAATGCATGTGGGGATTTTCCGGAATTGTTGTTTGTTGTTCCGGACTCATTTAAAATTGCCTAGATAGGTAGTTTTATTAAGCTTCACCTCTTGCCATGTTAACAACATTTAATCCGGACATGCATCATACTTGATTGTGCATCATGCCATGTTTATGCTTGTGCATTTACCATGTTGTTTGTTTCTTTTCGGTTTGTTTCTCTCGTTAGCTTCGGTTTCATTCGGGAGTTGTGAGGATTCGTTCGACTACGTCCGGTTGTCTTCTTCATGGACTCGTTCTTCTTCCTTGCGGGATTTCAGGCAAGATGACCGTCACCTTGGATCTCGTTACTATCATTGCTATGCTAGTTGCTTCGTTCCATCACTTTGCTGCGTTACCTACCACTTGCTTATCAAGCCTCCCAAATTGCCATGAACCTCTAACCTTTGTCACCCTTCCTAGCAAACCGTTGTGTGGCTATGTTACCGCTTTTGCTCAGCCCCTCTTATAGCGTTGTTAGTTGCGAGGTGAGGTTGAAGATTGCTCCATGGTGGACAGGATTATGTTGGGATATCACAATATCTCTTATTTAATTAATGCATCTATATACTTGGTAAAGGGTTGAAGGCTCGGCCTTATGCCTGGTGTTTTGTTCCACTCTTTCCGCCCTAGTTTCCGTCATATCGGTATTATGTTCCCGGATTTTGCGTCCCTAACGCGGTTGGGTGATTTATGGGACCCCCTTGACAGTTCGCTTTGAATAAGACTCCTCCAGCAAGGCCCAACCTTGGTTTTACCATTTCCCTCACCACCACCTATACCTTTTCCCTTGGGTCGGCCAACCCGAGGGTCATCTTTATTTTAGCCCCCCCGGGCCGTTGCTTCTCTAAGTGCTGGTTCGAACCGGCAGATCAAGGGGCCACCACGGGCAACTCGAGGGCTGGTTTTACTCGTAGGTCGACCTATCCGGTGTTGCCCACGAGAACGAGATATGTGCAGCTCCTATCGGTATTGTCGGGCGCATCGGGCGGCTTTGCTCGTCTTGTTTTATTACATGTCGAAATGTCTTGTAGCCGGATTCGAGACTGATCGGGTCTTCCGGGAGAAGGAATATCCTTCGGTGATCGCGAGAGCTTATCATGGGCTAAGTTGGGACACCCCTGCAGGGTATAAACTTTCGAGAGCCGTGCCCGCGGTTATGTGGCAGATGGGAATTTGTTAATATCCGGTTGTAGTAAACTTGAAGTAAAACTCTTCTAAAATACACCAACCGTGTGCGTAACCGTGAGTGTCTCTTTTCGGGGTTGATCGAGAGGAGAACACGGTTTTGGGTTATGTTTGACGTAAGTAGGAGTTCAGGATCACCTCTTGATCATTGTTAGCTTCACGACCGTTCCTTTGTTTCTCTTCTCGCTCTCATTTGCGTATGTTAGCCACCATATAAGCTTAGTCGCTGCTGCAACCTCACCACTTTACCCCTTCCTTACCCATTAAGCTTTGCTAGTCTTGATACCCATGGTAGTGGGATTGCGGAGTCCTCGTGGCTCATGATTACTACACCACCGATTGCGTGTACAGGTTATGCGATGATCATGACGCGAGAGCGATGGTTGCCTGTTTTGGAGTTCTTCTTCTGCTTCTTCGTTCAAGGGATAGGTTCCAGGTCGGCAGCCTGGGCTAGCAGGGTGGATGTCGTTTCAGCTTCTGTTTATGTTCCATCCGTAGTCGGATGTTGATCTTGTATATGATGTTGATGTATTCTTGTGGCACTCGTGCTTTATGTATGTATTCCTATGCATTATGTAATGTTGATGTAATGATATCCACCTTGCAAAAGCGTCTTCAAGATGCGCTTCTATCCTTGGTGGGACCATCGAGTTCCTTTAGGATAGGGTCGCATATTGGGCGTGACAATACGTCTCCAACGTATCTATAATTTTTTATTGTTCCATGCTATTGTATTATCTGTTTTGGATGTTTAATGGGCTTTAATATACCTTTTTGGGACTAACTTATTAATCGAAGGCCCATTGCAAATTGTTGTTTTTGCCTATTTCAGTGTTTCGCAGAAAAGGAATATCAACCGGAGTCCAAACGGAATGAATCCTTCGCGAGGATCGTTTTTGGAATAAACACAATCCTGGAGACTTGGAGTGGACGTCGAGGAAGCAACAAGGCGGCCACGAGATAGGAGGGCGCGCCCCCACCCTCGTGGGCCCCTCATGGCTCCACCGACCTACTTCCTTCGCCTATATATACTCTTATACCCTGAAAATATCTTGGAGCACCACGAAACCATATTTCCACCGCCGCAACCTTCTGTACCGATGAGATCCCATCTTGGGGCCTTTTCCGGCGCTCCGCCGGAGGGGGAATCGATCATGGAGGGCTTCTACATCAACACCATAGCCTCTCCGATGATGTGTGAGTAGTTTACCACAGACCCTCGGGTCCATAGTTATTAGCTATATGGCTTCTTCTCTCTCTTTGGATGTCGATACAAAGTTCTCGATTCTCTTGGAGATCTATTTGATGTAATACTTTTTGCGGTGTGTTTGTCGAGATCGGATGAATTGTGGGTTTATGATCAAGATTATCTATGAACAATATTTGATTCTTCTCTGAATTCTTTTATGCATGATTTAATATATTTGCAAGTCTGTTCGAGTTATCGGTTTAGTTTGGCCTACTAGATTGATCTTTCTTGCAATCGGAGAAGTGCTTAGCTTTGGGTTCAATCTTGTGGTGTCCTTTCCCAGACAGCAGGGGTAGCAAGGCACGTATTGTATTGTTTCCATCAAGGATAAAAATATGGGGTTATATCATATTGCTTGAGTTTATCCCTATACATCATGTCATCCTGCTTAATGTGTTACTCTGTTCTTATGAACTTAATACTCTAGATGCACGCTGGATAGTGGTCGATGTGTGGAGTAATAGTAGTAGATGCAGAATCGTTTCGGTTTACTTGTCACGGATGTGATGCCTATATACATGATCATGCCTAGATATTCTCATAACTATGCGCTTTTCTATCAATTGCTCGACAGTAATTTGTTCACCCACCGTAGAATTTACTATCTTGAGAGAAGCCACTAATGAAACATATGGCCCCCGGGTCTATCTTCCATCATATTAATCTCCCACCTATGTGCTATTTCTGTCACTGTTTATTTTGCATTCTTTACTTTCCAATCTATACCATAAAAATAGAAAATTATTTATCTATTTATCTCTATTAGATCTCACATTTGCAAGTGGTCGTGAAGGGATTGACAACCCCTTTATCGCGTTGGTTGCAAGGTTCTTATTTGTTTGTGCAGGTACGAGGGATTCACATGTAGTCTCCTACTGGATTGATACCTTGGTTCTCAAAAACTGAGGCAAATACTTACGCTACTTTGCTGCATCACCCTTTCCTCTTCAAGGGAAAACCAATGCATGCTCAAGAGGTAGCAACATGACACCACTAAGGGAATCACAACATCCATACTATAAAGATATCGAACGCATATCAAGTTCACATGATTACTTGCAACATGATTTCTCCCGTGCAGCGCGGGCAGCCGCGCTACCAATAAGGCGCTACACCTAACTGTCAGTAGTACCGTGGTTTGTACCCGCGCTACTACGATGGACTGTATCAGCAGCGCTTTTTCGGAAAGCGCTACTATTAATTAGCTGTAGCGATTTCCTGGCCCCGCGCTACTGCTATATCTTTCATCATTCCCCCCGGCTTCCTACCCCGTTTCAGCAGCTTCAATAAATAGCAATTTCCAGATACTAGGTACTACTAGATATCAATTTCATAAAGCATTATAGGTACTAGGTAGTACTCCCTCGGTTCCAAATTACTCGTCGTGGTTTTAGTTAAAATTTGAACTAAAACCACGACGAGTAAGGGGTGTACTTGATAATAATTTCATATATACTCAACGTGCATCCTCAAGCAGTACAAGGTGATATCGACGACGATCATCATATGTAGTTCTAGATAATATCGACGACGATAATCATATGTAGTTCTGCATGATATTGACGACGATCATCATATGTAGTTCTAGATGATATCGACGACGATCATCATTCTCAAGCATGGGCGGTGGGTGTTCCTGATAGTAATTAGGATGGCCTGTCCAACATGAAGATTCTTGCCAACGAGGAATCTCTTCCACCCAACCGAGTTTAAGTGTGTGCGACCGTCTATGTACATGCGGTAAGTACAGGTGGTGACGGAGCGCCTTGCGGTAAGGCGTAGTCCAGCTGAGCCTTGTTCATCAGGCTCGATACCACAAGTCACATATTTGTTCTTTGGTAATTTCTGAATAAGAAAAACATATCAATTAATAAATAGCTTCACACATACTCTTGCAAATATATTTCTATTAAGTCTAGATTTCTACACTGAAGGAGAAGCTGATCATGAATTCTACTAATAAGTATATATGGATTATCTACACTATTAATAGTTCCTTGGATTCTACACTAATAAGAGCATGTGATCAGACTCTACACTAAAGCATATCATCGACTAGATTCCACAAAGCATATCATTGGACTCTACACTAAGCATATCATCGAATAATTTGCATTTGTAAGTATAACAATAAAGCATATATATATATATATCATCCAATTACGTATAACATACCATTTCATGCCGATCGACCATGGTACTTGTCAGGCGGGTCATGAATGGCACCCCGACAAAGTCATCACGTGGCGGAATTATGTCCCATAGGTTGCACACCTCCTCCTCGCTCAGCCTCATATTTGAGCTATGATGGCTTCATGAAGTGGGTTCTCATCATCTTCATCGAGTGGGTCCTCATTATTTTCATCATCTTCGTCATCTTCATCATCTTCGTCATCTTCCACCAGGTTGAGATAAATGACAGCCAGCTTGGGTCTTTCTGCTCTGAAGGAGAAGCTGATCAACTCACCACCAGTATGACGCATGTGGGCAAGGAAACGGGCCCACCATCTCCTCCATCTGCGACATATTGCGTCCTTGAGAGACCTCCATAGTGTACGGCCCCCCAGAAGCCTCAAATGTCACAGTGTCTCCTGTCAGCTTGTTGAATTTCAACCTCACATTGCATGGGACGATCTGTGTCAAAAAAGAAAAATGACACAATGCAGTAATGACAACACTAAAAATAAAATAGTTGTTACATTTCATCTAATTTCTTACCGCCGCATGTCGAAAACTCGGCTGGAAGTAGATGCCGAACAGCTTGCCAGTTGCAAGGCTGCTGGTGCACCTTGACTTGCATAGTCGAGATAGTGGTGGTGGTGGTGGCGCCATTTTCCTAAAGCAATATGAGAAAATGTTTAACGATTCACTTCACAGGAAAGAAAAACAGTAGCATGTGATATTTTTGGTTCTTCCGCAAGAAGCAATTTTATGGACAAAACATTTCGGTGGCACCTATTGCCAAAAAAACTTTTCACAAATATGTACCAAATAAGGGTGCCACCTACCAAGACAATTCATCTCATTTGGCCCCTATTGCCTAAGATAATTGATTAAAAAAACAAGTGGCAAACGTAACTAAATTGGCACCTACATTTTGCCAAAAAATATCTTATTACAAAAAAACAAAAGCATCTACCTATCCATGTACAGAAAAAATAACAATAAAATGGTGCATACTAAATCAACTAAATCAACTAGCCTACTAAATCCACTAGCATACTAAATCAAAATGTTCTAAATCAACTAAATCAACTAGCCTACTAAATCAACTAAATCAAGATGTTCTGAATCAAATAAATCAACTACATACTAAATCAACTAAATTAAAATGTTCTAAATCAACTAAATCAACTATAGCCTACTAAATCAAAATGTAGCAGGGAGGAGGGGTTGTGGATGGAGGAGGGAGGAGGGAGAAGGAGGGGCGACTCGAGGAGGGAGAAGAGAGTCGGACAGAGGAGGAAGAGCGAGGAGGGGCCAGCCAGCGGCGAGTGGAGGGAGGAAGGAAGAGGAAGGCGAAGCGAGGAGGGACCGGCCAGTGGCGACTAGAGGGAGGACGGAGGAGGAGGTGGCAGTTGATGCTATAATTTGGCTACTTAGTATGTGATGAGCCAAATTAAATCAATGATTTATCAAGCTGACCGGTTAATGCATTGTTGAAGTATTGCTACAAGAAATTTCATGGAAGGTGAAGATACAAGCCCTAAGAAGAATCATATGTTGTACTGGACCATGGGCGTAATGGATGCAAGTGATATATATCTACGTATATGAAGAATTATGCTTAGTCCTGATGGCTATTATCCAGTTTGATTTGCGATGTTGCCGGAATATTTAATATTTTCTTGGTGGGATCTAGGTTTGCTTAGCCATTATATTTAGTGTGATGGCGACATGGCCGGAATACTTTATTCATATATGCAAGACTGCATGTACGTGGATATGGCAGATTTGTTACGTACTTAGATTGGCAAGTATATTTTTTTTGTAGAAGTATGCTACATGGTAACCGAATCAAGAAAGGCTAGTCCTGATCGGTTTTAGCTTCAGAGTTGTAATCTTATACGCCAAGTCCAGCGTGCCGTATATATGTAAGGCCATGGCCGATTGGAAAAACAGCAATCGATCTATCAATACAAAGTCTATTTTCACGTACGTCTATTTTCATCATTACTTCCTGCCGAGCCCTAGTAGCCCTAGGGTTTGGCGATCTTTGCCGTTTTGCGCTGGAAAGCGGCCGGTTCTCCTCCACGAAAGCGAGAAAATCTTTGTTGCTTTGCTCGTAAAGCAATCGTTCGTCGTCACGAAAGCACGACGTTTATCCTGGTGTTGCGCGGCGATTTCGCGTGCCAACATAATTAGCGACTCCGCTGGGGACAGAGAAGAAGAAGAGCTACACGATGTGTACCGAGTCCAAGAAGGGAGCGACATCGACCCGGAGAACGTCATCTCCGTCACACTCGATGATCTATCGGAAGATGTTCGGCGCGAGCTTGAAGAGGAGCTTGAGAAAGAAAAGGTGGAGAGGTTGAAGCTCAAGTTGGCTGGATACGCGAAGACGAGGAATGGCGTCGTTAAAAAGGTAGTTCCAAGCCCTTCTGATGCTCAGGTAAAAAACTCAACCGAAGAAATTGCTCATCTAATTGATGTGTCCGTAGCTAGTAAATATGGTTCTGATATGGAAAATACGACACGCACAATTACTCAAGCAATAGCTAATAGACTTGAAGACTTTAAGGAAAGTTTAATAAAGATCTTGAAAAATGTCTACCTGGTCATGTACGCTCAGTAGTGCTGCAAGTCAATGATGAGTATCCTGGAAAAAGACCGATGCCACCAGACAGTAGCAGATTTATCAATTTTCCATGTAATATACATACACCTAGTACATCGGCTAATGCTATGCAGCCTCACGTTCCTTTAAACAATAATTTGGATGGCTAGAACTATGTTGGTAGTTCGGCTAATAATTTAGTTCCTAGTACTACTGCTCCTATTGTTTCGACTTTGGTTCCACAAAATCACAATAACAATAACCGAAGTTTTGGTTTTAATTCTAATTTGCAGCAGCCTAGTTATCAGAGAGTAGCATATTGTACGCCACCACTGCCGCCTGTTGGTACCGGAGTTCCGTACGGGCCGGTACCCGATTCATATTTTAGTGGGTCTCCGTTGCAAACTTCACATGCTCCAATTTCTTTGCCGGAATTTCCACCACGTGTTGGTGTCTCATCTGCTCCACAAGCCAGGTCTCTACGGCCCAATAATAATTTTAAGGATCATCTTGCTAATATACTTAGAGAATTTGGTTTAGAACCTAAGGGTAGAGCACGTGCATATCGAAAACCATACCCTGATTATTTTGACTCCACACCATATCCTCATGGTTTTAGAATTCCAAATTTTGTTAAATTTACGGGGGAAGATGGTAGATCTACTTTTGAGCAAGTGGGACAATTTTTAGCACAATGCAGCGAAGTCGGCACATTGGATCTTTTTAGATTAAAATTATTTCCTTTATCTCTATCCGGTACTGCATTTACTTGGTTTACATCGCTTGCTCCTAATTCTATTTCAACATCGGCACAATTGGAGCAAAAATTTCATGAGTATTTTTATAGCGGTGAAACAGAACTTCGGCTTTCAGACTTAACTCTGGTAAGGCAGAAATATAGTGAGCATGTTCATGATTATATTAGGAGGTTTAGGGATGTCAAAAACCGACGTTTCAGCTTGACCATAGCCGCAAAGGACTTAGCCGATCTTGCCTTTTCAGGTTTACTCGCTCATATTAAGGATAAACTAGAAGGGCAAGAATTTTTAGATGTTACCCAAGTTTTGCAGAAGGCTTTGGCGCAAGAAAACCGGGCTAAGGAAATTAAACAATATAGTCGGTTTAAAGATAACAGAAATAAAGAGAAAGATAATCATGTGGTTAATGCCTTAGATTATGATAGTGATTCAGCTAGTGAGGATGATGTTAATATATGTTTAGCCGAATGGGATCAAGCGCCAAAGTCAAAACCTTTTGCATGTTCTGCTTTGAAACCTACACCTGCTAGAAGAGATGAAATTAAATACACTTTTGATGTTAGCAAGCGTGATAGAATTTTTGATATGTTATTGCAGAATAAATTAATTAGAGTAAGAGAGGGTCACGCAATTCCACCTCCAGAAGAATTGGGTAGAAGAGCTTATTGTAAGTGGCACAATTCTTTTTCTCATGCTACTAATGATTGTAACGTGTTTCGTCGACTGGTGCAATCGGCCATCAATGAAGGACGATTGACGTTTACAGAAGGTCCTAAAATGAAGCTCGACAACGACCCTTTTCCTATCAATATGGTCGAGCTTGAGAGTAAAAAAATGCTTATTCGGTCGGATCAGACCAAAACCGCAAGAGAGAAAAATGTTGTTGATAGCAGTGCTCCTCCAAGGATGATCAAACCAAAAAATCCAGAAATAGGAGAGTGGAATGTCAACGGAGGAAGGAGACGAGCTCCAAGGCCAAAGCCGACAGTTAGCATGTTGTTGGAAAAATATACCTCACGCAAGACCAACAATGTGTTTAATCGGCTCGGAGGTAATAAGCGTCCTAGATCTCCTTCTGGACCTCACAGTCATAAGCAATGGGAAGGAAGTGCATATGACCAACATCCGTATTTTGCAATGGAGCCAACATATTGGGGTTATGCACCTCCTATGTATCCGCAGTTTCCTCCATGGGGGTTTAATCCTTGGGCGCCATATCCTACAGGGCCAGCAGGTTATTTTCAGCCGGGATGGATCCCGCCGAGGCCTATGTTCATACCAAACGTACATGAGAAAAGGGCTCGTTTCGATGAGGAGGCTAGATCACATAACGCCATCGAGATTCGAGGAGGTCGATCACCCGATGCGATGCAGAGCGCAACAACTATAAGGGCAACTACAAGCGCGTATGGATGCCGGTGAAGCGTGCTGAAACTAAAGCAGCAAAAAATTCAGATGATTTGGATGCTGATCATGGTATGAAAATAGCGGAACACCAATCAGATGAAGTTTTTGTCAATTATACAGAAACAAGCAATGTCTCAAAAGAAGCTCTCGGTACAGAGGAGAAAAGTAATGGCGTAAAGTTGCGGCAAGCTGGCCAGTCTAATCAATTTGGAAAGCAAACTAATTATGGGCATAACCCGCATGCACGGCCGGATGCTATATCCTCACGTACTATTCAGAAGCCTAAATCGGCTAGCACACAAGCTGATTTGATCATAAAGAATTGTTACACAGGAACGTCCAAGAGTTTGCCTCCGAGGAGTTTCAAGTCTAATACTAGTACATCTACACGTTGGGGCTCAGGCAATGTACGCGGCCAGTGATTTAATTCCAGTACCGTATATGATCAGCAGAGAAGTTTTTTGGCCAGAGATGAAATGTTTGCCAGAAAAACATAAGTACGTTAGTATAGGCCAAAGGACCCGGGGGGCAGCCAAATTAAGTCTGTCGCGCCAGGGACTAAACCAGCACCGCAGTGGTGCCCGAATGGACTTACCCACACTCAGAAACGATGTGTACAACGACTGCGGACATTGGAAATAAAGGAAGAGATAGCTGAGAAGAAGCGCGATAGATGGTTCAATCAGGATAAAAGCAATGATGCCTACAAAAACTTGGAAGGAGAAGCGCATCGCAGCAGAGGAAAATAAAAATGCAGATGACATTATTATTGCAGAAAATTCAGAGAATAATAAAGATGCACCAACTGATATGGATGTTAATATGGTGTTCGCATTGCCTGCTGAATTTCGCGCGCCCGAGGCAGAAATTGCTGAACTTGTTCTTGGTCCAAAGAATGCTACATTTGAGAAACCGGAGAAGCATGGGCAGCACCTAAAGCCATTATTTATCAGAGGACACATTTATGGTAAGCCTATTGGTCGCATGCTCGTTGATGGCGGTACAGGTGTTAATACTATGCCCTTTTCAGTATCTTCTAAACTGAACCGAAAAGAGAGCGAGTTAATGAAGACCAACATGGGACTTAGTGGGTTCTCAGGAGAATTGTCCGAGGCTAAGGGTGTTATTTCTATAGAGCTCACAGTGGGAAGCAAAACATTGCCGACTACATTTTTTGTTGTCGATGTCAAAGGCCGGTATAATATTTTTTTGGCACACGACCGGATTCATGCAAATTGTTGCATCCCTTCTACTCTTCATCAATGCTTAATTCAGTGGGTTAATGATGATGTCGAGGTGATTGAGGCGGACAATTCTTCTTGCATTGCTTTGACGGAGGCGCCGGTTGATTGGCAACACGGTGACATGCGATGTTTGACCGGTAGGGATTTATCGGATTATGCTTATATCAGTATCGGTAGAGATGGTTTTGTACCTATAAATGCACAGCCGGCTGACATAGCTCGGCTTAATGATTTATCTAGATAAATGATGAATAAAGACGACGGTATTAAGTGGCTGCAGAGACGCCCGGAGGAGTATCATTCCGGAAAGAATGATATGCATGAAACTATTGAAGATTTTGATAACATGGAAAAGCTTGGATAGGGATTCTCATCGGCTGATCCACTTGAAGAAATTGATATTGGTGATGGAAGTATTACGAGGCCTACATTTATCAAAGCTAGCTTGAAAGCCGATCAGAAAAGTAAGGTATGTTTATTACTTAAAGAATTTGTTGATTACTTTGCTTGGAATTATACTGAGATGCCCGGTTTGAGTAGAGATTTGGTAGAACATAGATTACTTATTAAATCTGGTTATAGGCCATATAAACAACCTCGTATAAGTTTCAATCCTAATTTGTATGACTGCATCAAAGAAGAAGTTGATCGGTTGTTAAAAACTAAGTTTATTCAGCCGTGTAGATATGCAGATTGGGTTTCTAATATTGTGCCCGTGGAAAAGAAAAATACTGGTAATATTAGAATCTGTGTTGATTTTAGAGATTTGATTAAGGCTACTACGAAAGATGAATATCCTATGCCTATAGCCGACATGCTTATTAATGATGCATCGGGACATAAAGTAATTAGCTTTTTAGATGGTAATGTAGGTTATAATCAAATATTTATGGCCGAACAAGATATGTCTAAGACTGCTTTTCGTTGCCCAGTTTTTGTTGGTTTATTTGAGTGGGTCGTTATGACGTTTGGGTTGAAAAATGCCGGCGCTACATACCAACGAGCTATGAACTTAATTTTTCATGATCTTCTAAGCATTGTACTATAAATATATATTGATGACATAGTTGCTAAATCGGATGGGTTTGATCATCATTTAGCCGATTTAAGATTAACTTTTGAAAGGATGCGCCAGTATGTATTAAAAATGAACCCACTCAAATGTGCTTTTGGCGTGTCGGCTAGTAAGTTTTTAGGATTCATAATTCATGAAAATGGCATAGAGATTGACCTTAAGAAAGTGGAGGCAATTAGAAATTTGGAGGAACCCACATGTAAAAGGGATGTGCAAAAGTTGTTAGGAAAAATTAATTACTTGAGACGATTCATATCTAACCTTGCAGGGAAAATTGAAAAAGAATGAAGCCGAATTTACTTGGGAGGCAGAGCAACGATATGCTTTCAATAATATAAAGCAATGCTTGTCAAATCCTCCAATATTGCGGGCGCCCATGTCCGGTGCGCCGTTCAGGCTGTACATTGCTGCAGAAGATAGGGTGATCGGTGCGGTGTTGGCGCAAGAGGTCAGCGGCAAAGAATACATCATTGCATACTTAAGCCGTCGTTTGCTCGACGCCGAAAGTCGGTACGTGTTTATTGAAAAGTTATGCTTATCTGTATACTATGCATGTACCAAGTTTCGGCCTTATCTTCTTTCTAGTACGTGTGTGGTAGCTTGCCAGGCTGACGTCATTCAGTATATGTTGCAACAATCGATTCTTAGTGGTAGGATTGGAAAGTGGGCTTACGCACTAATAATAGAATATGATTTAACATATGAATCGTTGCGTTCTATGAAGGGTCTAGTTATAGCTGATTTCATTGTTGATCGTAGGATTAAAGGTGATGAAAATATCAATTATGTTAGTGTGTGTCCATGGAAACTTTATTTTGATGGATCGGTTTGTAGGGACGGGCAAGGCGTCGGTAATGTTTTAATTTCACCTAATAATGTTGTTTATGATACATCGGTCCGTTTGGAATATCCTTGCACTAATAACCAAGCTGAGTATGAAGCTTTACTGTTTTGTTTACAAACTTTAGTTGATATGGGTGTAAAGGATGTAGATTCTTTTGGGGATCCTCTCCTGGTAGTACAACAAATTAAGGGCGAATTTCAATATTTTGATGGATTATTAAATAGTTATTTGGACCGATGTTTAGACATAATTAAGTCTCTAGATACGTTCACCATCCATCATATACCTAGGGAAGAGAATTCTAGAGCTAATTTTTTAGCACAACAAGCATCCGGTTATCACATTAGTAAAGGAATATTTTTTATAATAGACAAGCCGATGCATGTTGAGTCTATAATGATGGATACTTTGCCACGGGGTGCACTTGGGCCTAGTACAGTTGAACAACTAGCTGTACAATGTACTGCAGATTCGGTGCATAGGTCACAAACGATCAAATTAGTAAATAAATTAGAATTAAGTGATTGGAGAGTTCCCCTAGTTAATCATTTAAAGGATCCAAGTCAAACAAGAGATAGGAAAATTCGGCGACAAGCTTTAAAATATACTTTGTTTAATGACGAATTGTGTCGCCGAACAATAGATGGGTTATTTTCAAAATGCTTAGATTCTGATCAGTCTAGAATAGCTATGGGTGAAGCACATGAAGGAATATGTGGAACACATCAGTCGGCTCACAAAATGCGATGGTTATTAAAAAGAGCAGGTTTTTATTGGCCGAATTTATTAGAGGATTGTTTTCGGTACTATAAAGGTTGTGAGGCATGTCAAAAATTTGGTAATGTATAGTTAGCGCCCGCGTCTATGTTAAATCCCATAATTAGGCCATGGCCATTTAGAGGATGGGGCTTAGATTTTTTTGGTGAAATACATCCTTCGTCTTCTAAAAGACAGCGCTTCGTCCTAGTAGCCACAAATTATTTTACTAAATGGACAGAACCAGTTCCTTTGAAAAACATGACCCATAAAGAGGTTATCAGTTTTGTTTTAGAGCATATTGTTCATAGATTCGGTATTCCTAAAACTTTAACTACCGATCAAGGTGCTTCTTTTATGTCTCATCAATTTCATGAATTTGCCGAATCTTTAGGAATTAAATTGTTAAATTAAATGCCTTATTGTGCTCAAGCTAATGGACAGGCGAATCTAGCAATAAAACTTTAATTAAGCTTATAAAGAAGAAAATTGAGGAACATCCGAAAAGATGGCATGAGGTACTTTCCGAAGCTTTGTGGGCTCATCGGATATCTAAACATGGAGCAACTCAAGTGGCACCGTAGGACTTGGTATATGGTCAAGAGGCGGTGTTACCTGTAGGGATTAATTTACAAGCTCTTAGAGTGGCCAGACAAAATGATTTGTCGGCTGTAGATTATAATGATTTAATGATGGATAAGATAGATGACATTTCAGAAGAGAGATTAAGAGCTTTGCGAGAGATTGAGAAGGAAAAACTAAGAGTAGCCAAAGCTTATAATAAAAGGGTGAGGGAGAAATCGTTTCAAATAGGAGATTTAGTGTGGAAAACGATTTTACCTATTGGAACTAAAGATAGGAAATTGACAAGTGGTCGCCGAGTTGGGAAGGCCCGTATAAAGTTCTGGAGATTGTTCCTGGAAAGTCATATTTTGTACAATCTTTGCAGGGAGAGAAGTTGTCCAAAGCTCTTAATGGAAAATATTTGAAGAAGTATTATCCTAGCATGTGGCAGGAGGCCTGAACATGTTGTGGCCGATATGTTATTTCAAGTATCGCCCTGAGAAAATTTGGCAGATATATTATCTGAAATATCGCCCTAAGAAAATTTGGCCGATGTATCGTTGGACATCTCCCTAAGTAATGTTATGATCAATGATCGACTTTACCCTACGGCAATTCCTATATATTTTTGGTCAATGCAATTGTACCAAAAACAAGGGGCATGTGTTGATGCTATAATTTGGCTACTTAGTATGTGATGACCAAATTAAATCAATGATTTATCAAGCTGATCGGTTAATGCATTGTTGAAGTATTGCTACAAGAAATTTCATGGAAGGTGAAGATACAAGCCCTAAGAAGAATCATATGTTATACTGGACCATGGGCGTAATGCATGCAAGTGATATATATCTACGTATATGAAGAATTATGCTTAGTCCTGATGGCCATTATCCAGTTTGATTTGCGATGTTGCCGGAATATTTAATATTTTCTTGGTGGGATCCAGGTATGCTTAGCCATTACTCCCTCCTTTCTGGTTTATAAGGCTCAATTCAAAAATCTCACCAATCAAGGTAGATGGTCAGTGTTGGAATACTTTTTGTAGTTTGCAAAAGCACCCAATTGATGCTCTTGTTTTCCTCAAAAAAGTATGTTTACCAATGCATTAATTGCAATGCATGCATGCATAAATTACATGCATTGATCAATTTTCTCTTAATACTTGCATGCGATGATTTAATGCACCTTGGAATCTGAACGTGTGATGGGAAACAACCAAATTGAGTCTTATAAACCGGAAAGGAGGGAGTATATTTAGTGTGATGACGACGTGGCTGGAATACTTTATTCATATATGCAAGACTGCATGTACGTGGATATGGCAGATTTGTTACGTACTTAGATTGGCAAGTATATTTTTTTGTAGAAGTATGATACATGGTAATCGAATCAAGAAAGGCTAGTCCTGATCGGTTTTAGCTTAAGAGTTGTAATCTTATACGCCAAGTCAAGCGAGCCGTATATATGTAAGGCCATGGCCGATTGGAAAACAGCAATCGATCTATCAATACAAAGTCTATTTTCACGTACGTCTATTTTCATCGTTACTTCCTGCCGAGCCCTAGCAGCCCTAGGGTTTGGCGATCTTTGCCGTTTTGCACTGGAAAGCGGCCGGTTCTCCTCCACGAAAGCGAGGAAATCTTTGTTGCTTTGCTCGTAAAGCAATCGTTCATCGTCACGAAAAGCACGACGGTTATCCTGGTGTTGCGCGGCGATTTCGCGTGCCAACATTGGCGGCGGCGCAGATCGGAGGATGGGCGACGGGGGAGGACCGGCGTGTGGGGTTGAGGGCACTAGTAGAAAAGGGGGCAATGGTCCAGGCCCGGCCAGCCCATTAGTCCCGGTTCAATCCAGAACCGGGACCAATGGGTGCATTGGACCGGTTAAATGAGCCCGAGGGCGGCCGGGCCACGTGGGCCATTGGTCCCGATTCGTCTGGACCTTTTGGTCCCGGTTTGTCTGGACCTTTTGGTCCCGGTTGGTGGGACGAACCGGGACCAATGGGCCTCGCTCCTAGCCCACCACCATTGGTCCCGGTTGGTGGGACGAACCGGGACCAAAGGCTGCCCTTTAGTCCCGGTTCAAGTCACCAACCGGGACCAATTAGTTGCCTATATAGACCCCTCGCCCCACGGCAGAGCACTCCCGATGCTCTGTTTTTTTAAATGGCTTGGCGAGGGAGAGCGTTTGGTGCTCTAGCTCACCTCCTATGCACACGAGGTGTTCGATGGAATGCCCGAGCCACACTACTTAAGCTTTCTCCTCTCCAAGCTCGACCTCCAAGCTCCATTTTCCTTAATATTTGTCTAGGTTTAGCGGTCCGTCACGTCCCTCTCCAAGCTCGACCGCCGTCGATCGCCCGTGCCGATCTCGTCACCGGCACCACCGTGGTGAGCCTCTTGTTCTTATCTTCTTTCTGAAAGGAAAAAAAATTCTTACTTGTATGTTTATATAGATACTTGTATAATTTTCTTACTTTTATTATTGCATCTTATATAGTGCGATGGTTTTGGTATCCGCCCGCGTCGGCCCTCGTCCTGTCTATGATTCGGATGTGGTATATATTATCTTTTCATAACTATTGGTTCATTTATTGTTTATGACAATTATGCCGACCAACGTGACATAGATTTTATTTATCTATAAGGTTGTTGAACCGGAAATTCCAACCGACCCTATTGTCAAGAGGTTAAATTTAGTTGAAGAAGAAAACAATTTGTTGAAGGAAAAAATTAGAAAAATTGAGGAGGAGAAGATGATATTGGAGTTGCATGTTGCGGATGTCTTTGATGATCACAAGATCAAGATGGATGCAATGCGCTTGAAGATTAGAAAGATTAGAAAATATGCCATTCATACCGAGGCCTGGTATCATTATGCCGTTGGATCAGTTGTTACATTGGTCGCGATTATGATCGCATTTGTTTTCGCATTGAAATGTTTTACATAGTTTCAGTGTATGGTTTAATTAATTTAGATGCTCTGCACAGCTTTATGTTGTTAGATGAGAACTATGTATGTATTTTGGTTTTAATGTGATGATGAACTTTTATTAATTTGGTCACTTAATTATCTATTCATGATGTTCTGTAATGATTTTTGACACACTTGATTATATATAATGCACGCAGATGACCGGCAATGGATGTACGGTTCAAGACACACCTCCGAGTACATTAAGGGCGTGCATGATTTTCTCGAAGTGGCTGAGGCAAACAAGCAGAATGGTTTTATGTGTTGTCCATCACTACTAGAAAAAGGGCCTATAGTCCCGGTTGGTGAGGGCCTTCAGTCCCGGTTCATGAACCGGGACTAAAGGGTCGGTACTAATGCCCTGACCCTTTAGTCCCGGTTCAATCCAGAACCGGGACAGATGGGCCTCCACGTCGCCTGTCCTTTGAGCCCAGGTAGGAGGGCCTTTGGTCCCGGTTGGTGGCACCAACCGGGACCAATAGGCATCCACGCGTCAGCATTTCTATGGCTGTGGTTTTTTTTTTTTTTTGTAATGGGGGGGGGGGGGGTTGGGGGGTTTTTTGGGGGTAATTTAGGTGTTTCATATATTGTGCTATAGCTAGCTAATTAAGAGAGAAAAGTGTCCTCTCTTTTGTTCGTGCTTGGTCGACGCTACGTACTATACATACGTATAGAGAGGACTAGCTAGACACGCTAGCTAGCTAGTAATTAAGCAAACATAAGATCGTCATGAACATATATGCATACAGAGAGAAGTGATATCGACCACCTCTCCTTCTCCGAGAGATTGGTCGAACAACAAGTTCTCGTATATCTATCCGACACTACAGGCTACATATATACAATAATTATCTTTTACAAATATATAATCTCCTAACATACGGACGCGTGGTCCACATAGTATTCTCCGTCTTCAGCGATCACGTGGTCAAGAAAGAATGCCGCCAATTCCTCTTGAATTGCTCGCATGCGATCTGGTGCTAGGAGTTCATCCCGCTGCCGAAACATATATTTTTAAGATAGGGGTAAAAACATATATATATATATATATATATATATATATATATATATGAATGAATGAAACTCAACACAAATGATGGTAATAAAATAAAATTGTGAATATTTTTATTTACGCACTTCATATTGTTTGTCGGAGTAGCCCCTCTCACAGGTCGTGTGGCGGATGGACTGCATAAGCGTAGTATCCACAGAAATCATTCCCTTGTTCCTGCCACAACCACTTTACAAGAAATAGAGGTCAATCAAACTGATAATTAGCAAGCATGCTAAATGGTATTGATGAAACTAGCGCTTGAATCACTAGGAGATGCGTGGAATATGCTACTATATAGTACTTACTTTTGGTGTCTAAATTGCAGCTTCTTCGGTAGTCCGGAGCTTTTTCGGTGAATTTTCTCCAAGCCCTGTCATACAAAGAAAACAATTACTTTATATCAGAAATGAACAAAGTTGCTGATATGGTGGATAATGATCGATTTAACTTACTTCTCGAGCATTTCAGTCATGTCCGCATACTCCTTGGGATCTTTTAAGCTTGGAGTCTAAGACAGTCACTACTCCCTTCTCAAGCTTAATCTCTAGGAGAATATAGTGGTAGCTGCGCACACATGCATAACTCATCAATATTACATTACTATAACCTGGACTAATAAGGAAACCGAATATGCCACAAGACAGTAACACTCACTTGAAGTTGTAAGGAAAGAGTATTATATCTTTGTGTTCATTTATTACCAACGATTGTAGCAAGTTGGCCTCGGTATCTTCGGCACGAAATTTAAACTCAGTTGCATCTATGAGATATGTGTTAATGAACCCAATATCACCCACTTGTCTTTTCTTCAATTCGGCGATCTTCAATCTGCATAATATAGTGAGGATAATTATAAATACATGCAATGAAAGGGCTGAGTTATATAGAGACTTAATGATGTAGTAGTACTACTTATAGACGATGGCAGGTGACCGTTGCTTTATCGAGGGCCAATT
Source organism: Aegilops bicornis (assembly GCA_021605145.1). Classification (NCBI taxonomy): domain Eukaryota; kingdom Viridiplantae; phylum Streptophyta; class Magnoliopsida; order Poales; family Poaceae; genus Aegilops; species Aegilops bicornis. The sequence continues at coordinate 732,210,394 of CM038673.1, forward strand.
GATTGAAAAACTGATAGAACTCCTCAAATGGAATAGGCAATAGTTCAATTCCACGGAGGTCATGCTCCTTTTAACTCTCACATACAAAGTACTCCTCCCCTCAAACACTTTGCAGGTTTTCATGTACCAATCATGCAATCTTCGCATCATCGTTGATAGAGAACTTTCATCTTTGACGTGAGGCTTCCCGTACTCGTATCTTTGTATCTGCACCTCCAAGAAATCATAATGTACATCGTCGGGCAGGTAATCTGCAGGATTGCCATAACCGGGCACCATCCTCGGATCGACGATGTCGCTAGCAGGCACCTTCAGCGGGGGGCACGATTGCTTCGCTTGTTCACCGAGCTGGGCAATTTGTTTCCCAGCTCGTCGTTCTTTCATCCTTTGATCACTGCCAGTACTACCCGACCTCTCCGCTTCGGCAAATGCCTTTCCAATAATGCGCTCATAGTTGCCTTTCGGCAGAGACTTGGGTGGTTTTGTCAGGGCAGCCAGAGTGCGCTTCGCTTTGACCGGATCTACCTTCTCCTCCGGAGGTGGATGTCTCTTTGCTTTCAACCCTTGAAACCAGTCATCCACTTGATGCCAGCGATCTTCGCGTTTTCCTCCTCGCTCCTCTCGTGCGGTAACATCTCTGGAGACTTGAGAGAAGGACGAATCTGTATCTCCTCCCGCCTTTGGCTGTCTTGCTAGACGCCGCAGAAGCGAGCAGGCGGATGTCTTCTTTCCTTGCTTACGAGGCGGAGGAGAAGGACTACGACGCCACGGAGCAGCCTGGAGCGGCGGGGTCTCTTCCGCCCTTGCCGACGAGGCGGAGAAGGAGGAGGCTGGCTGCTCGGGCGTGCAAGGCAGGCGGAGAAGGAGGCGGAGTGCCGCCACGTGCGGAGAAGGAGCCGCCGAGTGCCCTGATCGTCACTCGGAGGAGGAGGCGGTGGAGGAGGCGGAGTGCCTGACTCGCCGAGGAGGAGGAGGAGGCGGAGGCGTCGATTCGGAAGGTTGATGAGATCCTTCCGCCATAGGCATGGAGTCTTGAGCGAGAACCCAGCCGATACTCCCCTTCACCGGTAGGGTGGTCAAGCCGGAGGTCCTCAAATCCTCCGTTATTTCATCGACCATCACCTTAGCATATCCTTCTCGGAATCGGCCGACGGTGAAAAGTTGAGTCGGGTTTAGTAGGATAAACAGAGCCAACAGCCGCCTTGACCTTCAAATTGCTCCATTGCGCCATAAGGTGACAATTTTCAGCATCCGTGATAGCATCCACGGGATAGCTGGCGAGAGCCGTCAAGGCATGCTGCTCTGGCTGAAGCAGCTCGGTGGAAGCCACGCTGCTTCTCCGCCGAGATGGCGGGGTAACCGGGGAAGCTTCGCAGGTCGTTTGCTGTGATCTGCCGCTTCTCGTTCCTCTTCTCGTTCCTCTAGCCCCATTACCCTTTCGTGCAGCGCTTGCATTAGGCTCTGCTCCGATTTCTTACTCCTCTCATGGGTTTTGTAACCCCTGCGTCCGAAATCCAGCCTTCCACGAAGCGGAGCTGGCGTGCCTCGTGTCCGTCCCAGGGTGCTCGAGATTCCCGAGGGCCATTGTGAGCTCGTCCTTCTCCTGTCTCGAACGAACTTCCCTTGCTTGCTGCTTCGATATATTGTGAAGCCTCTTAACTGGTATGTCCAATTGTTCGTCCGTCCAAATGCACTTCCCTGTTATAGGGTCCAAGGATCTGCTGCCCCGAAGAACCAAGTCCGACAGCAGTGCAGCGATTCATTGTCTCTGGTTCGATCCCTTTATCAAGCGGATCATTCTCAGCCTTGGCCCACTTAGGCAGACTCTGAGGTAGCCACGACCCGTCGTGCGATGGTGAAGCTTCTTCTTCGCAGCATTTCTCTTGTTTGTCGCCGACATCTTTTTACTCTTTCCGATGTCTTGTAGGCCACAAATGCGGGCCATCATCTCTGATCTTCTCATATTTGCCCTTGAATTCTGGTGTCTCATTTTTTTTTCGACATACGTATTGAGTTCTTTCTTCCAATTCCTGAATAGTTCTGCCATCTTCTTAAGAGCAAAAGACTTGATTAATGGCTCTATTCTTGGCTTCTCCGGATCATCCTCTAGCGGTAGGGTAAAATTTGACTTTAGCTCAGTCCAAAGATCATTTTTCTGCATATCATTGACACAAGACACCTCAGGGTCTTCGTTCTTCGGCTTATACCATTGGTGGATGCTGATCGGGATCTTGTCCCTAACCAGAACCCCGCACCGAGCAACAAATACCTTCTTTGTCCGGTAGGGTTCAATCGGTTGGCCGTCGCGCGCTATTTGTATGATCTCAAACTTTTCATCTGAGCTCAACTTTTTCTTCGGGCCTCATCTCTTTACCGAAGTTGTGCTCGATCCGGAGGGCTAGAAAAAAGAACAAAGACGAGAGTGAATTAATATGTGTACATACCAAAACAAAGACGAGAGCTAGTCAGCACAGGCTTAACTAATATATATACCTGGCGGACTCGGTTTGGTGATCACCGAACCCGTCCTCACGGTCTACTTCTTCACCCTCTCCTTCTTGCACCAGCATTGGGTCATCGGAACCATGTAAATCATAGCCAGCTGCTTCTTCACCCTCTCCTTCCAGACCATCGTTGTCGTTGAGAAACATCAACGGGCGACATCACTTCCTTGTGCGATTATGTCCCTCAACAACGCTTCTTGTGCTTCGTCTCGGGGGGTGTCCATAGTTTCTAAAAATATTTACAACATGGCAATTATTATTCAAACATGACAGATCTGGATATATTAGTGGCAAACGTAGAACTAGCTAGCTAATTACAATAAGGAATCATATTAGTGGCCTCGATGCTACTTCTCTAGGGTTTGGGGTGGCCTCGACAACGCTCCAAGGGTTAGGGGGTGGCCTCGAGAACGCTTCAAGCTAGGAGGGTAATGTCTCGACCCCCACGTGTTGAAGCTATCGGAGGAGGGTCGGCGTTGAACACTACATCTATGTCCCACAAGTGACGTGGGCATCGACGCCATGATGGGGTAGAGGGTCGTGGATCGCCCGGCGGTCGAGGGTCAAGGGTCGAGGATCGCCGAGGTCGGGAGGTTGCCTAGTGTCAAAGGATTCAACAAAACCATGTCTTCATCATTAGGCTAGTAACAGTGCATGATGGTGCGAAGCTCTCCAAAGTTATTTTGGAGCGGAGTCGAGATATGATAATTCGCTTTTTGGTACAAAGTTCAGCAAGAACTTTCCAAATATCGTTATTTGAAAGGCCTTTCTTGAGATTCGTACAAAAGGCAAATTATCCTATCCGGGACTCCATTCCGAAATAACTTTGGAGGACTTCGTACCATCATGCCATGGTTACTTCCGCTAATGACGAAACCATGGATTTCTTCAATACTTTGACACTATAGGAACCCTCGACCACTGAAACCTTCGACCCTTGACCCCTTAACGACCCTCGACCCTCTACCCTAGTTCCCGACCCTCGACCCCTCGGCGATCCTCGACACCCTCGTTATATCGACAACGACGCAACATACATATACATGGGAAAATAATGTTATCGGGGAGGGGTAGCAGTACCCCCCCCTCGTGTCAAAGTTTCTTCTTTCTCCTCTATCCCCTTCTTTCTTCTTCTCCTCTTCTTTTACTTCTTATCCCTCGAGAAAGGAAAATAAGGAAAAGGAAGAAAAGAGGAAGAAGGAAGAAGGAAGAAGAAGAAGAAAAGAAGAAAAAAGAGGAGAAGAAGAAAGAATAGAGGAGAAGAAGAAAAAAATATTTTTTTCTATTTTTCTTCTTCTCCTCTATTCCTTTCTTCTTCTCCTCTTCTTTTCTTCTTTTTCTTCTCCTTATTTATTTCTCCTCTTCTTCCTCTCCTCTTCTTCTCCTTTCTTCCTCTTCTTATTTCCTTCTTCCTCTCATTCTTTTCTTCTTCTTCCTTCTTAAAAATACGTGAAGTAGTATTGCCTAATTAATTGTTGATATGAATATACAAACATTTGCATATTTACAATAATTAATATCACCAAAAATCTATGAACAGAAAAAAATCCTAATTTTTCTAAAAAACTATCCTTTGCATTGTTCACATACACATATACATTATAGCCACATACACATATACATCACATATGAACAAAAAAATTAAAACATAAAAAATAGAGCATAAAAATAAAAAAAGAGCTTAAACATTATATATATATATGAAAAAAATTAAAGAAATAAAAAAAAAGAGCCGGCGGCTCTTGTGTGGGCAGGCGAGGCGCCCGGCCTTGAGGCGGACGGGTAGGGGGCAGGCGGCAATGACGAGGAGCGAGGCGGACCACTACAAGAAATATGTCAACTTATGATTTACCACTATTGGTCACTGAAAAGTCACAAATTTCCATTTATGACCTTTTGTGACCAAAAACAGAAAGGTCAAAAGCTGGTGCGTCGTAAAACTGTCTATAGCGACCTTTCTTCCGAATGGTCAAAGACGCGTTCTGACCAAAATATTCCTACTATGGCGTTTTGGTCACTAGCAACCTCCCCAGGCCACGTAGGCATCCATCGTTGCAAGCTGATGTGGCACAAGATTCAGCCCGGTCCGATTTGGTGTTCTACATGGGCCGAGCCCATTAATTCGGCCTTTTTACCATATATTTTCTCTATTAATTTTCTCTAGCTACATGGGCCTAGCCCAACAATTTGGCCTTTTTATTTTATGGGTCATGGCCTTTTTGTACAACAGTTTTAGTTTTTTTTATAAAATGGGTCCACTAGTCAAACAGATCCCACTTGTCAGGTTCTGATAAGTGGGTCCTAGCTATTAGGCCCAGATTCTTCATATTTCAATTTGACAATAAGAAAATAACTAGTAGTTAAATTGGCAAGGAAAAACACACAAGATACTTCAAATAACAATAGCCAGATTCAATACAAGCTCTACAAATGACACGTCCTACAAGCTGTAGCATATACAAGCTTATTTACAAGCTCTACAAATGACAAGTCCTACAAGCTGTAGCATTTACAAGTTCTACAAGTTACACGTAATACAAGCTTAGCTGATACAAGCTCTACAACTATGGGAATCAGTTACAAGCTCTACAAGTATTTTCTTCTTCTACATGTAGCTCCTTCCACGGACGCCCTGTTACATGAATCAGCTGATAAAAATTAGAAAAACTGGAGACAATATATTATGAACATTCCATTCAAAAAAGGAGTAACTCAGTTGAAGTGAACACAGCAGCAGTTTTTCTCATTGAAGTGAACACAGCAGCAGTTTTTCTCATTGAAGTGAACACAGCAGCAGTTTTTCTCATTGAAGTGAACACAATAGCAGCAGTTTTTCTCATACAATATGTGTCTTAATATAACTCCTAATAAATGTTCACAACCTGAATTAACTACACTTTTTCTCATTGAAATGAACACAGCAGCAGTTTAATCAACAACCCCATACTTTACTATAGAATGTTTCTTCTGAATGCATAGCTTAAAGGCGGGGCTGAGAATCATCATAACAGGATATGTATATATATATGTAGAGAGAGAGATCACCTTAACAATAGATGGTGGGCATCCTCGCGGATCGGAGCAGCTTGTCCCCTGGCCCTCCCCACGGGATGGTACCAAACTGCACACACACCAAGCAAGAGAGCACGCATCGGATCATATGAGAAAATGAACAAAAAATAGAGGAGGAGGAGAGGTGTCACCTTGGCAACAGATGAACAAACTTTGGTCATTTGGCTCATCCTCGCCGGATTGAAGCATCTTGTCCTTTGGCCCTGTCCACACACCAAGCAAACTACGTAAAAACACGCAATGAAAAAGCGAAGATCACGGTGTATGGAAAACTGAAGATCATAGTGATGATAACATACAAACAAAGGATCTTTGGCCCATCAAGTTTTAAGACAAAAAAAGAGCAAAACCAACAATGCTACAAATCAGAGATTACAGGAACAACAACAGAAGGTTGTTTAACAAGTTTGAACGGCCACTATATATATCACAATGTATGTAATGTAAAATTCCTGGATGAACAAGCTTTAATGGCTACAGTATTGTGATATTGTGATAATGGGAGGAGGCTTCCCATAAAACAGCAGGAAAATGCACTACTATTGTGATATTCCTCCCATAAAAACACTAATATTCCAGTAGAGATCAAATGCTTGTGAGAAGGAAAATAATGGTACATTCACAACTTCAGTTCGGGTAAATATCACCACATGTATCAGTATACAGGCAGCAATAGTATCATCGAGCACAGAAAAACAGCAGCTTGACCCATGTAAGTCATAGCTCTTTAGAGAGAAAGAAAGAACAGGTTCAGCTAGCTATGTATTCATAGTTGAGAGCTAAGCAATTTGTTTGTTTATGCTGTAATTGACAGACCTAGTACAAGAAACAAGCCAAGTGAAACAATATTGACTAATTCGATGGCAATACAAGCTAATCTACTTAGCTAGTAGGTGACCATCCAATCTATGATGCAGCAGAAGGTGCAAATATGATATGATGTGAAGAAGAAGCTAGCTGGAGAGGTTGGGGATGAAACCAAAATTACAAACCATTGGCGGACCTCACATCACCACAGTTTTATCATTTTATAAGCAACTGGAAACTATGCAGAGCAGAGCAGACCGGACAGTAAAAGAATTATCAAGTAGGGCAAAACAGCAGCGTGGCCATCAACTCATAGCCCTGAAGAAAGAAAGAACCAATAGGGTCAGCTACTTATTTATTCAGAATTGAGAGTTGAGCAATCATTAGAAAACTAAAGATACTGCTCAGCTAACTAAATAACACATGATTCAGTACACACTTGAGCTTTTATGTTTGGAGGATCAGGTTGGTTAAACAGATACAGTGGATGGAACATAGCGTAGATAGGCCAAGATAGCTCCGGTTTTAGTCATCCCAAAGGAATATTCATAGCAAAGCAAGATAGGTTGAAGCTAGACAAGCGGATTTCGAGTGTTGATAAGCACCAGAATGCTAGCAAATTGGCCTATATTTATATGTTCACTTCTCTTTATAATTCACTAATGCAAAGGTGCAAATCTTCATCCTTCTTTAATGACGACACAGATAAACAAGTTTTATCCAAAAAAGGTGTCTAAACAATTCAATCACTGATCCCTGACCTGCATGGATCAGGCGCATGTAGAAAACTGAGTGAACAAGGCCACGCGAGGTCACCTAATCGAGCTAGTGTTGCACACGAGGATGCCTTGGACGAGGGCGGCAGGGTCGGTTGAGGACCGCAGCGGCAGAGGCGATCAGGCTCGCAGCGGCGGAGGCCCCGCCTTCGTCTGACGCTGTCTAGGGTGGCAGATCTGTCGAGGTACACGGCGGCGACAGCTGCTGCATGGGGAGGGGGGGTTGTGGCCGGCGTGTAGCTTGGGTGGATCCTCCTTGAGGAGCTTGCCCTTGGCGCGGCGGATCTCTGCGTTGAGCACGCACCGTCGATGGTGGGAGAGGCAGCCGCCCGAGCAAATCAATGAGAAGGGGTCAGAGGTCGTGGCCATGAGAGGCAAATCGCCAGTAAAACGACTCAGCTGCGGGAGAAGACGGACCTGATTTGGCCGGCGGGGACCGCTGCGTGTCCTCGCCATCGAGGATCTGGCCGCCGTCTCGCTCGCACGGCCTGGATCCGCCCACCGCGTCGTGGTCAGAGTGGAGAAGATGGCGAGGTCGGCGGCGGAGCCGAAGGGGCCGGAGACGGAGGCTGGCTGCACCGGGGACGCCATGAGATGCTCTGCGATCCGCGGGCGAGGAGCGAGGCAATGACGAGCAGCGCGGGCGCGAACAGCGGGAGCAGGTGGTCGTCCACGAAGGCGAGGAGGAGCGGCTTGAGGTGGGAGGGGAGGTCCCGGCGGGATCGGCCGCCGTAGGTGGCGGCGGCGGTCCAATGGAGGGAGAGGGGAGAGGGGTTAGGGTTTGGGCTGCGGATCATGGGGGGGGGGGGAGTGGTGTGCGGGGGAGAGGGGGGCAGTGGTGTGCGGTGGGTGAGTGGTGGCATTCGTCCACTGATAGGTGGGCCCGCGAGGAATTAGGCCCACATGTCAGTGTCCTCAACGACGTGTGGTGTAGGTGAGGGGAGCTGCTTTCGGGTGGGTGTGGGTGGCGAGAGGATGAGGGTGTGGGCCGTTGGATCTGGCAGTATCCGACGGTCTGTAATGCTTGATCCGCGTGACATGCCCATAGACCAATCAGAACGAAGTGCGGGCTTATGACCATCTAAAATTGTCGTAATTGATTAACAATAGGCGCTACTAACACAAAGACCATTAAATACCTGGGAAACTCCATTGCAGCGTGAGATCCAAAGCAGCACCACGATGCCCGATGGTAAGTTTCCTTCTCTTTTTATGACAATGTTAGTTAAGTTTTCAAATAATTAGTAGTGTTATTCCTTGAATAACGAAAAATCAATTTTCCATTTTTGGAGTGCCCAAAAAGAGTTTTTTTGTGAAGGACCCGCCATATATTTGTTGCAAAATTGGACCAAATCAATTTTCTAAAATACTAGGACATATTTAATGCATAAGTGACCAAATGGTTGGGTGTCAAAAGCTTTTATCCACCTCTCGTGAAAAAGACAACTTTCCGCCGATTTAGCTGGAAGCGGGTCAAATTTGAACTGTAGCTGCATTATAGTTTGCTCTTTATTTTTTCCAAAAATCATTTCTAGGTACATAAGTATCTATTTAATCAGAGAAACACAGAAAAAATTCCAAGATTAAACCACTAGCTAGGAACGGTCATTCCCGCCGTTTTGACCGCATTTTCAAACGGGCATAAAAAATTCAAAAAAATCAAAAAATTGGGAAACCTTCGCATTGTGTCATCATATGTGGCCAAGTTCCTAGGAAAAATAACAAACTTGTAATACGGCAATTATTTTAAAAAAGTGTTCTCAGAAACAAGCTATCATGTGTGGAGATCAACGGCTTTCAAGCCAAATGATCAATCTTATGGCCATATTCATGGCATAGTTTGTTCAAATGATCTCATATTGTGCACAAGGGTGCATATTGGAATGGCAAACAATGTTGCCTAAGGAAGTTTTCATTTTCGTTGGACGAAAAAACCATTTTCCATTTTTCGAGTGCCCGAAAGGAGGTTTTTTTGTGAAGGAACTACCAAATAATTGTTGCAAAATTGGACCAAATCATTTTTATAAAAAACTAGGCCATATTTAATGCACAATTGACAAAATGGTTGGGTGTAAAAATTTTTGATCCACCTCTCGTGAAAAAGACAAATTCCCACCGATTCAGTTGGAAGCGGGTCAAATTTGAACTGCAGCTGCCTCATAGTTTGCTATTTATTTTTTCCAAAAATCATTTCTAGGTACATAAGTATCTATTTAATCAGAGAAACATCAAAAGTTTTCCAAGATTCAACCACTAGCTAGGAACGGTCAAGCCCGCCGTTTTGACCGCATTTTCAAACGGGCATAAAAATTCAAAAATCAAAAATTGGAAATCCTTCGCATCGTGTCATTATGTGTGACCAAGTTTCCAGGAAAAATAATAATCTTGTAATACAGAAATTATTTTAGAAAAGTGTTCTCATAAATGAGCTATCATGTGTGAAGATTCATGGATTTCAACCCAAACGCTCAATCTCATGGTCACATTCATGGCATAGTTTGTTCAAATGATCTCATATTGTGCACAAGGGTGCATCTTGGAATTCCAAACAATGTTGCCAAAGGGAGTTTTCATTTTCTTTGCACGGAAAATTCATTTTCCATTTTTCGAGTGCCCGAAAGGAGGTTTTTTTGTGAAGGAACTACCAAATAATTGTTGCAAAATTGGACCAAATCATTTTTATAAAATACTAGGCCACATTTAATGCACAATTGACAAAATAGTTGGGTGTCAAAAGTTTTGATCCACCTCTGGTGAAAAAGACAAATTCCCGCTGATTCAGTTGGAAGCGGGTCAAATTTGAACTGCAGCTGCCTCATAGTTTGCTATTTATTTTTTCCAAAAATCATTTCTAGGTACATAAGTATCTATTTAATCAGAGAAACATCAAAAAATTTCCAAGATTCAACCACTAGCTAGGAACGGTCAAGCCCGCCGTTTTGACCGCATTTTCAAACGGGCATAAAAAATTCAAAAAAAATCAAAAAATTGGAAAACCTTCCATTGTGTCATTATGTGTGACCAAGTTTCCAGGAAAAATAATAATCTTGTAATACAGAAATTATTTTAGAAAAGTGTTCTCATAAATGAGCTATCATGTGTGAAGATTCATGGATTTCAACCCAAACGCTCAATCTCATGGTCACATTCATGGAATAGTTTTTTCAAATGATCTCATATTGTGCACAAGGGTGCATCTTGGAATTCCAAACAATGTTGCCAAAGGGAGTTTTCATTTTCTTTGCACCGAAAATTCATTTTCCATTTTTCGAGTGCCCGAAATGAGGTTTTTTTGTGAAGGAACTACCATATATTTGTTGCAAAATTGTACCAAATCATTTTAATAAAATACTAGGCCATATTTAATGCACAATTGACAAAATGGTTGGGTGTTAAAAGTTTTGATCCACCTCTGGTGAAAAAGACAAATTCCCGCTGATTCAGTTGGAAGCGGGTCAAATTTGAACTGCAGCTGCCTCATAGTTTGCTATTTATTTTTTCCAAAAATCATTTGTAGGTACATAAGTATCTATTTAATCACAGAAACACCAAAAAATTTTCGAGATTCAACCACTAGCTAGGAACGGTCAAGCCCGCCGTTTTGACCGCATTTTGAAACGGGCATAAAAAAATAAAAAAAAAATCAAAAAATTGGAAAACCTTCACATTGTGTCATTATATGTGAACAAGTTTCCAGGAAAAATAATAAAATTGTCATACGGTAATTATTTTTAAAAAGTGTTCTCAGAAATGAGCTATCAAGTGTGAAGATTCATGGCTTTCAAGCCAAATGATCAATCTTATGGCCACATTCATGGCATAGTTTGTTCAAATGATCTCATATTGTGCACAAGGGTGCATATTGACTGGCAAACAATGTTGCCTAAGGAAGTTTTCATTTTTGTTGGACGAAAAAATCATTTTCCATTTTTCGAGTGCCCGAAAGGAGGTTATTTTGTGAAGGAACTACCAAATAATTGTTGCAAAATTGGACCAAATCATTTTTCTAAAATACTAGGCCATATTTAATGCACAATTGACAAAATGGTTGGGTGTCAAAAAATTTGATCCACCTCTGGTGAAAAAGACAAATTCCTTGGATTCACCGAAGCGGGTCAAATTTGAACTGCAGCTGCCTCATAGTTTGCTATTTATTTTTTCCAAAAATCATTTATAGTTACATAAGGACCTATTTAATCATAAATACATGGTTTGGTGGCGATACGTTGAGGTTTGGGCGGTTGCCGAGGGCCCCAACTCTAGAGCGCGTAAACTCGCATGCCCGCCGCGTGATCACCGCGTGACCGTGGCGTTGCCATGTGTTCAGGGCGGCCTAGGCATGTCTAGTGGGTTGGGCACTCCCCAGGTTGGTGCTAGGAAGAAAATTACAACATAAGATTCTCACGAGGAGACCAATTGATGCTCAAACATGAATTAGCAGCCAAGTGTTTGATTAGCGGTACGGGAAATGTACATGGCTAATGGGCGTGAGTTTTGGCTGAGGATGATCAGTTACTAAGAAGACCGTTTTCACAAATTTTCAGCTCAAAAGGAGGAGCCTTGGTGGTACTTGCTTTGCAAACCACCACACTTTGGACATAAATCTGAATGTTGAAGCTCGGCTCAAAATAATGAATGGATTGAGCTGGCATTTGGTGGAGGATGGTTATTTGGGCATAGGAAAGCACTCAGAAAATGGATACTATTTGGACATGCCAAAGTGGTACTTCCTTCACAAATCAATTACTCTGAACACAATAGGAAAATGAATATTTTTGAATTATTTTTGAACTAGGCAAGGAAGGTTTTTACATATTTGACGAAGATATGACCCAAAGAATTTATGAGATTTTTTTGGGAATTTTGGGAATGATAGAAATATAGGTTGCTTCACAACCTAGGGCAAAAACTGCCACATGGACATGACACATAGGCAAAACTGATGAGGTGGCGCCTAGTCATAGCAACCCACCACAATTTACAAGGCTATGACCATCTATATTGGTCGTTAACAACTAGAAATAAGGCAGCGGACTAGCTGTTAGCTTTATGACCATTTCATGTAAGGAAATTATGACCTTTCTGACCAAAATGGTCGCAATGGTTTAGGGTTTGGAGCCCCTCGAACAGATTTTGACCAATTGGTCTCAAATGTTCATAAATCTATGACCAATTCTTCCAGGGTCACTGACAGAAGGTCATAAGTTGACATATTTCTTGTAGTGGACGGCGAGCCCGTAGCAAGGGAGCTCGAGGCGACGGCGGGGGCGGCGAGGGCGCCGGGCGCGGGATTGGAAGCAGGGCAGGGCGACGGCGAGCACGGGCAGGGGCGGGCGACAGCGACGGGCGAAAGCACGGGCAGAGGCGCTGGGCGACGGCGATGGCGAAGCACGGCAGCTGACGGCGTCGTCAGGCGAGCTCGGGCAACTCAAGCGTCGTCGGGCGAGGAACTGGCGATGAAATCTGAAAAACGCCAAGTCTTTACTTATATAGAAGACTTTGGTCCCGATTAAATGTACGAACCGGGACTAATGCCCTTAGTCCGGTTGGTGCCACCAACCGACCAAAGGCCAATTTTCAAGCCCAAAGGCGGGCGGAAGCGGCGTTTGGTCCCAGTTCGTGGCACGAACCGGGACTAAAGGGGGGCATTAGTCCTGGTTCGTGCCACCAACCGGGACCAATTCCCCCCTTTAGTCCCGGTTAGTGCCACCAACCGGGACCAAAGGCCTTGTGCTGCCCCGCGCCCAAAAGTTTAGTCCCACCTCGCTAGTTGAGAGAGCTCGAGAGTGGTTTATAAGCGCTGCTGCGCCCACCCTCTCGAGCTCCTCTCAACCGGAGGCTTCAGCCTAATCTGTCACTAGCTATGTGCTGTGGGCCTACTTGGCCTCCTGCGGGCTGAATCCTGGCCCATGTAGGGTTTCTAGTCGTATTCAGCCGTGGGGCCCGAGGCTGCACTATTTTTTTCCAGCTTTTTTTTGTTTTGTTTTCTGCATTATTATTTATTTTTGTTGTTGTTTTTGCTTTATTTTTAATTCTTTTTCCTTTTAGTTTTAGAAAAATTATAAACTTTTCTGTTAGTGCCATTAGTTTTCAAATTTGAAAACTCTTTTTTTGTTTTCTTTGTTGCTTTATTTATTTTATTTTGTTTCTACTTACAACAAAATACTTATTGTTGCTATTTTTATTTTATTTTCAGTTTTTTGTTCCGTTTTCTACATTATATAGTTTTTGTTGTTTTTTGCTTTATTTTTTAATTCTTTTTGCTTTTAGTTTTAGAAAAATTATAAACTTTCTGTTAGTGCCATTAGTTTTCAAATTTGAAAACTCTTTTTTGTTTTCTTTGTTGCTTTATTTATTTTATTTTGTTTCTACTTACAACAAAATACTTATTGTTGCTATTTTTATTTTTTTTTCAGTTTTTTGTTCTGTTTTCTGCATTATTTTTTTTGTTTTTTCCTTTATTTTTTAATTCTTTTTTCTTTTAGTTTTAGAAAAATTATAAACTTTCTGTTAGTGCATTAGTTTTCAAATTTGAAAACACTTTTTTTGTTTTCTTTGTTGCTTTATTTATTTTATTTTGTGTCTGCTTACAACAAAACGGTGTGTAGAGGGACGGGCTTATAAACCGGTGTGAGCGCCCTTCGGTTGGCGAGGTTTTCAAATTCATAGTTTTCAAATGAACTCTGAAAAAGTTGGGGACAATGGTATCATACTCGTGTGTTACAAAGTTGGCATGGTATCATCATAATAGTTGCGGGAGAAAGTCTTCACTTTTTCTTCGCTTGTGTCGTTTGCTTATTGCGCCGTAACCATGGATAATCTTCATCGTTTATCGTGATGCTTGGGTCAGCCTTGACTTTGAAGGGGGAATTTCATGAAACTTTTCATACTCTTGAGACATGTCATCTTGCCCTCCACTCCCGTGATGTCCCTTTTTCCCGAAAAAGAACTATGTGGCGCTTTCGCTCATTATATGATGTATTCGCTTCCTTATCTTTTCTTTTCCTTGGTCAGTAGACATGTCCTTCACATAGATAACCTGTGCCACATCATTGGCTAGGACGAACGGTTCGTCGATGTACCCAAGATTTTTCAGATCCACTGTTGTCATTCCGTCTGTGGGTCTACACATGCCATACTCCTAACAGATTGACCCACTTGCACTTAAACAAAGGGACCTTAAAATCTACTCCGTAGTCAAGTTCCCATATGTCTACTATGTAACCATAATATGTGTCATTTCCCTTGTCGGTTGTTGCATCAAAGCGGACACCGCTGTTTTGGTTGGTGCTCTTTTCATCTTGTTCAATCGTGTAAAATGTATTCCCATTTATCTCGTATCCTTTCCAAATCATTACAGTCGAAGATGGTCCCCTGGACAACAAGTACAGCTCATCACAAACAGTGCTGTCACCTCTAAGATGTGTTTCAAACCAACTGCTGAAAGTCCTGATGTGTTCACATGTAATCCAGTCGTCGCACTGCTCCGGGTGTTTGTTGCGCAGACTGTTCTTGTGTTCATCGACATACGGGGTCACCATGGTAGAGTTCTGTAGAACTGTGTAGTGTGCTTGAGACCAAGAATATCCGTCCCTGCATATTATTGAGTCCCTTCCAAGCGTGCCTTTTCGGTCAGTCTCCCCTCATACCGCGATTTAGGGAGACCTATCTTCTTAAGGCCAGAATGAAGTCAACACAAAACCCGATGACATCCTCTGTTTGATGGCCCATTGAGATGCTTCCTTCGGCCTAAGCGCGATTCTGAACATATTTATTTAGGACTCCCATGAACCTCTCAAAGGGGTACATATTGTGTAGAAATACGGGCCCCGTAATGACAATCTAAATCGACTAGATGAACTCGGACGTGCGTCATGATATTGAAGAAGGATGGTGGGAACACCAGCTCGAAACCGACAAGACATTGAGCCACATCACTCCTTAGCGTTGGTACGATTTACGGATCGATCACCTTCCGAGATATTGCATTGAGGAATGCACATAGCTTCACAATGGCTAATCGGACGTTTTTGGTAGAAGCCCCTCAATGCAACCGGAAGCAGCGATGCGTCATAATCATGTGGCGTTGATGAGACTTTAGGTTCGGAACTTTTTCTCTGGCATATTTATTATTCCCTTTATGTTCGACGAGAAGCCAGTCGGGACCTTCATACTGAGCAGGCATTGAAAGAATATTTCTTTCTCTTCTTTCGTAAGAGGTAGCTGGCAGGACCTTCATACTGCTTCAGAGGCATGCCCTCTTTTTCGTGCAAGTGTTGCAGGTCCTCTCGTGCCTCAGGTGTATCTTTTGTCTTCCCATACACGCCCAAGAAGCCTAGCAGGTTCACGCAAAGGTTCTTCTCACGTGCATCACGTCGATCGAAGAGCGGACCTCTAGGTCTTTCCAGTAGGGTAGGTCCCAAAATATAGATTTCTTCTTCCACATGGGTGCGTGATTCTCGGCGTCATTCGAACAGCTAGTCCGGGACCCTTTCCAAAGATTACGTGTAAATCATTGACCATAGCAAGTACGTGATCACCGATGCGCATGGCGGGCTTCTTCCGGTGATCTGCCTGCGCTTTGAAATGCTTGCCTTTCTTTCGACATTGATGGTTGGTCGGAAAAAATCGGCGATGGCCTGTGTACACATTCTTCCTGCAGCTTCCCGGTATATACTATCGGTGTCAAGTAAACAGTGCGTGCATGCGTGGTATCCCTTGTTTGTCTGTCCCGAAGGTTACTGAGAGCGGGCCAATCGTTGATGGTCACGAACAGCAACGCCTTTAGGTGAAATTCCTCCTTTTTGTGCTCATCCCACGTACGTACACCGTTTCCATTCCACAGCTGTAAAAGTTGTTCAACTAATGGCCTTAGGTACACATCAATGTCGTTGCCGGGTTGCTTAGGGCCTTGGATGAGAACTGGCATCATAATGAACTTCCGCTTCATGCACATACAAGGAGGAAGGTTATACATACATAGAGTCACGGGCCAGTGCTGTGATTGCTGCTCTGCTCCCGAAAGGATTAATGCCATCCGCGCTTAAAGCAAACCATATGTTCCTTGGGTCCTTTGCAAACTCATCCCAGATCTTGCCGGTCTCGATTTTTCTCCACTGCGACCCGTCGGTGGTGCTCTCAACTTCCCGTCTTTCTTACGGTCCTCACTGTGCCATCGCATCAACTTGGCATGCTCTCCGCTTTTACGAACAGACGTTTCAACCGTGGTATTATAGGAGCATACCACATCACCTTCGCAGGAACCCTCTTCCGGAGGCTCGCCGTCAACATCACCGTGGTCATCTCGTCGATCTTATACGCAATGCACCGCATACCGGCATGCGTTCAGATCCTTGTAGGCACCACGGTAGAGGATGCACGATCATTAGGGCATGCATGTATCTTCTCCACCTCCAATCCTAGAGGGCATACGACTTTCTTTGCTGCGTATGTCTTGTCGGGCATTCGTTATCCTTTGGAAGCTTCTTCTTCATTATTTTCAGAGCTTCTCAAATCCTTTATCGAGCATGACATTCTCTGCCTTCCACCGCAGCTATTCGAGTATGCAGTGCGAGCTTTGTGTTGCCATCTTCGCAATTGGGGTACAACCCTTTTATGTGATCCTCTAACATGCGATCGAACTTCAGCTTCTCCTTTTGACTTACATTGTGTCCTTGCATCGACAATGACCCGGCGGAGATCATCATCATCGGGCACATCGTCTGGTTCCTCTTGATCTTCAGCAGCTTCACGCCCGTGACCATCGTGCACATCGTCTGGTGCATCTTGATGTTCAGTAGCATCACCGTATTCAGGGGGCACATACTTGTCATCGTACTTTTCTTCCTCGCCGTCTTCCATCATAACCCCTATTTCTCCGTGCCTCATCCAAACATTATAGTGTGGCATGAAACCCTTGTAAAGCAGGTGGGTGTGAAGGATTTTCCGGTCAGAGTAAGACTTCGTATTCCCACATATAGGGCATGGACAACACATAAAAACCATTCTTCTTATTTGCCTCAGCCACTTCGAGAAAATCATGCACGCCCTTAATGTACTCGGAGGTGTGTCTGTCACCGTACATCCATTGCCGGTTCATCTGCGTGCATTATATATAATTAAGTGTGTCAAAAATCATTACAAAACATCATGAATAGATAATTAAGTGACCAAATTAATAGAAGTTCATCATCACATAAAAACCAAAGTACATACATAGTTCTCATCTAACAACATAAAGCTCTGCAGAGCATCTAAATTAATTAAACCATACATTGAAACTATGTAAAACATTTCAATGCGAAAACAAATGTGATCATAATCGCAACCAAGGTAACAACTGATCCAACGGAATAATGATACCAAGCATCGGTATGAATGGCATATTTTCTAATCTTTCTCATCTTCAAGCGCATTGCATCCATCTTGATCTTGTGATCATCGACGACATCCGCAACATGCAACTCCAATATCATCTTCTCCTCCTCAAGTTTTTTTTTCCTTCAAGAAATTGTTTTCTTCTTCAACTAAATTTAACCTCTTGACAATAGGGTCGGTTGGAATTTCCGGTTCAACAACCTCCTAGATAAATAAAATCTATGTCACGTTGGTCGGCATAATTTTCATAAACAATAAATGAACCAATAGTTATGAAAAGATAATATATACCACATCCGAATCATAGACATGACGAGGGCCGACGGGGGCGGATACCAAAGCCATCGCACTATATAAGATGCAATAATAAAAGTAAGAAAATAATACAAGTATCTATCTAAACAAAAAAGTAATAATATTTTTCCTTTCAGAAAGAAGATAAGAACAAGAGGCTCACCACGGTGGTGTCGGCGATGAGATCGGCGCTGGTGATCGGCCAGCGATGAACACGGGGGCGGGGCGTGACAGACCGCTAAACCTAGATAAATATTGAGGAAAATGGAGCTTGGCGGTCGAGCTTGGAGAGGAGAAACCTTAAGTAGTGTGGCTCGGGCATTCCATCGAACACCTTGTGTGCATAGGAGGTGAGCTAGAGCACCACCAAGCCCTCTCCCCCTCGGCCAGAAAAAACAGAGTAGTGTGCTCTGCTCTTGCGCGAGGGGCTATATATAGGCAGCACAATTAGCTCCGGTTCATGCCACCAACCGGGACCAATAGTGGTGAGCCAGGAGCCAGGACCACTGGTCCCGGTTCGTCCCACCAACCGGGACCAAAAGGTCCGGACGAACCGGGACCAATGGCCCATGTGGCCCGGCTGGCCCCCTGGGCTCACGAGCCGGGGCAAATAGCTCCATTGGTCCCGGTTCTGGATTGAACCGGGACTAATGGGCTGAACTGGCCTGGATGAAAGTCCTGTTTTCTACTAGTGCATGACCTATATGTGGGAACACAAGTCTTACTCTGACCGGAAAATCCTCCACACCCACCTGCTTTACAAGGGTTTCATGCCACACTATAATGTTTGGACGAGGCACGGAGAAATAGGGGTTATGATGGAAGACGGCGAAGAAGAAGAGTACGATGACAACTATGTGCCCCCTGAATACGGTGATGCTAGTGAACATCAAGAGGAACCAGACGATGTGCACGATGATGCTGCAACGGGCGAAGCTGCTGAAGATCAAGAGGAACCAGATGATGTGCCTGATGATGATGATCTCCACCGGGTCATTGTCGATGCAAGGACGCAATGCGAAAGTCAAAAGGAGAAGGTGAAGTTCGATCGCATGTTAGAGGACCACAAAAAAGGGTTGTATCCCAATTGTGAAGATGGCAACACAAAGTTCGGTATCGTACTGGAATTGCTGCAGTGGAAGGCGAGAATCTTTGTGCTCGACGAAGGATTTGAGAAGCTACGAAAATATTGAAGAAGAAGCTTCCAAAGGATAACGAATTGCCCGACGGACATACGCAGCAAAGAAGGTCGTATGCCCTCTAGGATTGGAGGTGCGGAAGAAACATGCATGCCCTAATGATCGCATCCTCTACGCGGTGCGTACAAGGATCTAAACGCATGCCCGGTATGCGGTGCATTACGGTATAAGATCGCATTTAGATGACCTCGGTGATGTTGACGCGAGCCCCCAGAAGAGGGTTCTGCGGAGGTGATGTGGTATGCTCCTATAATACCACGGTTGAAACGTCTGCTCGTAAACGGAGAGCATGCCAAGTTGATGCGATGGCATAGTGAGGACCGTAAGAAAGACGGGAAGTTGAGAGCACGCACCGACGGGTCGCAGTGGAGAAAAATTGAGAGAAATCTTGGGATGAGTTTGCAAGTGATCCAAGGAACGTATGGTTTGCTTTAAGCGCGGATGGCATTAATCCTTTCGGGAGCAGAGCGGCAATCACAAAGACTGGCCCGTGACTCTATGTATGTATAACCTTCCTCCTTGGATGTGCATGAAGCGCAAGTTCATTATGATGCCAGTTCTCATCCAAGGCCCTAAGCAACCCGGCAACGACATTGATGTGTACCTAAGGCCATTAGTTGAAGAACTTTTACAGCTGTGGAATGGAAACGGTGTACGTACGTGGGATGATCACAAACAGGAGGAATTTAACCTAAAGGCGTTGCTGTTCGTGACCATCAACGATTGGCCCGCTCTCGGTAACCTTCGGAGACGGACAAACAAGGGATACCACGCATGCATGCACTGTTTACTTGACACCGATAGTATATACCTGGCAAGCTGCAGGAAGAATGTGTACCTGGGCCATCATCGATTTCTTTCAACCAACCATCACTTTTGAAAGAAAGGCAAGCATTTCAAAGGCGAGGCAGATCACCGGAAGAAGCCCGCCATGCGCATCGTGATCACGCATTTGCTATGGTCAATGATTTACACGTAATCTTTGGAAAGGGTCCCAGCGGACTAGCTGTTCCGAATGACGCTGAGAATCATGCACCCATGTGGAAGAAGAAATCTATATTTTGGGACCTACCCTACTGGAAAGACCTAGAGGTCCGCTCTTGATCGACGTGATGCACATGACGAAGAATCTTTGCGTGAACCTGCTAGGCTTCTTGGGTGTGTATGGGAAGACAAAAGATACACACCGAGGCACGGAGGACCTGCAACGCTTGCGCGAAAAAGAGGGCATGCCTCCGAAGCAGTATGAAGGTCCCGCCACCACGCTCTTACGAAATAAGATAAAGAAATCTTCTTTGAATGACTGCTCTGTATGTAGGTCCCTACTGGCTTATCGTTGAATTTAAAGGGATTTATAAATATGCCGTAGAAAAGTTCCGTAACCTAAAGTCTCATGACTGCCACGTGATTATGTCGCAACTGCTTCCGGTTGCATTGAGGGGCTTCTACCGAAAAACGTCGATTAGCCATTGTGAAGCTATGTGCATTCCTCAATGCAATCTCTCGGAAGGTGATCGATCCAGAAATCATACCAAGGCTAAGGAGTGATGTGGTGCAATGTCTTGTCGATTTAGCTGGTGTTCCCACCGTCCTTCTTCAATATCATGACGCCGTCCTAGTTCATCTAGTTGATTTAGATTGTCATTCTGGGCCCCGTATTTCTACACAATATGTACCCCTTTGAGAGGTTCATGGGAGTCCTAAAGAAATATGTCCGTAACCGCGCTAGGCCAAAAGGAAGCATCTCCATGGGCAATCAAACAGAGGATGTCATCGGGTTTTGTGTTGACTTCATTCCTGGCCTTAAGAAGATAGGTCTCCCTAAATCGCGGTATTAGGGAGACTGACTGGAAAAGGCACGCTTGGAAGGGACTCAATAATATGCAGGGACGGATATTCTTGGTCTCAAGCACACTACAAAGTTCTACGTAACTCTACCTTGGTGACCCCTGTATGTCGATGAACATAAGAATGATCAAGGCTCCAAACACCCGGAGCAAAGGTGGACGATCGGATTACATGTGAACACATCAGGACTTTCAGGAGTTGGTTGGAAGCACGTACGTAGGTGACAACACTGTTTGTGATGAGCTGTACTTGTTGTCCAGGGGACCATCTTTGACTGTATTGATTTGGAAAGGATACAAGATAAATGGGAATACATTTTACACGATTGACCAAGATCAAAAGAGCACCAACCAAAATAGCGGTGTCCTCTTTGATGCAACAACCGAGAGGGGAAAGGACACATATTATGGATACATAGTGGACATATGGAAACTTGACTATGGACATGATTTTAAGGTCCCTTTGTTTAAGTGCAAATGGGTCAATCTGTTAGGAGGCGGGGTACAGGTAGACCCACAGTACGGAATGACAACAATGGATCTGAAAAATCTTGGGTACACTGACGAACCGTTCTTCCTAGCCAATGATGTGGCACAGGTTATCTATGTGAAGGACATGTCTACCAGACCAAGAAAGAGAAAAGATAAGGAAGCGAATACATCATACGATGAGCCAAAGCGCCACATAGTTCTTTCTGAAAAAGGGACATCGTGGGAGTGGAGGACAAGACAGACATGTCCAAGATTATGAAAAGTTTCATGAAATTCCTCCCTTCAAAGTCAAGGCTGACCCCAAAGATCCCGATAAACGATGAAGATTATCCATGGTTACAAGCGCAATAAGCAAATGCCACAACCGAAGAAAAAGTGAAGACTTTCTCCGCATAACTATTATGATGATACCATGCCAACTTTGTAACCATTTAGTATGATACCATGCCAACTTTCAACTTTTTCAGAGTTCATTTGAAATGCTTTAATGTCTTATGATTCGGCCCTAGTAATAATTAAAAATATCAAAAATAATTTTTTTGTTGTAAGTATAAACAAAATAAAATAAATAAACCAAGAAACAAAAAAAAAACAAAATAAGTGTTTTCAAATTTGAAAACTAATGGCACTAACAAAAAGTTAATAATTTTCCTAAAACTAAAAGCAAAAAGAATTGAAAAATAAATCAAAAAACAAAAGAAAATAAATAATGCAGAAATCAAAACAAAAAAACAACAATAAGTATTTTTTTGTAAGTAGAAATAAAATAAAATAAATAAAGCAAGAAAGAAAACAACAAAACAAAAAAAGGGTTTTCAAATTTGAAAAGTAATGGCACTAACAGAAAGTTTATAATTTTCCTAAAACTAAAAGCAAAAAGAATTAAAAAATAAAGAGAAAAACAAAAGAAAATAAATAGTGCAGAGAACAAAACAAAAAAACTGGAAAAAAATAAAAATAGCAACAATAAGTAAAGAAAACAAAAAAACAAAAAAATGCCTCCTACTGGGCCCCCACGGCCTGAATACGACATGAAACCCTACTACGGGCCAGGATTCAGGCCCGCAGTAGGCCCAGAAGACCCATCAGGCACAGCAATAGCAAGTAGGCCTGAAAGCCTGCGGTGGAGAGGAGCTCGAGAGGGGTGCGGCAGTGGGGCTTATAAACCACTGCGCGCCCCTCTCAACTAGCGAGGTTGGACTAAACTTTGGCCCCGACGCGGGCAGCACAGGGGTCTTTGGTCCCGGTTGGTGGCACCAACCGAGACTAAAGGGGGGGCATTGGTACTGGTTCATGGCACCAACCGGTACCAAAGGTCGCTGCTTCCCGCCCTTCGGGCTGCCGAAATAGAGGCCTTTGGTACCGGTTGGTGGCACCAACCAGGACTAAAGGGTGCATTAGTCCCGGTTGGTTTCACGAACCGGGACCAATGGCTTTGCTATATAAGCAAATGCTTTGCAAAAATTCAGAATCTCATCGCCATGATTGCCCCGACGACGCCGACCCTCCTCGACGCCGCCAGTTGCTCCACCTCGCCATCGCTGGCCGCCGCCAAGGCCGTCGCCCCTCAACTCAGCCGTCCTCGCCGCCAGCCTCCCGAGCCCGCGCCCGTCCTCACGCCACGCCTCGAGCCCCTGCCTGTCAGTCTCCGCCTCGCCGCCCCACCGTCGCCATCGCCATCTAGCCGCTTCATCAGGAGCCGCCACCGCACTGCCTGCTTTTTTTTCATTTTTATTAGTTTAATTTTTTTGTTCATATATATATAATGTATATGTGTATGTACGTGGCTATGTGTATGTAGATGTTCAAAATGTATAAAAAATTGTTCAGAGCATGTTTTTCTTCATATATGTATTTTTTTCATATGTGTATTAATTTTTTCATATATGCAAAATATAGATTTTTAGAAAAGTTAGGTTTTTTTTCTGTTCATAGATTTTTTTGGTGATATTAATTATTGTAGAATATGCAAATGTTTGTATATTCATATGAACAATGCATTAGGCAAAACCTTTGTTTTTTCGAAATTTTCTATTTGAACATTTTTTTTTAAAACAAGCAATACTAAAAGAATGAGAGAAAAAGGAAAATAAGAAGAGGAAGAAAGGAGAAGAAGAGGAGAGGAAGAAAAGGAGAAATAAATAAGAAGAGGAAATAAGAAGAAAAAGAAGAGGAGAAGAAGAAAGGAATAGAGGAGAAGAAGAAAAATAGAAATTGGAAATAAGAAGAAAAAGAAGAGGAGAAGAAGAAAGGAATATAGGAGAAGAAGAAAAATAGAAAATTTCTATTTTTCTTCTTCTCCTCTCTTCCTTTCTTCTTCTCCTCTTTTTTTTCTTCTTTTTTCTTCTTCCTTCTTCCTCTTTTCTTCCTTTTCCTTATTTTCCTTTCATGAGGGAGAAGAAGAAAAGAAGAGTAGAAGAAGAAGAAAGGAATAGAGGAGAAAGAAGAAACTTCAACACGAGGGGGTACCGATACCCCTCCCGATAACATTATTTTCCCATGTATATGTATGTCAAGTCGTTGTCGATATAACCCCCTCGAGATAACTTCGACATGAGGGCGGTCGATATATATACCCCCTCTCGACCGTGATAACTTATACAACGGCAGCACCCCCCTCGGTCCTCTCGCTCGGCCAAAACTCTCGAGGACACCCAAACCCTAGAGAGAAAGCGATGTTGGTCTCCTACCCCCTCCACTTGCGCCCTACCCGACAAATTAACTCTCTCGAGGCCACCCAAATTAAGCCTTGAAGCATTGTGTCGAGGCGACCCCAAACCCTAGAGAAGCAGCGTTGAGGCCACTAACATGATTCCTTATTGTGATTAGCTAGCTAATTCTACGTTTGCCACTAATAATATATATATATATATATATATATATATATATATATATATACATCTGTACAATGTTTGAATAATAATTGACTTGTTGTGAATATATATTTGGAGAAACTCTGGAGCACTCCCGAGACGAAGAAACAGAAGCGATGTTGGGGCACATAATTGCACAAGGAAGTGATGAAGTTGCGTCATTTCTCAATGACACCGATAGTCCCGAAGGACTAGGTGAAGAAGAGGGCTATGTTCATGATGGCTTCGACCCATTAATGCCGGTACAAGAAGAGGACTATGTTCATGATGGCTCCGGTGACACAATGGAGGTATAAGAAGGAGACCGTCTTGATCGCTTCCGGTGACCGAACCGAGTCCGCCAGGTATATATATATTAGTTAAGCCCGTGCTGACTAGTTAATTGATGCATCCATTGTTTTGGTATATGTACACATATTAATTACTCTCGTCTTTCTTCCTTATAATTTCTAGCCCTCCGGATCAAGCACAACTTCGGTAAGGAGACGAGGCCCGAAGAAAAAGTTGAGCTCGGATGAAAAGTTTGAGATCATAGAAATCGCGCCCGACGGCGAACCGATTGAACCCATGCAGACAAGGAAGGCATTTTCTGCTCAGTGTGGGGTTCTTGCTAGGGACAAGATCCCTATTAGCATCCATCAATGGTATAAGCCTAACGAGGAAGACCCTGAGGTGTCTTATGTCAATGATATGCAGAAAGAAGATCTTTGGACTCAGCTGAAGGCAAATTTCACCCTACCGCCAGAGGAGGATCCGGAGAAGCCGCTTAAAGAGCAATTAATCAAGTCTTGTGCTCTTAAGAAGATGGCAACCCAAATGAGGAGGTGGAGGAAAGAGCTGAACCAGTTTGTCGAGAAAGAAAAGACACCATAATTCATCGGCAAATATGAGAAGATCAAAGATCACTGGCCCGCATTTGTGGCCCACAAGACATCGGAAAAGAGTAAGAAGATGTTGGCGACAAACAAGCAAAATGCTGCGAAGAAGAAGCTTCACCATCGCGACGGGGTCGTGGCTACCTCAAAGCCCGGCCTAAGTGGTCAAAGGATGAGCATGATCTGCTTGAAAAAGGATTGAACCGCATAATGTAATCGCTGCATCGTTGCGGACTTGGTTCTTCGGGCTGGCGGAACCTTGGACCTCGTAACGAGGAAGTGCCGATGGGACGGACGAGCAACAGCAAATACCAGTCAAGAACCTTCGACACTATATCGATGCAGCGCAGCGAGGGACGTTCCTTCCAAACAGGGAGAAGGACGAGCTCACAATGGCCCTTGGGAATCCTGAGCACCCTGGACGGACACGAGGCACGCCAGGCTCCCTTTTGTGGAAGGCTGGATTTCCAAACGCAGGGGGTTACAAAACCCATGAGAGGAGGAAGAAACTGGAGCAGAGCCAACTGCAGGCGCTGCACGAAAGGGTAATGGGGCTAGAGGAACGAGAAGAGGAACGAGAAGCAGCAGATCGCAGCAAACGACCTGCCAAGCTTCCCTGGCTACCCCGCCATCTCAGCAGAGAAGCAGCGTGGCTTCCACCGAGCTGCTTCAGCCGGAGCATGTCTTGACGGCTGCTGCCAGCTATCCTGTGGATGGTATCACGGAGTCTCAAAATTGCCACATTATGGCGCGATGGATGCATTTGAAGGTCAAGGCGGCTGTTGGCCAAGTTTATCCTAGTGGACCCGGCACAACTTATCACTGCCAGCCGATTCCAGAAGGATATGCTAAGGTGATGGTGGATGAAATAATGGAGGGATTTGAGGACCTCCTGCTTGACCACCCTACCGGTGAAGGGGAGACTAGGGTGGGTTCTGCTATGAAGACTCCATGCCTATGGCGGAAGGAGCTCATCAACCTTCCAAACTGGACGCGCCTCCGCCTCCTCCTCCTCCTTCGGCGAGTCAGGGCACTCCGCCTCCTCCACCGCCTCCTCCTCCGGCAAGTGACGATCAGGGCACGCGTGGCGGCACTCCGCCTCCTTCTCCGCCTGCGCCGGCGCGCCCGAGCAGCCAGCCTCCTCCTTCTCCGCCTCATCAGCAAGGGCGGAAGAGACCCGCCACCGCTCTGGCTGCTCCGGTGCTTCGTAGTCCTTCTCCTCCGCCTCGTAAGCAAGCAAAGAAGACATCCGCTCCATCTGCTCTGCCGTCGTCTAGCAGTACAACCAAAGGCAGGAGGAAATACAGATTCGGTCCTTGTCTGAAGACTCCAGAGAAGTTACCGTACGAGAGGACCGAGGATGAAAACGCAAAGATCGCGCAGACCGAAGTGGATGAATGGTTTGCAGGGTTGAAAGCAAAGAGACATCCACCTCCGGAGGAGAAGGTAGATCCGGTGAAAGGGAAGCGCACTCTGGCTGCCCTGAGGAAACCAGCAAAGTCTCCGCCGAGAACCAACTATGAGCGCATTACTGAACAGACATATCTCCAAGCGGAGCGGTCGGGAAGTACTATCAGACATCAAAGAGCAAAAGAACGAGCAGCTGCGGAAATATTTGACCAGCTCGGCGAACAAGCAAACCAATCGTGCCCCCCGCTCAATGTGTCTAGCGGCAACATCGTCGCTAATGTTTCAGGGATGGTGGCCGGTTATGGCAATCTACAAGATAACCTGCCTGGCGATGCACTTCCTAAATACATGAAGGTGGAAGAACACAGATACGAGTACGGGAAGCCTCTCGTCAAAGATGAAAAATCTCTAACAACGATGATGCGAAGATTCCATAATTGGTACATGAAAACTTGCAGAGAGTCTGGTGGGACGAATACTTTGTATCTGAGAATTAAAGAGGAGCACGACCTCGTTGGAACTGATCATTGCTGTTCCTTTTGAGGAGTTCTTCGAGTTCTTCAATCAAAAGGCCCTCGATAAATTAACGGTCTTTTGCTACTGCCTGTAAGTACTATTTCTGTCATTAAGTCTCTATATATAGCTCGGCTCTTTCATTGCATGTATTTATAATTAATTATCCTCAATATATTATGTAGATTGAAGATCGTCGAGTGCAAAAAAAATGAAATCTATGATATTGGGTTCATTAACAAAAATATCATAGATGTATTTCTGGTTGAAAAGCACGTCAAAGAGGCCGAGGACAACTTGCTACAATCTTTGATCAAAAATCAAAACAAAGATACCATACTCTTTCCTTACAACGGCAAGTGAGTGTTATTTATCGTTTGCATATTCGGTTTCCCTTATTACTCGAAAGCGAGGTTATAGTAATGTAATTGATGAGTTATGCATGCATGCGCAGTATCACTATATTCTTCCGGAGATTAAGCTTGAGCGTGGACTAGTAACCGTCTTAGACTCGAGATGGAAAGATCCCAGCACCTATGTGGACATGACTGAAATGCTCAGCAAGTAAGTTCAATCGATCATTATCGCACCATAGCCGCAACTTTTTGTTCATTTCCTGATATCTCAAGTAATAATAATTATTTTCTTTGTCTTGCAGGGTTTGGAAACAGTTCACCGCAAAGCTCCGGGATCATGGAAGGAGCCGCGATATACATACCGAAAGTAAGTACTACCTGCTAGCTAGTTGTGCGCATCTCCCGTTGATTCTATAGCTATACTTTCATCAATGCCATTTATAATGCTTCATTATCAGTTTGATTGACCTCTATTTCTCGTAAAGTGCTTGTGGCAGGAACAAAGGAATGATTTCTGTGGATACTACGTGTGCGAGTTCATCTACAACGCGACTTTGAAAACTAAGCGGGGCTACTCTCAAAGACAATATGAAGTATGTAAGCAATTAATAATATTCACAATTTCATTTTATTACACCATCATTTCTGTTGAGTTTTATTCATATATATGTACTAATTAACCCCCTTCTTCAAATTAGACGTGGCAGATGCGGAATGAACTCCTAGAACCAGATCGCATTAAAGCAATTCAAGAGGAATTGGCTGGATTCTTTCTTGACCACGTCATCAATAAAGCAATTCAAGTTGAATTCAAATGCTAGGGGACTGTAATTGAGAGATCTTATATATTGTACATGTATGTAGCCAGTAGCGTCAGACGTACATGATACGAAAACTTGTTGTTCGACCAATCTCTCGGAGAAGGAGAGGTCGATCGATCATTTCTCTCGGTATGCATGACGAACTTCTGTACTCGATGGTTCCCTTCATTTTCTTACTAGCTAGCGTGTCGAGGGCTATATGTATATAGTACGTAGCGTCGACCAAGAACGGACATAAGAGAGGACACTTCTCTCTATTAATTAGCTAGCTAACACAATATATGAAACACCTAAATTAACTCCCCAAAACCCCCAACCCCCCTTAAAAAACAAAACCCCAGCCATCGAATGTCGACGCGGGGATGCCTTTTGGTCCCGGTTGGTGCCACCAACCGGGACCAAAGGCCCCCCTCGGCTCTGCCGCACCGGCCACGTGGAGGACCATCTGTCCCGGTTAGGTTAGAACCGGGACTAAATAGGGGAGGTATTAGTAACGACCCATTAGTCCCGGTTCATGAACCGGGACTAAAGGCCCTTACGAACCGGGACTAATAGGTGTTTTTCTACTAGTGGGGGGAGATCCAGTGAGTGTGAGTGTGAGTGGTTTGGATAGGTCGGATAGTGGGGGAGATGGAATGGCTTAGCAGTAGTGTTGGAAATATGCCCTAGAGGCAATAATAAAAGCATTATTATTATATTTCCTTGTTCATGATAATTGTCTTTTATTCATGCTATAATTGTATTATCCGGAAATCGTAATACATGTGTGAATACATAGACCACAATACGTCCCTAGTAAGCCTCTAGTTGACTAGCTCGTTGGTCAACATATAGTCATGGTTTCCTGACTATGGACATCAGATGTCATTGACAACAGGTTCACGTCATTAGGAGAATGACGTGATGGACAAGACCCAATCCTAAGCATAGCACAAGATCGTGTAGTTCGTTTTGCTAGAGCTTTCTCAGTGTCAAGTATCTATTCCTTAGACCATGAGATCGTGTAACTCCCGGATACCGTAGGGAGTGCTTTGGGTGTACCAAACGTCACAACGTAATCGGGTGACTATAAAGGTGCATTACAGGTATCTCTCTGAAAGTGTCTGTTGGGTTGACACGGATCGAGACAGGATTTGTCACTCCGTATAACGGAGAGGTATCACTGGGCCCACTCGGTAGTGCATCATCACAATGAGCTCAAAGTGACCAAGTGTCTGGTCACGGGATCATGCATTACGGTACGAGTAAAGTGACTTGCCGGTAACGAGACTGGACGAGGTATTGGGATACCGACGATCGAGTCTCGGGCAAGTAACATACCGTCTGACAAAGGGAATAGTATACGGGGTTGCTTGAATCCTCGACATCGTGGTTCATCCGATGACATCATCGAGGAGCATGTGGGAGCCAACATGTGTATCCAGATCCCGCTGTTGGTTATTGACCTGAGAGCGTCCCGGTCATGTCTGCATGTCTCCCGAACCCGTAGGGTCTACACACTTAAGGTTCGGTGACGCTAGGGTTATTAGGAAGACTTGTATGTGATTACCGAATGTTGTTCGGAGTCCCGGATAAGATCCCGGACGTCACGAGGAGTTCCGGAAGGGTCCGGAGGTAAAGATTTATATATGGGAAGTTGTC
The DNA here is from genome assembly GCA_021605145.1 of Aegilops bicornis. Lineage (NCBI taxonomy): Eukaryota > Viridiplantae > Streptophyta > Magnoliopsida > Poales > Poaceae > Aegilops > Aegilops bicornis. Next base: position 732,240,251 of record CM038673.1, read on the forward strand.
AAACGGACACCGGAAAAGTTTCGGGGCATATCGGTATTGTACCGGGGTCACCAGAAAGGTTCCGGAGGTCCACCGGGAGGGGCCACCCCTCCCGGGGGGGCCACTTGGGCTGCATGGGAAGGGGCCAGCCCTTGGTGGGCTGGGTGCACCCCCTCCCTTGGGCCCTTGCGCCTAGGGTTGAGGGGCAACCCAGAGGGGCGCCTGCTTGGGGGCAAGCCCCTCCCTTAACCGCCGCCCCCTCTAGATGCCATCTGGAGGGGCCGGCCCTCCTTGCCCTCTCCCCTATAAATAGAGGGGTGAAGGGAGGGCTGCACACCCAAGCCAAGGCGCAGCCCCTCCCCTCCCCAACACCTCTCCTCCTCCGTACGTGCTTGGTGAAGCCCTGTCGGAGTACTGCTGCACCAACAACACCACGCCGTCGTGCTGCCGTTGGAGCTGTCTTCCTCAACCTCTCCTTCCTCCTTGCTGGATCAAGACGGAGGAGACGCCGTCCGTACCGTACGTGTGTTGAACACGGAGGTGCCGTCCGTTCAGTACTTGGTCATCGGTGATCCGAATCACGACGAGTACGACTCCATCATCACCATCCCCTTGAACGCTTCCTTTTCGATCTACAAGTGGTATGTAGATGCAAACTCACTCCCTTGACTCGTTGCTTAGATGAACTCATAGATGGATCTTGGTGAAACCGTAGAAAAAATTTTAATTTTCTGCAACGTTCCCCAACAAGTAGCGCGCTATATCAAAATGTGCTACTGCTAAACGACCTAGCAGCAGCGCCTTTCAGAAAGAGCGGGCTACTGCTATGTGTGAGCATGTAAAAATAGACATAAAAAATACATTGATCATCAATGATCTTTTTGTGTACAATCTGATTTGTCAATATGACTCCTCACAAGTTTAGGAACTGGTAAAGACTCATATTGCGGCCACAAATTCTACACATAGAGTTCAATGAAGACCAAGTGGTTGTGAAAGTTTGAGAAGTAACATATTTAAGGTGGTACAAACTCTCTTCACGAAGCAAGGTGGGACTAAATTTTTTAGTAAACTTAGCAGTAGCGGTTATTGTTTAAATGCGCTACTGCTATGGTACCTAGTGGTAGCGCTCTTCATATTAGCGCGCTGCTGCTAGAACTAGCCTCGCGGTGGCGTCGTGGCAATTATAGCAGTAGCGCGTCTTAGAGTGGGCGCGCTACTGATAAATTTATTTCAGCAGCGAGGTTTGTGCGCGCGCTCCTGCTAGTTACCAGCAGCGCCTTATTTTAAAGCGCGCTGCTGGTAAGATTCTGTGTATAGGCTTTTTCCTAGTAGTGGTGACCTCAAGAACAAAATTAACTACTCACAAATGATAATCATGCTCAAGATCAGAGGGGTATTAAATAGCATATTGGATCTGAACATATAATCTTCCACCAAATAAACCATATAGTAATCAACTACAAGATGTAATCAACACTACTAGTCACCCACAAGCATCAATCTATAGTTCCCGTAATAATATTGAAGACAAGAGATGAACTAGGGTTTGGGATGAGATGGTGATGTTGAAGAAGTTTATGAAGATTGTCCTCCCCAAGATGGGAGAGTTGTTGGTGATGATGAGGACGATGATTTCCCCCTCTAGGAGGGAAGTTTCCTCGGAGGAATCGCTCCGCCGGAGGGAAAAAGTTATCCTGCCCAAGTTCCGCCTCGAGACGGCAGCGCTCCGTCCTGAAAGTTCTCTGCTTATTTTTTTCTAGGTCAAAATGACTTATATACCAGAATATGGGCACCGGAGGTGGGCCTGGGTGAGCACAACTCACCAGGGTGCGTCTGGGCTCCTTGGCGCACCCAGCTGGGTTCTGCCCACCTGGTAGGCCCCCTCTGGTATGTCTTTGCTCCAATATTCATCATATATTCCATAAAAATTCTCCGTGAAGTTTCAGCTTGTTTGGAGTTGTGCAGAATAGGTAGCCTGACATAGCTTTTCCAGTTCCAGATTTCCGGCTGCCGGAATTCTCCCTCTTTGTGCGTACCTAGCATATTATGAGAGAAAATGCATTAGAATTACTCCAAAAAGCATTATTATGGATACAAACATCATAAATAATAGTAAAAAACATGACACAAAATGGACGTATCACAACTGTCTGTAAGTATTATTTATGTAATTAAGTCTATAGATCAACTCATTCATTCCATGTATATATAATTATCCTCACTATATTATGCAGATTGAAGATCATCGAATGCAAAAAGAGGACAAATCTATGACATTGGGTTCGTTAGCCCAAATACTGTAAATGAATGGATTGTACAAAACAGAGTTGAAGATACCAGGGAAAACTTTCTAAAAGCGTTACTTCAACATCAAAACAAAAGGGAAATACTCTTTCCTTACAACTTCAAGTGAGTCTTACTGTCTTGTCTATATTCGGTGTCGATTACTCGAGGTTAAGTACTTTAATTGATGAGTTATGCATGCGCAGGTTCCACTTTATTCTGCTATCCATTAAGCTTGACGGGGGAGTAGTAACTGTCTTAGACTCGAGATGTAAACATCCTAAGGATTATGCGGACATGAGTGCAATGCTCCAGAAATAAGTTCAATCGTTATCGCTCCATATCGGCAATTTTTGTTTATTTCCTGATATCAAGTAATCATTTTCTTTGTCGGGCAGGGTTTGGAAAAAGTTTACGGGAATGGTTCCGAGTCTAAAGAAGGAGCTGCAATTTACACACCCCAAATTAAGTAGTACTAGGTAGTTTCGCGCATCTCTCATTAATTATAGTTTCATCAATACCTTTATCATGCTTGATTATCAGTTTGATTAAACTCTATTCTCGTAAAGTGCTTGTGGCAGGCAAGCGGGAATACTTTATGTGGATACTACATTTGCGAGTTTATTCGCCACTCGACCACTGAGCGGGCCTTCTCTGACCAACAATTTGAAGTACGTAAACAATATTCACGCTTTTATTTTATTACCATCAATTGTATTGAGTTTCATTCATATATATGTATTGACCCCCTTCTTTATATTAGGGGCCTCTTTGATTCACAGGATTTTGAAAATGTAGGAATAGGAAAAGTATAGGATTGCAGTGGAATGTCAACTTGAATCCTATAGGATTAGCAAAGAGTGTTTGATGCCACATGAAAAACAAAGGAATTGTAAAAATAGGTTGGAGTGGATGTTAGATTTCCTATGAAATTTAGTACAAAAGATTCCATATGATAAATTCCTATGGGATCCAATCCTATGAATCAAAGAGCCGACATAGGAAAAATTCCTAAGGATTTCAATCCTCCAAAAATCCTAAATAATTACTTTGAATCAAAGGAGCCCTAGATGTGGCAGATGCGGGAAGAACTCCTACAACATGATCACATACGAGCAATTCAAGAGGAGTTGGCGGGATTCTTTGTTGATCACGTCATACATGAAAAGGGAGAAGACCATATGGAAATTCAAATGGATTTTCGGTAAATGATGTCAGGGATCGTAGGATATGTTATACTGTATATATGTAGTAGCTTCGGATATATATACGAAAACTTGTTGTTCGACCAAGCACGGAGAAAGAGAGGTTACTTCTCTCTATATATGTTCATGACGATCTTGTGTTCATTAGCTTACTAGCTAGCGTCCAGTTCTCTCTATATATATGTAGTAGCTAGCGTTGACCAAGCACGGAGAAAAAGAAGTCACTTCTCTCTATATATGTAGTAGCTAGGTAACACAATATGAAACCCCTAATAAACCATCCAAAACCCCTAAATCCTCCCTTAAAAAAACAAAAACCCCAGCGCTTGGCAGGTGATGACGCGTGGCTGCCTTTTAGTCCCGTCGGTGTTACCAACCGGGACTAAAGGTCCTCCTTCCTGGGCGCCCCACAGCGGCCACATGGACCTCCTTTAGTCCTGGTTCGTAAGCCAACCGGGACTAAAAGTCAGGGGCTTTAGTCCCGATCATTTTGTCCCGGTTGTAGAACCGGGACTAAGGCCCTCTGGAACAGGGACAAGTGCCCTGTTTTCTACTATTGAAAGGTCATTTGAAAAAAAAAGAGACACAAATTGCTAGGTGCATGCAAAAATGCAACAACCATGCTATCAAGCATCCCAAACTAGAATGGCGGCTCCACAATTTTTATCGAGTATCCAAAATATAACTAAAAAATCTAGTCACTTGAGGAAGAAAGAAACACACGACTGTATGAAATATCGGAATAAATACTGGACCAATAGATCTAGTTCATGTTAGTGATATTATGCCATAGTTTCAAAATGCCTCTTTATTAGCATTAGGATCTGAGAGCACCAGATACATTTATCTCTAAGCAAGAAGTTAATTTCTCTGAACTTGAACTGTTTATAAATTAAGTTTGTAATTATATTAATCTATTAGAGCCGCAAGTTGTCTCGAGTTTATATTCCTTTTCCGAGCAAAAATTTGTTTCATAAATCATTGATAATATTTGAAAAAGAGAATAATAATCTGAACCTTTCGAAGTTGGCACTTTTAATGAGTAGCATGAAAGATGGTGATAGCATTGACCATCTTTGGTTGGTATTCTTTGAGTATTTGGATGCAACTGAGAGTGTAACCTTTGGCAATATGAAATATAACATGCATTTGGTCGATTCACCATCTCTCTCGCCAGCATTACTACCAGGCAACACATTTCATACCGACGCATCAACGTTGCGCAGCGTGCCACCGCGCGGCATAGCTAGTAAGAGGTTAAGCTCACAGGTAGTCTCGAGATACGATAGGTTGAAAGGGTTAGGAAACAAACCGAACAAAATCCGGAAGAATCCGAACAGAATCGGGCTCCTGTGTTGTGCGTGCCAGCGTCCGGTGACGTGCACTTGTACCGTTCTTCATATACATTCCTTCTCTTCAGCTTGATTTAAACAGAATGTTCAACGGCCTAGAGTACGAGCACGTATGCTCGTACTGCTGGTCGTACTCGCCTCTGGCACCTGTGGTGAAAAAGTTTTTTGTGCCTTCAAATCAGGAAAAAGAACGGCCTATGGTATGAGCACAAATGCTCATATCCTAGGTTGTTCCTTTACTAGAACTAGGTAACAGAAAGTCCCAGATCCATAGAAGACATATGGTACCATCGCAAGCGATCGTACCAACTATCATGCCGACTGGTAAACCCGTCAGTTTTCATAGAAATTTGAACCGAAGATAAATAGATAGAACTTTATGGGTTTTAGGCTAACCTGAAGATATGACAAATGCTACTCTTGCGCTTCTCCCAAGACTTCTTCAGGTACAATTTAGTCCCAAGATTCTTCTCTCTTTTTCTCTTAAAAAAAAGAAGCTTCTTCTCTATTTTTATTGGTCTGGGCGAACAATTTGCTCTAGCCAATTTGGCTGGACACAAAATGTTAGCATAATCAATTCCATCAACTTTTCGTTCTTTTCTTACCTCTGTTTTAAAGAAGGACCCTCCGCACGGACCACTGGAGGTCTAGTATTCCCAAAGGTATGTCTTGTTGCATAACCATAAGAATTCTCGTAAAAGACATAATACTTGATCACATTTTAGAAACGAGACATCCACTTGGATATCGTATATCTCACTATGGTATAATATCTTCATGTCGAATTCTTGTAGAAGAAGGTCCCATCGGATCCATCTTGGCTTTGTATCTTTCTTTGCCAATACTTTACTGCCAGACGACCCGACAATAACTTTTGTCTCTAATCTAAGACCTGAACTTTTCACAAGCAAATATCACAATATATAATTCTCTATCATTTTTAGCATTAATCCTTTGTGATTCATTCAAAGTGTGGCATAATAAATAACTAGGACAATGCCCGTGCATCGCTACGGGCAACATTTAGCAATTTCGTCGGCGAATCAGTGAAGAATCACTTGATATCATAGTTCAATGTCCATGTAGTACGACAAAATACATATAATCGTGATGACCAAAGGGGTAAGAAAGACAAAAATCAAGCATCACCAAATATTACTCAACAATTGCAAAAAAGTGCTCGCAACTTAGGAATTAAAGAAACCGACATCATGATTGTGAACTTAGTTTCTGAATTGTTGCATAGTGCCATAAAGAATACATATCGCTTCCTCTTGATCTATTACCTGATCACATTTTATAAATAAGACATTCACTTGGATATCGTATATCTCACTGCGGTATAATATCTTCGTGTCGAATTCTTGTAGAAGAAGGTCCCATCAGGTCCATCTTGGCTTTGTATCTTTATTTTCCAATACTTTACTGCCAGACGACCCGACAATAACTTTTGTCTCTAATGTAAGACCTGAACTTTTCACAAGCAAATATCACGACATATAATTCTCGATCATTTTTAGCATAATTCCTTCGTGCTTCATTCAAAGTGTGGCATAATAAATAACTAGGACAATGCCGGTGCGTCGCTACCAGGCAATGTTTAGCAATTTCGTCGGCGAATCAGTGAAGAATCACTTGATATCATAGTTGAATGCCCATGTATTATGACGAAATACATATAACCGTGATGACCAACGGGGTAAGAAAGACAAAAATCAAGCATAACCAAATATTACCCAACAATTGCCAAAAAGAGCTCGCAACTTAGGAATTAAAGAAACCGACATCATGATTGTGAATTAGTTTCTGAACACATGCATATTAACTTTTAATTCTAATTATCCTAAGTATAATGGTGTAAATTTTATTACCTCATGAGATCAACATATACGGAGACATCAGACAACTCCGAGTATTTGAAATTTAGACAATCCTAAGTGACATACAACTATGCAATGTTTGCATTGCTCAACCAATTCTATATCAATCTTGACTGAAGCCTTGATTTGACTAATTTCTCTGCAAATAGACAAATATCGAGAGAAATCAGTGTGACTTCTCTGAAACAAACTACACAAAAATAGACATAACACCACCACCTTGCTTGTTTGAGCCCCACCCCCCGCGAAGCTGCCCTCCTATCTTGGAACCCACGGGAAAAAAGCCAAAATCAAAATCATAGATTATCTCACAAAGTATGCACCTAATTGAATACGAAGCAAAGTTGAAATGATCCATCACGTCCATTCTATAAGATCGAACTATATGGAGATAATGAGTTCAAAATATTGCCGTCATTGTAGCCCATCCATCGGCACAAGCACATGACATGGTATGCTAGCCCATCCTAGATGCAAGTATTACTTCCAATAACTCACACTTGATCGGTGGCCGCGTCACTGGCGTCGCTCTACTCACAATTCAAGTCATAATCGTTGTCACCGAGAGACCCCTCGTAGATCTCATCCCGGTTCTCCTCCCCGCCATCACAGATCAAAATAGTTGAGTGGGCGCTCTCGGTTCAAATGACGCTGTCGTCATCGTTGTAGCCACAAATAGCACCACCGGCTTGTTGCTCGCCACCGGAGCACATCACGACGCATCTCCAACATATTATTGGTTGTCGTTGTGGCTGGCCCAGCTCAGAAGGCCACACGCCGTGGCGCCCTTGACGGTGCGGCTCTAGTATTAATTACTCGAGAGATGCTTGGCGTTTTCAATTTTTCTACATTGAACTACCACAATCAAAAGGGAAAAATACAACCTGCCTCACGTTTATTTTTCAGTTTTGCGGGACTGACTCATTTTTACTTGTTGACATATACGCATTGATGACATCTAAGGCTTTGACATTCGATTACTATGTTTCGTGTGCTTGTATCTGATTAGAACACATATGTATTCTATCGTGTTAGTTTTTTTGTGTGAATCATATACTTTGTGTTAATTGACTACATGTACGTGCAACCGATTATGTTCCTTATATTTTTGTTATGATTTTTTTATGAAAAAGATTTGGATATATTATAAATGTTTAATGTAAGTACATGCACCCTAAACGTAATAAAAATTATATCGAGGACCACGACCACCAAACGGCGACTACCACCGTTCCCCTACCGGAACCGGCCCGACCTTGTGATGACATCTAGGAAATCTTCGTGTACGTGCCCTAAAGATCATCACTCTAGAGCTGCATTCGTTAGATATAAACATTTGAAACGATCGGAAGTGCCCGCCACAGAATCTCGCAGTCGCACACGCACAACGAGAAAATCTAACCTCTCCACCCCATGCAGACGGTAGTATCTACACGAGAGCTCCGTCTACTCCGTCATCATGGATGAACTTGAGGAGGATGGAAACACAGAGTCCAGTTCAAAGATTAAGCATCGCTATCTGCCATAGCGGTGCCCCTACGAGGAGAAAAATCCCAAACCTAAGCTACTAGCCGGACTGAGGCACCTAGATCCCCGTCCAAGCCACTGGCCGCCTGAGCGGTAGACAGAGCAAAGATGGATCTACATGCATGCCGATGAAGCCTATGAGTGCTCTAGCAACCGCAGTTGCCAGAGGAAAAGAGTCACGGAACAAACGAAAGGTACGTCGGCCTTCAACTTGACGAGGAATTTTAGCAAAGTGTTTTGTTACGATCACTTTTCTACATGTTGTACACGTCCCTTGAAGATAGAATTGGTACAGACCGTTGTACACATCAAATAGTCATGTTACGTATCAATTGTTATGCTTTAATTTATATCCTCTAAAATTTAACCGTATAATTTTCCTACATAGAAAAAGAACCTTTTTTGACAATACAGTAGACTAATAGATAAATGTATCGAGTTCAAGTAAGTTTATAAAGATAATTCAAATAATATAAAATGTTTTGAAAATAAAAGTTATCACTAATTAATACATCATGTAAAGTTGAATCATTAGTCATGTTAGAATTATAAAAAGAATAAGTTGATACATTTCAATCTAGAATGCACAAATTAAATATCATTTCAACTCGAATATAATACTGATTAGTATATATATATATATATATATATATATATATATATATATATATATACGCCTGAAAAATTTATCAATCAAACGGTATTCATAAAATGTGGACAGATTTTCATACTATGTCTTACATATTGATAGGAGAAAATAAAGTTGATGTGTCGACCAGCTAATTCTTTACCAGCGCCAACCAGCTCAACATAGGCAGATTCCAGCCATTTCCAACGTGTGCATTTCCTCTGAAGATGGACTTGCGTTTTCCATTTGCATGCATGGAAAACAAATTCGACCGTTGATCGATTTTAAGAAAATAATAGACGAGATAAACCATCTACTAAGGGAAGCAATTAGGACTGTGAGCACACATCATCATTTATGTTTTCTTCTAGCTCATAGTAATTTGACCCCACCATACATTATGTAAACATTGCCTATGTGCTTTTTTCACACCCTCTAAAGAAATTTCAGTTGTTGTCATAACAAGCTACTTCTTATGTTTCACACTCCCTAATTTTGGCTGCAATCTTTATAATAAGTTTGTTTACATTTTTAATGTTTTGTCATAGCACCTAAAATGACTCATTATTTCCTAGTGTATTTTCATGCTTCATTCCAATGGGGCTTCCCAAACATATTTTATGTGCTTCTTCAGCTAACAACCATTGCTTTCACACTCCCTGATTCTTTTCCCCCCAAAATTGCTAATACCATTGTTATTCCCATTGAAACATGAAATGCTTCCATTTTATATTACATATGTTTCTTCCTTATATGTAATTTGCTCCATAATTCCATCTGATTCTTTGTTTATTCATTCTTTTATTTTTCTCAGCATTGTTGTAAACATACATTGCCCTTGTGCTTCCTTGATGCCATTGTTATCTCCGACAATGGCACCCAGATGGATCTCCCACATCGCCCAACTCGACACGGCCGCAGCCCACCTCCCACCAATGGTTGTTTACCATGTGCCTGCTCCAATGCCGATGGGGCTTTGTCTTCCTTTCCGGGTGGCCAACTAAACCAGTAGCCTAGGCCACACATGCCAATCCATGTGGTAAGCTTTCCAATTCGCGAATTTATGTGCCTCTCATATGTATTTGGGGTAGTACAATAGTTGTGGAACATTTCCCGTCCTTTTCATATTTGCTTCAATACAACTGAAATTTGGGTCACAATACCATGCGCTTCGTTATTTGTGGTTCATATTTGCATCAGGCAACACTAGTTTACACTTATATTTCCCATAGTTATTTCAGATAGGTAGTGTTATTGTTTTTCCAAATTGTTGCTAGCAATGCTTCAAAATTTATCAATTCATGTTTCCATGGTTTTGAATGATTATTTCACCTACTACCTAGCCATGCTTGTGTATATGATTATCTTCTCCCGCATTCCTCCATTACTAACCCTTTTTGATTTACTCTGATGCTTCAAAACATAATGGCATATGTTCATATATTAGCTGACGGGTTTATAATATCTGTTTCAATATGCTTCGAATTTAGATGATTTATGTTGAGAAAGCTCTATTTAGATGATTACTACATGTTATGAAATTTCTAAATTATGCTACATATACTTCTTATGTGTCCACTGTTTTACTTTTATATATCCTATTTCTGTTCCAGAAATTTATTTTCATTATTATCACTGTCGTAATATGACACAGTATCGTATGATTTGGCATATGTTTGTTTGGTCTATGTATTTTTCTCCCATAGATTACTTACATAATTTTCATAATGCCATTGTACTACACTTTATACATTTTCAGTTCACTAGAAATAACGAAGCATACTTATGCCGGGTTTAACGGTACATACACTAAGAAGCACAGCGACAATTGGATCTGACCACACAATGAACAGGACCTCATGCTAGATGAAGGAAAGCAAGTCTATAGTCTATGGACACAGTATGAACTTAAAAATGATTATGTCATTGTTGTCTTCAAGGACGTAAATCTGTAGCACATGAAGATGTTGTATGAACGAACAAAGCACGGAAACAAACTTATTGTCAGAAGCAAATTATTTTTGCGATGGAAACACTTTTTGTAGGGGGTGGAAGCAAAGTTTTCTTGTGTTGAAAACATAATAAAAAGAAGATGCATGGGATTCAAAATTTCCTATGTGGAATTCTTGGATGCAAAATTCTGTTATATGGAAGCAATGGACTATTTTGTTAGGGTTAACCTAAATTTGATTGCGATAGAAGCAATTATCTCGCCATATGACCCATTTTTATATTGCGGTGGAATCAAAATAACATGTTATACCAGACACATGTTTTCACCAGATCATATGAAATTTGAAATGCATTGGAAGCAAATTGTGGCATCTAAATAATTGTTTAATAAATTTTATAAAATAAAGAAGCATGGAGTTTTACTAGCATCAGATCGGGCATTCTGTGTAATCGAAGCAGCAGCAACAAGGACCTCAGCATATGTGTGCGTTTCGGAATCATTTGTGCCGGAAGCAAGCAATAAAGGCTAGTAAAAGCGATCAATTAGGAAGGAATCTAACAAACAGTGTAGCCTTCCCTCCTATTGATCGAACTTCTATTATGTTACTAATCCAATGGTCACCGAGTGGTTTGATAGAACCAACATATCAGTATTTTGATCCTAGTGCCTCCCTTTAGGTATAGGGGGGCCCATGCTAACTCGATAAAAAAAGAACTGTGGAGTGCAAAAAAGAAATACCACAATACTAGATAAAATGTGTCGCTTCAGAAGATAACCTAGTTGCTAGGTTTCGGCATCAATTTAGTTTATCATGTAATTTCGAAGCAAGTCATCTTCCATTGGATTGGGACTTGTAACTTGCACGTTTGCCTCCCAATAGGGTCATAACTTGAAACAACATACCCTCAAAAAGTGAACCTGAAACAGCATGCTTAAAATTCGAATTAAACTTATATGGTGTTTGGCGATGATTTTCTCTTCACAAACGCATCATAGATTGAACAGTTGGAAGAAATTTCAAATAAATTAGCATCATTGATCCACCCTCAAAATATCTAAAGTTGGCTGAACAATTCGAGAAATATAAGATGAGAGCTGAGAGGGATTGAGACAGTCCTTAATAGTGCTAGCCTTGAGAATGAACCGCCGGAGAATTGACATAATGTTGTTTGCAGGATTCGCCGGGCACGGAGCTGGTGTCACTTGATTTGATCGAACTTCGCAAGCAGGGAGGGCATAAGCTAGCGGCCTCTGGCGGCGCTAATCGTCTCAGATCATACGTTAATCGCCCAAGGGCATTTTTTAGGTAACGGCAAGGATTAGTAATAGGAGCGGGGGAGGCTATGACCTTGACTGGGCTTTCTTATGGGCCCTTTTGCCAAATATAACCGCTAATTACTCCTAGCAGCTACCAAAGAGTTCGTCGATCGTTGGGGGCGGAGGGGGTGTCTCCGCCAGCCACTGAACACCAATCATCCAATCATCGTTTATGTTTTCTTACTTATTTGCTCTGAAATCTATAGAAATACAGAGATTAAACAAACAAAAGATTGGTACTAAACTTAAACATGAGTTCATCTTATGGGCACGCAGTTTTGTTTCCCCTCATTGTTCGAACAGCATGAAACTCATGGATCTTAGAATTTATGGAGGGAAGATGAGCTTTCAAATTCGCAAGGCTTCCACGTACAGGGTAGAGCTCGGTGGTTCAAGCCAAGGTGCTCGCCGAGCCATCGGTCTCCTCGTCGGTGCCGTCCGCCAGCGGCTGCGCGGTGGTGCTGGACGACTCCCACTGCCCCAGAAAATCTATCTCGGCCCAGGGGTCTCCTCCACTGCGGTACTCCTTCCAAAACCACTAGTAGAAAAGGGGCCTATTGACCCGGTTGGTGAGGGCCTTTAGTCCCGGTTCATGAACCAGGACTAAAGGGTCGGTACTAATACCCTGGCCCTTTAGTCTCGGTTCAATCCAGAACCGGGACTGATGGCCCTCCACATGGCCTGTCCGCTGAGCTCAGGCAGGAGGGCCTTTGGTCTCGGTTGGTGGCACCAACCGGGACCAATAGGCATCCACGCGTCAGCATTTCTATGGCTGTGGTTTTTGTTTTTTTTTTTTGAAAAGGGGGGGAGGGTTTGGGGGGTTTTAGGGGTTAATTTAAGTGTTTCATATATTGTGCTATAGCTAGCTAATTAATAGAGAAAAGTGTCCTCTCTTTTATCCGTGCTTGGTCGACGCTACGTACTATACATACGTATAGAGAGGACTAGCTAGACACGCTAGCTAGCTAGTAATTAAGCAAACAGAAGATCGTCATGAACATATATGCATACAGAGAGAAGTGATACCGACCACCTCTCCTTCTCCGAGAGATTGGTCGAACAACAAGTTCTCATATATCTATCCGACACTACCGGCTACATATATACAATAATTATCTTTTACAATACGGACGCGTGGTCCACATAGTATTCTCCGTCTTCAGCGATCACGTGGTCAAGAAAGAATGCCGCCAATTCCTCTTGAATTGCTCGCAGGCGATCTGGTGCTAGTAGTTTATCCCGCATCCGAATCATCTAATTTTAAGAAGGGGGTCAATACATATATATGAATGAATGAAACTCAACACAAATGATGGTAATAAAATAAAATTGTGAATATTTTTATTTACACACTTCATATTGTTTGTCGGAGTAGCCCCTCTCACAGGTCGTGTGGCGGATGGACTCGCATAAGCGTAGTATCCACAGAAATCATTCCCTTGTTCCTGCCACAACCACTTTACAAGAAACAGAGGTCAATGAAACTGATAATTAGCAAGCATTCTAAATGGTATTGATGAAACTAGCGCTTGAATCACTAGGAGATGCGCGTGGACTATGCTACTATATAGTACTAACTTTCGGGTGTCTAAATTGCAGCTTCTTCGGTAGTCCCGAGCTTTTTGGTGAATTTTCCCCAAGCCCTGCCATACAAAGAAAACAATTACTTGATATCAGAAATGAACAAAGTTGCTGATATGGTGGATAATGATCGATTTAACTTACTTCTCGAGCATTTCAGTCATGTCCGCATACTCCTTGGGATCTTTTCGTCTCGAGTCTAAGACAGTTACTACTTCCTGCTCAAGCTTAATCTCTAGGAGAATATAGTGGTAGCTGCGCACGCATGCATAACTCATCAATATTACATTACTATAACCTGGACTAATAAGGAAACCGAATATGCCACAAGACAGTAACACTCACTTGAAGTTGTAAGGAAAGAGTATTATATCTTTGTGTTCATTTATTACCAACGATTGTAGCAAGTTGGCCTCGGTATCTTGGGCACGAAATTGAACCTCAGTTGCATCTATGAGATATGTGTTAATGAACCCAATATCACCCACTTGTCTTTTCTTCAATTCGCGATCTTCAATCTGCATAATATAGTGAGGATATTTATAAATACATGCAATGAAAGGGCTAAGTTATATAGAGATACTTAATGACAGAAGTAGTACTACTTACAGACGATAGCAGGTGACCGTTGTTTTATCGAGGACCAATTGATTGAAAAACTGATAGAACTCCTCAAATGGAATAGGCAACAGTTCAATTCCAAGGAGGTCATGCTCCTTTTTAACTCTCACATACAAAGTACTCCTCCCCTCAGACTCTTTGCAGGTTTTCATGTACCAATCATGCAATCTTCGCATCATCGTTGATAGAGAGCTTTCATCTTTGACGAGAGGCTTCTCGTACCGTATCTTTGTATCTGCACCTCCAAGAAATCATAATGTACATCGTCGGGCAGGTAATCTGCAGGATTGCCATAACCGGGCACCATCCTCGGATCGACGATGTCGCTAGCAGGCACCTTGAGCGGGGGCACGATTGCTTAAGCTTGTTCGCCGAGCTGGGCAATTTGTTTCCCAGCTCGTCGTTCTTTCCTCCTTTGATAACTGACAGTACTTCCCCACCTCTCCGCTTTGGCAAATGCCATTCCAAAAATGCGCTCATAGTTGCCTTTAGGCTGAGACTTGGGTGGTTTTGTCAGGGCAGCAGTGCGCTTCGCTTTGACCGGATCTACCTTCTCCTCCGGAGGTGGATATCTCTTTGCTTTCAACCCTTGAAACCAGTCATCCACTTCGGTTCTGCGCGATCTTCGCGTTTTCCTCCTCGCTCCTCTCGTCACGGTAACTTCTCCGAGTCTTTAGAGAAGGACCGAATCAGATCTCCTCCCGCCTTTGGCTGTACTGCTAGACGCCCAGAGCGAGACGGAGCAGATGTCTTCTTTCCTTGCTTACGAGGCGGAGGAGAAGGACTACGACGCCGGAGCAGCCGGAGCGGGCGGCGGGTCTCTTCCGCCTTGGCCGACGAGGCGGAGAAGGAGGAGGCTGGCTGCGCGGGCGCGCCGGTGCAGGCGGGGACGGAGGCGGAGTGCCGCCACGCGCCGGAGGAGGAGCCGGCCGAGTGCCCTGATCGTCCCTCGCCGAAGGAGGAGGCGGTGGAGGAGGCGGAGTGTCCTGACTCGCCGGAGGAGGAAGAGGAGGCGGAGGCGTCCAGTTCGGAAGGTTGATGAGATCCTTCCGCCATAGGCATGGAGTCTTCAGAGCAGAACCCAGCCGATACTCCCCTTCACCGGTAGGGTGGTCAAGCCGGAGGTCCTCAAATCCCTCCGTTATTTCATCGACCGTCACCTTAGCATATCCTTCTGGAATCGGCCGGCAGTGAAAAGTTGAGTCGGGTTTAGTAGGATAAACAGAGCCAACAGCCGCCTTGACCTTCAAATTGCTCCATTGCACCATAAGGTGGCAATTTTCAGCATCCGTGATAGCATCCACGGGATAGCTGGCAGGAGCCGCCAAGGCATGCTGCTCTGGCTGAAGCAGCTCGGTGGAAGCCACGCCGCTTCTTCGCTGAGATGGCGGGTAGCTTCGGGGAAGCTTCGCAGGTCGTTTGTTGTGATCACCGCTTCTTGTTCCTCTTCTCATTCCTCTAGCCCCATTACCCTTTCATGCAGCGCCTGCATTAGGCTCTGCTCCAGTTTCTTCCTCCTCTCATGGGTTTTGTAACCCCCTGCGTCCGGAAATCCAGCCTTCCACGAAACGGAGCCTGGCGTGCCTCGTGTCCGTCCAGGGTGCCTGTGGATTCCCGAGGGCCATTGTGAGCTCGTCCTTCTCCTGTGCGAACGAACTTCCCTTGCTGCTTGCTTCGATATAATGCTTAAGCCTCTTGACTGGTTTGTCCTATTGTTCGTCCGTCCAAATGCACTTCCCTGTTATAGGGTCCAAGGATCCGCCGGCCCGAAGAACCAAGTCCGGTAACGGTCTGGCCAGTTCATTGTCTCTGGTTCGTTCCCTTTATGAAGCAGATCAATCTCAGCCTTGGCCCACTTAGGTCGGGCTACGAGGTAGCCACCTGACCCCGTGCGATGGTGAAGCTTCTTCTTCGCAGCATTTCTCTTGTTTGTCGCCGACATCTTTTTACTCTTTCCCGATGTCTTGTAGGCCACAAATGCGGGCTACCATCTCTGATCTTCTCATATTTGCCCTTGAATTCTGGTGTCTCATTTTTTCGACATACGTATTGAGTTCTTTCTTCCAATTCCTGAATAGTTCTGCCATCTTCTTAAGAGCAAAAGACTTGATTAATGGCTCTATTACTGGCTTGTCCGGATCATCCTCTAGCGGTAGGGTAAAATTTGACTTCAGCTCGGTCCAAAGATCATTTTTCTGCATATCATTGACACAAGACACCTCGTGGTCTTCGTTCTTAGGATTATACCATTGGTGGATGCTGATCGGGATCTTGTCCCTAACCGTAACCCCATGACTGAGCAACAAATGCCTTCTTTGTCCGGTAGGGTTCAATCGGTTGGCCGTCGCACGCGATTTCTATGATCCCAAACTTTTCATCCGAGCTCAACTTTTTCTTCGGGCCTCGTCTCTTTACCAAAGTTGTGCTCGATCCGGAGGGCTAGAAAAAAGAACAAAGACGAGAGTTAATTAATATTTGTAAATACCAAAACAAAGACGAGAGCTAGTCAAGACAGGCTTAACTAATATATATACCTGGCGGACTCGGTTTGGTGATCACCGGAGCCGTCCTCACGGTCTACTTCTTCACCCTCTCCTTCTTGCACCGGCATTGGGTCATCGGAGCCATGTAAATCATAGCCAGCTGCTTCTTCACCCTCTTCTTCCAGATCATCGTTGTCGTTGAGAAACATGATCGAGGAGACGGCATCACTTCCGTGTACGATTATGTCCCTCAACAATGCTTCTTGTGCTTCGTCTCGGGTGGTGTCCATAGTTTCTACAATTTTTTTACAACATGGCAATTATTATTCAAACATGACAGATATGGATATATTAGTGGCAAACGTAGAACTAGCTAGCTAATCACAATAAGGAATCATATTAGTGGCCTCGACGCTGCTTCTCTAGGGTTTGGGGTGGCCTCGACAACGCTTCAAGGGTTAGGGTGGCCTCGAGAACGCTTCAAGCTAGGAGGGGTAATATCGCCCCCACGTGTTGAAGCTATCGGGAGGGGTCGGCGTTGAACACTACATCTATGTCCCACAAGTGACGTGGGCATCGGCGCCCCTTGATGGGGTAGAGGGTCGTGGATCGCCCGGTCGAGGTCAAGGGTGGAGGATCGCCGAGGTCGGGAGGTTGCCTAGTGTCAAAGGATTCAACAAAACCATGTCTTCATCATGAGGTAAAATAACGGTGCATGATGGTGCAAGCTCTCCAAAGTTATTTTGGAGCAGGTCCCGGATAGGATAATTCACTTTACGGTACAAAGTTCAGCAAGAACCTTCCGAATATCGTTATTTGAAAGCCCTTTGCTGAGATTCGTACAAAAGGCAAATTATCCTATCCGGGACTCCATTCCAAAACAACTTTGAGGACTTCGTACCATCATGCCATGGTTACTTCCGCTAATGATGAAGCCATGGATTTCTTCAATACTTTGACAATAGGCAACCTCTCGACCCTTCCAGTGATCCTCGACCCCGACGACCCTCGACCTCGAATCCTCGGCCCCTTGACGACCCTTGAACCTCGAACCATCGACCTAGAACCCTCGAACCTTCGACCCTCGAACCCTCGACCTCGACCTCGAACCCTCGGCCCCTCTAAGGCCCTAGACCCTTGAACCCTAGAACCCTCGAACCCTCGAACCCTCGATGACCCTCGAACCCTACAACCCTCGAACCCGAGAACCCTCAAACCCTCGACCCTAGAACCCTCGAACCCTCGACCCTCAAAACATTGACCCTCGACCGGCCTCGACGACCCTCGACCCCTCTGTGACCCTCGCAACCCTCTAGCCTAGTTCCCAACCGTCGACCCCTCAGCGATCCTCGACACCCTCGTTCCCGATAAAAATAAGATGAAGAAGAAGAAGAAGAAGAAGAAGAAGAAATGAGAAGAAGAAAAAAGAGAAGAAGAAGAAGAAGAAGAAGAAGAAGAAAAATAGAAGAAAAAAAGAGAGGAGAAGAAGAAGGAATAGAGGAGAAGAAGAAAAAATAGAATATTTTTTCTTCTTCGACTCTATTCCTTCTTCTTCTACTTCCTCTTCTTATTTCTCCTCTTCTTCTCCTTCTTCTTCTCCTTCTTCTTCTCCTTCTTCCTTCTTCCTCTTTTATTCTTTTTCCTTATTTTCCTTCTTCCTCGACGACCCTAACTCTAAACAGTACAACTTCCTCGACGTCCCCGCCTCTCTCATGAACAAAATAAAATCTATGAATAAAAAAACATCATATTCTATGAACAAAAAACATCATATATATTCCATCCACATCGATCCATGCATACATCATATATATGATCATATCTATGAACAAAAAAATTCATATGATCATCTATGAACAAAAAACATCACATATATATGCAGAAAAAAAACATTAGATCAACACATATGCAAAAAAGCATCATACATATATCCGTACATCAATATATATACATGAACATTTATGAAAAAAAGCATCACATCTATGAACAAAAAACATCATACGGTGGCGGCGGCGGCAGGGGGGCAAGGCAGGTGCGCGGGGGCTCACTATGGGCGGCGTCGGCAACGGCGATGTCGGGGCCGGCCTGATGCAGAGGTGGCCTTGTGGGCAGGGCAGGGCTGACGCGAGGAGGCGAATGCGAGGTCGGGAGGCGGAGGCGACGGAGGTCGGGAGGCGTTAGACGGCGAGGTCGCGGAGGCAGGGCGGCGACGGCGAGGGCGCGACGGGCGGGACGGCGACGACGCAGGCGAAGCGACGGCGTTAGCAGATGCGTGCGGCGACGACGGCAGCGGCGGCAATACCAGGCGACGACGGGCGATGGCGACAGCGATGGTGACGACGGCGGCAGCGGCGACGATGGTGACGACGGCGATGGCGGCGGGCGGCGTCGGGGCAGCCTGGCGGCGTCGGGGAGGTTGGGGCAGTCGGGGGCAAATGCGCGATGAAACTGAAAATTTTCACAAGTGTTGCTTATATACACTGAGCATTAGTCCCGGTTCGTGGCTCAAACCGGGACTAATGCCACCTTTAGTCCCGGTTGGCGCCACCAACCGGGACCAAAGCCCAAATTTCAGCAGCCCAAAGGGCGAGAAGCGGCCTTTGGTCCGGTTGGTGGCACCAACCGGACTAGCAGGCATTGGTCCCGGTTCGTGGCACGAACCGGGACCAATGCCACCCTTTAGTCCCGGTTGGTGCCACCAACCGGGACCCAAGGCCTTGTGCAGTCCCGCGCCGAAAAGTTTAGACCCACCTCGCTAGTTGAGAGAGCTCGGGAGTGGTTTATAAGCCCTGCTGCGCCCACCCTCTCGAGCTCCTCTCAACCTGCAGCTTCGGCCTAACCTTGCATTCTGTGGCTGTGGGCCTACTGGGCCTCCTGCGGGCCTGAATCCTGGCCCACGGTAGGGTTTTTCTAGTCGTATTCAGGCCGTGGGGGCCCAGTAGGTGGCACTTTTTTGTTTTTTTTGTTTTCTTTGTTGCTTTATTTATTTTATTTTGTTTCTACTTACAACAAAATACTTATTGTTGCTATTTTTTTTCCAGTTTTTTTTGCTTTCTGCATTATTTATTTTTTGTTGTTTTTTGCTTTATTTTTTAATTCTTTTTGCTTTTAGTTTTAGAAAAATTATAAACTTTCTGTTAGTGCCATTAGTTTTCAAATTTAAAAACACTTTTTTGTTTTATTTGTTGCTTTATATATTTTATTTTGTTTGTACTTACAACAAAATACTTATTGTTGCTATTTTTATTATTTTTCAGTTTTTTGTTATGTTTTCTGCATTATTTATTTTTTGTTGTTTTTTGCTTTATATTTTAATTCTTTTTGCTTTTAGTTTTAGAAAAATTATAAACTTTCTGTTAGTGCCATTAGTTTTCAAATTTGAAAACACTTTTTTGCTTTATTTATTTATTTTATTTTGTTTCTACTTACAACAAAATACTTATTGTTGCTATTTTTATTTTTATTTTCAAGTTTTCTTGTTTTCTTTTCTGCATTATGTATTTTCTTTTGGTTTTTTGCTTTATTTTTTAATTCTTTTTGCTTTTAGGTCAGCAAAATTATAAACTTTCTGTTTGTGCCATTAGTTTTCTTTGAAATTTGTGTGAATCACAAGTTTGTGAGCTCAACAAGGCGTGTAGACGGACGTGCTTATAAACCGGTGTGAGTACAAAACAGACAATGGTATCATACTCGTCTATTACAAAGTTGGCATGGTATCATCATAATAGTTGCGGGAGAAAGTCTTCACTTTTTCTTCGCTTGTGTCGTTTGCTTATTGCGCCGTAACCATGGATAATCTTCATCGTTTATCGTGATGCTTGGGTCAGCCTTGACTTTGAAGGAGGGAATTTCATGAAACTTTTCATACTCTTCGGACATGTCTGTCTTGCCCTCCACTCCTGTGGATGTCCCTTTTCCTGAAAAGAACTATGTGGCGCTTTGGCTCATTGTATGATGTATTCGCTTCCTTATCTTTTCTTTTCCTCGATCTGGTAGACATGTCCTTCACATAGATAACCTGTGCCACATCATTGGCTAGGACGAACGGTTCTTCAAAGTGTACCCAAGATTTTTCAGATCCATTGTTGTCATTCCGTCTTTGTGGGTCTACCTGCACTCGCCTCCCCATATATCATATTGACCCACTTGCACTTAAACAAAGGGACCTTAAAATCTACTCCGTAGTCAAGTTCCCATATGTCTACTATGTAACCATAATATGTGTCATTTCCCTTGTCGGTTGCTGCATCAAAGCGGACACCGCTGTTTTGGTTGGTGCTCTTTTCATCTTGGTCAATCGTGTAAAATGTATTCCCATTTATCTCGTATACTTTCCAAATCATTACAGCCGAAGATGGTCCCCTGGACAACAAGTACAGATCATCACAAACAGTGCTGCCACCTCAAGGGCGTGTTTCCAACCAAGCTGCTGAAAGTCCCGATGTGTTCACATGTAATCCGATCGTCGCCTTTGCTCCGGGTGTTTGGAGCGCAGATCGTTCTTGTGTTCATCGACATACGGGTCACCAAGGTAGAGTTACAGCAGAAGCTGTAGTGTGCTTGAGACCAAGAATATCCGTCACTGCATATTATCGAGTCTCTTCCAAGCGTGCCTTTTCCAATCAGTCTCCCCTCATACCGCGATTTAGGGAGACCTATCTTCTTAAGGCCAGGAATGAAGTCAACACAAAACCCGATGACATCCTCTCGTTTGATGGCCCATGGAGATGCTTCCTTCTGGCCTAAGCGCGTTATTCTGAACATATTTCTTTAGGACTCCCATGAACCTCTCAAAGGGGTACATATTGTGTAATGTCTGGGCCCCGTAATGACAATCTCGTCGACTAGATGAACTAGGGCGTGCGTCATGATATTGAAGAAGGATGGTGGGAACACCAGCTCTAAACTGACAAGACATTGCGCCCACATCACTCCTTAGCGTTGGTACGATTTCTGGATCGATCACCTTCCGAGATGTTGCATTGAGGAATGAACATAGCTTCGCAATAGCTAATTGAACGTTTTCTGGTAGAAGCCCCCTCAATGCAACCGGAAGCAATTGCGTCATAATCACGTGGCAGTCATGAGACTTTAGGTTCTGGAACTTCTTCTCTGGCATATTTATCATTCCCTTTATATTCAACGAGAAGCCAGTCGGGACCTTCATCTTGAAAGGCATTGAAAGAATATTTCTTTCTCTTCTTTAAGAGCGTGGTGGCAGGACCTTCATACTTTGCCGGAGGCATGCCCTCTTTTTCGTGCAAGCGTTGCAGGTCCTCTCGTGCCTCAGGTGTATCTTTTATCTTCCCATACACGCCCAAGAAGCCTAGCAGGTTCACGCAAAGGTTCTTCGTCACGTGCATCACGTCGATCGAAGAGCGGACCTCTAGGTCTTTCCGAGGGTAGGTCCCAAAATATAGATTTCTTCTTCCACATGAGTGCGTGATTCTCAGCGTCATTCGGAACAGCTAGTCCGCGGGACCCTTTCCAAAGATTACGTGTAAATCATTGACCATAGCAAATGCGTGATCACCGATGCACGCATGGCGGGCTTCTTCTGGTGATCTGCCTCACCTTTGAAATGCTTGCCTTTCTTTCGACATTGATGGTTGGTCGGAAGAAATCGGCGATAGCCTGTACACATTCTTCCTGCAGCTTCCCAGGTATATACTATCGGTGTCAAGTAAACAGTGCGTGCATGCGTGGTATCCCTTGTTTGTCTGTCACGAAAGGTTCTTGAGCGGGCCAATCGTTGATGGTCACGAACAGCAACGCCTTTAGGTCAAATTCCTCCTTTTGTGCTCATCCCACGTATGTACACCGTTTCCATTCCACAGCTGTAAAAGTTCTTCAACTAATGGCCTTAGGTACACATCAATGTCGTTGCCGGGTTGCTTAGGGCCTTGGATGAGAACTGGCATCATAATGAGCTTCCGCTTCATGCACATCCAAGGAGGAAGGTTATACATACATAGAGTCACGGGCCAGGTGCTGTGATTGCTGCTCTGCTCCCGAAAGGATTAATGCCATCCGCGCTTAAAGCAAACCATACGTTCCTTGGGTCCTTTGCAAACTCATCCCAGTACTTTCTCTCGATTTTTCTCCATCACTGCGACCCGTCGTGGTGCTCTCAACTTCCCGTCTTTCTTACGGTCCTCACTGTGCCATCGCATCAACTTGGCATGCTCTCCGCTTACGAGCAGACGTTTCAACCGTGGTATTATAGGAGCATACCACATCACTTTCGCAGAACCCTCTTCCGGAGGCTCGCCGTCAACATCACGTGGTCATCTCGTCGATCTTATATCAGCAATGCACCGCATACCGGGCATGCGTTCAGATCCTTGTAGGAACCACGGTAGAGGATGCAGTCATTAGGGCATGCATGTATCTTCTCCACCTCCAATCCTAGAGGGCATACGACCTTCTTTGCTGCGTATGTACTGTCGGGCAATTCGTTATCCTTTGGAAGCTTCTTCTTCAATATTTTCAGTAGCTTCTCAAATCCTTTGCCAGGCACAACATTCTCTGCCTTCCACTGCAGCAATTCCAGTACGGTACCGGGCTTTGTGTTGCCATCTTCGCAATTGGGGTACAACCCTTTTTGTGATCCTATAACATGCGATCGAACTTCAGCTTCTCCTTTTGACTTTCGCATTGTGTCCTTGCATCGACAATGACCCGGCGGAGATCATCATTATCGGGCACATCGTCTGGTTCCTCTTGACCTTCAGCAGCTTCACCCGTTCCAGCACCATCGTGCACATCGTCTGGTGCATCTTGATGTTCAGTAGCATCACCGTATTCAGGGGGCACATAGTTGTCATCGTACTCTTCTTCCTCGCCGTCTTCCATCATAACCCATATTTCTCCGTGCCTCGTCCAAACATTATAGTGTGGCATGAAACCCTTGTAAAGCAGGTGGGTGTGAAGGATTTTCTGGTCAGAGTAAGACTTCGCATTCCCACATATAGGGCATGGACAACACATAAAACCATTCTGCTTGTTTGCCTCAGCCACTTCGAGAAAATCATGCACGCCTTAATGTACTCGGAGGTGTGTCTGTCACCGTACATCCATTGTCGGTTCATCTGCGTGCATTATATATAATTAAGTGTGTCAAAAATCATTACAGAACATCATGAATAGATAATTAAGTGACCACATTAATAGAAGTTCATCATCACATTAAAACCAAAGTACATACATAGTTCTCATCTAACAACATAAAGCTCTGCAGAGCATCTAAATTAATTAAACCATACATTGAAACTATGTAAAACATTTCAATGCGAAAACAAATACGATCATAATCGCAACCAAGATAACAACTGATCCAACGGCATAATGATACCAAGCCTCGGTATGAATGGCATATTTTCTAATCTTTCTCATCTTCAAGCGCATTGCATCCATCTTGATCTTGTGATCATCGACGACATCCGCAACATGAAACTCCAAGATCATCTTCTCCTCCACAAGAATTTGTATTTTTTGCTTCAAGAAATTGTTTTCTTCTTCAACTAAATTTAACCTCTCGACAATAGGGTCGGTTGGAATTTCCGGTTCAACAACCTCCTAGATAAATAAAATCTATGTCACGTTGGTCGGCATAATTTTTATAAACAATAAATGAACCAATAGTTATGAAAAGATAATATATACCACATCCGAATCATAGACAGGACGAGGCCCGACGGGGGCGGATACCAAAACCATCGCACTATATAAGATGCAATAATAAAAGTAAGAAAATAATACAAGTATCTATCTAAACAAACAAGTAATAATATTTTTCCTTTCAGAAAGAAGATAAGAACAAGAGGCTCACCACGGTGGTGCCGGCGATGAGATCGGCGCGGGTGATCGACGGCGATGAAGACGGGGACGGGGCGTGACGGACCGCTAAACCTAGATAAATATTGAGGAAAATGGAGCTTGGCGGTCGAGCTTGGAGAGCAGAAACCTTAAGTAGTGTGGCTCGGGCATTTCATCAAACACCTTGTGTGCATAGGAGGTGAGCTAGAGCACCACCAAGCCCTCTCCCCACCGGCCAGAAAAAACAGAGCAGTGTGCTCTGCTCTCGCGCGAGGGGCTATATATAGGCAGCACCATTAGCCCCGGTTGGTGGCTTGAACCGGGACTAAAGGGAAGCCTTTTGATCCCGGTTCATGCCACTAACCGGGACCAATAGTGGTGGGCCAGGAGCCAGGCCCATTGGTCCCGGTTCATCCCACCAACCGAGACCAAAAGGTCCGGACGAACCGGGACCAATGGCCCACGTGGCCCGGCCGGCCCCCTGGGCTCACGAACCGGGCAAATAGCTCCATTGGTCCCGGTTCTGGATTGAACCGGGACTAATGGGCTAAACTGGCCTGGACGAAAGCCCCCTTTTCTACTAGTGAACTCAGAGTTGGGTGTAAGCCGACGCACCGTGCTACGGGCGCCGCCATGCACAGCTGGAGCCGCCGCAAGTGCTGGCGCCGCAGGTGGGGGTGGCACCACGGCAAGCGGCTCGACAGGGACTGGCGGCGCTACGGGCGGGACTGCAGCGACAGGTCTTGGTGCCGCAGCTGGGAGCGGCACCACGGGCGGACGCGCCATAGGGTTTGCAGTCCTCCGTGCCGCTCCAGGCTGCGCCCTGGTGCTGTGCCACAATATGTGGAGAGCAAGGGAGCGGGCCGTTGCACACTGCGTGCCGCAATGTGGGCAGACGTGCGCTGCTCGGAGAATTGGTGGTGGCCGTGGCGGCAGCCCTCCGGCGTTCGGTGCGACGCCGTTCCGGTTCCAAGCCATCTGGCCGTTGGATTTGAGTGAAGTGGGGGCTCACGACGAGATGGTTGGCAAAAATTGGCTGGGTAATGTTTATATAGGATGCGACTCCACCTCCCAACGGTCAAAACGACGTTGGGACATCATCTATCTAGGTGCGCATACTAGCTTCCCGGCCGTTTTACATCATGCATGAACACCCGTCGAAGGAACAGTGATATGTTCCCACAAAAAAAACAGTGATATATAGGACCCAGGTCCACCAATTTTAAATTTCTGATTTTAAAAATTTTCAATTGCCCATGATTTTGGTTTTCAATTTAGTTTGGCAAAGTGACCAAATGTTTCTTCGTAATTTATTCGTAGACCAAAAGTGCCCGAGAAACTTTTAATTTTTTTAATTTATCACACAAATATGCTTATATCTATATCTATATATATGTACCAATATTAAAAGACCCAAAGACACATCAAATTAATCTTGGCCATCAAACCATATATCAATCGAATGGCCTACGTTACTTCAATGGTGAGCCCTCAACATGTTTAATGTGCAATTAACATCATACCATTTTTGCAAAAAAATAATTTCATACTAAAATCAACTTTTGTGTTAATTTTATAATTAGTGCATAATTTATATCCTACCTAATATCAACGTGCGGTAAATTTTCTTCCTAATATTAACGTGCATTTCACATATACATTACTCTTTACTATTTACGAGTTAATAGTATCTAAAAATACCCATGGGGTAGATCCAAGTAATCTCGGTGCGGCTGTTTACTGAAGTTCGACTACATCCTCGATATCCTCTTGTATGCTTCCTCCACTTCAGAAAACTACTTCTTCACCACCCTCCGCGAAGAATCTCTTGCACTGGAGTTTCTGATGCCCTTGTAACTCTTGAACTTTTCTCTATTGACATGCGCCTTTGGTCCATATGCTTACATGCTATGTTTTCCTAACCCATATTATTCGATTTGCCATGAGACTAATCTTGTGATGATGCTTATCTAGATTAAGCTTAAATGAAACTACCTAATTTCCAAGAAATGAAAAAACCTTATCTCTTAGGAAATTTTCATTGGCTAGCTATGCTGCTACTATGAGACCGAGCGTGTTTATGGGTGCTAACTTCAAGAGGTAGCAGACAAATACCATCTTGTGGCTCACCGCTATGAATGTGCACTAGATTTCAGCTGACATGCAGGTGGAACGCTTACACCTAAATAGGACAGAGCATACTCTGAGGCCACCATACTATTTGTGGGTGGCACCATAAGTGTGATGGGTGATAGGTTAGTTGATGCATATTTACATATGCAGAATGCCACAGAATTGTTTGTGCACTTGAAACCATATTTCGCACCACTATTATCGGTGGTGACCTATATGTTGTACAGCAGTTCAATGACTGCAGAATGGTTGAGAACCATTTTGTGGTCGATAAAAGCTCATGACTTATAGTGGATGGCAAAGAAATTCGAGTTTCTGCTGGGAGCATTCTTGATAATCTTCCTCATTTGGGGAAGAACTTCGCCACTTCTCTAAAACAACAAAACAAGTGAACCATGTTGAGATTCTCGTTGGATCGTTGGATGTTAAAGAGAATGTGTCGGAAAAGGATGCACAAGCAAAAGGAGCATATTAGGACATTCTGTTGCAAATGTAGTGCAGAAAAATGCCCACACGTTCAAGGGAAAGAACGAAGTCTCCAACACTGCCAACTTCAAAAGAAGAAAGCACGAAAGGAGTAAAACAAGGATAAGGAGAACCTGGGTTTGTGGTGCGGAAGATCATTGGCCTACCCAATGGTTGAACTGCAATGGACGGGAAATATATCATGGACAGAGTTCTAAATCTATGAACATGATCATTGCAAATACTAAAAGGGGAACATCCAGATATCGTAATTTACCTATAATTATTTTAGTTTGTCGGTCTACCAATTAGTGCGTTGCCTATGGTGATAATATTCATGTGTGTGCTAACATATCCTTGTTTAACTATTATCAAGCACACCAGGATTCCGCCATCCTATTGTGGAATTGGTTACTTTCTTCTGTTCTTCCCATTGGTACGGTGAATCTGAAGTTTACTTGGGGAAACATCATGCAGCTGAAAAAAGTGCAGTATGTCCCTAGTATAGAGCAGAATCTTGTTAGTTATTGTGTAAGTATGAAACTTTTGTTGGAAAGGACTATGTGTGTGTGGGCTTGTTTCCCGTCCCTTTGGATGACTTATGTACTAAATTTGTGAACAATATATGGACTAGCTAGTACTGATGATACTAATGTTTGGCACCAATGAATTTGTCATATACTTTTTTGTTGTATGATGGAGCTAGCTAATGTTAGCTCAGTTCTGAAATTCATCCTAGTCACTCAGCGCATATCTTGTATCCACAACTGTAGAGGTCATGTATAGTGCATAAGCAGGAATACCACACATAAAAGTTTGGCAGGCTGAGTAATGTGGAACTGAAGTTGGACACTTTAGAAACTTTCTAGTATTTCCATTGGGACACAAAATATTTTTGAATTTTAAACAACAAGTTTGATATCCCAGCCTAGTCATGGAAGTGATGTGTTCCAAACTCTATCGAAAGTCCAGGAAACATCTAGAAGGTGTAGAATGATGAAGGCGTGAGAGGATAGTTGGACTACATGGTTATGATGTCTCTGACCTAGTATTTAATGATAGAATGTGTTAGCATCGACTTTGTACTTTAAGCAAATGAGAAATTAGATATAGACCTCATTAAAGTACCATGATAGTGATGCATAAGGAATTGCAAACCAATGAAAAATAATGATTATGATTACCTTTCACTTTTGTCTATGTTGTTAGTTCCCAATCTTTAAGATGTGATAATTTTTATTTAAATTATATGCATACAAAATATTTTTTTTATCACTGCAAGCAATAGTAATATATATAGCGTGTATTCAGAATTATTCAAATGATGTTTCTTTTTTATTGAATAACTAATTCTTTTTTCAGACGTGTGCACACTTACATTTTGAAACTAATGAAGTATGTTTTAGTGCTATTTAGATAACTAGATTTCGACAATTTTATTATTCCAAAAGATTTTTGCGCTATTTGAGCAATCGGATCATTCAATAAGATGATGATTTTCATTTATCATATCTTAATGATTCATCTAACTACACATGTATCATGGAAAACACTCCTAACGTCAACCTAGTAGACGCAAGAGGTGAAACACACGAAAAAAACATTAAAGAGGAAAAGGTCCGACTAACCAAGAAGCAAAATAAAAATCATGGATTATTCTACGCTAAATCTCTTATTGCGGAAAAAGACTACAATTATGGTCACTTCAGAGTACAAAAGGTCCAAGTGACCTTACTAAAATTAGTTTGGATTGTTTGCAATAGGTTTCTAGGCATTCTTTCTTTGTCTCAAAGCATGTTGATGTCTTGAAGGGTGTGTGTCGGTGTCAAAAACGGTCGATCTCGGGTTGGGGGTACCGAACTGTGCGTCTGAGGATCAAAGATAACAGGAGGCAGGGGACACGATGTTTACCTAGGTTCGGGCCCTCTTGATGGAGGTAATACCCTACTTCCTGCTTGATTGACTTTGATGAGTATAGGGGTTACAAGAGTTGATCTACCTCGGGATCGTAATGGCTAAACCCTAGATGTCTAGCCTCTACTGTATAATTGTCATTGCCTCTACGGACTAAACCCTCCGGTTTATATAGACACCATAGGGGCCTAGGGTTGTACAGAGTCGATTTACAGAGAAAGGAATATTCATATCCGAACGCCAAGCTTGCCATCCACGCAAAGGAGAGTCCCATCCGGACACGGGGGAAAGCCTTCTATCTTGTATCTTCACGGCCCACCAGTCTGGCCCACGTCACATAGCCCGGATGCCCGGGGACCCCCTAATCCAGGACTCCCTCAGTAGCCCGTGAACCAGGCTTCAATGACGATATGTCCGGTGCGCAGAGTGTCTTCGGCATTGCAAGGCGGGTTCCTCCTCAGAACACTTCAAACTAGTTGATCAAAAGAACTATATCCGGGTCTATATAATAGTCACAACCCTGAACCGCAAGGGAAAAATACATAAACAAAACATGTCACGTCTACTGATAGCTTTTCCGGCAAGACATTATGTTCTGGCCTTATTATTATTTCGAACCGTTTTTTAGCCTCCTGCTTTGCGTTTCGAGGCACGGTCTTCATTCACACGTCTTGTCAAAGCAGAGATCGGGTCCCCTTATTGCTGGATTCTCATCAATAAGGGTTTGGGTAATCCAACCGTGCCGTTTGCACGACCCCTTGGGAATAGGTGAGTTTTAAGGCTTGTGAGGGGACCCTCGATATTCACTGCCTTTATAAGAAGATAAAGATCCATCTTTTTACCCCACACCTTCTTCCTCCTCAGCCCATCCGTTCTAAAGCTCCAGCGCCGAAGTCCCAAACTTTCTCCTCGCCACCAACCACTCCAGCCATGTCCGGATCCGGCTCGCAAGGCAAGTGGATGGCCTCCTCCGTGGAGAAGAAGGACATCAAGGAGCTTCGGGAGGCGAGGTATTTGGCAGCGAAGATCAGACACAGACTCCCTGCCAAAGAGCAGGTTATCCCCACCCCAGAGCCCGGCAAGAGGGTTGTATTCCTCCCTCACTTTCTCCGCGGACTTTGGTTTCCCCTACACCCCTTTGTCTGTGGTCTCATGTTCTATTATGGGCTGGATTTCCACGATCTGGCCCCGAATTCCTTCCTCCACATCTCGGTGTTTATCGTCATGTCTGAGGCACTCCTTCGCATCCCTCCACACTTCGGCCTGTGGCTCAAAATTTTCAATGTGAAGCTGAAGGTGGTCGATGGGCAGCATGCGGATTGCGGCGGTGCCATGGTAAGCAAGCTTCCCAAAGTCATCTGGCACAAAGGGGCCTTTGTGGAGACCGTCAAGGTATGACATCAGGAGTGGTCTTATATCACTGAACCCCGCGGCACCAAGTGGGCGGCCGCCCTGCATTTAGATCTGGACCACCGCTGCGGCTTGCGTCATGGACCAACAAGGGTTTAGATTGGGGATCATCCGACGAAGTGCTGATGCTAAAGAAGCGTATCAAAAATATCATAGAGAAGAACACCAGCCTCACGGATGTGATCTAGGTGATGCTCATCCGCCGGTCCCTTCCATGCCAACGTCGGCCTCTCCGCATGTGTGAGTTCAATTCGGAAGGGCCACAGACCCTAAAGCGATTCTTCGCCACGACGCATGAAGCAATCTGGAAGCTACTTTTCAAGACCCAAAAGTCGTGGCCAGAGACGTTCGAACACATCGGCCTCGACTGCAATCATCTGGCCTCCCCATTAGGTGCTACTTTTCCGAACATAACGTAGTTCATTAATCAAAAGAGGGAGTGCACTGAGAATTCCATCGTGCCAAACAGGCTGGATGAAGAAGGCGGAACGGATCAGATGTCCAGCTCCACTGCCTGAAAACCCAGCAGATCATGTTTTAATGATGATGTTGGTCCCGCCGCCCTATCAAGCGCCGGAGAAGAAGGTCCGGAAGAAGAACAAGGAAGCCAAAGATGGCCTCCGTCGCAAAGGTACTTCGGACCGGTGTCCGAAGAGACCGAAACACACTCCTCCGAGGAGGATGAAGACAAAGAGGAGGAGGAGGCTGGCAGCAACCCCTCCCCGAAGGGTAAGAAGAAGAAGAGGGCGACTTACGAAGATCCGGAGGCGGAGGTGCCCAAAAGGGGAAGAATATCCCTCCCAGACGGCTTGGACTCAGACTTCGAAGCCACTCCCATGTGGCGCCATAGGCCAAAGCCCCTTGCCGAATCGTAAGTACCCGAAGATGCCGGACATAAGTCCGGTTTTGATGATTATGATTTTTAACGGTTGGAATGGTGTAGGCCGGCCCGCGATCTTCGCCAACAATCATTGGAGGGGAACTCTTTGGATCCGAGAACCATGGGCCTCCCCGCCTATCGCCAGGGACGACACCGAGGTTTTGTCCCGAAGGGCCTCACCGGGGCACAAGGTGGTACAGGAAGCCACCAAAACGGCGCCAGAAGGTAACACTTTGGCCGCCGAAAACACGAGGGTGACAACCCCCTCGAGGGCTGACGGCGGGGGTGTATACTAGTCCGTCCAACAGCCGGACACTACTCTGGAGACCCAAATGGCTCCAGAGTCGAATAAGAAACCCTCCTCGAGGGAGGGGGAGTGCCAACTCCCGTGGCAACCTCTGCTGATCCGGAGACGCCGAATACACTGATGGAGGCACTATAGCGTGCTTCCATCATGGAGGAGCACCGCACTCTGATGGGTGCGGTGGTTGAAAAGGTTCAGTCCGCCAAGAACGGACTGAATGAGGCCTTTACTAGCCTGCTAATAGGCTTAGAGGTATGCAATGTAATATTCTTGACCGCTTTTCCCAAGAAAAAATGCCCGTGTATAAATAGTAGCCCCTGAGACTCTTGTTGTCCCTTTTGTTAAAAAAAGGGGGGTGGACAGAGGATCAATAATTTCGCAGGAGCTAATATACTTTCATATGTTGAAATGTAGGCTTCACTGTTAGCGGCGGCCGCCCAGGCCGCTGAAGTATCCGAACTTAAGCGTAGGCTGGGACTGGCCTATGATGATCTCATCCACATCAACAGGGTCTTTGATGAGGCATAGGGTATGTTATAAATCATTTCGTTCATGCCCGTACATCTGGAGTTAAAGCTCATGCGCTGCTATGTGTATGATTGCAGGCAGTACGACTGCGGTTGAGGCCCTAAGGGGTGAACTTACCCAGGCCCAGGAGCAGGCAAGGGTGAACAAGGCAGCCAATGATAAAGGGCCGAGGACTTGAAGTCCGAACAGGCTTTCCGCTGCCAATATGTGGAGCGAGTGACTGAATTGGAGAAGGCGCTCAAGGATGCCGCCAACAAGCGTGAATCCCTAGAGGAGAGGAGCAAAGCCCAGGAGACTAATCTTGCTCAGGCCCTTAAAGAGGCCGAGGAAGCGCGGGCCGAATCCCGAGTGGCTCGCGAGGAGATCCAGCAAGCCGAGCAGAGAGCGGCTGGTAAGCCTTTGCTTTTACGGAGTATATTCGGTAATTAGAAGTATGTTTTAATCATACGGCTGTGGAATGTTCCAGATGTCTTTGCGGATCTTCCGAAGAGTACTGCTGATGCCGCACAGTTCTTCCGGGCTCAGGATGGACACGCAACAGAGGGGCTATTCTGGTCACAGTTCGTGGTGCAGGAGCACCCAGCGATGCTAAATGACCAGATGGCGTGGTGGGCCGAGCTGCATAGGATGTCCGGATTGTCCATGAGGGACATCATAGTCCGGTAGTGGCCAACCGAACCGTTCCTAGCAGCTATTTTGGCCTAGTGTAGCGACTTGTTGACACACTGCACCGTACTGACACGGTCAAGTGGTTGTCATGTATAGAAGGTGCGCGGCTGGCCTTTGCCCGTGTCAAGATGCACTGGGCCAAGATGATGGCCGCCAGCGTGGCCGTTGAAGGTCCGCCCGGAGACAAGGTCCACCGTACACCGGAGCACTATTTTGAAGACGTCCTCGAAGGTGCCCGCTTGATAGAGGGCCAGTGCTCAAAGGACATCTTGTTCGAGTAAATGTATCCAAGCTACCCAGACATTGTATTATAAACCAAGGCTTTTGTAATATATTTATGCTTGTAATCTTAAATTGCTTTTCCTCCTGTGCGACCGTTTTTATCTTTGAGTGTTTGCCAGTCGTCGGCTTCAACCCCCACGTAGATACTACGGGGGTGTTCGGAATAGCACATAGCCACACTTGACCCAACATCTTGGTCTGTAAAGGAGGTGTTAGTGCGGCGAACCAGGCAATCAGACTATGCGGCTTTATCACTCTCACTTTACCATGGGAGCTTGAAAATGGGACTATATGATAACCCCTGGTGCACATGCAGCTATCTGAACTAGGATGCCTTAAGCGTGTGACTGGGTGATACGTCTCCAACGTATCTATATTTTTTGATTGCTCCATGCCGCTTTATCTACTGTTTTGGACTATATTGGGCTTTATTTTCCACTTTTACTGTAACACCCCAAAATTTTTAGCCTTGTTTTATTAATTAAATTTTTTGCCAGGAACTTAAACTTTGATTTTCTGGATTTTCTATTGATTTCAGAATCTTCCTTCCCTTATTTTTTATGGAGTTTTTACCCCTAGTGAAAAACCTTCCCAATTTTTATTGGACTCTTTTACCCTCTCAAAGAAAACAATTCCTTTGTCAGTGGGAATTATTTATATAATTATTTTTTCCCTGAGCTTTATCTCTCTAATTTGGTTTTCATAAGTTTAGGGTCCCATTTGCACTGCAACCCTTTTAAAAAGTCATTCAAAAATTCCACCAAAATTTGGAGATGTCATGTGACGTCACCAAACCACTTTTATGCAAAAAGATATTTCATTCTTCAGATATTTTGAGCTCTGCATCATATTTTCAAATCTGGTCCAGTGGGCAGTTTTACACTACAACCCATTTAAATATTTCTTTCTAGCTTCCACCAAAATTATGGGATGTCAGTAGGAGCATAATATTCAACTTTATGCAAAAACCCAGCTTTGTTCTTTGAAAAACTGAGTGGATCAACCTCACTTTCATTTTGGTCCAACTTGAGGATTTGTACAGCAACCACCATTTTAGTTGCTCCTCTATCCATGATTCCTTTTCCTACTTGTAGTCCTCCCTGCTAAACCCCTAAGTCCAGGAGCATGCACCCATTGGATCATTTTTGGTCCATGTAATGATGCCATTTACCTCCTGTCCAGAATTGAAGTTTTGCAAAACTTGCACTAGCAAGTTTGTGCTTTGGACAAACTAACCTCACCACCCTCTCATCCATCTAAAGAGACCCCACCCTGGGAGATTTGACCACTCCAAGAAATGCCTAGGTGCATGTGGCATTCTATCAAACACTTTATGGGCATGACCAGTTTTGACATGAGTTTTAGTTTGCACTATGAACTTGCTTCCCTTGCATAACCACCTTGTCCAATAGACTTCTAGCTACTCCTAACCTAGGTCTGTTAAACCCCAACCTCACCCGAGACCTCTAGCACGCCCTGGCATTTTGTCTTGCACGTGCCATGCCCGAGTCACCACGTCGCGCCCCTGGTTTTGCCCGCACCGCAGAGCCGCGCCACGCACTCTCCCTCTCACCGCATCACGCCAAGCAGCCTTGGTGCCCTGCAGCACCGCCGACAGAGCCCCTTGGCGGCACGCCGGCGTCCTCAGCGCATCTCTGCCAGGTCGGCGCCGCCCAAGCCTCAGCTGCTCGCCACCTGCCCCTAGAGCAGCTCAGCCTCATCCTCTCGCGCGTCCTCTAGCTCTCGTCGTCGCCACGACATCCTGCCACATCTGAGGAGGCAGTTCGCGGCGAACTTATCCACAACCGCCAAGAACTGAGCTCGTTCGCTATAAAAAGAGGCCCCGAAACGCGTTCAGTTCCTAGGCAGCCTCGGCATGCTCCCCTAGTTCTTCCGTGGCAGCCAATCGACCGGGGAGGTCTTCTTCCCCACCTCCCGCAAGCAGCCGCCGCCATCGCCCCAGCCATTCTGGGCGCCACCAGAGCCTCCCCTCTCCACTCTCTTCACCAGAACTCCCTCTCCCCTAGTGAACCCATCCCCTGCTCGATTTTGATCGGGACTACTTGTGAGGAGAAAAATCACTTTACCCGACGGCCATCATTCACGCTGGCTTCGCCACGGCAGCTTCGTCCCACCGCAAAGACCGTAGCGACTACGGAGTGATCCGCCTCGATCCCCTGAGCCCGCGGGTGACCTCCGTTTCCCGAACGGTGCCGCCGTTCACCGGCGAGCATCGCCGGAGTCCCGCCTCCGCTCGGGGCAGAGGAAGAGGAGGGAGGTCGACTAGTCAAACCTGACCAGTGGGTCCCCCGGGCCCACTGTCAGTGACTCACGCGCCGTCCACGCTGGAGTAAGTGGAAGCGTAGATTCCAAAGTACGTCTTCGACGTCTACCGTTTCCTCTTTTCAGTTTTGTTTTAAATAACAGATTTTGACCAAAACTTTGACTGCCTATAACTTTTTAATTATAACTCCAAATGAGTTGATTCTTTTTCGTACCTCTCTCAAATATTGTCTAGTTTATTTTAAGATTTATTTGAAAATCTTTCAGACAACTTTTTTGTACTGTTTTGGAAATGTGTGTTAATTCAAACTTATTTATAATAGGATTTTTTTTGGGAGAGAAAGAAGGAGGCTTTCAAAAGTTTTGGAGAGCACCCTGCCTTTCCACACCTTGAAGGCAAGCATTCTGAACCCTGGCATAATATTTTGCATGCATTGTTTGACACGATTATGGCACCACCTCAATACGTGGAACTCGTTATTTTATGTGGTGATGTGATCGTTTGCATAAATGCTTATTTGAAATTTCCTTGCTATTGGAAATAGACATGCTTGTGATAATGATCATCCTCGTATGCCTTTCGTGCCTACCAGAAGGAAAACGGGAAAGTCTCTGTCTTGGGTGGACCCGAGCTTATCCCTAGTTCCTCGTCGAGACAAGTGTGTCCGGCATAGCATGAGGGGTATGATGAGTGGTGATTCTGTCTGTTGGATGAAATATTTTCGTTATGCTAATCATGCAGGGAATACTTAAACCTCCTGAGCCGACCATAGATCGAGTCTTGTTCCAGTAACCCCCATACTTGTTTCGTACTACCACTTGGCTCTACAACAAGTAGGGTACGGTTCAGTAAGTCGTCAACCCCTTTCTAGCACACACCATACAGAGAGGCCATGGTGGAAGATATCGGCTGTAGCTGGTAGGCAGGCCACCAGGTCCGGGGGCATGGGTGTTTCCGGTTGAGACCGAGAGGGGAGGCCACCCCTTAGAGCGCTTGATATAAATTTGATCCCATGCTATGCGAGGTTGTAGCCTCCCCACTTAGAGTTTTTCTTAACAAGTGTCGTGGGTGATTCCAGACACCGGTAAGTTAAGCTGGTGTGTGCAAGTTAGGTGTGTTTTCAACTAAAAGGCCGTAGACGGAATTAGTCCCGATGGACTAAAGGAATCCGTTACTCGTGGGTAAAGAGTACACCCTCTGCAGAGATTAAATCTATTCGAATAGCCGTGTCCATGGTTAAGGATTATAGTCTGGGATGGGTCAGGTGTCGGTCTTAGTGTCGGTCCTCGGAGGAGAAACTGTTAAACCAGAACTGGGATCGCGACTTGAGACTTGCAATGATTATGATTATTATTTTGTTATGGACTAACCCGTTATATTATTTGAATTATCGAGTATCCCTAGGATGGTTCTACCTCCTGGATATTCACTGTGATTATTTATAAGCCCTTTATGTGGTGTCGCTAAGACGCCCGACTGTGGCATTGCTTGTTATTTATTTATTTATAAGCCCTTTATGTGGTGTCGCTAAGACGCCCGACTGTGGCATTGCTTCTTATTTATTTATTTATAAGCCCTTTATGTCGTGTCGCTAAGACACCCAACTGTGGCATTGCTTGTTATTTATTTATTTATAAGCCCTTTATGTGGTGTCGCTAAGACGCCCGACTGTGGCATTGCTTGTTATTTATTTACTTTATAAGCCCTTTATGTGGTGTCATTTGAGGCCTGGATCGTGGCATGCTTGCTATTTATTTATTTTATAAGCCCTTTATGTGGTGTCGCTGAGACGCCCGACTGTGGCATGCTTGTTATTTATTTATTTTATAAGCCCTTTATGTGGTGTCGCACAGACGCCCGACTGTGGCATTTTATTTATACTCCATGGTTGCATATTCATGCTGCATATAAATAACCTGCTCACATGCACAATAGATTTTTGTGATGACTGACGATGTGATTGTAGAATATTCCAGTGCTTGAATATCATTGATATTATTCCAGTGTTCACAATGTTTGCGAGTACATTCAAAGTACTCACTGGCTTGTCCCTGGCTATTGTCTTGGCCAGATTTCATGCTTGGAGAGGAGCGTTGCGACGACAGCCCCGAAAAATAAGCAACGGTGATAGCAGCCTCGCGAGGATAGGAGTTAACCTGGTCAGCTGTTCCTGTGGAAAATGGAGACCCATAGACACTGATGGTCCACAACCGCTTCCGCCATCAACCACTAGAAACCATTTGTTGTACTCACAGACCAGAATGGTCTTGTACCACATATTCTGTATTTTGCTTGGAATTTCTATATCAAGTTGGTGCCTCGTCAGCTAACAGTAATCCTGGGGCTGGTGAGCACAACGACCATTTTCTGGAATTTATTACCCGAAAAACCGGTCGTCACAGACTTGGTATCAGAGCCAGGCTGACCATTGGCTAATCCTATCTTAGCCAGGTCAATAAACCTAGGTAAGCCAAACCACCAGACCTTAACCTAAACCCAACCAAGCTTCTCGTGCAAGATAACCACACAGTGACCCCGACACTTTTGGCAGTCGGTGCCCAACCTATCAACCTAGACGGTCGATCACGCGCCAATGACCGATGCCTATTATGTCTCATTCGCAAGCGTACGAACGAAGACTTCGTCCCCTTTTACTATAAAAAGGGCACGCTAGCCCCAACCCAGCACAGCACAGCCGCTACCCCAAACCGAGGCATAATGCATGGCCCCGTCGTGCACAATGAGACCACAGCAACTAACCTTGGAGGCTTTGTGACCATACTCGCAAACCTCACCCACCGTGCCTATGCGTTAGAAGAGCCCCCAGAATATGTTGTGTACCAAGGACCCATGAGCGGTGAGAGCCGTCAATTCTGGGCCACTGTACACATTCTACGATGGGGTCTAGCGCCTGGCGCCCTACAGTTCACCGGAAGAACAACTTCCTTTGAGCCACAAGCCATCCAACTAGCTGCTCGAGAGGCTATAGTTCATCTCTGTCATCTGTCAGCCAGAGTTAATCGTCATTGCTCCACTACTACACCAGACGTGAAGGGTATGGTAGACCACCCCAAGTTGCCAACGGAGATCACGAGACAGATCCTCCATTGTTGCACCTAGTGCGCTATGTAGGAGCACTAGAGGAACTGTTCGATCAAATCACCATTGATCTGATCGCAGCTCGTGGAGAGTTGGTTCGTCGAGCCCCGGCAAGAGAAGAAAACGAGCCCGGCGCCGACAGCCCAGTCGTGCTGTTCAGACACCCGATCGAGTCCCTGAGATCTGCCCCAGCCATCGGCCAAGGCGCTTTGATGACCCCAGAAGTGCTTCGTCGTCTCTTGGGAGCACACTCCAATGGGGTTGTGGCCAACAATCCCCGAGATGGTCATCATCGCTACCCCGAGCCTGCAACCCCTCAACCCTCTCCAGCTAATTCCGACGGTGAGAACCGTGGAGAATCCTCGACATCCACAAGGCACGCCCGCTTGGATGTAAACGAGGTAGACTAAGTCACTCAAGTAGTGTCGAGTCCCAGTGTACCCCCGCTTTGTAATCATGTGGCCATGTAAATAAACGCCTCCTGTCGTCGTGCCTCTGTTTTAAATGGTAGCCTTGCATGGATATGTCAGCATGCGGTATAAATTTCTATCCTGCATACGCTACTAAAAACCCTCGACAACCCCCACAGTGATACGTCACTTTAGTGAGATGTATGTATCTGTGGCTTTGATCCCGACCCTTGGAGCTGAGCTGGCAAATTCATTACCTTTCACCACGGTAAAATTACCCAGCTCCAGTGCAATAAAAAGGCCACCGCGTGACCTTGCCAAGCACCCATCACCTTGTGCACCCTCCTCACAACCATTTCTTGCCATGCCGAGCCCTAGTATTTATCTGAGAACTCCAGATGCAACCCTGGGTAGTTTTGTCAAGATATTGTGGGATTTTACCTGCAGTACCATGGGCGCTACCCAGCCACCCCAGTACGAGCTGTTCAAATCAAGAATCACCCCTTCCACCTCAAGATACTGGGCAGCAGTGCACATCCCTCCCGTAAGCCCAAACCAAGACCCAACGGAGGTCTCCTTCGTGGGGAAATCTATGCCGACCCCACATATGGCCGTAGAAGCTGCTGCATACTGGCGCTTGCTCGCGCCGATTCGCGGTACCCTATGCCAGCGAACGAGGGTATTATTACTTTCCGAGCCGTGCAGCACCCGGAGGAGTAACATCTTTTCCTGGTGGACGAATTGAGAGAGACCCAGTCCTGGCCAACCTTGTCCAGTACGTCATCGCTCAAGAGCGTTTAACCCAACGTGTGATGGGTTATCTCCAGTCTCGCGGATTTAAATCCTCAGATCGCCGTCGGCAGATCACTGAGGCCCGACCAGGAGAGACACATTCATCGGCTGGTCAATCCACTTTCCCCGATAGTAGAGGAGTGTATCCCAGTACCAGAGACGTTTTCTCGGGACCCCGTCCAGTTACCGTTTCCATTTTAGGCGTCGCCGCTGTATTTATTGCTGTAACATTTATTTATGTGTTGTAACTTATGCGTGGTACCCTGAATTTGTGCGACGAGTCAATTATTTGGCTCCTACTAATGTGTGTAGTTTTTGTTATAGTTTATTCTTTTTTTCTTTAAATTAACCGATTTTCCTCGCGAAAATCCTAGAGTGAGATTTCTTTTCCCTGAGTTGCTGCATCTACACCTTCTCACGGCGTGGATTTTTTTTATTTCATGCAGCACCACGGCAGCAGACTCACAACCAAAATCATTCGAACACATACACTGCTTGCAAAACCTTGCAACGGTGTTACATCTAACTGAGCACCTCCCGACAACAGTTAGCACCCGACACACCCCACCTAGTCCTCATGATCACCACCACCACGGAGAGCCAACACCCGAGCAGCAGCATCGCGACGATCATCAAGGATCATCACGCAGAGGAGCACAAAGAGCCCCAGCACCGCTGCCAGCCCTCCGCACAACAGGATCACGTACCAGTCCGGCACCACCTCCGCCGTTAGAGCCTCGCCTTGAGCTCCGGCAAACGGAGACAGAGGAGAAAGGAGGAGGAGGAGAAGCGAGGTCAGGTGGGAGGAAGGAGAGAAGAACACCCCGGCCGTTTTGTAGCTCGAGCTCGGTGTACGGTGGGCGAGGTCCACCAGTGCCGCCCGTCGCCCGATCGCCGGTGTTCGGAGGCGAATCCACGAGCAGTGCCGACAGCGCACTGGCCCGCAAAGTGAGTGCACGCTGCACCGGCAGCTAGCACGCCGCGCACTACCGCGGTACGGCCTAGATGCCCTACGAGCTAGACATTGCCGGTGGAGAAAGCGCGGGAAAGCGCGCGGGAGAGAGGAAGAAGAAAGAGCCAGAGGAAGAAGAAGAGACTGACAGTGGACCCTGGGTCCACCTGTCAGCCAGAGGGAGCACTGTGCTCTCGGGTACGACCAGCGTAGAAATCGCTCCTTTTTCCGCAAAACCGTGGATTTTTCCACGCCGCGCCAGTGTTCCACACTGTGGTCTTGTACCACTTATTGCCCTCTCACTGTAGCTGCATTTGTTTTAATGCATATTTTTTTACTAAAACAGCTTTTAGCAATCTCGAGGACGAGATTTTTCTTAAT
Source organism: Aegilops bicornis (assembly GCA_021605145.1). NCBI lineage: Eukaryota > Viridiplantae > Streptophyta > Magnoliopsida > Poales > Poaceae > Aegilops > Aegilops bicornis. Next base: position 732,281,385 of record CM038673.1, read on the forward strand.
GGGGGTAGTGTTGTAAACCCCAAAATTTTTAGCCTTGTTTTATTAATTAAAATTTTTGCCAGGAACTTAAACTTTGGTTTTCTGGATTTTCTATTAATTTCACAATCTTCCTTCCCTTATTTTTTATGGAGTTTTTACCCCTAGTGAAAAACCTTCCCAATTTTTATTGGACTCTTTTACCCTCTCAAAGAAAACAATTCCTTTGTCAGTGGGAATTATTTATATAATTATTTTTCCCCTAGCTTTATCTCTCTAATTTGGTTTTCATAAGTTTAGGGTCCCATTTGCACTGCAACGCTTTTACAAAGTCATTCAAAAATTCCACCAAAATTTGGAGATGTCATGTGATGTCACCGAACCACTTATATGCAAAAAGATATTTAATTCTTTAGATATTTTGAGCTCTGCATCATATTTTCAAATCTGGTCCAGTGGGCAGTTTTACACTACAACCCATTTAAATATTTCTTTCTAGCTTCCACCAAAATTATGGGATGTCAGTAGGAGCATAATATTCAACTTTATGCAAAAACCCAGCTTTGTTCTTTGCAAATTGAGTGGATCAACCTCACTTTCATTCTGGTCCAACTTGAGGATTTGTACAGCAACCACCATTTTAGTTTCTCCTCTATCCATGATTCCTTTTCCTACTTGTAGTCCTCCCTGCTAAACCCCTAAGTCCAGGAGCATGCACCCATTGGATCATTTTTGGTCCATGTAATGATGCCATTTACCTCCTATCCAGAATTGAAGTTTTGCAAAACTTGCACTAGCAAGTTTGTGCTTTGGACAAACTAACCTCACCACCCTCTCATCAATCTAAAGAGACCCCACCCTGGGAGATTTGACCACTCCAAGAAATGCCTAGGTGCATGTGGTCATTCTATCGAACACTTTATGGGCATGACCCGTTCTGACATGAGTTTTAGTTTGCACTATGAACTTGCTTCCCTTGCATAACCACCTTGTCCAATAGACTTCTAGCTACTCCTAACCTACGTCTGTTAAACCCCAACCTCACCCGAGACCTCTAGCACGCCCTGGCATTTTGTCGAGCACGTCCCATGCGTGCTCTGGGCGCGAGCAGAGCACGCGTTTTGCACGTGCCGCGCCCGAGGCGCCACGTCGCGCCCCTGGTTTTGCCTGCACCGCAGAGCCGCGCCACACACTCTCCCTCTCACCGCATCATGCCAAGCAGCCTTGGTGCCCTGCAGCACCGCCGACAGAGCCCCTTGGCGGCACGCCGGCGTCCGCAGCGCATCTCTGCCAGGTCGGTGTTGGGGAACGTATCAGAAAATTAAAATTTTTCCTACGGTTTCACCAAGATCCATCTATGAGTTCATCTAGCAACGAGTCATGGAAGAGTGATTGCATCTACATACCACTTGTAGATCGCGTGCGGAAGCGTTCAATGGAACGGGGTTGATGGAGTCGTACTCGCCGTGATTCAGATCACCGATGACCTAGTGCCGAACGGACAGCACCTCCGCGTTCAACACATGTACGGAGCGGATGACGTCTCCTCCTTCTTGATCCAGCAAGGGGGAAGGAGAGGTTGATGATGATCCAGCTGCACGAGGGCGTGCTGGTGGATGCAGCAGAACTCCGGCAGGGCTTCGCTAAGCAACTACGGGAGGAGGAGGAGGTGTAGCAGAGAGGGGAGGTGGCAAGGGCTTCAGCGTAGGTCCACCCCTCCCTCCCCACCCGTTATATAGGTACAAGAGAGGGGGTAAGGGCGCCGCCGTGCCCCGACCGACAAGGAAGGGTGCGGCCAAGAGGGGGAGGAGTCCATCCTCCCAAGGCACCCTGAGGTGCCTTCCCCTTTAGGACTCTTCCCTCCCAAGTCTCCTTGGCGCATGGGCCCTTTTGGGGCTGGTTCCTTGGCCCATATAGGCCAAGGCGCACCCTACAGCCCATGTGTCCCCCCGGGCAGGTGGACCCCGTGACCCTCGACCCCTTTCGCACTCCGGTACAATACCGATAATGCCCGAAACTTTTCCATCGACCTAAATAAGACTTCCTATATATAAATATTTGCATCCGGACCATTCCGAAACTCCTCGTGACGTCTAGGATCTTATCCGACTCAACAACATTCGGTTTGCTGCATACTCATATTCATACAACCCTAAGCGTCACCGAACCTTATGTGTAGACCCTACGGGTTCGGGAGACATGCGAACATGACCGAGACGGCTCTCGGGCAATAACCAACAGCGGGATCTGGATACCATGTTGGCTCCCACATGCTCCTCGATAATCTCATCGGATGAACCACGATGTCGAGGATTCAATCAACCCCGTATACAATTCCCTTTGTCAATCGGTATTTTACTTGCCCGAGATTCGATCGTCGGTATCCCAATACCTCGTTCAATCTCATTACCGGCAAGTCACTTTACTCGTACCGTAATGCATGATTCCGTGAACAAACACTTGGTCACTTTGAGCTCATTCTGATGATGCACTACCGAGTGGGCCCAGCGATATCTCTCCGTCATACGGAGTGACAAATCCCAGTCTCGATCCGTGTCAACCCAACAGACACTTTCGGAGATACCTGTAGTGCACCTTTATAGTCACCCAGTTACGTTGTGACGTTTGGTACACCCAAAGCACTCCTACGGTATCCGGAAGTTACATGATCTCATGGTCTAAGGAAGAGATACTTGACATTGGAAAAGTTCTAGCAAAACGAACTACACGATCTTGTGCTATGCTTAGGATTGGGTCTTGTCCATTACATCATTCTCCTAATGATGTGATCCCGTTATCAACGACATCCAATGTCCATAGTCGTGAAACCATGACTATCGGTTGATCAACGAGCTAGTCAACTAGAGGCTCACTAGGGACATACTGTGGTCTATGTATTCACACGTGTATTACGATTTCCGGATAATACAATTATAGCATGAATAAAAGACAATTATCATGAACAAGGAAATATAATAATAATCCTTTTATTATTGCCTCTAGGGCATATTTCCAACAGGTTCCCACTTGCACTAGAGTCAATAATCTAGTTACATTGTGATGAATCGAACACCCATAGAGTTCTGGTGTTGATCATGTTTTGCCCATGAAGAGGGTTTAGTCAACGGATCTGTGACATTCAGATCCGTATGCACTTTGCAAATTTCTATGTCTCCATCTTGAACATTTTCACGGATGGAGTTGAAGCGACGCTTGATGTGCCTGGTCTTCTTGTGAAACCTAGGCTCCTTGGCAAGTGCAATAGCTCCAGTGTTGTCACAGAAGAGTTTGATCGGCTCCAACGCATTGGGTATGACTCCTAGGCCGGTGATTAACTCCTTCACCCAAATTGCTTCATGTGCTGCCTCTGAGGCTGCCATGTACTCCGCTTCACATGTAGATCCCGCCACGACGCTCTGCTTGCAGCTGCACCAGCTTACTGCTCCACCATTCAACATATACACGTATCCGGTTTGTGACTTAGAGTCATCCAGATTTGTGTCGAAGCTAAGCGTCGACGTAACCCTTTACGCACGAGCTCTTCGTCACCTCCATAAACGAGAAACATGTCCTTTGTCCTTTTCAGGTACTTCAGGATATTCTTGACCGCTGTCCAGTGTTCCTTCCCGGGATTACTTTGGTACCTTCCTACCAAACTTACGGCAAGGTTTACATCAGGTCTGGTACACAGCATACATAATAGATCCTATGGCTGAGGCATAGGGGATGACGCTCATCTCTTCTTTATCTTTTGCCGTGGTCGGACACTGAGCCGAGCTCAATCTCACACCTTGCAGTACAGGCAAGAACCCTTTCTTGGACTGATCCATTTTGAACTTCTTCAAAATCTTATCAAGGTATGTGCTTTGTGAAAGACCTATGAGGCGCCTCGATCTATCCCTATAGATCTTGATGCCTAATATGTAAGCAGCTTCTCCAAGGTCCTTCATTGAAAAACTCTTATTCAAGTAGGCATTAATGTTGTCCAAGAGTTCTATATCATTTCCCATCAAGTATGTCATCTACATATAATATGAGAAATGCTACAGAGCTCCCACTCACTTTCTTGTAAACGCAGGCTTCTCCATAAGTCTCAAGATAAACCCAAACGCTTTGATCATCTCATCAAAGCGAATGTTCCAACTCCGAGATGCTTGCACCAGCCCATAAATGGATCGCTGGAGCTTGCATACCTTGTTAGCATTCTTAGGATCGACAAATCCTTCCGGCTGCATCATATAAAGCTCTTCCTTAAGGTAACCGCTAAGGAATGCCGCTTGACGCCCATCTTCCATATCTCATAATCATAGTATGCGGCAATTGCTAACATGATTCGGACGGACTTAAGCTTCGCCACGGAGAGAAAGTCTCATCATAGTCAATCCCTTGAACTTGTCGATAACCCTTAGCGACAAGTCGAGCTTTATAGATGGTAACATTACCATCCACGTCCGTCTTCTTCTTAAAGATCCATTTGTTTTCTATCCCTCGCCGATCATCGGGCAAGTCTGTCAAAGTCCATACTTTGTTTTCATACATGGATCCTATCTCGGATTGCATGGCTTCAAGCTATTTGTTGGAATCTGGGCCCGCCATCGCTTCTTCATAGTTCGAAGGTTCACCGTTGTCTAACAACATGATTACCATGACAGGGTTGTCGTACCACTCTGGTGCGGAACGTGTCCTAGTGGACCCTCTGAAGTTCAGTAGCAACTTGATACGAAGTACCTTGATCATCATCATTAATTTCCTCTCCAGTCGGTGTAGGCACCACAGGAACATTTTCCTGAGCTGCACTACTTTCCTCCCACTTACTCCTTTCGAGAGAAACTCTTTTTCCAGAAAGGATCCGTTCTTGGCAACAAAGATCTTGCCTTCGGATCTAAGGTAGAAGGTATACCCAATGGTTTCCTTAGAGTATCCTATGAAGACGCATTTTTCCGACTTGGGTTTGAGCTTTTCAGGTTGAAGTTTCTTGACATAAGCATCGCATCCCCAAACTTTTAGAAACGACAGCTTAGGTTTCTTCCCAAACCATAATTCATACGGTGTCGTCTCAACGGATTTAGACGGTGCCCTATTTAAAGTGAATGTAGCTGTCTCTAGAGCGTATCCCCAAAATGATAGCGGTAAATCAGTAAGAGACATCATAGATCGCACCATATCCAATAGAGTGCGACACGACGTTAGGACACACCGTTATTACCGAGGTGTTCCAAAGCGGCGTGAGTTGTGAAACGATTCCACATTTCCTTAAGTGTGTACCAAATCCGTGACTTAAATATTCTCCTCCACGATCTGATCGCAAGAATTTTATCTTTCGGTCACGTTGATTCTCTACTTCATTCTGAAATTCCTTGAACTTTTCAAAGGTCTCAGACTTGTGTTTCATCAAGTAGACATACCCATATCTACTCAAGTCATCAGTGAGAATGAGAAGATAACGATATCCTCCACGAGCCTCAACGCTCATTGGACCGCACACATCGGTATGTATGATTTCCAATAAGTTGGTTGCTCGCTCCATTGTCCCGGAGAACGGAGTCTTGGTCATCTTGCCCATGACGCATGGTTCGTGCATGTGTCAAATGATTCATAATCGAGACTCCAAAAGTCCATCAGCATGGAGCTTCTTCATGCGCTTGACACCAATGTGACCAAGGCGGCGAAGCCACAAGTATGTGGGACTATCATTATCAACTTTACATCTTTTGGTATTCACACTATGAATATGTGTAATATTACGTTCGAGATTCATTAAGAATAAACCATTGACCATCGGAGCATGACCATAAAACATATCTCTCATATAAATAGAACAACCATTATTCTCGGATTTAAATGAGTAGCCATCTCGCATTAAACAAGATCCAGATACAATGTTCTTGCTCAAACTTGGCACTAAATAACAATTATTGAGGTTCATAACTAATCCCGTGGGTAAATGTAGAGGTAGCGTGCGACGGCGATCACATCGACCTTGGAACCATTCCCGACGCCAAGATCGTCACCTCGTCCTTTGCCGGCCTCCGCTTATTCCGCAGCTCCTGCATGAGTTACAAATATGAGCAACAACACCGGTATCAAATACCCAGGAGTTACTACGAGTATTGGTAAGGTACACATCAATTACATGTATATCAAATATACCTTTAGTGTTGCTGGCCTTCTTATCCGCTAAGTATTTGGGGCAGTTCCGCCCAAAGGACCCTTCCCTTGCAATAAAAGCACTCGGTCTCGTGCTTGGGTCCATTCCTTGACTTCTTCCCAAGAATCTGGCTTACGAGCGGCAACCTCCTTGCCGTCCTTCTTGAAGTTCTTCTTGCCCTTGCCCTTCTTGAACTTAGTGGTCTTATTGACCATCAACACTTGATGTTCTTTCTTGATTTCAACCTCTGCTGACTTCAAGATTGAGAATACTTCGGGAATGGTCTTCACCATCCCTGCATATTGTAGTTCATCACAAAGCTCTTATAGCTTGGCGGAGCGATCAAGGATTCTGTCAATGACCGCCTCGTCCGGAGGTTTATGTCCACTGGGACAAAGGTTGTGCAACCCGGACATTTTGAGTATGTGCTCACCGATGTAACTGTTTTCCTCCATCTTACAACTATAGAACTTGTCGGATACTTCATATCTCTCGACCCGGGCATGAGCTTGGAAAACTAGTTTCAGCTCCTCGAACATCGCATATGCTCCGTGTTGCTCAAAACGCTTTTGGAGCCCCGGTTCTAAGCTTTAAAGCATGCCACACTGAACGAGGGAGTAATCATCAGCACAAGACTGCCAAGCATTCATAATGACTTGGTTCCCTAGGACGGGTGCATCACCTAGCGGTCCTTCTAGGACATATTGTTTCTTGGCTGCTATGAGGATGATCCTCAGGTTCCGGACCCAGTCCGAATAGTTGCTGCCATCGTCTTTCAGCTTGGTTTTCTCTAGGAACGCGTTGAAGTTCATGTGGACATGAGCGTTGACCATTTGATCTACAAGACATATTTGCAAAGGTTTTAGACTAAGTTCATGATAATTAAGTTCATCTAATCAAATTATTTTAATGAACTCCCACTCAGATTAGACATCCTCTAGTCATCTAAGTGTTACACGATCCGAGTCGACTAGGCCGTGTCCGATCATCACGTGAGACGGACTAGTCATCGTCGGTGAACATTCTCATGTTGATCGTATCTTCCATACGACTCGTGTTCGACCTTTCGGTCTCCGTGTTCCGAGGCCATGTCTGTACATGCTAGGCTCGTCAAGTTAACCCTAAGTGTTTTGCACGTGTAAAACTGTCTTACACCCGTTGTATGTGAACGTAAGGATCTATCACACTCGATCATCACGTGGTGCTTCGAAACGACGAACTTTAGCAACGGTGCACAGTTAGGGTAGAACACTTCTTGAAATTGTTGTAAGGGATCATCTTATTTACTACCGTCGTTCTAAGTAAACAAGATGCATAAACATAATAAACATCACATGCAATTATATAGTAGTGACCTGATATGGCCAATATCATATAGCTCCATTGATCTCCATCTTCGGGGCTCCATGATCATCTTGTCACCGGCATGACACCATGATCTCCATCATCATGATCTCCATCATCGTGTCTTCATGAAGTTGTCACGCTAACGACTACTTCTATTTCTATCGCTAACGCGTTTAGCGATAAAGTAAAGTAATTTACATGGCGTTCTTCAATGACACGCATGTCATACAAAAATAAAGACAACTCCTATGGCTCCTGCCGGTTGTCATACTCATCGACATGCAAGTCGTGATTCCTATTACAAGAACATGATCTCATACATCACAATATATCATTCATCATTCATCACAACTTCTGGCCATATCACATCACATGACAATTGCTGCAAAAACAAGTTAGACGTCCTCTAATTGTTGTTGCATCTTTTACGTGGCTGCAATTGGGTTCTAGTAAGAACGTTTTCTTACCTACGAATAACCACAACGTTATTTTGTCAACTTCTATTTACCCTTCATAAGGACCCTTTTCATTGAATCCGCTCCAACTAAAGTGGGAGAGACAGACACCCGCCAGCCACCTTATGCAACTAGTGCATGTCACCGGTGGAACCGGGTCTCACGTAAGCGTACGTGTAAGGTTGGTCCGGGCCGCTTCATCCCACAATACCGCTGAAGCAAGATAAGACTAGTAGCGGCAAGCAATTTGACAAGATCTACGCCCACAACAAAATTGTGTTCTACTCGTGCAATAGAGAACTACGCATAGACCTAGCTCTGATACCACTATTGGGGAACGTTGCAGAAAATTAAAAATTTTCCTACGGTTTCACCAAGATTCATCTATGAGTTCATCTAGCAACGATTCATGGAAGAGTGATTGCATCTACATACCACTTGTAGATCGCGTGCGGAAGCGTTCAATGGAACGGGGTTGATGGAGTCGTACTCGCCGTGATTCAGATCACCGATGACCTAGTGCCGAACGGACAGCACCTCCGCGTTCAACACACGTACGAAGCAGATGATGTCTCCTCCTTCTTGATCCAGCAAGGGGGAAGGAGAGGTTGATGATGATCCAGCAGCACGACGGCGTGTTGGTGGATGCAGCAGAACTCCGGCAGGGCTTCGCTAAGCAACTACGGGAGGACGAGGAGGTGTAGCAGAGAGGGGAGGTGCCAAGGGCTTCAGCGTACGGCCACCCCTCCCTCCCCTCCATTTATATAGGTGCAAGAGAGGGGGGAAGGGCGCAGCCTTGCCCCTTCCTCCAAGGAAGGGTGCGGCCAAGAGGGGGGGGAGGAGTCCATCCTCCCCAAGGCACCTCGGAGGTGCCTTCCCCCTTTAGGACTCTTCCCTCCCAAGTCGTTGGCCCATATAGGCCAAGGCGCACCCTCTACAGCCCATGTGGCCCCCCCGGGGCAGGTGGACCCCGGTGGACCTCGACCCCTTTCGGCACTCCCGGTACAATACCGATAATGCCCGAAACTTTTCCGGCGACCAAAATAAGACTTCCAATATATAAATCTTTACCTCCGGACCATTCCGGAACTCCTCGTGACGTCCGGGATCTTATCCGGGACTCCGAACAACATTCGGTTTGCTGCATACTCATATTCATACAACCCTAGCGTCACCGAACCTTAAGTGGGTTCGGGAGACATGCAGACATGACCGAGACGGCTCTCGGGCAATAACCAACAGCGGGATCTGGATACCCATGTTGGCTCCCACATGCTCCTCGACAATATCATCGGATGAACCACGATGTCGAGGATTCAATCAACCCCATATACAATTCCCTTTGTCAATCGGTATTCTACTTGCCCGAGATTCGATCGTCGGTATCCCAATACCTCGTTCAATCTCGTTACCGGCAAGTCACTTTACTCGTACCGTAATGCACTTTACCCAGCGATACCTCTCCGTCATACGGAGTGACAAATCCCAGTCTCGATCCGTGTCAACCCAACAAACACTTTCGGAGATACCTGTAGTGCACCTTTATAGTCACCCAGTTACGTTGTGACGTTTGGTACACCCAAAGCACTCCTACGGTATCCGGGAGTTACACGATCTCATGGTCTAAGGAAGAGATACTTGACATTGGAAAAGCTCTAGCAAAACGAACTACACGATCTTGTGCTATGCTTAGGATTGGGTCTAGTCCATTACATCATTCTCATAATGATGTGATCCCGTTATCAACGACATCCAATGTCCATAGTCAGGAAACCATGACTATCAGTTGATCAACGAGCTAGTCAACTAGAGGCTCACTAGGGACATACTGTGGTCTATGTATTCACACGTGTATTACGATTTCCGGATAATACAATTATAGCATGAATAAAAGACAATTATCATGAACAAGAAAATATAATAATAATCCTTTTATTATTGCCTCTAGGGCATATTTCCAACAGTCGGTGCCGCCCAAGCCTCAGCTGCTCGCCACCTGCCCCTGGAACAGCTCAGCCTCATCCTCTCGCGCGTCCTCTAGCTCTCGTCGTCGCCACGACGCCCTGCCGCTACAGGGAGGCGGTTCGCCGGCGAACTTATCCACGGCCGCCGCAAACCGACCTCGTTGCGCTATAAAAAGAGGCCCCGAGCACGTTCCGTTCCCTAGGCAGCCTCAGCATGCTCCCCTAGTTCTTCCGTGGCAGCCAATCGACCCGGGGAGGTCTTCTTCCCCACCCCCGGCAACTGCAGCCGCCGCCACTGCCCCGGCCATTCCGGCGCCACCAGAGCCTCCCTCTCTCCACTCTCTTCACCAGGAACTCCCTCTCCCCCTAGTGAACCCACCCCCCTGCTCGATTTTGATCGGGACTCGCCGCGGGAGAAAAATCACTTTACCCGACGGCCACCGTCTGGTCAAGCTTCTTCGCCACGGCAGCTTCGTCCACCCCAGATATCATAGCGACTACCGAAGTGACCGCCTCGATCCCCTGAGCCCGCGGGTGACCTCCGTTTCCCGAACGGTGCCGCCGTTCGTCGACGAGCATCGTCGGAGTCCCGCCTCCGCTCGGGGCAGAGGAAGAGGAGGGAGGTCGACTAGTCAAACCTGACCAGTGGGTCCCCCGGGCCCACTGTCAGTGACTCACGCGTCGTCCACGCTGGAGTAAGTGGAAGCGTAGATTCCAAAGTACGTCTTCGACGTGTACCGTTTCCTCTTTTCTGTTTTGTTTTAAATAACAGATTTTGACCAAAACTTTGACTGCCTATAACTTTTTCATTATAACTCCAAATGAGTTGATTCTTTTTCCTACCTCTCTCAAATATTATCTAGTTTATTTTAAGATATATTTGAAAATCTTTCAGACAACTTTTTTGTACTATTTTGGAAATGTGTGTTAATTCAAACTTATTTACAATAGGATTTTTTTGGGAGAGAAAGAAGGAGGCTTTCAAAAGTTCTGGAGTGCACCCTACCTTTCCACACCTTGAAGGCAAGCATTCTGAACCCTGGCATAATATTTTGCATGCATTGTTTGACACGATTATGGCACCACCTCAATACGTGGAACTCATTATTTTATGTGGTGATGTGATTGTTTGCATAAATGCTTATTTGAAATTTCCTTGCTATTGGAAATAGACATGCTTGTGATAATGATCATCCTCGTATGCCTTTCGTGCCTACCGGAAGGAAAACGGGAAAGTCTCTGTCTTGGGTGGACCCGAGCTTGTCCCAAGTTCCTCGTCGAGACGAGTGTGTCCGGCATAGCATGATGGGTATGATGAGTGGTGATTCTGTAGCGTACGGTTCAGTAAGTCGTCAACCCCTTTCTAGCACACACCGTACAGAGAGGCAATGGTGGAAGATATCGGTTGTAGCGGGTAGGCAGGCCACCTGGTCCGGGGGCATGGGTGTTTCCGGTTGAGACCGAGAGGGGAGGCCATCCCTTAGAGCGCGCGATATAAATTTGATCCCATGCTATGCGAGGTTGTAGCCTCCCCACTTAGAGTTTTGCTTAACAAGTGTCGTGGGTGATTCCAGACACCAGTAAGTTAAGCTGGTGTGTGCAAGTTAGGTGTGTTTTCAACTAAAAGGCCGTAGACGGAATTAGTCCCGATGGACTAAAGGAATCCGTTACTCGTGGGTAAAGAGTACACCCTCTGCAGAGATTAAATCTATTCGAATAGCCGTGTCCTTGGTTAAGGATTATAGTCCGATGGGTCAGTGTCGGTCTCAAAGTGTCGGTCTTCGGAGGAGAAACTGTTAAACCGTAATCGATCGCGACTTGAGACTTGTAATGATTATGATTATTATTTTGTTATGGACTAACCCGTTATATTATTTGAATTATCGAGTATCCCTGGGATGGTTCTACCTCCTGGATATTCACTGTGATTATTTATAAGCCCTTTATGTGGTGTTGCTAAGACGCCCGATTGTGGCATTGCTTGTTATTTATTTATTTATAAGCCCTTTATGTGGTGTCGCTAAGACGCCTGACTGTGGCATTGCTTCTTATTTATTTATTTATAAGCCCTTTATGTGGTGTTGCTAAGACGCACGACTGTGGCATTGCTTGTTATTTTTTTATTTATAAGCCCTTTATGTGGTGTCGCTAAGACGCCCGACTGTGGCATTGCTTGTTATTTATTTATTTTATAAGCCCTTTATGTGGTGTCGCTGAGACGCCCGACTATGGCATGCTTGTTATTTATTTATTTTATAAGCCCTTTATGTGGTGTCGCTGAGACGCCTGACTGTGGCATGCTTGTTATTTATTTATTTTATAAGCCCTTTATGTGGTGTCGCACCGACGCCCGACTGTGGCATTTTATTTATACTCCATCGTTGCATATTCATGCTGCATATAAATAACCTGCTCGCATGCACAATAGATTTTTGTGAAGACTGACGATGTGATTGTAGAATATTCCAGTGCTTGAATATCATTGATATTATTCCAGTGTTCACAATGTTTGCGAGTACATTCAAAGTACTCACTGGCTTGTCCCTGGCTATTGTCTTGGCCAGATTTCCTGCTTGGAGAGGAGCGTTGCAACGACAGCCCCGGAAACTAAGCAACGGTGATAGCAGCCTCGCGAGGATAGGAGTTAACCTGGTCAGTTGTTCCTGTGGGAAATGGAGTCCCATAGACACTGATGGTCCACAACCGCTTCCGCCATCAAGCACTAGAAACCATTTGTTGTACTCACATACCAGAATGGTCATGTACCACATATTTTGTATTTTGCTTGGAATTTCTGTATCAAGTTGGTGCCTCATCAGCTAACAGTAATCCTGGGTCTGGTGAGCACAACGGCCATTTTCTGGAATTTATTACCCGGAAAACCGGTCGTCACATTTATATTACTTTTGGGACTAACCTATTAACCGGAGGCCCAGCCCAGAATTGATGTTTTTTTGCCTATTTCAATGTTTCGAAGAAACGGAATATCAAACGGAGTCCAAACGGAATGAAACCTTCGGGAAGGTGATCTTCTCACCGAACGTGATCCAGGAGACTTGAACCCTACTCCAAGAAGTGCCAGAGGCGGTCACGAGGGTGGAGGGCGCCCCCTACCTCCTGGGCCCCCTGACGCTCCACCGACGTACTCCTTCCTCCTATATATACCTACGTACCCCCAACTGATCAAGAGAGGAGCAAAAAACCTAATTCCACCGCCGTACATTCCTGTATCCATGAGATCCCATCTTGGGGCCTGTTCCGGAGCTCCGCCGGAGGGGGCATCCACCACAGAGGGCTTCTACATCAACACCATAGCCCCTCCGATGAAGTGTGAGTAGTTTACTTCAGACCTTCGGGTCCATAGCTAGTAGCTAGATGGCTTCTTCCCTCTTTTTGGATCTCAATACAATGATCTCCCCCTCTCTTGTAGAGATCTATTCGATGTAATCTTCTTTTTGCGGTGTGTTTGTTGAGACCGATGAATTGTGGGTTTATGATCCAGCTTATCTATGCAAAATATTGGATTCTTCTCTGAATTCTTTTATGAATGATTGAGTTATCTTTGCAAGTCTCTTCGAATTATCCGTTTGGTTTGGCCAACTAGATTGGTAGTTCTTGCAATGGGAGAAGTGATTAGCTTTGGGTTCAATCTTGCGGTGTCCTTACCTGGTGACAGAAAGGGTTGCAAGGCACGTATTGTATTGTTGCCATCGAGGATAACAAGATGGGGTATTTATCATATTCCATGAATTTATTCCTCTACATCATGTCATCTTGCTTAAGGCGTTACTCTGTTTTTAACTTAATACTCTAGATGCATGCTGGATAGCGATCGATGAGTGGAGTAATAGTAGTAGATGCAGAATTGTTTCGGTCTACTTGTCTCGGACGTGATGCCTATGTACATGATCATACCTAGATAACCTCATAACTATGCTCAATTCTGTCAATTGCTCAACAGTAATTTGTTCACCCACCGTAGAATATCTATGCTCTTGAGAGAAGCCACTAGTGAAACCTATGGCCCCTGGGTCTATTCTCATCATATCAATCTCCCTCACTTTTATACTTGCTTTGTTTTTACTTTGCTTTTACTTTTCACTTTGCATCTTCATACCAAAAATACCAAAAATATTATCTCTATCAGATCTCACTCTCGCAAGTGACCGTGAAGGGATTGACAACCCCTAATCGCGTTGGTTGCGAGTAGCTATCGTTTTGTGCAGGTACGAGGGACTTGGCGTGGCCTCCTACTGGATTGATACCTTGGTTCTCAAAACTGAGGGAAATACTTACGCCATCTTGTGCTGCATCATCCCCTCCTCTTCAGGGAAAACCAACGCAAGCTCAAGACGTAGCAAGAAGGATTTCTGGCGCCGTTGCCGGGGAGGTCTACGCAAAAGTCAACATACCAAGTACCCATCACAATCTCTATCTCCCGCATTAGATTATTTGCCATTTGCCTCTCGTTTTCCTCTCCCCCACTTCACCCTTGCCGTTTTATTTGCCCTCTCTTTCCCAATCTCCTCTCTTTCCCTTGCCTTTTTCTCGCCCGTTTGTTTGCTCGTGTGTTAGTTTGCTTGCTTGTCATCATGACTAGTCCCTTATTTACTCCTATGTCTCCCGAGTTTGAAGTTCTTCACTTCAAGCAAAGGCAAGGAGAAAACTTAAAAGATGCTTGGTATATGATGATGGAATCTTATCGTAAATGCACCCTAGAGGTGAACTATAGAATCCTTTTTCAGAATTTTTATGTTGGGTTAAATATAACATATAGACAACTCCTGGATTGCATGGCCAAGGGAAATTTCATTGAAATTGATCCCAGTATTAAGCATTTAAATTATAGAGGGAATAGTGGGAACCACCACCCCAAAAAGAAGGATCTCATCCTAACCAGGAAGAAACCCAAATGTTTGAAAAGATTTGCGAAGCAACAAAGATTTTACAAAAGTCTCTTGATCCTCTTAAAAATATTGGCGGAAATCTTAACCGTATGAATATGTTGATTACTCTTTGTAATAAACGGTTGGATTCTTTAAATCTAAAAATTTCCGAGTATGACGGGAAGAGGGAAGAACCCCCCGGATTCGAACATGACTCCGCTAAAAAACCGAAAATTAAAGATGGCAATACCTAGATCTATCCTTGCTTTTATGCCTAGCTAGGGGCGTTAAACGATAGCGCTTGTTGGGAGGCAACCCAATTTTATTTTTAGTTTTTTGTTTTTGCTTCTGTTTAGGAATAAATAATCCATCTAGCCTCTTTTAAGATGTGGTTTTATCTTTTAATTAGCATTTGTGCCAAGTTAAACCTATTAGATCTTCTTGGGAGATAGTTATTTGATCTTGCTGTAATTTCCAGAATCTTTGCTCAGTGCCCGAATTGTTAAAAATCACCAGGACATGATAAAATATTGATTCCAATTGATGATGATCAATAAACAAATTGTCCAGGTCGTCGAATTTTGGTATAATTTTTTGGGTTCCAGAAGTTTGTGTTAGTTACAGATTACTACAGACTTTTCTGTTTTTGACAGATTCTGTTTTGCGTGTGTTGTTTGCTTATTTTGATGAATCTATGGCTAGTAAAATAGTTTATAATCCATAGAGAAGTTGTAATACAGTAGATTTAATACCAATATAAATAAAGAATGAGTTAATTACAGTACCATAAAGTAGTCTTTTGTTTTCTTTCTCTAACGGAGCTCACGAGATTTCTATTGAGTTTTGTGTTGTGAAGTTTTCAAGTTTTGGGTGAATTATTTTGATGGATTATGGAACAAGGAGTGGCAAGAGCCTAAGCTTGGGGATGCCCATGGCACCCCAAGATAATCCAAGGACACCAAAAAGTCAATGCTTGGGGATGCCCCGGAAGGCATCCCCTCTTTCGTCCACTTCCATCGGTAATTTACTTAGAGCTATATTTTTATTCACCAACATGATATGTGTTTTGCTTGGAGCGTCTTGTATTATTTGAGTCTTTGCTTGTTAGTTTACCACAATCATCTTTGTCGTACACACCTTTCATGAGAGCCATACATGATTTGGAATTTGTTAGCATAATCTATGTGCTTCACTTATATCTTTTGAGCTTGATAATTTTGCTCGTAGTGCTTCACTGATATATTTTGAGCTTGATAGTTTTGCTCTAGTACTTCACTTAGATCTTTTAGAGCACGGTGGTGGATTTATTTTAAAGAAAATTGATCTCTCATGCTTCACTTAGATCATTTTGAGAGTCGTTAATAGCATGGTAATTTGCTTAATGTTAATATACTTGGTGTTCGAGATATGTGAAACTTTCTTTTGAGTGAATTGAATACTAAGATAAATTTAATGCTTAATAATTGTTTTGAGATATGGAGGTAATAATATCAAAGTCGTGCTAGTTGATAATTGTGAATTTGAGAAATACTTGTGTTGAAGTTTGCAAGTCCCGTAGCATGCACGTATGGGTAAAGTCGTGTAACAAATTTGAAGCATGAAGTTTACCTGGCTTGTGCATCGTTATGAGTGGTGGTCGGGGACGAGCGATGGTCTTTTTCTACCAATCTATCCCCCTAGGAGCATTGTGCGTAGTACTTGATTTTTGATGGCTTCTAAATTTTTGCAATAAGTATATGAGTTCTTTTGACTAATGTTGAGCCCATGGATTATACGCACTTTTATCTTTCCGCACTTGCTAGCCTCTTCGGTACCGTGCATTGACCTTTCTCACCTTGAGAGTTGGTGCAAACTTCGCTGGTGCATCCAAACCCCGTGATATGATACACTCTTTCACACATAAACCTCCTTATATCGACCTCAAAACAACCACCATACCTACCTATCATGGCATTTCCATAGCCATTCCAAGATATATTGCCATGCAACTTCCATCATCATTATTATGACATACATTACTTTTGTCGTATTGCCATTGCATGATCATGTAGCTGACATCGTATTTGTGGCAAAGCCACCATGCATTATTTTCCATACATGTCACTCTTGATTCATTGCACCATCCTGCACATCACGGAGGCATTCATATAGGGTCATATTTTCTTCTCAGTTTCGAGTTGTAATTGTTGAGTTGTAATAGAAATAAAAGTGTGATGATCATCATTATTAGAGCATTGTCCCAAGTGAGGAAAGGATGATGGAGACTATGATTCCCCCGTAAGTCGGGATGAGACTCCTGACGAAAAAAAAGAGGCCATAAAAAAAGAGAGAGAAAAGGCCCAAACAAAAAAAAATATATAATAAAAAAAATGAGAGAAAAAGAGAGAAGGGAAAATGCTACTATCTTTTTACCACACTTGTGCTTCAAAGTAGCACCTTGTTCTTCATGTAGTGAGTCTCATATATTGTGCTTCAAAGTATCACTAAGATCTTCATAATAGAGAGTCTCTCATTTTGTCACTTTCATATACTAGTGGGAATTTTCATTATAGAACTTGGCTTGTATATTCCAATGATGGGCTTCCTCAAAGTGCCCTAGGTCTTCGTGAGCAAGCAAGTTGGATGCACACCCACTTAGTTTCTTTTGTAGAGCTTTCATATACTTATAGCTCTAGTGCATTTGTTGCATGGCAATGCCTACTCCTCATGTTCACATCAATCGATGGGCATCTCCATAGCCCGTTGATTATCCTCGTCGATATGAGATTTTCTCCTTTTTTGTCTTCTCCACACAATCCCATCATCATATTTCTATTCCACCCATAGTGCTATACCCATGGCTCGCGCTCATGTATTTTAGTATGAAACAATTGCTTGGCTTGTCATCGGGGGTATAGAAGTTGGGAACATCTTTGTGTGATGAAAATGAAGCATAGCCTAACCATATTATTTTGTAGGGATGAGCTTTCTTTGGCTATGTTATTTTGAGATGACATAATTACTTTGATTAGTATGCTTGAAGTATTATTATTTTTATGTCAATATGAACTTTTGTCTTAATTCTTTCGGATCTGAATATTCATATCACAAGTAAGAAGATTTATACTGAAATTATGCCAAAGTATCACTCCGCATCAAAAATTCGCTTTTTATCATTTACCTACTCGAGGACGAGCAGGAATTAAGCTTGGGGATGCCTGATACGTCTCCAACGTATCTATAATTTTTGATTGCTCCATGCTGCTTTATCTACTGTTTTAGACTATCTTGGGCTTTATTTTCCACTTTTATATTACTTTTGGGACTAACCTATTAACCGGAGGCCCAGCCCAGAATTGCTGTTATTTTGCCTATTTCAGTGTTTCGAAGAAACGGAATATCAAACGGAGTCCAAACGGAATAAAATCTTCGGGAACGTGATCTTCTCACCAAACGTGATCCAGGAGACTTGGACCCTACTCCAAGAAGAGCCAGAGGCGGTCACGAGGGTGGAGGGCGCCCCCCTCCCCCCCGGGCGCGCCCCCTACCTCGTGGGCCCCCTGACGCTCCACCGACGTACTCCTTCCTCCTATATATACCTATGTACCCCCAAATGATCAGGGGAGGAGCAAAAAACCTAATTCCACCGCCGTACATTCCTGTATCCACGAGATCCCATCTTGGGGCCTGTTCGAGCTCACGGGAGGGGCATCCACCACGGAGGGCTTCTACATCAACACCATAGCCCCTATGATGAAGTGTGAGTAGTTTACTTGCAGACCTTCGGGTCCATAGCTAGTAGCTAGATGGCATCTTCTCTCTTTTGGATCTCAATACAATGTTCTCCCCTCTCTCGTGGAGATCTATTCGATGTAATCTTCTTTTTGCGGTGTGTTTGTTGACACCGATGAATTGTGGGTTTATGATCCAGCTTATCTATGGAAAATATTTGATTCTTCTCTGAATTCTTTTATGAATGATTGAGTTATCTTTGCAAGTCTCTTCGAATTATCCGTTTGGTTTGGCCAGCTAGATTGGTAGTTCTTGCAATGGGAGAAGTGCTTAGCTTTGGGTTCAATCTTACGGTGTCCTTACCTAGTGACAGAAAGGGTTGCAAGGCACGTATTGTATTGCTGCCATCGAGGATAACAAGATGGGTTATTTATCATATTGCATGAATTTATTCCTCTACATCATGTAATTTATTCCTCTACATCATGTCATCTTGCTTAAGGCGTTACTCTGTTTTTAACTTAATATTCTAGATGCATTCTGGGTAGCGGTCGATGAGTGGAGTAATAATAGTAGATGCAGAATCGTTTCGGTCTACTTGTCTCGGACGTGATGCCTATATACATGACCATACCTAGATAACCTCATAACTATGCTCAATTCTGTCAATTTCTCAACAGTAATTTGTTCACCCACCGTAGAATATCTATGCTCTTGAGAGAAGCCACTAGTGAAACCTATGGCCCCCGGCTCTATTCTCATCATATCAATCTAAATCACTTTTATACTTGCTTTGTTTTTACTTTGCTTTTACTTTTCACTTTGCATCTTTATACCAAAAATACCAAAAATATTATCTCTATCAGATCTCACTCTCGTAAGTGACCGTGAAGGGATTGACAACCCCTAATCGCGTTGATTGCGAGTAACTATCGTTTTGTGCAGGTACGAGGGACTTGCGCGTGGCTTCCTACTGGATTGATACCTTGGTTCTCAAAAACTGAGGGAAATACTTACGCTACTATGCTGCATCATCCCCTCCTCTTCAAGAAAAACCAACGCAAGCTCAAGACGTAGCACTGGGAAAAGCCAGTACTTCGTGTAATGTGGAAGAAATCGCTAGAGATTTAATAGGTCGCCGAATTGCTGACCAGCTCTCGCCGCATCACGACGGTCAGTTTTCGACTTTCTCTACTGAGGTGCTTACCTGGGCCAGCCGAAAACACAATCGCAGTAGTTCTCCCTTTACTACCTTTGCCGAAAATGGAACGTAAGGTAGCAAGCACAGGAGCCGGTCAACCCAACTATTGACCAAAGACGTGATTCAGAGCCGATGCATATAATGAAGTATTCGGGACGCCGAAGTGTACTCTGAGAGTGTTAAGACTTTCTATTGATGAAGATATATATGGCTTGAATAAAGCCCCTCGCGATTTAAGTCGTACCAAGGTGTATATGCCAATTTGGACATGAAGTTGGAAAACAGATTAAAAATAAGCCGAGACTGAACAGGGTTGGGCGAAACTGCTGTCATTATAGTCTGATTGGTATGTCAAAAAGTATTTTTACAGAAGATGCGATAAGCATCACGACTATTTTACATGCCGAAGACAAGAGAAAGCTGTATACAGGTCCTAAAATTAAAAAGACGATCTTGAAGATCCTTTTAACACTCTGTCGCACGTCTTCGCGGCTTGCCACCTTGATGTATGATCCTTTGAGAGGATCAATAATTGAGTATGCATAAGGGGCCTACAAGGGGACCCTTGCTACCACTGGAAATTGATGTTGGTTGTAAAAAACCTGAAAAGTAAAAACAAGAAGAAAAAGGTGGAACTGTATGGATGTGGGGCTAGGGTCGAGCCGTACCGTGGACCTTATGTTTAGCCTTCCTCTGTCCTTGCCCATGGTATTTTTAACGCATAGTTATGTACTTGAGGTACGTATGCCACTATCAGGCTGGGGCACTGACGGAGGCCGAATTGCTAATCTAGCTCTGGATGAGCCGGACTGTCGTTTTGCAGGGTAGACCAGACTCGTTTAATGGTGTCTGGAGGCTTGACTGCTAGTGTAGTATTCGGCCTAGTGAGGCTGCCCCGCACTTCGGCTGCGAGGGCTGCGATATGCTCCTCTGTACGGAGGGAGCGCTCCATGTTTCCATTGACTATTATAAAGCCACGTGGTCCAGGCATCTTGAGCTTTAGGTAAGCATAATGTGGGGCCGCATTGAAGCGGGCGAAGGCGGTTTGTCCGAGTAGTGCGTGATAGCCACTGCGGGACATGACAATGTTGAAGATCAGGTCTTTGCTCCGGAAGTTATCCGGTGAGCCGAAGACGACATCCAGCGTTATGGATCCTGTGCAATAGGCCTCTATGTCGGGTATTACCCCTTCAAAGGTGGTTTTAGTGGGCTTGATTCTTGATGGATCGATGCCCATTTTACGGATGGTGTCCTGATAGAGTTGATTAAGGCTGTTGCGCATGAGGTGGAATCCGTTGATAATTAGATCGAGGACAAATGCAGCCGAACCTCCATGACAAATATTGGTCGGATGGTCTCTGCGATCAAAGGTGATCAGACAAGCTGACCATGGATTAATTTTTGGGGCGACTGGCTCTATGGCGTAGACGTCCCTTAACGCGCGCTTGCGCTCCCACTTAGGGATATGAGTAACGTAGATCACGTTCACCGTTTTGACCTCGGGGGGAAATTTCTTCTGCCCCCCTGTGTTCGGTGGGCGAGGCTCTTCATCGTCGTCCTTGCTGGGCGGCCCTTTCCCCTTGTGTTCGGCGTTGAGCTTGCCAGCCTGTTTAAAGACCCAACAGTTTCACAGGTATGATTAAGGTGTTTATCGGGGTGCCATGAATCTGGCAAGGCCGATTGATGACCCAAAAGTATAGGGGATGTATCGTAGTCCTTTCGATAAGTAAGAGTGTCGAACCCAACGAGGAGCAGAAGGAAATGACAAGCGGTTTTCAATAAGGTATTCTCTGCAAGCACTCAAATTATCGGTAACAAATAGTTTTGTGATAAGGTAATTTGTAACGAGTAACAAGTAACAAGTGTAAATAAAGTGCAGCAAGGTGGCCCAATCCTTTTTGTAGCAGAGGACAAGCCTGGACAAACTCTTATATAGAGAATAGCGCTCCCGAGGACACATGGGAATTATCGTCAAGCTAGTTTTCATCACGCTTATATGATTCGCGTTCGGTACTTTGATAATTTGATATGTGGGTGGACCGGTGCTTGGGTGTTGTCCTTACTTGGAGAAGCATCCCACTTATGATTAACCCCTATTGGAAGCATCCGCAACTACAAAAGAAGTACTAGGGTAAACCTAACCATAGCATGAAACATATGGATCCGTGATCACCGCTTAAGCAACGCATAAACTTGGGTTTAAGCTTCTGTCACTCTAGCAACCCATCATCTACTTATTACTTTCCAATGCCTTCCTCTAGGCCCAAACAATGGTGAAGTGTCATGTAGTCGACGTTCACAATACACCACTAGAGGAGAGACAACATACATCTCATCAAAATATCGAACGAATACCAAATTCGGATGACTACTTATAGCAAGACTTCTCCCATGTCCTCAGGAACAAACGTAAATACTCACAAATCATATTCATGTTCATAATCAGAGGGGTATTAATATGCATAATGGATCTGAAAATATGATCTTTCACCAAATAAACCAACTAGCATCAACTACAAGGAGTAATCAACACTACTAGCAACCCACATATACCAATCTGAGGCTTTGGGACAAAGATTGGATACAAGAGATGAACTAGGGTTTTAGAGGAGATGGTGCTGGTGAATATGTTGATGGAGATTGACCCCCTCCCGATGAGAGGATCGTTGGTGATGACGATGGCGATGGTTTCCCCCTCCCGGAGGGAAGTTTCCCCGGCAGAACAGCTCTGCCGGAGCTCTAGATTGGTTCCGCCAAGGTTCCGTCTCGTGGAGGCGGAGTCTCTTCCCGAAAACTTACTTATGATTTTTTCCAGGGTAAAAGTCTTCATATAGCAGAAGATGGCCACAGGAGGCCTGCCTGGTGGCCCACGAGGGAGGGGGCGCGCCCAGGCGGTAGGGCGCGCCCCCCACCTCGTGGCCAGGGTGTGGGCCCCCTCTGGTGGATTCTTTCGCCAGTATTTTTTATTAATTCCGAAAATAACTTCCGTGAAGTTTCAGGACTTTTGGAGCTGTGCAGGATAGGTCTCTAATATTTCTTCCTTTTCTAGCCAAGAATTCCAGCTGCCGGCATTCTCCCTCTTCATGTAAACCTTGTAAAATGACATAGAATAGGCATAAGTATTGTGACATAACATGTAATTACATCCCATAATGCAATAAATATCGACATAAAAGCATGATGCAAAATGGACGTATCAACTCCCCCAAGCTTAGACCTCGGTTGTCCTCAAGCGGAAGCCGATAACGATGAATATGTCCACACGTTTAGAGGTAGATGTGTCGATAAAATTAAATAAGGACATGAGGGCAGCATGATCATTCTTATAGCAGCAACATATATGGATATTGTCATACTATTTCTTATGCTCAAGTAATAATCTATTCACAACGTCAAGTATGAATCAGAAAATTCATTGAGAACCAACAAACTATAATCTCAGTCATTGAAGCAATTGCAATTTCTTATAACATAGGAAAGAGTCAATATAAGAGCTTTTCAGCAAGTCCACATACTCTACTATCATTTAGTCTTTCACAATTGCTAACACTCACGCAATACTTATGGGTATGGAGTTTTAATCGGACACAGAGAAAGATAGGGGCTTATAATGTTGCCTCCCAACCTTTTATCTCGAGGGTAATGTCAACAATAATAATTCATGCTAACTTACATCCAATTGGATATCTATATCAGGATCTTTCCAACACAATGTGCTTGCCAAAGGATAAAATTTAAAAAGGAAGGGTGAAGATCACCATGACTCTTGCATAAGGAATAAGACAAAAAGTAAAAGATAGGCCCTTCGCAGAGGGAAGCAGAGGTTGTCATGTGCTTTTGGTTGGATGCACAAAAACTTAATGCAAAAGAATGTCACTTTATATTGCCACTTGTGATGTGGACCTTTATTATGCAGTCTGTCGCTTTTATTTCTTCCACATCACAAGATCGTATAAAGCTTGTTTTCTCCACACTAATAAGTCATACATATTTACACAGAAATTTTTATTGCATGCAACGATGACACCTTACTTGAAGGATCTTACTCAATCCATAGGTAAATATGGTGGACTCTTATGGCAAAACTTTGTTTAAGGGTATTTGGAAGCACAAGTAGTATCTCTACTTGGTGCAAAGAATTGGCTAGCATGAGGGATAAAGGCAAGCTCAACATGTTGCATGATCCATGACAATATACTTTATTTCGAATATAAGAAAACATAACCCATTACGTTGTCTTCCTTGTCCAACATCAACTCTTTAGCATGTCATATTTTAATGAGTGCTCACAACCATAAAAGATGTCCAAGATAGTATATTTATGTGTGAAAACCTCTCTTTCTTTATTACTTCCTATTAATTGCAACGATGACCAAAACTATGCTTGTCAACTCTCAACAACTTTTAATCATCATACTCTTTATATGTGAAGTCATTACTCTCCATAAGATCAATATGATCTCTTTATTCCTTTTTATTCCTTTCTATTTCTTTTATTCACTCAAGATCATAGCAAGATAATCAAGCCCTTGACTCAACACTAATCTTTATTATATATAGCTCACGGACTCGATTACATAGAGGGATCATAAGGCAAAACTCAAAACTAAATCATACTAAAATTTTATTCTACTAGATCAAGATATTACCAAAAGGATCAAACTAAGAAAAACGGTAAAGATAGGAGTGTGATGGTGATACGATACCGGGGCACCTCCCCCAAGCTTGGCAGTTGCCAAGGGGAGTGCCCATACCCATGTGATTATGTCTCTTTCTTCGGGGGTGGTGATGTGATATTCTTGGCTATGATACCCCTCAGGATACGATTCTCCTCCTCGAGCTGTTTGACATGTCGTTTAAGATCCATTATTTCCTTATGGAGATTACTCGTGACGGTTAAAGCTCCTTGCACCCATGGATGCTGCATAGCTGCGGGAGAACAAGTAACACTCCTTTTCATATTTTCATAAGAGAGAAATTTAACATTGGAGGGATGACCGAGTTTGGGATAGCTGAGCTCTGTAGTTCCCCCATCGTGAATCCTGCGCGGAAACAAGAAGTAACTTCTTGATCCTCCTCCATGGCATCTATCCTTTTCAAGTCAACTTCCATATCTTCCTTCGTTGAGGGCCAAAAGTGATAGGCATTGTTGTTTGCCCCTGGTCCTGGTGTCGGATGGGACACCCGAGTCTCCCCGACTGACTCTTGAGAAGACATCTTGCTCTAATCTGTGGCAGAAATAGCTCAAAACGAAAATAGAGGATATTTGCGTGGTACGGTGGTCAAAACCTTCGGGAGATTATATAAAGAATTTTTACTGACTAAAATAAGTATCGTGCAAGAAAACGGAGTCCGGAGAGCACAGGAGGTGCCCACGAGGCAGGGGGCTCCCACCCTCGTGGAAGCCTCGTGTCCTTCCCGGACTGCTTCTTATTTTCCTATTTTCTTAAATATTCCAAAACAGAGAAAAATTGCCATTAGAACTATTTCGGAGTCGGTTTACTTACCGTAACACATACCTATTCCTTTTCGGAGTCTGAAACATTCTGGAAAGTGTCCCTTATGTATTCCTCCGGGGTTACGGTTTCAATATTATGGGATTACCTGAGATATAATGTTTGATTCTTTGACCATTCACCACCTTCGGATTTGTGCCTTCGAAGTTGTTGATTTTTATGGCACCAGAACGATAGACCTCCTTGATAACGTAAGGAACTTCCCATCTAGAGAGAAGTTTTCCTGCAAAAAATCTTAAACAAGAGTTGAATAACAACACATAATCACCTACATTAAACTCATGCTTTTGTATCCTTTTGTCATGCCATCTTTTAACTTTTTATTTAAACAGTTTGGCATTCCCATAGGCCTGAGTTCTCCATTCATCAAGTGAGCTTATGTCAAAAAGCCTCTTCTCACCGGCAAGTTTGAAATCATAATTTAGCTCTTTAATAGCCCAATATGCCTTATGTTCTAGTTCGAGAGGTAAGTGACATGCTTTTCCATAAACCATTTTATACGGAGAAATACCCACAGGGTTTTTATATGCAGTTCTATATGCCCATAATCCATCATCATGTTTCTTGGACCAATTCTTTCTAGATCTATTAACAGTCTTTTGCAAAATTAATTTAAGCTCTCTATTGCTCAATTCTACTTGACTGCTAGACTGTGGGTGGTATGGAGATGCAATTCTATGATTAACATCATATTTAGTAGGCATTTTATGAAAAGCACCATGAATAAAATGTGAACCACCATCAGTCATTAAATATCTAGGGACTCCAAACCTCGGAAAAATAACTTCTTTAAGCATCTTAATAGAGGTGTTATGATCAGCACTACTAGTTGGAATAGCTTCTACCCACTTAGTAACTAATCAACAGCAACTAAAATATGTGTATACCCATTAGAGGAAGGAAACGGTCCCATATAATTGAAGCCCCAAACATCAAATGGTTCAAATACGAGTGAATAATTCATAGGCATTTCTTGACGTCTACTAATATTACCAATTCTTTGACATTCATCACAAGACAAGACAAACTTACGGGCATCTTTGAAGAGAGTAGGCCAATAAAACCGGATTGCAATACCTTATGTGCAGTTCTATCTCTAGCATGGTGTCCTCCATAAGCTTCGGAGTGACACTTGCGTAGGATCTGTTCCTTTTCATGCTCAGGTATACAACATCTAATAACACCATCAACTCCTTCTTTATAAAGGTGTGGGTCATCCCAGACGTAATGTCTTAAATCATAGAAAAACTTTTTCTTTTGCTAGTATGTGAAACTAGGTGGTATAAATTTAGCAACAATGTAATTAGCATAAGCAGCATACCATGGAGCAGTACGAGAAGCATTTATGATATTTAATTGTTCATCAGGAAAGTTATCATCTATAGGTAGTGGGTCATCAAGAACATTTTCTAACCTAGACAAGTTGTCTGCAACGGGGTTCTCAACTCCCTTTCTATCAATAATATGCAGATCAAATTCTTGTAGCAAGAGAACCCATCTAATTAGCCTAGGTTTAGCATCTTTCTTTTCCATAAGATATTTAACAGCAGCATGATCAGTGTGAATAGTTACTTTACAATCAACAATATAAGGTCTAAACTTATCACAAGCAAATACAACTGCTAAGAATTCTTTTTCAATAGTAGCATAATTTCTCCGGCAATCGCCTAGAGTTTTACTAGCATATTGAATAATATTTAATTTTTTATCAACTCTTTGTCCTAGAACAGCACCTACAGCATATTCACTAGCATCACACATGATTTCAAAGGGTAAATTCCAATCAGGTGGCTGAATGATAGGTGTAGAAATCAATGCTTTCTTAAGTATTTCAAATGCTTCTACACAATCATCATCAAAGACAAAAGGTATATCTTTTTTTAATAGATTAGTCAGAGGCCGAGAAATTTTTGAGAAGTCCTTAATGAACCTCCTATGAAAACCGACATGACCAAGGAAACTTCTTATACCTTTAATGTCCTTGGGACACGGCATCTTTTCAATAGCATCAACTTTAGCTTTGTCAACTTCAATACCTCTTTCAGAGATTTTATGCCCCAAGACAATACCTTCATTAACCATAAAGTGGCACACTACAAGAAATATGTCAACTTGTGACCTTGACTATTGGTCACTGAAAGGTCATTGTTTTTCATTTGCGACCTTTTTTTGACCAAAAACAGAAGGTCAAAAGATGGCGGTCGTAAACTGAAATTAACGACCTTCTCTATGAGAAGGTCATAGACATTTACGACCAAAATATGCCTATTGTTTTGTTTTGGTCACTAGAAGCCTCCCCAGGCCACGTAGGCATCCGACGTGGCAATCTGATGTGGCACAAGAATCAGCCCGGTCCAATTTGGTGTTTATATGGGCCGAGCCCATTAATTCAGCCTTTTTAATATTTATTTTTCCTATTAATTTTTGCTAGCTACATGGGCTGGCCCAGCAATTTAGCCTTTTTATTTCTAGATGCAGCCTTTTACAGCGTATGATCTTTTATTTTTTGCCATTTTATTTTCCACTGTTTTACATTTGCCCCAAATATCATAATATCATACACTGGTCCCACACGTCAGAAATTTCAAATGTACTCAAATTATTTTGATAAGTGGGTCGCATGAGTCATGTTTCCATTGAACACATTTTCAAATCACATACATAATTACTATTTCATATGAAATAGAAATTGTAATTCTGAAATATACAACATTTCATTCAGATATAGAGAGAAGATACATGAAATTCTAGAGTTCACAATGCCGAGATAATCCAGCTATTATTACATAACTTGCTATATAAGAATGTCTTGGAGCTTCTTTGAACCTCTTCCATCTTGAATTTACGCAAAATATCTGCCAACATGAAAATGGAACAGCAAGGAGAGGGTTAATAACAACAACACGTGATGGGGTGCTATTTAGTAGTAAGATCAAGTCTGGAAAGAAACATGCATGAAAATTACGAAGAGCTAGAGCAAGTCTACATGAAAATTAAGAAGTGGTATTTAGTATGGATGCGCTCAAGTTTTCGTGCACGTCATGCCAAGTCAGCCAACACGTAGCATGCATATGGGACGTAAAAATGATCAAATGAGGAAGGGCTGAAGCCAAACAGTGGTTCCTCCTTTCAATGATCATAGTTAGATAGCAGCGACCTACTACAGTTCATGTTACAACAACACTAGTTCATGTGAGAAACACATAGGGTCCAAAGTACAAACCAAAATCAATCTCACTTGGGTAAACCAGGACAAGACGAAACAAAATAATTCATTTTGGATTAAAAGAGGAATATGGTGTCCACCTTATACTACTACAACATCATCATCAGGATTAAAACAACACATTTGTAGTCAAGAGTGCTGGATAAGACAAATATCAATTGAAACCAACTAGAGCAGGTGAGCCAGGGATAAGTAGCAACATGAAAATAATGGTACATTCACAACTTCAGTTCAGGTAAATATCAGCAATAGTATCATCTAGCATAGCAAAACAATAGCTTGACCCAAACTATACAGTCAGCCTCCTATACACCCAACCTACAGCAGTTGCGGCTACATCCTAACTACAGCAGCAGTTCTACCAGTAGCAACAGATCGAGTCGATTGTCTCACCTACAACAGCTCACTAGGAGCCAAGTTGAGGAGGGCCGAGGCAGGAGCAGCTGGATGCAGGTCGCGGGCATGGTAGGGGAAGGACACAGGCAGAAGGATGCAGGTTGTCCGAGCATCCCGTCGACATTGTCGCCGTCGTGGTTTTCGGAGAGCTGTGGCCGTGGCTGTGTCCACATGCATGTATCCAGCCTGCAGCCATCATACGTACATTCAGTTTATTCAGCATAATCCTACTGTCATTTCCGAGCGAACTAGCCAGAGTTCTGTAGTGTAAACATGTATCTGAAAAACAAAGCGAGGGCATGGCCATATATATACCTCAGTGATCGCCTCAGCCTCACCAAGTCGCGCAGGTTTTGCATCAACTTAAGCCTGAGGCACAGGCAAGTCACCGTAGCCATACTGCAGTGCTACACAGTCGGGGTGAATGTTATCCTGCAAAGCAATTGTAAGGTGTGAACAACGATCCCCAAAAATTCAAGCTGGATGATAGTTCTTGACTTCTTGCATGAAACAAAACAGATTTCGTGCGAGCAGACTGTGTACACTACAATGAGAATAATATAGGATGCTTCACTTGCAATAAGTAAATGCATCCTGAAGGTCGCAGTGAATCAGAGATTGGAACTGCAATTTGCAATGATTCAAAGATTGGGACTACAATTTCATCCCTAGCAAATATATGTTTCCTGATTAATATTCATTTCCAAATGCAGGAAACCATCCCGGTGACCCAGCTTGTCCGAAAGACTGCTGCTGTTATGCAGGAGTTCACACAATCTGGGTATGCTACTATACTTGGCACTTTCTATTTATTATACTACTAATGAGGTTACGAAATTATTTAAATCAGTCACTTGTTATTCCTAAATTACTATTAGAACAATAAGTTGCTTGACAGTTTTACCGAAAGCTTCACAATGCCATTTGATGTAACTTGTTTCTGTTAACAAGAATTCAAATATGAAATATAATTTCAATGTCCGTTGATTTTGACACTGAATTGTGAAACACAACAATTATTTAGGTAATTGCAGAGAATCTGTGAATCAAGAATCAAGAAAACAATAATATACGAGTGTCACAGCAACATTAATATACAAGTGTTATAATATTCACACAATCAAGAATCAACAATCATCTAACTTGTTTCTGTTAACTCTATAGCAACATTAATATACAAGTGCCACAGCAACATCCTCCATCCAACTTGCAGTGAATCAAGAAAGTTGAATTACTTACTCTACTACTAGCAGCAAGCCTCTACGCGTTAATAGTAAAAAACTGGAATTAATTACTTACTCTTCTACTAACAGCAAGCCTCTACACTAAATTACTTACTCTATTACTATAGTAAACATCAAGATTAACCGAAAAGGTTTCCATTAGATTTAATTAAACTGAAACCCTTCGCAATTTTAATTGAATATTACATATCAAGAAGAGAATCTGCAAATTTTAATTGAATTCAATTGAATTTGTGCTACTGCTGCTGTTATAAAACTACTGAAACTAATCATGCAACAATTAGCATGAGATATAAGCAGCCCTAAGCACCAAGATTACTAGACCAAGTCAAATTTAAGCTACTGAAAAATGGTGGAAGATTCATGACAAGAATAACAGTAGCAAAAGCTTCATGTGCTAAAATACTGAAGCTTCATGTGCAAAATTACTCAAGCTTTATGTGCAAAATTAACAGTAGGTGCTGGAGCTATTCCAAAATTATCACAAAATTTAAGCTATCATCCTGTTGCAGAAATAAATTTAGTCCAGGCCCCCTTCATCCGCCAGGCTGCCGCCAAGCTCCAGCCCCTCCAGCAGCGACCACAAGGGCCTCCTGTACGACATCATGAGAACAGTCAAGGACTGCAACCTTTAGGTAACAACAAAGTTCAGGACAATAAAATAGATATTATGGTCATTTGACTGCAATGATTCTTCCTACTGTTGTCATCCTTAGAAGTGAAAGCTTTCTGCTAGCCATTCTGTTACTTCATAGTGTCATGGCATGTCAATATATTCAGTACAAACATATAGTAGTAGGTATGTAGGAGAACCTCATGCTTGACAAGGGTTTCTTTGAATTTAATGGCTGACAACCCCTAACTTACTGAACATAGTTGGTAACAAATTAACAAACACATAAGAAAGCACTTAACTTGACAGGAAGGAAGGAAAATGAAGGAGGGGAGATGGCATACCTCGTGTACAAGAC
Source organism: Aegilops bicornis (assembly GCA_021605145.1). NCBI lineage: Eukaryota > Viridiplantae > Streptophyta > Magnoliopsida > Poales > Poaceae > Aegilops > Aegilops bicornis. Next base: position 732,312,426 of record CM038673.1, read on the forward strand.
ATGTACTGTAGCTCATGCCCGGTCCTCTGCTACTGATGCGCCTTATCGGTGGCCAGCAAGAGGGCGCCCATGAAGGCGAGCTGAGCTCTCCCGTGCATGTCATGGTTGAAGGCAGGAGGTCGTTCATGTGGGGGAGGGGATAGAAAGCAAATCCTCCAGACGGGTGCTGGTGGTTGGTGATGGAGGAGGTCGTCGGGTGCCTCGTGCGTCCAGGCGATGACGGCAACCTTGGTGAACCGCCATCACCAGCGTGCATGGACCAGCCTATGCCCATCAGCCGCGCGAGCGCGCTGGAGGTCGCAGCCAGATCGAGGGCTTGACGACGACCTGTGTGAGGAAGAAAAACAAATCAGGCATGTGTGAGCAACATCTAGATCAAATTGAAAGAAGAAGAGAAGAGGGCGAGAGAAGACCTTGTTGACGAGTTCCATGGTGTCGAGCGCGCGTGACGAGGGCACGGATCCGGAAGCAACGCGGCGGATCTGGCCGCCGCCTGACCTGCTGCTGCTCAACGGGTGGAGGTAGAGGCGGGTGGGCGTGCGGGACTACTGCAGGGGGGAGGGGAGGAGAGCGAGGGAGTCGGGGGAGATGAGGATGACGAGGAGCCGCGGGGGCGGGGCTAGGGTTTGGGGAGACGATTAGGATGGGGGTGGGCTGCGGCAGGTATGCGGCGAAGGTGAGGTGTGATAGAAGGAGGGCGTGGGTGAGGCCATGAACAACGGTTCTGGCTCTATGGACGCGGTACGTGGAGGGAGTGGGGGGGGCCGGAGCTGAGGCGGGGGGAGTGAGGCCGGCGGCGAGGTGTGGTGATGGGAGGAAGGGGCGGTGGACGAGGGGACGAGGGGGCGAGGGCGATTGGATCTGGGAGAAGGGGAGGCGGATGGAGAAGGGGATCTGGGGGAGAAGGGGAGGCGCCCAGGAGCGCTGTGGCATGCGAGGCGGGCGCGGCCATCAGGTGGTTGGTGCGATCTTGGTGGAGGGGACGGGAGGCGGCGGCTAGGGTTTCAAGAAGCGGGTGCGGGATTGGAACGGTGGTGAGTGCGTGCGTGGGGTTTGGAACGGTGGTGAGTGGGTGCGTGGGGTCTGCGGGTACTTTGGGGAATGGGGGCGTGGGTGTGAGGGTGAGGGGTGAGGGCTGCCGTTGGATTCCGGAGCATCCGACGATGTCTGATGCATGATCCACGTGATAGGCTCCTAGACCTATCAAAACGCAACAAGCAATTTGAAGACCTTATGACCATCTAAATTGGTCGAAATCAATTAGATTAAAGATAAATTTTTTCATGAAACTTCCTTTTTCATTTTTTGAATACTTAAAATGAGTATTTTTAAAGGATCAACCAAATATTTTTCAAATGATATCATATTTTGCACAAGGTTTGCATTTTGGATTGGCAAACAATATTGACAAAGAGAGTTTTTTATTTTCTTTGCACGAAAAATCAATTTTCCATTTTTCGAGTGCCCAAAATGAGTTTTTTGTGAAGGACCTACCACATATTTTTTGCAAAATTGGACCAAATCATTTTTATAAAATACTAGGCCATATTTAATGCACAATTGACCAAATGGTTGGGTGTCAAAAGTTTTGATTCACCTCTCGTGAAAAAGACAAAATTCCGCCGATTCAGCTGGAAGCGGGTCAAATTTGAACTATGGCTGCCTCATAGTTGTTGGGGAGCGTTGCAGAAAATAACAAATTTTCTACGGTTTCACCAAGATCTATCTATGAGTTCATCTAGCAACGAGTGATAGGAGTGCATCTACATACCCTTGTAGATCGCGAGCGGAAGCGTTCAAGAGAACGAGGTTGAGGGAGTCGACTGCCGTGATCCAAATCACCGATGACCGAAAGTGCCGAACGGACAGCACCTCCGCTGTTCGACACACGTGACGGTTGGGGAAGACGCTCCTCCTTCTTGATCCAGCAAGGGGGAGGAGAGGTTGATGGAGATCCAGCAGCACGACGGGCGTGGTGGTGGATGCAGCAGGATCCGGCAGGCTTTGCCAAGCTCTACGGAGGAGGAGGAGGTGTTGGAGTGGGAGAGGGAGGCGCCAGGGGCATGGGGTGCGGCTTCCCTCCCTCCCCCCCTCTTTCTATAGGCCCCCAAGGGGGGGGGCGGCCCTGGAGATGGGATCTCCCAAGGGGGGCGGCGGCCAGGGCGGTGGAGTGCCCCCCAAGGCAAGTAGAGGCGCCCCCTCCCCTAGAGTTCCTAACCCTAGGAGCAGGGGGCCCAAGGCGGGCGCACCATCCCACCAGGGGCTGGTTCCCCTCCCACTTCAGCCCATGGGGCCCTCCAGGATAGGTGGCCCCACCCGGTGGACCCCCGGGACCCTTCCGGTGGTCCCGGTACAATACCGGTAACCCCGAAACCTTCCCGATGGCCGAAACTCGACTTCCCGTATATAATTCTTTACCTCCGGACCATTCCGGAACTCCTCATGACGTCCGGGATCTCATCCAGGACTCCGAACAACTTTCGGGTTACTGCATACTCATATCTCTACAACCCTAGCGTCACCGAACCTTAAGTGTGTAGACCCTACGGGTTCGGGAGACACGTAGACATGACCGAGACGACTCTCCGGCCAAAAACCAACAGCGGGATCTGGATACCCATGTTGGCTCCCACATGCTCCTCGATGATCTCATCGGATGAACCACCATGTCGAGGATTCAAGCAACCCCATATACAATTCTCTTTGTAATTCGGTACGTTACTTGCCCGAGATTCGATCGTCGGTATCCCAATACCTCGTTCAATCTTGTTACCGGCAAGTCACTTTACTGCATCAGAATGTGATGATCCCGTGACCAAACACTTGGTCACTTTGAGCTCATTATGATGATGCATTACCGAAAGTGGGCCCAGAGATACCTCTCCGTCATACAGAGTGACAAATCCAGCCTCGATCCGTGTCAACCCAATGCAGACACTTTCGTAGATACCCGTAGCATACCTTTATAATCACCCAGCTTACGCCAGGACGTTTGGTACACCCAAAGCACTCCTACGTTATCCGGGAGTTACACGATCTCATGGTCTAAGGAAAAGATACTTGACATTGGAAAAGCTCTAGCAAAACGAACTACACGATCTTGTGCTATGCTTAGGATTGGGTCTTGTCCATCACATCATTCTCCTAATGATGTGATCCCGTTATCAATGACATCCAATGTCCATAGTCAGAAACCATGACTATCTCTTGATCAACGAGCTAGTCAACTAGAGGCTCACTAGGGACACATTGTGGTCTATGTATTCACACGTGTATTACGATTTCCGGATAATACAATTATAGCATGAATAAAAGACAATTATCATGAACAAGGAAATATAATAATAGTCCTTTTATTATTGCCTCTAGGGCATATTTCCAACAGTCTCCCACTTTCACTAGAGTCAATAATCTAGTTACATTGTGATGAATCGAACACCCATAGAGTTCTGGTCTTGATCATGTTTTGCTTTCATGAAGAGAAAGTTTAGTCAACGGATCTGCGACATTCAGATCCGTATGCACTTTGCAAATTTCTATGTCTCCATCTTGAACATTTTCACGAATGGAGTTGAAGCGACGCTTGATGTGCCTTATCTTCTTGTGAAACCTGGGCTCCTTGGCAAGTGCAATAGCTCCAGTGTTGTCACGGAAGAGTTTGATCGGCCCCGACACATTGGGTATGACTCATAGGTCGGTGATGAACTCCTTCACCCAAATTTCTTCATGCGCTGCCTCCGAGGCTGCCATGTACTTCGCTTCACATGTAGATCCCGCCACGACGCTCTGCTTGCAGCTGCACCAGCTTCGCTTCCACCATTCAACATATACACGTATCCGGTTTGTGACTTAGAGTCATCCAGATCTGTGTCAAAGCTAGCGTCGACGTAACCCTTTACGCATTTGAGCTCTTCGTCACCTCCATAAACGAGAAACATGTCCTTAGTCCTTTTCGTGTACTTCAGGATATTCTTGACCGCTGTCCAGGTTCCTTCCCGGATTACTTTGGTACCTTCCTACCAAACTTACGGCAAGGTTTACATCAGGTCTGGTACACAGCATGGCATACATAATAGACCCTATGGCTAAGGCATAGGGGATGACACTCATCTCTTCTATATCTTCTGCAGTGGTCGGACATTGAGCCGTGCTCAATTTCACACCTTGCAATACATGCAAGAACCCTTTCTTAGACTGATCCATATTGAACTTCTTCAATATCTTATCAAGGTATGTGCTTTGTGAAATACCTATGAGGCGTCTTGATCTATCTCTATAGATCTTGATGCCTAATATATAAGCAGCTTCTCCAAGGTCCTTCATTGAAAAACTCTTATTCAAGTAGGCCATAATGTCGTTAAAAGTTCTATATCATTTCCCATCAAAAGTATGTCATCTACATATAATATGAGAAATGCTATAGAGCCCCCACTCACTTTCTTGTAAACGCAGGCTTCTCCATAAGTCTCAAGATAAACCCAAACGCTTTGATCATCTCATCAAAGTGAATGTTCAAACTCCGAGATGCTTGCACCAGCCCATAAATGGATCGCTGGAGCTTGCATACCTTGTTAGCATTCTTAGGATCGACAAAACCTTCCGACTGCATCATATACAGTTCTTGCTTAAGATAGCCGTTAAGCAATGCCGTTTTGACGTCCATCTTCCATATCTTATAATCATAGTATGTGGCAATTGCTAACATGATTCGGACGGACTTCAGCTTCGCTACGGAAGAGAAAGTCTCGTTGTAGTCAACCCCTTGAACTTGCCGATAACCCTTAGAGACAAGTCGAGCTTTATAGATGGTAACATTACCATCCGCGTCCGTCTTCTTCTTAAAGATCCATTTGTTTTCTATCGCTCGCCGATCATCGGGCAAGTCTGTCAAAGTCCATACTTTGTTTTCATACATGGATACTATCTCGGATTGCATGGCCTCAAGCCATTTGTTGGAATCTGGGCCCGCCATCGCTTCTTCATAGTTCGAAGGTTCACCGTTGTCTAACATCATGATTTCTAGGACAGGGTTGCCATACCACTGGTGTGGAACGTGTCCTTGTGGACTCCAATGGGTTCAAGAGCAACTTGATCCGAAGTACCTTGATCATCATTAATTTCCTCTCCAGCCGGTGTAGGCACCACAGAACATTTTCCCGAGCTGCACTACTTTCCGGTTCAAGAGGTAGTACTTCGTCGAAGTTCTACTTTCCTCCCACTTACTCCTTTCGAGAGAAACTCTTTTCCGTAAAGGATCCGTTCTTGGCAACAAAGATCTTGCGTTCAGATCTAAGGTAGAAGGTATACCCAATGGTTTCCTTAGGGTATCCTATGAAGACGCATTTTTCTGATTTGGGTTCGAGCTTTTCAGGTTGAAGTTTCTTGACATAAGCATCGCATCCCCAAACTTTTATAAACGACAGCTTAGGTTTCTTCCCAAACCATAATTTATACGGTGTCGTCTCAACGGATTTAGACGGAGCCCTATTTAAAGTGAACGTAGCTGTCTCTAGAGCGTATCCCCAAAATGATAGCGGTAAATCAGTAAGGGACATCATAGATCGCACCATATCCAATAGAGTGCGATTACGACGTTCGGACACACTTTATTACGCGAGGTGTTCCAGGCGGCGTGAGTTGTGGAACGATTCCACATTTCCTTAAGTGTGTACCAAATTCGTGACATAAATATTCTCCTCCACGATCTGATCGTAAGAACTTTATTTTTCGGTCACGTTGATTTTCTACCTCATTCTGAAATTCCTTGAACTTTTCAAAGGTCTCGCACTTGTGTTTCATCAAGTAGACATACCCATATCTACTCAAGTCATCGGTGAGAGTGAGAACATAACGATATCCTCCGCGAGCCTCAACGCTCGTTGGACCGCATACATCGGTATGTATGATTTCCAATAAGTTGGTTGCTCGCCCATTGTTCCGGAGAACGGAGTCTTGGTCATTTTGCCCATAAGGCATGGTTCGCATGTGTCAAATGATTCATAATCGAGAGACTCTAAAAGTCCATCAAGATGGAGCTTCTTCATGCGCTTGACACCAATGTGACCAAGGCGGCAGTGCCACAAGTATGTGGGACTGTCGTTATCAACTTTACATCTTTTGGTATTCACACTATGAATATGTGTAACATCACGTTCGAGATTCATTAAAAATAAACCATTGACCATCGGAGCATGACCATAAAACATATCTCTCATATAAATAGAACAACCATTATTCTCGGATTTAAATGAGTAGCCATCTCAGACAAACGAGATCCTCGATACAATGTTCATGCTCAAACATGGCACTAAATAACAATTATTGAGGTTTAAAACTAATCCCGTAGGTAAATGTAGAGGTAGCGTCGACGGCGATCACATCGACCTTGGAACCATTCCCGACGCCAAGATCGTCACCTCGTCCTTCGCCAGTCTCCGCTTATTCCACAGCTCCTGCTTTGAGTTACAAATATGAGCAACGGCACCGGTATCAAATACCCAGGAGCTACTACGAGCACTGGTAAGGTACGCATCAATTACATGTATATCACATATACCTTTAGTGTTGCCGGCTGTCGGTGTCAAAACCGGCGGATCTCGGGTAGGGGGTCCCGAACTGTGCGTCTAGGCGGATGGTAATAGGAGACAAGGGACACGATGTTCTTACCCAGGTTCGGGCCCTCTCGATGGAGGTAATACCCTACTCCTGCTTGATTAATATTGATGATATGGGTAGTACAAGAGTAGATCTACCACGAGATCGAGGAGGCTAAACCCTAGAAGCTAGCCTATGGTATGATTGTTGTTCGTCCTACGGACTAAAACCCTCCGGTTTATATAGACACCGGATAGGTTAGGGTTACACAGAGTCGGTTACAAAGGTAGGAGATCGACAAATCCGGATCGCCAAGCTTGCCTTCCACGCCCAGGAAAGTCCATCCGGACACGGGACGAAGTCTTCAATCTTGTATCTTCATAGTCTTGGAGTCCGCCGGGATGATAGTTCGCTATCCAGACACCCCCTAGTCCAGACTCCTCAAGAGTCTCTCGAACCAGGCTTCAATGACGACGAGTCCGGTGCGCATATTGTCTTCGGCATTGCAAGGCGGGTTCCTCCTCCGAATACTTCATAGAAGGTTTTGAACACAAGGATAGTGTCCGGCTCTGCAAAACAAGTTCCACATACCACCGTAGAGAGAATAACTTTTGCACAGATCTGCTGACGTATTCCGCGGCGTGACATCACACCACGGCCAGGCCTCCACATGAATCGTTTTTTACTATTCCACCTCAGCGCGTTTAGCGAGGCGGTTTGCTTGGCACGTCTTATCAAAGCATAGATCGTGCCCCCTTATTCCAGGATTCTCATCAATACGGACGTGGGTAACCCATCCGCGCCATTGATTACGGCGCTTGGGAGATAAGCGAGTTTTACCAGCTGGTGGGGGACGATAGTCTGGCTCCTGTCCATATCAGGGGAGAAGGATCCACCTTTTCACCTACGCCTTCTTCCTCCTTTGCTCATCCATTCTCGCACACTCGAGCTCCAGCGCCCAAGTCCGCACACCCCACCTCAACCTTCTCCAACTATGTCCGGAGCGGGAGGCAGGTGGATGGCCTCCTCCGTCACGGAGGGGCACATCACAAAGCTGCGGGAGGCCGGATACTTGTCCAGCAACATCACAAGACCGGCTGCCCGACGCGGGGCAGCTCATTCCAACCCCCAGGCCCCATGAGAGGGTGGTGTTTCTCCCCCACTTCCTCCGCGGACTAGGTTTTCCACTTCACCCATTTGTCCAGGGGCTCATGTTCTACTACGACCTGGACTTCCACGACCTGGCCCCGGATTTCATCCTCAACATCTCGATGTTCATCGTCGTGTGCGAGGCCTTCCTCTGCATCCAGCCCCACTTCGGCTTATGGCTGAAGATCTTCAATGTCCGGCCGAAGGTAGTGGGCGGCCGCTGCCGGAGTGCGGAGACGCCATGGTTGGCAAGATGTCCAAAGTCCTATGGCTCGAGGGCTCCTTTGTGGAGACCATAAAGGTGGCAATCGGGGTGGTTCTACATCACCGAGCCATGAGTCCAAATGGGTGGCAGCCCCGAATTCAGATCTGGCTTCCCACACGGCTCTCGCCATGGAAAGAGACGGCCTGACGTGGGGAATTCGACGAGCTATCCGGACTCCAAACATGCGTCCGAACCTCGTGGACAAGAATCTCAGGCTTGTCAACGTAATCCAGGTGATGCTCATCCGCCGGATTCTCCCATGCCAACAACGGGCCTTCAAATTGTGGGAGTTCGATCCGGCACATCACCTAACTCTGAAAAGGCTCTTCGACACTACATACGAAGATGCCTGGAAGGTGCTGTTCAAGGGCGCCGAGGCTCCCACATCAGCTACCGAAGATCGCGGATTCAGCTCGCGGCATAAGCCAGCGAAGTGAGTTATTTTACCCTTTATGGGACTCTTTTTTCATAGTTTGACTCTATGCGGGATCTAAAACTCCCTAACCTTTAACATGACTGGCTGAAGACGTCCGGACAGGTTAACTGTCCGGCTCCTTTGCCAGAAGACCCAGCGGACGCCCGATTGACGGGAAGGCTTGGCTCCGTACCTCATGTGGTGCCGGAGAAGAAGGTTAAGAAGGAGGCAACGGAACTCAAGGAGCTCCCGACGCTGGTGCTGTCAGATTCTCAAGTAGAATCTTCCCCGAGAACAAGGAGGAGGAAAAGAAGCCTCTCCCCGGGGAGGAGAAGAAAAGGAAGGCCGCCTAACCTGGGAGGCCGGAGGGTCCAAGAAGGAAGAACCCTTCCTCCGGACATCTCCACCAACGCCGACAACGACGAGGAGGAGTGGCCAACAAGGGCCAAGCTCAAGTAGATTGTAAGTGTCCGGATACCCATGGCTTTTTCATTGCATAGTGTTCTCTAACGCCGAACAATTATGCAGCCCGCCCAAGGGCGAGTTCGCCGCTTCGTCGAGCGGGTCCCTGGGTTCGTCGGAAATGGAGAGTACTTCACTTGCGGCAGCCTCCTCGCCTCACGCTGCGGACGACGCCGAGGTGGGGCCCCAAGGGGGGCCTGGTCAAGAGGAGGTGGCGCAGGAGGCACCGCAAGGCGACCTCCCGGACTCCAGGCGCGTGGGGGGCGAGACCCCAGGCTCTAAGCCCGACCCTTGTTCGACTCCATAACTGAACCTTCAGCCGTTCAAGTCCGGCAAGCGGCCCCTTCGTAAGAAGGGTAAGACGCCGGTGTCCTCCGTCCAACCGGAGACACTGGATAACTTACTGGAGGCGCTTAACAGCGCCTCCATCGAGGAGGAGCACCATACTGTTATGAGTGCGGTGATCCGGACAGTTCAGTCCGCCAAGATCGGGCTGACCGAAGCCTGTACCAGCCCTTCTAACAGGCTTTGAGGTAAGTTTAGAATATGTAAAAATATTACCGTGACAGAAAGTAGCCCGATGCTTAGTTCGGTGTTCGGAAAGAAAAGCCGGACTAAGGATCTAAAAAGTTATACGCAGGAGTCTAACATAAGTATGTAAATATGGGAATGCAGGCTGCCGCCGACTCTGCCAGACCGATCATGGAGGTCAACGATTGAAGCAGTAGCCTCGAGCGGTCCGAGAACGAGCTCGGCCTTGCAAAGAAGCAGCTCGAGGACAAGTAAGGTAAGTAATACCTTATTAAAGAAATACCTTATAGAAAGGTTTCGCCATGTAAAAATAACAGGAATAACATAAGTATCTGCAGGGCCACGAACGAGGTGGCGACTGAAGGAAGCGGTGTCCGTGGTCGAAAGCAAAGCGGCCGGAGCGCACCGAGCGAGAGAAGGGGAGGCGAAGCTGGCGGAGGTGCGGCAAGAGCTCTGTGCTCTCGTGAAAAACACGAGGGTTTGGAGCGTGACTCAAGACCCGAGAGTCCGATCTTGCCTTGGCTCTTGAGAGTGCCAAAGCTGCTAAGGCCGAGGCCCAAAAGCCCTCCAAGAGATTAAATCATTAAAGAAGATAGCGGCGGTAAGGCATTCTTTATGCAAAGCAAGCATGTGAAAGTGAATTACCTATTACTTACCCGGATTCGAGCTCTCCAGAGCATTCGCAGATCTGCCCCGTAGTGTGTCTGATGCTGCCGCATTCTACCGCGCCAAGGAGGGGAGCTCGACGGAGAAGGTGTTCTGGTCTCAGTATGCTAAGGGCCGGACATCCGGTGCCTCTAAGCGACCAGCTGAAGACGCTGGTCGAGCTCCACAAGGTCGCCGAACAGGCCATGAAGGGCCTCATAGTTCGGCTGTGGCCATTGGAAGCCATGCCTGGGAGCTACTTTGGGCTAGTGCGGCGGCTGGTGGACGCCTGTCCATGGATTGAAGTCATCAAGCGCCTGCTCTGCATTGAAGGTGCCTGTTGGCCCTTGCCCGTGCTAAAGTGCACCGGGGCAAGCTGGATGCAGAGAAGCTTGTGACGGACGGGCCACCGAAGGGCAAGGAGCATCGCATCGCCCGAAATGTACTATGAGCGCCTCAAGGGTGCCCCGCCGAATAGCGGATGAGTGCTCCAAAGATGTAATTTTGAATAGATTCGCATTTGTTATCCCAGACGCTGAAAACTTGTTCATATGCGCCTAAGCAACGCTTGTTAATTTAAAATATTACCTTCAGGCGGCCGCTTATCAAATTTAAGAGATGGCAAGTCGTTATTTCAAATTTCATGCCACGAAAGTGTCAAGTGTTTGGGATAAACTTGAGCACTCTTGTTCCCATTCTTGGGTCCATCTAGGGAGGCGCTCAACGTAACGAACAAGGCAACCGGACTTATAATGCTTGAACACTCTCACTTAGCCATAGAACTCTATAATTTTAAATTTCGGCGAAGCCCCTAGTATTCGGAAGACCGAGTTCGGGGCGCTATCCATACCTTGGCCGGGCAATGCCGGTTCCTCGCCTAAGCGGCATAATTCTTTAGGGACCCGAAAAACCTCTCGAACAGCGCATCGCTCTCGCCTCTATCATAACGGGTCAGTTTTACCTTTCTCCACCGAGGTGCTCAAACCAGCTCAACTGGGCACAATCGCAGTGGTTCTCCGGTGCTACCTTAGCCGATATAACGGAACGTAAGGTACCAAAACACGGAGCCGGGCAAACCCAACTATTGACCCAAGACATGATTCGAGCCGATGCATATAATGCTATAAGTTCGGGTGCCACACTTGTGAAAGTGTTCGGACTTATCACACCATACTTTTGGGGTACTTAAGCCCTCGGTGTATTGGCCGCACTAAAGTGTACGGGTGCAACATGTCATGAAATGAACATATATATAGATAAAGAAAGGGGTGCAATAATAGGCAAAAGCTATGTATTGTTTATTCAAAATGGTACTGCAATGAAGGCAGAACGATACAAATAGTGCGATAAGCAAGGGATGGGACTATCTAACATGTCCTCTCCAGGTAAGCTGCGGGATGGTATGTAAAACAGGTATAATGCTCGTAATAGAGACCACCAACACTCGACGTAGCTTTCAGCTTCCCGCTGTTGCATCATGAGTTCGGCGATTCTAGTGTCGGACAGGACTTCTAGAAAACGGAGTCCTGAAAGTAAGAAAAAGGAAGAAAAAGGAAAAAGGAAAAGAATGACACAATCGGGAGCCCCTGGTGCGGTTGAGCCGCATTCTGGGCGTGCCGTGGTCGTGCCCCTCCCCTTATGCCCATGGTATCTCCAGAGCGTAGTTATGTAAGCGTAGTACTGGCTTCGCAGTTTTGCGAGGGCTGGGGTTGGGGCCAGATTGCTACGCGTGCTTGAATCGTGCCAGGCGGTCTTGTTGTAGGTTACTCCGGGCGGGCTTGGCAGTGTCCAGACGCTTAGTGGCCGGACTCGAGAATTGCTGTGAGAGGCTGCTTTGCACCTCCGCCGCGAGGGCCGCCGTGTGCTCCTCGGTTCAGAGAGAGCGTTCGGTGTTTCCATTGACCGTGATTACTCCTCGACGGCCTGGCATCTTGAGCTTGAGGTATGCGTGAAAGCGGCAATCGCATTGAACTTTGCAAATGCGGTTCGTCCGGGCAAAGGTATGATAGTCGCTATGAACGGGATGATGTCAAGATTAACTCTTTGCTTCGAAGTTATCCGGGATCCGAAGACCACTTCGAGTGTAACTGAGCCTGTACAATTGGCCTCTACACCCGGTATGACGCCTTTAAAGGTCGCCTTTGTAGGTTTAATCCTTGAGGGTCTATGCCCATTTTATGCGCGACCAGATCCCGATAAAGCAGGTTCAGGTTGCTACCGCCGCCCATCGTGACTCGGTGAGGTGAACTGGCCAATAATTGGGTCAAGAACCAATGCGGCAAAACCGCCGTGACGGATGCTAGTGGGGTGGTCCTTCGATCGAAGGTGATCGGGCAGGAAGACCATGGGTTGAACTTCGGGCGATCGCTCCATCGCATATACGCCCTTTAGTGCACGCTTCCGCTCCCCTTTGGGTATATGGGTTGCGATATCATGTTCACCGTCCGCACTTGTGTGGGAAAACCCTTCTGTCCTCTATTGTTCGGGCCGGGCTCTTCCTCGCCGTCAGCCGCTGTGCAGCCCCTTGTCGTTGAGTTCGGCACTTAACTTGCCTGCTTGCTTGAACACCCAACAATACCTGTTGGTGTGATTGGCTGGTTTTTCGGGGGTGCCATGTATCTGGCACAAGCGATCGAGTATTAGGTCCAATTTGGACGGGCCCTGGGTATTTCTTTTGAATAGCTTCTTCCGCTGTCATGGTTTAGAGCCTCTGAATCCGGCATTGACTGTCGTATCTTCATCATTGTCGCCGTTGTTGTTGTTGCGACGCGACCTGCCATTGCTGTCCTTGGTATCCGAACTACCAGGGTTTTTGGTCAAGTTATTGCTTCGAGCTAGCCAGCTGTCCTCTCCCGCACAAAAGCGGGTCATGAGTGTTGTGAGGGCTGCCATGGATTTCGGCTTTTCCTGTCCTACGTGCCGGGCAAGCCACTCGTCGCGGATGTTATGTTTGAAGGCTGCAAGGGCCTCTGCATCCGGACAGTCAACGATTTGCTTTTTCTTTGTTAGGAACCGTGTCCAGAATTGTCTGGCCAATTCTTCTGGCTGTTGAATTATATGGCTAAGGTCATTGGCGTCTGGTGGTCGCACATATGTGCCCTGGAAGTTATGAGGAATGCGGCTTCCAGGTCCTCCCAACAACCAATTGATTCTCGCGGCAAGCTGTTGAGCCAATGCCGAGCTGGTCCTTTAAGCTTGAGTGGGAGGTATTTGATGGCATGTAGATCATCACCGCGGGCCATGTGGATATGGAGGAGATAGTCCTCGATCCAGAATGCAGGATCTGTGGTACCATCGTATGATTCGATGTTTACGGGTTTGAAGACCTCGGGGATTTGATGATCCATTACTTCATCTGTGAAGCATAGTGGGTGTGCGCCGCCGCTGTATTGGGCTATATCACGACGTAGCTCATATGAGCTTTGTCTAATGTGTTCGGCCCGGCCGGGATTGTCAATCCGCGCGACGGTAATCATCCCGAGTCGTTATTCCCCACGCGATCCGTAGATCGATCTTGTATGTTTTGCCTTATCCTCCAATATATCTCACAAGTCCGGCGCGCTTTTCCCGTGCCTTGGTACTTTTTGAGCGGCGCCGGGTGTGGCTTGAGCGGAGGGCTGAGAGGCTTCTCCGTCATGCCACGGGTGGCCGGTCTGCCATGTTGTGCGCTGGTGACTTGGGTGCTTCCTCCTCGATCGAGGCAACGGCCCGCGCTTGGGGTAGCTTTTGAGGGGCGCTCGAGTTCATACTCTTCGCTGCAAGGACTTCACCATCCGCTGCCCAGCGTGTCTTGGTCAGCTCTAAGTTGTTGCTGCTTTTTCTTGAGGCTGCTTGTCGTGGCCATAAGCCCGCGCTTGAAACGCCCTGTTCGGTGGCAGGCACGACAAATTGCTGTCGCCGAGGCTTGCCTCATCTTCGGAGGGAGGCGATAATTATCGCCCTCTACCTCTCTTTTCTGCCACACCGTCGCGGCGGACTTGCTTCTCCCTCCTCCCGCGCTGAGTCCTGCTGGAGGGGGTTGTCTTCGACACTGTCCGGGGTGTTATTATCTCCCGTGCTGGAATCACCGTTTTTGCTGTGGCGGGATTTAGAGCGGCGCCGCTGACGTCGGGCGCTCGGTTGCTTCTTGAGGGGTCATCCTCCGTTGTTCCATCGCTGCTCCCATCTTTTGGGATGTCCACCATGTATATGTCGTATGACGAGGTGGCCTTCCAAAGGCCCTCGTAGGGCGCTGGTCTTGGTCGTCTCCGGCATTGTCGTCCATACCGTCGATGTCTTTGGAGTCGAAGTCGAGCATGTCGGTTAAATCATCGATAGTGGCTACAAAGTGGGTGGTGGGTGGGCGTTGAATTTCTTTGTCGTCCGTATCCCAACCTTCCTATCCGTAGTCCGGCCAGGGCTCTCCGGATAAAGAGAGAGACTTTAGTGAATTCAGGATGTCGCCAAAGGGCGAGTGTTGAAAGATGTCCGCGGCAAGTTGAACTCCGTGATCGCGCCCAATCGGATTCGATTGGTAGGGGCGCGGAGGGTTCGGAGTCCGGAGAGGAGTCCGCACCCTGGAGTCAAGGTCTTCGCAAAGGACGGATGGAGTTCGCTCAATCGCCAGAGAGATCGTAGTTCTAAGGCGGTGTCCAACCACTCGCCCTCGATCGGGAATCCGGCTCCAGATTAAGGGTCGGAGTGGATGTCGGTGCGGCTTCGTGGCAATCGCTTGGTGGCGTAGCTAGATCATACCCATCGAGACAAAGGCGGCACGCCGGCCGTGGCTCGAATCCGTCAAGATCAAGTCTCCGTGGACATCGGCCGTATAGTTCAAACTTCCAAATCTGACCTGATGGCCAGGGGCGAGCTTTCGATCTGCTCCAGATAGCCAAGCTGCTTAATTGGCCCGCAGCAGTAAAGCCGCCGACATTTAAGATCTGTCCGGGAGAAAAGTCTCACCCTGGACCGCTGCGTCGTTGTTGATGATTGAAGGAGCCATCGGGCCTATCGGTGACGCATACGCAGGAACTCTCAATGAAAGAACCAACGCCGGTGACAAAACCGCGAATCTCGGTAGGGGGTCCCGAATCTGCGTCTAGGCGGATGGTAACAGGAGACAAGGGACATGATGTTTTTATCCAGGTTTGGGCCCTCTCGATGGAGGTAATACCCTACTCCTGCTTGATTAATATTGATGATATGGGTAGTACAAGAGTAGATCTACCACGAGATCAAGGAGGCTAAACCCTAGAAGCTAGCCTATGGTATGATTGTTGTTTGTCCTACGGACTAAAACCCTTTATATAGACACCGGATAAGTTAGGGTTACACAGAGTCGGTTACAAAGGTAGGAGATCTACATATCCGTATCGCCAAGCTTGCCTTCCACGCCAAGGAAAGTCCCATCCGGACACGGGACGAAGTCTTCAATCTTGTATCTTCATAGTCTTGGAGTCCGGCCGTGATGATAGTTCGGCTATCCGGACACCCCCTAGTCCAGGACTCCCTCACCGGCCTTCTTGTCCGCTAAGTATTTGGGGCAGTTCCGCTTCCAGTGACCTTTCCCTTTGCAATAAAAGCACTTAGTCTCAGGCTTGGGTCCATTCTTTGACTTCTTCCCTTGCCGTCCTTCTTGAAGTTCTTCTTACCCTTGCCCTTCTTGAACTTAGTGGTTTTATTGACCATCAACACTTGATGTTCTTTCTTGATTTCTACCTCTGCTGACTTCAGCATTGAAAATACTTTAGGAATAGTTTTCACCATCCCCTGCATATTGTAGTTCATCACAAAGCTCTTGTATCTCGGTGAGAGCGACTGAAGGATTCTGTCAATGACCGCCTAGTCGGGGAGGTTAATGTCCAGGACAAAGCGGTTGTGCAACCCAGACATTTTGAGTATGTGCTCACTGACAGAACAGTTTTCCTCCATCTTACAACTATAGAACTTGTCGGAGACTTCATATCTCTCGACCCGGGCATGAGCTTGGAAAACTAGTTTCAGCTCCTCGAACATCTCATATGCTCCGTGTTGCTCAAAACGCTTTTGGAGCCCCGGTTCTAAGTCAGTAAAGCATGCCGCATCGAACGAGGGAGTAATCATCAAGACGTGATCGCCAAGCGTTCATAATGTCTTGGTTCTTCGGATGGGTGCTGCACCTAGCGGTCCTTCTAGGACATATGCTTTCTTGGCAGCTATGAGGATGATCTCGTGTTCCGACCCAGTCCGTATAGTTGCCGCCATCATGTTTCAGCTTGGTTTTCTCTAGGAACGCGTTAAAGTTCATGTTGACATGAGCGTTGGCCATTTGATCTACAAGACATTTATGCAAAGGTTTTAGACTAAGTTCATGATAATTAAGTTCATCTAATCAAATTATTTCATGAACTCCCACTCAGATTAGACATCCCTCTAGTCATCTAAGTGTTGCATGATCCGAGTCGACTAGGTCGTGTCCGATCATCACGTGAGACGGACTAGTCATCATCGGTGAACATCTCCATGTTGATCGTATCTTTCATACGACTCATGTTCGACCTTTCGGTCTCTCGTGTTCTGAGGCCATGGCTGTACATGCTAGGCTCGTCAAGTTAACCTTAGTGTTTTGCATGTGTAAATCTGTCTTACACCCGTTGTATGTGAACGTTATAATCTATCACACTCGATCATCACGTGGTGCTTCGAAATAACGAACTGTTGCAACGGCGCACAGTTAGGGGGAACACTTTCTTGAAATTATTATGAGGGATCATCTTATTTACTACCGTCGTTCTAAGTAAACAAGATGCAAAAACATGATAAACATCACATGCAATCAAATAATCGTGACATGATATGGCCAATATCATATAGCTCCTTTGATCTCCATCTTGGGGCTCCATGATCATCTTGTCACCGGCATGACACCATGATCTCCATCATCGTGTCTCCATGGGGTTGCTCGCCAACTATTACTTCTACTACTATGGCTAACGGTTTAGCAATAATGTAAAGTAATTACATGGCATTGAATCAATGACACGCAGGTCATACAATAATTAAGACAACTCCTATGGCTCCTGCCGGTTGTCATACTCATCGACATGCAAGTCGTGATTCCTATTACAAGAACATGATCTCATACATCACAATATATCATTCATCATTCATCACAACTTTTGTCCATATCACATCACAAAGCAATTCCTGCAAAAACAAGTTAGACGCAGTGGAGGCCAGGGGGGTGGAGTGCCCCCCAAGGCAAGTGGAGGCGCCACCTCCCCTAGGGTTCCCAACCCTAGGCGCAGGGGGGGCCCAAGGGGGGGGGGGGCGCACCAGCCCACCAGGGGCTGGTTCCCCTCCCACTTCAGCCCATGGGGCCCTCCGGGATAGGTGGCCCCACCCGGTGGACCCCCGGGACCCTTCCGGTGGTCCCGGTACAATACCGGTAACCCCGAAACCTTCCCGATGGCCGAAACTCAACTTCCCATATATAATTCTTTACCTCCGGAACTCCTCGTGACGTCCGGTATCTCATCCGGGACTCGGAACAACTTTCGGGTTACTGCATACTCATATCTCTACAACCCTAGCGTCATCGAACCTTAAGTGTGTAGACCCTACGGGTTTGGGAGACACGTAGACATGACCGAGACGACTCTCCGGCCAATAACCAATAGCGGGATCTGGATACCCATGTTGGCTCCCACATGCTCCTCGATGATCTCATCGGATGAACCACGATGTTGAGGATTCAAGAAACCCCGTATACAATTCCCTTTGTCAATCGATACGTTACTTGCCCGAGATTCGATCATCGGTATCCCAATACCTCGTTCAATCTCGTTAAGCAAGTCACTTTACTCATCTTGTAATGCATGATCTAGTGACCAAACACTTGGTCACTTTGAGCTCATTATGATGATGCATTACCGAGTGGGCCCAAAGATACCTCTCCGTCATACGGAGTGACAAATCCCAGTCTCGATCCGTGTCAACCCAACAAACACTTTCGGAGATACCAAGAGCATACCTTTATAGTCACCCGATTACGTTGTGACGCTTTGGTACACCCAAAGCACTCCTACGGTATCCGGGAGTTACACGATCTCATGGTCAAAGGAAAAGATACTTGACATTGGAAAAGCTCTAGCAAAACGAACTACACGATCTTGTGCTATGCTTAGGATTGTCTTGTCCATCACATCATTCTCCTAATGATGTGATCCCGCTATCAATGACACCCAATGTCCATAGTCGAAACCATGACTATCTCGCTGATCAGCGAGCTAGTCAACTAGAGGCTCACTAGGGACACGTTGTGGTCTATGTATTCACACGTGTATTACGATTTCCGGATAATACAATTATAGCATGAGTAAAAGACAATTATCATGAACAAGGAAATATAATAATAATCCTTTTATTATTGCCTCTAGGGCATATTTCCAACAATAGTTTGCTTTTTATTTTTTCCCAAAATCATTTCTAGGTACATAAGTATCTATTTAATCAGAGAAACATCAAACTTTTTCCAAGATTCAACCACTAGCTAGGAAGGGTCATTCCCGCCGTTTGGACCGTATTTTGAAACGGGCATAAAAAATTCAAAAAAAATCAAAAAATTTGGAAACCTTCGCATTGTGTCATTATATGTGGCCAAGTTCCCAGGAAAAACAACAAACTTGTAATACGGCAATTATTTTAAAAAAGTGTTCTCAGAAACGAGCTATCATGCGTGAAGATTGATGGCTTTCAAGCCAAATGATCAATCTTATGTCCACATTCATGGCATAGTTTTTTCAAATGATCTCATATTGTGCACAAGGGTGCATCTTGGAATTCCAAACAATGTTGCCTAAGGAAGTTTTCATTTTCTTTGGACGGAAATTTCATTTTTCATTTTTTCGAGTGCCCAAAATGAGTTTTTTATGAAGGACCTACCATATGTTAGTTGCAAAATTGGACCAAATCAATTTTCTAAAATACTATGCCATATTTAATGCACAATTGACCAAATGGTTGGGTGTCAAAAGTTCTGATCTACCTCTGGTGAAAAAGACAAATTCCCGGTGATTCAGGTGGAAGCGAGTCAAATTTGAACTGTAGCTGCCTCATAGTTTGCTCTTTATTTTTTCCAAAAATAATTTCTATGTACATAAGTATATATTTAATCAGAGAAATGTCAAAAGTTTTCCAAGATTCAACCACTAGATAGGAACGGTCATTCCCGCCGTTTTGACCGCATTTTGAAACGGGCATAAAAAATTAAAAAAAATCTAAAAATCGGAAAAAAAATAAAATTGTTATACGGCAATTATTTTAAAAAGGTGTTCTCAGAAACGAGCTATCACATGTGGAGATCAATGGCTTTCAAGCCAAATGATCAATCTTATGGCCACATTCATGGCATACTTTGCTTAAATGATCTCATATTATGCACAAGGGTTCATATTGGAATGGCAAAAAATCTTGCCTAAGGAAGTTTTCATTTTCTTTGGACGAAAAAACCATTTTCCATTTTTCGAGTGCCCAAAAGGAGGTTTTTTTGTGAAGGACCTCCCAAATAAATTTTCCAAAATTGGACCAAATCATTTTACTAAAATACTAGGCCATATTTAATGCAAAATTGACCAAATGGTTGGGTGTAAAAAGTTTTGATCCACCTCTCGTGAAAAAGACAAATTTTCGCCGATTCAGGTGGAAGCGGGTCAAATTTGAACTGTAGCTGCCTTCTAGTTTGCTCTTTATTTTTTCCAAAAATCATTTCTAGGTACATAAGTATATTTTTTATCCTAGAAACACCAAAAAAATTCCAATATTCGACCACTAGCTAGGAACGGTCATTCCCGCAGTTTTGACCGCATTTTGAAACGGGCATAAAAAATTCAAAAAAAATCAAAAAATTGGGAAACCTTCGCATTGTGTCATTATATGTGGCCAACTTCCCAGGAAAAATGAAAAACTTGTAATATGACAATTATTTTAAAAAAGTGTTCTCAAAAACGAGCTATCACCTGTGGAGATCAATGGCTTTCAAGCCAAATGATCAACCTTATGGCCACATTCATGGCATAGTTTGCTTAAATGATCTCATATTGTGCACAAGGGTGCATATTGGAATGACAAACAATCTTGGCTAAAGAAGTTTTCATTTCATTGGACGAAAAAACCATTTTCCATTTTTCGAGTGCCCAAAAGGAGGTTTTTTTTGTGAAGTACCTCCAAAATAATTGTTGCAAAATTGGACCAAATCATTTTTCTAAAATACTAGGACATATTTAATGCACAATTGACAAAGTGGTTGGGTGAAAAAAGTTTTGATCCACCTCTCGTGAAAAAGACAAATTTCCGCCGATTTAGTTGGAAGCGGGTCAAATTTGAACTGCAGCTGCCTCATAGTTTGCTATTTATTTTTTCCAAAAATCATTTCTAGTTACATAAGTACCTATTTAATCAGAAATACATATTTTGGTGGCGATACTTCGAGGTTTGGGCAGTGGCCAAGGGCCCCAACTCTAGAGCGCATAAACTCGCATCCCCGCCGCGTGGTCACCGCGTGACCGTGGTGTTGCCATGTGTTCTGGGCAACCTAGGCATGTCTAGTGGGTTGGGAACTCCCCAGGTAGGTGCTAGGAAGAAAATTACAACATAAGGTTCTCACGAGGAGACCGATCGATGCTCAAAAATGAATTAGCAGCCAAGTGTTTGATTAGCGGTACAGGAAATGTACATGGCTAATGGGCGTGTGTTTTGGCTGAGGAAGATCAGTTACTAAGAAGACCGTCTTCACAAATTTTCAGCTCAAAAGGAGGAGCCTAGGTGGTACTTGCTTTGCAAAGTACCACACTAGACATAAATATGAATGTTGAAGCTGGGCTCAAAATAATGAATGGATGGAGCTGGCATTTGGTGGAGGATGGTTATTTGGGCATAGGAAAGCATTGTAGAAAATGGATACTATTTGGACATGCCAAAGTGGTACTTCCTTCACAATTTGTTGTTCTGAACAGAATAGGAAAATGAATATTTTTGAATTATTTTTGAACTAGGCAAGGAAGGTTTTTTACATATTTGACGAATATATGACCCAAAGAATTTATGAGATTTTTTGGGAATTTTGGGAATGACAGAAATATAGGTTGCTTCACAACCTAGGGCAAAAACTGCCACATGGACATGACACATAGGCAAAACTGATGAGGTGGCGCCTAGTCATAGCAACCCACCACAATTTACAAGTCTATGACCATCTACATTGGTCGTTAACAACTAGAAATAAGGCAGCGGACTAGCGTTGTTTGCTTTATGACCATTTCATGTAAGGAAATTACGACCTTTCTCACCAAAATGGTCGCAATGGTTTACGGTTTGGAGCCCCCCGAATAGCTTTTAACCAATTGGTCTCAAATGGTCATAGATCTATGACCAATTCTTCCAGGGTCACTGACAGAAGGTCACTAGTTGACATATTTCTTGTAGTGGCACTTCTCCCAATTCAAGACAAGGTTAGTTTCTTCACATCTCTACAAAACACGATCAAGGTTGCTCAAGCAATCATCAAAATAGGATCCATAAACAGAGAAATCATCCATTAAAACCTCACAAATATTTTCACAAAAGTCAGAGAATATAGCAATCATGCATCTTTGAAAGGTAGCAGGTGCATTACATAAACCAAAAGGCATACATCTATAAGCAAAGATACCGAAAGGGCAAGTAAAAGTGGTCTTTTCTTGATCCTCAGCTGACACATGTATTTGTGAGAAACCAGAGTATCCATCTAGAAAGCAAAAATGTGTATGTTTGGATAATCTTTCTAGCATTTGATCAATAAAAGGCAAAGGGTAATGATCTTTCTTAGTAGCTTTATTTAATTTGCGGAAATCAATTACCATCCTATAACCTGTAATAATTCTTTGCGGAATCAATTCATCTTTATCATTAGGAACGACAGTAATACCTCCCTTCTTAGGGACACAATGGACAGGACTTACACACTAACTATCAACAACGGGATAAATTATACCTGCTTCAAGGAGCTTTAATATATCCTTTCTTACCACTTCTTTCATCTTAGGATTTAGCCGTCGTTGGTGATCAATAACTGGTTTGGCGTCTTTCTCCAAATTTATTTTTTGTTGACATAGAGTGGGACTAATGCCCTTAAGGTCATCAAGACTATATCCAATAGCAGCACGATGCTTCTTTAGAGTTTTCAATAATTTCTCTTCTTCATGCTCTGAAAGGTTAGCACTAATAATAACAGGATATATATTCTTTTCATCAAGATAAGCATATTTGAGAGTATCAGGTAACGGTTTAAGCTCAAACATTGGATCACCCTTGGGTGGAGGAGGATCCCCTAGGATTTCAACAGACAAGTTGTGTTTCAGAAAAGGTCCCTGTTTAAAGAATACCTCATACATTTCCCTTCTTTCATTCATAAACATATCACTTTCATGGTCCATCAAATATTGTTCTAAAGGATCATTAGGAGGCATGGCAATAGAAGCAAGACCAATAATTTCATCTTTAATAGGCAATTCTTCATCACGGGTTTGTCTATGAAAATTATGAAAATTAAACTCATGAGACATATCTCCCAAACCAATAGTAACAACATCCTTTTCGCAGTCTATCCTAGCATTAACAGTGTTTAAGAAGGGTCTACCAAATATAATGGGACAAAGCTATCTTGTGGGGAACCAAGAACAAGAAAATCAGTAGGATATTTAACCTTCCCACACAATACTTCAACATCTCTAACAATCCCAATCGGTGAAATAGTATCTCTATTAGCAAGCTTAATGGTAACATCGATATCTTCTATCTCAACAGGTGCAATATCATGCATAATTTCTTCGTATAATGAATGAGGTATTGCACTTGCACTAGAACCCATATCACAAAAGCCATGATAATAATGGTCTCCTATTTTAACAGAAATAACAGGCATGCCTACCACAAGTCTATGTTTATCTTTAGCACCAGGTTTAGCAATTCTAGCAGTTTCCTCACAAAAATAAATAACATGCCCATCGATATTATCAGCCAAGAGATCTTTAAACATTGCAATATTAGGTTCAACTTTAACTTTCTCAGGGGGTTTATGTGTCCTAATATTACTTTTGTTGACTACAGTTGAAGCTTTAGCATGATCTATTATTCTAACAAGGAAAAGTGGTTTCTCAACATAAGAAGTAGGAAAAATAGGATCATTGTAAGTGATAGTCTTTTCTTCCTCTTTAATAGGTGAAACTACTTTTACTTCAATGGGAGGATTATATTTAAACCACTTCTCCTTAGGGAGATCAACTTCAGTAGCAAAGGATTCACAGAAAGAAGCTACTATCTCATAGTCAAGTCCATATTTAGTGCTAAATTCACGGAAAGCATCGGTATCCATAAAAGATTTAACACAATCAAACTTAGGTATTATACCTGACTCCTTACCTTCGTCGAGATCCTAATCTTTAGAGTTGCATTTAATTCTTTCAAATAAATCCCATTTGAATTCAATAGTCTTCATCATAAAAGAGCCAGTACAAGATGTATTGAGCATGGAGCGATTATTGAGAGAAAGCCGAGCATAAAAACTTGAATAATCATTTCTCTTGAGAGCTCATGAATATAACATTGACTTAAGCCTCCTCCAAGCTTGAGCGATGCTTTCTCCTTCGCGAGGCCAAAAATTATATATATAATTACGATCACGATGAACAAGGTGCATAGGATAAAACTTTTGATGAAATTCCAATTTCAATCGTTTGTAGTTCCACGATCCCATATCATCACATAGCCTATACCATGTCAATGCCTCTCCCTTCAAAGATAAAGAGAAGACCTTCTTCTTAATAACATCATCGGGCATACCTGCAAGCTTAAATAATCCACAAACTTCATCCACATAGATTAGGTGTAAATCGGGATGCAATGTTCCATCTCCTGCAAAAGGATTAGCTAGCAGTTTCTCTATCATACCGGAAGGAATTTCAAAGTAAACATTTTCAGTTGGTTTAGTAGGTTGAGGAGCAACTATTTTCTCTACTGGTCGGGGTGAAGATACCCCGAACAAGCCCCTCAAAGGATTACCTTCCATAGTAACAAGTGAAAGTAAATTTAAGCACACCATATAAATTTTTCCTTACCAGATTCCACCTACCAAAGGCGCTTCACCCCACGGCAACGGCGCCAGAAAAAAGTCTTGATGACCAACAAGTATAGGGGATCTATCGTAGTCCTTTCGATAAGTAACAGTGTCAAACACAACGAGCAGAAGGAAATGACAAGCGGTTTTCAGTAAGGTATTCTCTGCAAGCACTGAAATTATTGGTAACAGATAGTTTTGTGATAAGGTAATTTGTAACGAGTAACAAGTAACAAGTGTAAATAAAGTGCAGCAAGGTGGCCCAATCCTTTTTGTAGAAAAGGAAAAGCCTGGACAAACTCATATACAGAGAAAAGCGCTCCCGAGGACACATGGGAATTATCGTCAAGCTAGTTCTCATCACGCTTATATAATTCGTGTTCGGTACATTGATAAATTGATATGTGGGTGGACCGGTGCTTGGGTGCTGTCCTTACTTGGACAAGCATCCCACTTATGATTAACTCCTATTGCAAGCATCCGCAACTACAAAAGAAGTATTAAGGTAAACCTAACCATAGCAGGAAACATATGGATCCAAATCAGCCCCTTACGAAGCAACACATAAACTAGGGTTTAAGCTTCTGTCACTCTAGCAACCCATCATCTACTTATTACTTCCCAATGCCTTCCTCTAGGCCCAAACAATGGTGAAGTGTCATGTAGTCGACGTTCACATAACACCACTAGAGGAGAGACAACATACATCTCATCCAAATATTGAACTATTACAAAATTCACATGACGACTTATAGCAAGACTTCTCCCATGTCCTCAGGAACAAACGTAAATACTCACGAATCATATTCATGTTCATAATCATAGGGGTATTAATATGCATAATGGATCTGAACATCTGATCTTCCACCAAATAAACCAACTAGCATCAACTACAAGGAGTAATCAACACTACTAGCAACCCACAGGTACCAATCTGAGGCTTTGGGACAAATATTGGATACAAGAGATGAACTAGGGTTTTAGAGGAGATGGTGCTGGCGAACATGTTGATGGAGATTGACCCCCTCCCGATCAGAGGATCGTTGGTGATGGCGATGGCGGTTGTTTCCCCCTCCCGGAGGGAAGTTTCCCAGGCAGAACAGCTCTGCCGGAGCTCTAGATCGGTTCCGCCAAGGTTCCGCCTCGTGGCGGCGGAGTCTCTTCCTGAAAGCTTGCTTATGATTTTTTCCAGGGTAAAAGACTTCATATAGCATAAGATGGGCACCGGAGGCCGGCCAGGTGGCCCACGAGGTAGGGGGAGTGCCCCCACCCTCGTGCCCAGGGTGTGGGCCCCCTCTGGTGGATTCTTTCGCTAGTATTTTTTATTAATTCCGAAAATAACTTATGTGAAGTTTCAGGACTTTTGGAGTTATGCAGAATAGGTCTCTAATATTTGCTCCTTTTCCAGCCAAGAATTCCAGCTGCCGGCATTCTCCCTCGTCATGTAAACCTTGTAAAATAAGAGAGAATAAGCATAAGTATTGTGACATAACGTGTAATAACAGCCCATAATGCAATAAATATCGATATAAAAGCATGATGCAAAACGAACGTATCACCGATCGAGTATTCTATCCAAACTAGATGGACCATCTCTGTTTCACTTGAATGGCTTCTTCCATTGACTGGGTTTAGAGCCACTGAATCCGGCGTCGACCGTCGTATCTTCGGTACCGTCGCTATTGCCTCGACGCTTGTGCTTGTTGTGTCGTGGCTTGCCATTACCATCCCTAGCTTCTGAGGTGCCTGGGTCGCTACTGTTATTGCTTCTCCGAGATAGCCAGCTATCTTCTCCAGCGCAAAGCGGGTCATAAGTGCGGTAAGGGCAGCCATGGACTTCGGCTCTTCTTGGCCGAGGTGTCGGGCGAGCCACTCTTCTCGGACGTTGTGTTTAAAGGCCGCGAGGGCTTCGACGTCCGGACAATCCACAATTTGGTTCTTTTTAATCAAGAACCTAGTACAGAGTTTCCGGGCTGATTCTCCGGGTTGCTGGACTATGTGAATGAGGTCATCGGCGTCTGGAGGCCGAACATATGTGCCTTGGAAGTTGTCTCTAAAGGCATCCTCCAAATCTTCTCAGTTACCAATGGAGTTTTCTGGGAGGCTGTTTAGCCAGTGCCGAGCTGGTCCCTTTAGGCTTTAATGGGAGGTATTTGATGTCGTGGAGATCATCGCCGCGGGCCATGTGTATATGGAGAAGAAAGTCTTCAATCCATACTGCGGGATCTGTTGTTCCATCATATGATTCAATATTTACGGGTCTAAACCCTTCTGGGAACTCGAGCTCCATTACTTCGTCGGTGAAGCATAGGGGGTGTGCGGCGCCTTTGTATCGAGCGACGTCACGATGGAGTTCGGCTGACATCCGTATGCGAATTTCGGACCATACGGGGTTGTGTTTGTCGCGCCAGGCTTGATGGTCGTCTTCTCATGTTGGGGCACGCCCCCTTGATCCATAGATTGATCTAGCTTGGCTGCTCTATTGTCCAGTTCCTGCCGTAGGCCATAGGTATAACTTGGGGCCGTTGTCCCCCTGCCTCTATGGCGGGGTGGTGCGGGTTGGTGTTCAGCTTGAGTTGCCGCTCTGTCCCGGTCACGTGGTGGTCGGTCAGGTTCGTCAGCAGCTTTATGCTTTGGCGGTATTGGCTGAAGGGCAGCTTGTGCTTCGGGTAGCTCTTTGTTGGGTGCTCGAGGCCGTATTCTTCGGCTGCCCGGACTTTTGTCCATCTGTCATTGAGCGTATCCTGTTCGGCTTGAAGTTGTTGCTTCTTACATTTTAGGCATCTCGCAATAGCGATTAGCTGGCGCTTAGAGCGCTCCTGCTCAAGTGGTTCCTCTGGCACGATGAAGTTTTCGTCGCCGAGGCTTACTTCATCTTCGGAGGGTGGTAGATAGTTACTATCCTCTGAGTCCTCGTTTCCCACTGGATCGTCAGGGTTGACTTGCCCCTCCTCGCAATCATCTTGTTCGGATGTTTGCTCAATGGGTGCTTTGTTGTCTTCAGCATTTTCCGGAGTGTTGTTATCTCTAGTGCATGTAGTACTGTCTTTTTTGCGGCGCGATTTTGAACGATGTCGCTGTCGTCGACGCTTTGGCGGCGCCCCGACGGGCTCATCCTCGACCAGATCCTTCCTGCCATCGCCGTCATCTTCTTTGGGTTTGTCAACCTTATATACGTCATATGTAGAGGTGGTCGTCCAACATCCGGTAAACGGAGGGTCTTGGGCTTGTTTGTCTCAGGCATCGTCGTCCGTGCCGTCGATGTCTTCAGAGGCGTAGTCCACCATGTCGATTAGATCTTCGACAGTTGCTATGAAGTGGGTGGTGGGTGGGACGTAAAATTCCCCGCTCTTAGCCCCTAGTCCGGGATGGGCATAGTTTGGAAGCGATTCCTCTGTAATGGCGAGGGATCGCATTAAGTCCAGAGCCTCGTTTTGGAGCAAGGTTTGGACAGAGAGGCGAGGGTCCACAGAGCTGACTGGGGCGAGAGCCTCCTGGCCGCGCGCGCTCGACGCATACCTCGAGAGTTCGGATTTAGAGTCTGAGGGAGAGTCCGGCACTTTAGCGGCAAGGGAGCTTGGTTCTTCTTTGGGTTTGCCGATGATGCCATCCCCTCCAGATCTCCGGTAGCAAGTTTCGTAATTGCCAAGAGTCTGGTGGGCTCTAGACTCCCGTCGTCGGACCTGGTAGCCTGCTCTGGATCTAAGGCCAGAGCAGCGGCCGGGGCCGCGAACCCTTCGAAGATCAAGTCTCCTCGGGTATCGGCGACATAGTTTAGGTGCCCAAAACTGATCTGATGACCAGGGGCGTAGCTATCGATCTGCTCAAGGTGCCCAATCGAGTTGGCACGTCGTGCAAAGCCGCCGAATATGAAAATTTTGCCAGGGGGAGTCTCCCCAGAAACAACATCATTGTAGATGATCGAACGAGCCATCGAACCTTCCGTCGACAGCAGGAGGAACTCTCAATGAAAGCACCAATGTCGGTGTCAAAACAGGCCGATATCTAGTAGGGGGTCCTGAAATGTGCGTCTGAGGATCTAAGGTAACAGGAGACAGGGGACACAATGTTTGCCCAGGTTCGGGCCCACTTGGTGGAGGTAATACCCTACTTCCTGCTTGATTGACTTTTGTAACATCCCAAATTTTCAATTTGGAATGTTATACATTAAGTCATCATGCATTACATATTTTCTTGCATTTTGTCGATCCTAGAAATTTCACGCAACTCAAGGACCCTCGGAGAGAGTTGGAGATTTCATTATTTTCATATTTGAGTTTTCTCAAATTTTGAAAATAGGATCATTTGATTTTTATTTATTTTATCTTCAATTATTTCTACTATCAAAATATGAGAGAGGGAATAAAATGAATTTCCCAAAATAAAGAAATAATGACGATTTAATAAAAAAATCAAATAAGATTTTTATTTCGGAGTTTTTCACTTTTTATTTGCCTTAGGGAAAAATGCGTGTTTTCAAAAATTGCATTTTAGGCCCCGAGTAAAAGTTCATTTTGTTCGACTCATTTTTAGGAGTCGGGAAAGTTTACTTTATTAATTTTGGAGTTCGTTTAGATTTTTTTTTGTATTTTTCTCTTGTGAAACCGATTTAAAAAAGAGCGATCGCCTTGGGCCAAAGGCCCAAGCCGCTAAGCCACCCGGCCGGCCAGAGGCTAAGGCCATCGCTCACACCGCACTGTGGAGCCAGGAGCCGCCGGTTTCCTTTTCTTTTACAAATCCTAGTAGGATTTGGACCCGTTCGTTATTCCGCTTTTTATTCCTTGGATTCCTAATCCTACTCTAATTCTTGTCCCCTACTCCAAGCAAAACCCTCCCTCCCCAATATAAATACCCAAGCACCCCCCTCTAACACATCAAACCAACACCTCTCCTCTCCTCTCCTCCTCCAAGAAGAACCGCCGCCGCCGCCTACCCCGCCGCCACCGCTGCCCTTGCACCGCCGCCCGCCGCCCTACGCCACCGCCGCCGCCAAGTGCCGCCGCCGCCACCCAAAGACGCCGCCGCCGGAGCCCCTCGCTTCTTCGAGGTACTAGCCCCGCACCGCGTCACCTTTTCTTTTCCTCGGTTCGGTTTTTCTTAAATCGTTCCGGTTTCCGTTCCGGTTTTCTAGATCGGTTTGTCGTTTCGGTTCTCTTTCCGAAACCCTAGATCGGTTTTTCTCGCCGGTTTTACTTTCCGGTTTTGTTTAGCAAGTGTTCGTCGGACCGTTCATCCTAACGAACAAGATCACCGGTTTGCTTCGGTTAATGAACGTCCGTTCGTTCAACCGTTCGTCGTTTTCTTTCTCATCGGATTTATTCTGCTATTTTTCTGATAGCGATTTCAGATCCGATTTTCTTTCTAGTCTATTTTCTCGCTCGTTTATCGGAATCAGGAGATTCCAACGCCTGGAGTTTCATCTCGAAACCGCCGTTCAGATTAATCAACTTAAACAAAGTTTTGCTACTGTAAAATTTGACTTAGTTTCAACTTGCTAGAACCGAGTTGTTTTCTTTCGTCGTTTGATTTTTGTTGCTTTATTTGATTCGATTCTTTTTGCAACCAGGTTCTTTAGTTGAACTTTCTGGTTAGATCTTTTATATGCGATTTACCCGTGCATTAGATGAGTACTTATTGTATGCTTGTTGTTTGTCTGCGATAGATCACCCGGAGTGCGCCGCTTGTTACTTGAATCTCTAGGTTTCATGGATCATCGACAAGGCAAGTAACACTTTGATCATACTTTCTCATACCCAGTTTTTATGCATTAGATCAATCCTCAAACACTTGCATGATTAGGATCTAATTAAATTGTGGGATGGGAAGTAGATTGAGGTAGTACCTATTACCTGTTTTACTTATGAAACCTTGGGAGTTACTTCTACGTTTGCTTATTATGCCATGCTATGCAAGTAGACGTGGATTGGGTGAGTGTATTCCATGACAGATGTGAGATTGTTAAATTAATGGTTTATTTAAGGTGGCAACTTAAACACACATCTGGGTGGATTGAGGCACCTGGTTTCTATCAGGACTTGCCTATTTTTCTTCGGACCGCCACCCAGGCTCAAAGGGATCATAAGATTATTCATGCTAGTATGTTCCGTGTGCAGCCACAAGCCATTATGGGCTCTGGCATAGTTGATTAAGTCGTGTGAACTCTTACAGTGGTAGACTAGCTGATGTAGGGGTTGTAGGTGGTACGGTCTACCCATCGTAAGGTGCAAATACTTCTGAAAGACTATGTCTCGGTCATCCGTCTCTCAAACACCATGTAGTGCGAGAAACCAAACGGAGGCGATCGAGTCTTGTGGGGAAAAGTGCAAACCTCTGCAGAGTGTATAAACTAATCATGATTAGCCGTGTCCCCGGTTATGGACATCTTGAGTATCTAGTACTTGAATATCATGTGAATCTCAACATGTTACTCTAATTAATATTGTTGGGTTTTTAATGAGTACTTTTAATTGGGATTGAGGATGTTGTCAACCATTCTCAATGTTTAACAACCACCATGATAGTTAAACAAATTTATTCCTTTGCAAGAGGGAAAAACTGGCTTTATGCAAAACAAGAATCAGAGAGCTTTTCCACCAGCCACATATGCATGTAGTACAGGCTTATCATTCATTACTCTATATGTGTTACATTGCCAGCATATTCCATGTGCTGACCCGTTTTCGGGCTGCAACTTTCATGTTGCAGACTTTTCAAACGACGAGTAAGGTGCTTTAGGTCGTGGTTCTATACTCAGTGATGCCGCTGGAGTTGATGGACTCACTTATCTTCCAAGTCTTCCGCTGTTATCGTTTTTAGGTGGCCTTAAGCCATATTTAATGTAATAAGTCCTCTTCTGGACCACGATGTAATAAGTGTGTGATTGCTACTCTGTTATAAATCCTTCGAAGTACTGTGTGGTGTCAGCATTACTGATCCAGGGATGACGCCTGAGCACAGAGACTTGATCCATTCGGGTCGGGTCGCTACAGAGATGGTATCAGAGCACTTGTTGACTGTAGGACACGACCATTAAGTTAAAGCCATAGATCACTACTCTCTTCCCATTTTCTAACTCCTCATCTTTTCTACTCTTTTAGGATGAAGGACGCGAAGATCAAGTACGCCCAACCAGATGAAGGCACACCTTGTGGATTTCACTTGAAGGAAGTCACCAAGTACGAACATTGGACTACCAAGTTTCACCGGACTTTCAACGCCACTCTGCAAGAGGAGCTTGGAAGATTCAAGCTCACGTTCGGGAAGGACCTTCGCCCCAATCACCAAGCCTATAGATAGTGTTTTCAGTGCACCAACCTGGAGTCTGGGAAAGAGCATGGCAGCTCATATCACCATGGGACGCATTGGAGAAGTTTACCAAGAAGACCTCAAGGACACCATCTATCAGATTTGTGGAAGCCGAGATGAACAATGGGAGATAGTCAGCACCAAGAAGGATAGATCCATTGCAGCTTTCATCCAGGAGTTAAACCAGCACATTCGACACCAGGAGAACCGGATGTGCAATGATATGATCGAATTGAAGGATGCGAAGGGAAGGATCATCGAACTTGAAGAAGAACTAAAGTCTACACGTAAGGACTACATGGACGAGATCGTAGCTGTAGCAAGACACAATAACGATCTTAAGTATGAGATTGAAGAACTCAAGAAGAAATTGGCGCTCAAAAATGAAGACAAGTACGTCGACTGTCCGAGCAACTACATCATCATCGACGACACCGATTCGGATCCAAGTGAACCCGACTTTGAAGATGAAGCTGGAGCAGACATCATGGAGTCTTCCACCGGTTCAAATTAATAGATGACCCCCACATATTAGTAGTATTCCCTCCATGTAACACTTTAGTTCACGCACTTTTGCGATAGTTAGACCGATGTAAGCCCTTTGTTTGAATTGAATGAAGTGATTTTGTGTGCATTTCCTCATATACATTTGGGTAGTGTTTCTCCTTAGACCTCACTCTATTCTTAATTTCTCATCTTTTCTAAACCCATCAGATGCCTCCGAGACGCGACCCCGGGTTTGTTTTTCCGCCGGAAATCACCCAGTTGATTCAGCAGCAGAACACTTTGATCCAAACACTGGTACAGAACCAAGGCATCAACAACAACCCACCGCCACCACCACCAGTTGACCATCTGGCTCGTTTCTTAAGGCTGAACCCGCCGGTGTTTTCCAGTAGCACCGAGTCGATAGTAGCAGATGATTGGCTCCGTAAGGTAGG
Source organism: Aegilops bicornis (assembly GCA_021605145.1). Taxonomy (NCBI): domain Eukaryota; kingdom Viridiplantae; phylum Streptophyta; class Magnoliopsida; order Poales; family Poaceae; genus Aegilops; species Aegilops bicornis. Next base: position 732,344,840 of record CM038673.1, read on the forward strand.
GAGGGAGTTGACCACTGCAGGATGTATAGATGGAGAGAAGGTGAAGTTTGCTGCACACCAGCTTGAAGGACCCGCAGCAGCATGGTGGGAGAATTTTACAGCCACTTACCCTGTAGATACTGTCACATGGGATCAGTTTCAACAAGCTTTCCGCACTGCCCATGTCTCAGCAGGAGCTATGGCCATGAAGAAGCGTGAGTTTCGCAATTTACGCCCACGGAGGAAGGACTGTTGGCGGTGTGTGGATGATTTTAGTAAGTTAGCACGTTATGCCCCGGATGACGTTGCTACGGATGCAACTAAGCGGAGAAGTTTCGAAGGACTGAATGATGAGTTAAGCATGCAGTTGATGGTAGCAAGTTTCAATAACTACCAGGAGTTGGTAGACCGTGCCCTCATGATTGAAGGAAAGCAACAGCAAATTGAGAATCGCAAGAGGAAGTATGGGCAGGGGAAAATTAACTCTGGAGCCCAGCAGAAGCCCCGTTATACCCCTAAACAGGGAGTTCAGTTTCAGCATACCCATGGAGGAGGTAATTCGCACAACCATAATGGCCACAAAATTGGGAATGGGAATGGAGGAAGCAACGGCCAGAACCGGACCACACCATCAACCCCAACCAAGAAAGATTTGAGTCATGTCACCTGTTACAAGTGTTCCAAGAACGGACATTATGCAAATGAATGTCCCGAAGGCCAAGGTGGAAATGGAAGCTTTTGAAAGAAGCCAAACCCTTTCAATAAAGGACAAGTGAACCACGTTACCGTGGAGGAGGTTGAAGATCAGCCCGATGCAGTAATAGGTAAGTTTTTGGTTAAGTCGTTTACTGCAGTTGTTCTTTTCGATACTGGTGCATCACATTCATACATATCAAGGGGATTTGTGGATAAGAACAAATTACCAACCCAAGCCCTTAGGTCACCCATGCTAGTAACCTCACCGGGCGAGAATACATGGCTAGTATATGGTGTGATCGACAACCATTAAGGATTGGACACTATGTTTTCCCTCGGACCTAATAGTTCTGGAATCCCAAGGATTGGATGTGATATTAGGCATGGATTGGTTATCAAGTATGGAGGGAACATAGATTGCGCCACTAAGTCGATTTTGCTTACCACCCCAGAAGGGAGGAGAATCAAGTATGTATCACGGCATGAGCCGAGGAGAGCACAAGTAAATTCCTTATCAGTAGTTGTGCAGGAAGAAGTACAAGTGGTGAAGGATTTCCCTGATGTATTTCCGGAAGAATTGCCAGGAATGCCACCGGATAGAGACATTGAGTTTTTGATTGAGCTTTTGCCAGGTACAGGCCCAATATCGGGCGACCATACTGGGATGCCCGCATACAGGATTTGGCGGAAATCAAGAAGCGTATTAAGGAGCTATTGGATAAAGGTTATATACGCCCAAGTTCTTCGCCTTGGGGATCACCCGTACTTTTAGTAGAGAACAAGGACGGATCGTTAAGGATGGTTGTTGACTATCGTGGTTTAAATGAAGTAACAATCAAGAATAAGTACCCACTACCAATGATAAATGATCTGTTTGATCGTTTGCAAGGAGCTAAAGTGTTTTCCAAGATCGATTTGCGATCGTGGTACCATCGATTGAAGATTCGAGAGCATGATATACCTAAGACAGCATTTACCACGAGATATGGACTGTATGAATATACCGTTATGTCATTTGGACTGACTAACGCGCCTGCCTATTTCATGAACCTGATGAACAAAGTGTTTATGGAGTTTTTGGATAAGTTTGTCGTGGTGTTCATAGATGATATTTTGGTTTTCTCGAAGAATGAAGAGGAACATAAGGAACATTTGCGATTGGTTTTGGAGAAACTAAGGGAACATCAGTTATATGCCAAGTTCAGCAAATGTGAGTTTTGGCTAAAGGAAGTGGGATTTCTTGGACATGTTATATCCGGAGAAAGGATAGCAGTTGACCCCACAAAGGTTGAGACCGTAACCAAATGGGAAGCACCAACGACAGTTGGAGAGATCCGAAGTTTCCTTGGACTCGCAGGATACTACCGAAGATTCATTGAGAATTTCTCAAGGATTGCAAAGCCTATGACGGAATTGTTGAAAAAGGATACCAAGTTCATATGGACTGAGGATTGTGAGGCCAGTTTTCAGGAGTTGAAGAAAAGATTGGTTACCTCACCAGTGTTAATTTTGCCAGATCAGACCAAGGATTATGAGGTGTATTGCAACGCTTCACGTCGAGGACTTGGAGCAGTGCTTATGCAGGAAGGAAGAGTTGTTTCGTATGCTTCACGACAGCTTAAGCCTCATGAGTTGAATTATGCCACACATGATTTGGAGTTAGCAGCCGTTGTGCATGCATTGAAGACATGGAGACATTTTCTCATTGGAAATCATTGTGAGGTGTACACGGATCACAAGAGTTTGAAGTACATCTTCACGCAGAAGGAATTAAATCTCAGACAGAGGATATGGTTGGAGCTTATTAAGGATTATGATATGAGATTGCATTATCACCCCGGGAAGACTAACGTTGTAGCAGACACATTGAGCCGTAAGAGTCACGTCAATACATTAATGGTGGGAGGAATACCCAAGGAGTTAGCCGAGGACCTTCAAGAGCTATGTTTGGAAATAGTTCCAAGAGGCTATGTAGCAGCATTGGAGATTCAGTCTACGTTGATGGACAAAATTAGAGAAGCCCAAAAGGCAGATAAGGAAGTTGCCTCTATAAAGGAGAAAATGAGCGAAGGAAAAGCTAAGGGATTTCGTGAGGATGACCATGATACCCTATGGTTTGAGGACCGTGTGTATGTGCCAAATGACCCGGAGATCAGGAAGTTGATTCTGCAAGAAGCACATGATTCACCATACTCGATTCACCCTGGAAATACCAAGATGTATTTGGATTTGAAGAATACTTTCTGGTGGACCGAAATGAAGAAAGATATTGCAGAGTATGTAGCAGTTTGTGATGTATGTCAAAGGGTGAAGGCAGAACATCAGAAGCCAGCAGGATTGTTGCAACCATTGCCGATACCCGAATGGAAGTGGGATAAACTAGGCATGGATTTCATCACAGGTTTGCCAAAGACCCGTTCAGGCTATGACTCGATTTGGGTTATAGTCGACCGCTTGACGAAGGTAGCTCATTTCATTCCAGTCAAGACTGCCTATAGCAGTGCTAAGTTGGCAAAGATATACATGACCAGGATTGTGTGTTTGCACGGAGTTCCGAGGAGTATCGTATCAGATAGAGGAACCCAATTTACCTCAAAGTTTTGGAATCAGTTGCACGAAACATTGGGAACCAGGCTGGAATTCAATACAGCTTTCCATCCACAGACCGATGGACAGACTGAGAGAGTCAATCAGATTTTGGAGGATATGCTGAGAGCTTGTGCACTAGATTATGGATCTAGTTGGGATGGTAACTTGCCGTATGCAGAGTTTTCTTATAACAACAGTTACCAAACCAGTTTGAAGATGGCACCTTTCGAGGCTTTGTACGGAAGGAGGTGTAGGACACCGTTAACATGGGACGAAGCTGGAGACCGTCAGTTGTTTGGACCAGATTTGATTAAGGAGTCTGAACAGAAGGTTAAGTTGATTCGCGATAGGCTCAAGGTAGCCCGGTCCAGACGGAAAAGCTATGCGGATTCAAAACGCAAGGCGATAGAATATGAAGTTGGAGTGAGAGTATATCTTAGAGTATCCCCACTTCGAGGAGTTAAGCGTTTTGGAGTTAAAGGAAAGTTAGCACCACGTTTCGTTGGACCGTATAGGATCTTGCAACGCATGGGAGAAGTTGCTTATAAGCTGGAATTGCCAGAGGGACTGTCAGGAGTTCATGATGTATTCCATGTTTCTCAGCTGAAGAAATGTCACGCCGAGATGGCGGAAGTACCGTTAAGAGATACAGTGCCACTTGAAGCAATTCAGTTGAAGGATGATTTAACATATGAGGAGAAACCAGTCAAGATTCTCGAATATGCCAGCAGAGTTACTCGCAACAAGGTTATCAAGTTTTGCAAGGTTCAAGGAGCCACCACACCGAGGATGAAGCCACCGAGAAAGAGAAGAAGATTTGCTCAAGGATCACCTCACCTATTTTCTAGCCAACCCGAATCTCGAGGGCTAGATTCATCTTAAGGGGTAGGTTTGTAACATCCCAAATTTTAATTTGGAATGTTATACATTAAGTCATCATGCATTACATATTTTCTTGCATTTTGTCGATCCTAGAAATTTCACGCAACTCAAGGACCCTCGGAGAGAGTTGGAGATTTCATTATTTTCATATTTGAGTTTTCTCAAATTTTGAAAATAGGATCATTTGATTTTTATTTATTTTATCTTCAATTATTTCTACTATCAAAATATGAGAGAGGGAATAAAATGACTTCCCCAAAATAAAGAAATAATGAGGATTTAATAAAAAATCAAATAAGATTTTTATTTCGGAGTTTTTCACTTTTTATTTGCCTTAGGGAAAAATGCGTGTTTTCAAAAATTGCATTTTAGGCCCCGAGTAAAAGTTCATTTTGTTCGACTCATTTTTAGGAGTCGTGGAAAGTTTACTTTATTAATTTTGGAGTTCGTTTAGATTTCTTTTTTCTGTATTTTTCTGCGCGCGAAACCGATTAAAAAAAAAGAGCGCAGCGCCTTGGGCCAAAGGCCCAAGCCGCCAAGCCAGCCGGCCGGCCAGGAGGCCAAGGCCATCGCTCGCGCCGCACCAGGGAGCCAGGGAGTCGCCCCGGTTTCCTTTTCTTTTACAAATCCTAGTAGGATTTCGACCCGTTTCGTTATTCCGTTTTTTATTCCTAGGATTCCTAATCCTACTCTAATTCTTGTCCCCTACTCCAAGCAAAAACCCCTCCCCTCCCCAATATAAATACCCAAGCACCCCCCCTCTAACACATCAAACCAACACCTCTCCTCTCCTCTCCTCCATGGCGGCAAAGAACCGCCGCCGCCCTACACCACCGCCGCCGCCGCCTTTGCACCGCCGCCGCCGCGCCGCTTTACGCCACCGCCGCCAAGTGCCGCCGCCACCTAACGCCCGCCACGCCGAGCCCTCGCTTCTTCGAGGTACTAGCCCCGCGCCGCGTCACCTTTTCTTTTCCTCGGTTCGGTTTTTCGTAAATCGTTCCGGTTTTCGTTCCGGTTTTCTAGATCGGTTTGTCGTTTCGGTTCTCTTTCCGAAACCCTAGATCGGTATTTCTCGCCGGTTTTACTTTCCGGTTTTGTTTAGCAAGCGTTCGCCGGACCGTTCGTCCTAACGAACGAGATCACCGGTTTGCCTCGGTTAATGAACGTCCGTTCGTTCAACTGTTCGTCGTTTTCTTTCTCATCGGATTTATTCCGCTATTTTTCTGATAGCGATTTCAGATCCGATTTTCTTTCTAGTCTATTTTCTCGCTCGTTTATCGGAATCAGGTGATTCCAACGCCTGGAGTTTCATCTCGAAACCGCCGTTCAGATTAATCAACTTAAACAAAGTTTTGCTACTGTAAAATTTGACTTAGTTTCAACTTGCTAGAACCGAGTTGTTTTCTTTCGTCGTTTGATTTTTGTTGCTTTATTTGATTCGATTCTTTTCGCAACCAGGGTTCTTAAGTTGAACTTTCTGGTTAGATCTTTTATTCGCGATTTACCCGTGCATTAGATGAGTACTTATTGTATGCTTGTTGTTTGTCTGCGATAGATCACCCGGAGTGCGCCACTTGTTACTTGAATCTCTAGGTTTCGCGGATCATCAGCAAGGCAAGTAACACTTTGATCATACTTGCTCATACCCAGTTTTTATGCATTAGATCAATCCTCAAACACTTGCATGATTAGGATCTAATTAAATTGTGGGATGGGAAGTAGATTGAGGTAGTACCTATTACCTATTTTACTTATGAAACCTTGGGAGTTACTTCTACGTTTGCTTATTATGCCATGCTATGCAAGTAGACGTGGATTGGGTGAGTGTATTCCATGATGATGTGAGATTGTTAAATTAATGGTTTATTTAAGGTGGCAACTTAAACACACATCTGGGTGGATTGAGGCACCTGGTTTCTATCAGGACTTGCCTGTTTTTCTTCGGACCGCCACCCAGGCTCAAAGGGATCATAAGATTATTCATGCTAGTAACTTCCGTGTGCAGCCACAAGCCATTATGGGCTCGCATAGTTGATTAAGTCGTGTGAACTCTTACGGTGGTAGACTAGCTGATGTAGGGGTTGTAGGTGGTACGGTCTACCCATCGTAAGGTGCAAATACTTAGAAAGACTATGTCTCGCTCATCCGCTCTCAAACACCATGTAGTGCGAGAAACCAAACGGAGGCGATCGAGTCTTGTGGGGAAAAGTGCAAACCTCTGCAGAGTGTATAAACTAATCATGATTAGCCGTGTCCCGGTGATGGACATCTTGAGTATCTAGTACTTGAATATCATGTGAATCTCAACATGTTACTCTAATTAATATTGTTGGGTTTTTAATGAGTACTTTTAATTGGAATTGAGGATGCTGTCAACCATTCTCAATGTTTAACAACCACCATGATAGTTAAACCAATTTATTCCTTTGTAGTAGGGAAAAACTGGCTTTATGCAAAACAGTAACCGTAGAGCTTTTCCACCAGCCACATATGCATGTAGTACAGGCTTATCATTCATTACTCTTTATGTGTTACATTGCCAGCATATTCCATGTGCTGGCCCATTTTCGGGCTGCAACTTTCATGTTACAGACTTTTCAGACGACGAGTAAGGTGCTTTAGGTCGTTGTTCTATACTCACTGATGCCACTGGAGTTGATGGACTCACTTATCTTCCAAGTCTTCCGTTGTTATCGTTTTTAGATGGCCTTAAGCCATATTTAATGTAATAAGTCCTCTTCTGGACCACGATGTAATAAGTGTGTGATTGCTACTCTGTTATAAATCCTTCGAAGTACTGTGTGGTGTCAGCATTACTGATCCAGAGATGACGCCTGAGCACAGAGACTTGATCCATTCGGTTCGGGTCGCTACAACTTTCATGAGTATAGGGGTTACAAGAGTTGATCTACCTCGGGATCGTAATGGATAAACCCTAGATGTCTAGCCTATATAATTGTCATTGCCTCTATGGACTAAACCCTCTGGTTTATATAGACACCGAGGGGCCTAGGGCTGTACAGAGTCGGTTTACAGAGAAAGGAATCTTCATATCCGAACGCCAAGCTTGCCATCCACGCAAATGAGAGTCCCATCCGGACACAGGGGAAGGCCTTCTATCTTGTATCTTCACGGCCCACTAGTCCGGCCCATGTCACATAGCACGGACGCCCAGGGACCCCCTAATCCAGGACTCCCTCAGTGTGCAACATACGAGCAAGGGTTTCAGGCTTGGTTGTGCTATCAGGAATCTGCATCATGGCAGAGTAATCAAAATACTATGCATGTCGTTGATGCTTCGTGTTGCATGGAGTAACACAAAATTCTTTTCAGTTTTAGTTGTTTGTTCAGTGACCTCACCCTTATTATTTAGTGCTATGTAGCTGACGTTATTAGTTCAAAATTTGGAGAACTATGCGTGCAAACTTAACAAATTATAGAAACCTTAAACTAATTAATAGGAGGAAGCATAACATATATATTATTTTACCATCCGTGGTATTTAGTAACTTATCTTGTTATTAAATATGTAGGAGGCGAAGTATTTGTCTAAGGTGGTGGACAATCAAAAAATTGCACCAAACAACAATATGACAATTTATTTTCATGGATCATATATCAAGTTTGATTATTCCTTTCTTCTTTTTGCTAGTCTGTCAATCTATCCTAAGCATGGAATACTTTTTATAAATAAAACACTTGAAAAGAAAATATTGTTTGCAAATTTATTTTACATGGTCACACACCAGTGGGTGTTTGGCTAGCTACTACTCAAGAGAACTATCCTTAGGCAGTACTTGTTGGCCCCCGAATCTAGAGATTTGCAACAAGTGGTACAATTCCCCTCACTTAAGAAACCATGCTATTGGTTTTATCTGAATAATAATAATAATTTTGCTCTAAAAAATAGGAAATTTGTCATAAGACCATTACAAAGTTTCAGAAAATTTTACTAAACTTGAACAATACATTTATCTTCAATCGATGAATATTCGAGGACAACACACCATTCGAGGCAAACTATAAAGAGTTTACTCCATGAAACATTTTCTTCATCAATTTCATTTAATATTTAAACTACAACTTCATTTTAAATTAGTATTCATGTTCCATCATGCTTTGTCCTAATAATAATAATATGTTTAGTATTTTTAAAAAATTCATATAATTTGAACTTTGTAGTCCACGAAATATTTTCATCGTCATTATAATTAAATATTAGACTGGAACTTCCTTTTATAGGAGTATGCTCAAATAAACCTTCATATTCCATCTTGTTATGTAATAATTTGTATTTTTCTATTTTTTGAAATGACATGTTAAAGTGCAGTGTGTGTTACCTTCCAAATTTTTTTCTTATATGCTCCAAAACAAATTCTACATGAGACATGCGGAGAAGGATAAGGCATGAAAGGAGAAAACAATGATAAGGAGAAGGATCCTTCATGGGTTGGTGGTGAGGAGGATCATTGGCCTACCCAATGTTTGAACTGCAATGGATGGAAAAAATATCATGGATAGAGTTCTAAATCTATTAACATGATCATTGCCAATACTAAAAAGGGAACATTCGGGTATGGTAATTTACCTATTATTCTTTTAGTACGTCGATCTACCAGTTAGTGGGTTGCCTATGGTGATAATATTCATGTGTGTGCTAACAAATCCTTGATTAAATATTATTAGGCACACCCGGATTAGACCATCCTATTGTAGAATTGGTCACTTGCTTCTGTTCCTGCCATTGGTACAGTCAATCTGAAGTTTACTTGGGGAAACATCATGCAGCTGAAAAACGTGTAGTATGTCCCTAGTATAGAGGAGAATCTTGTTAGTGGATCTTGTCTTCTCAAAGATGGGTTTAAGTTAGTGCTTGAGTCCAATAAAGTGGTATTGTGTAAGCATGTAACTTCCGTTGGAAATGACTATGTGTGTGTGTGTGGGGGGGGGGGGCTTGTTTCGCATCCCTTTGGAGGACTTCTGTAATAAATTTGTGAACAATGTACGGATCAGTGCTGATGATACTAATGTTTGGCACCCACAAATTTTTCATATAATTTTTTGTTGTATGATGGAGCTAGCTAGTATGAGCCCAGTTCTGAAATTCAGCCTAGTCATTCATCACATATCTTGTATCCACAAATCTAGAGGTCATGTAATGTGCATAAGCAGGAACACCACACGTAAAAATTTGACAGGCTGAGTAATGTGGGAATAAAGTTTGCCGCACTTTAGAAATTTTCTAGTATTTCCATTGAGACATAAAATATTCTTGAATTTTAAAAAACAAGTTCGATATCCTAGCCTAGTCATGGAAGTGATGTGTTCTAAACTCCATTGAAAGTCAAGGAAATGTATTGAAGGTGTAGAATGATGAAGGTGTGAGAGGATAGTTCGACTACATGGTTAAGATGTCTCTAAACTAGTATTCAATTATAGAAAATGTTAGCATCGACTCTGGACTTTACGGAAATGAGAAATTAGATATAGACATCATTAAAGTATGAAGATAGTGATGCATAAGGAATTGCACAACAACGACTAATAATTATTATGATTATATTTCACTTTTGGCTTTGTTGTTAGTTCCCAATCTTTAAAATGTGACAATTCTTATTTAAATTATATGCATACAAACTCTTTTTCTTATCATTGCGAACAATGTTAATATAGCATGTCTCATGTGAATAGATTTGTTTTTAGAATTCTTCAAATGATGTTTCTTTTTTATCGAATAACTAATGCTTTCTTCAGGTGTGTGCACACTTACATTTTGAAACTAATGAAGTATGTCTGAGTGGTATTTAGAGAACTGAATTTTGACAACTTAATTATACCAAAATGGTTTCACTTGATTTAATCAATAAAATCATTGAATAAGATGATGATTTTCATTGTTCATATCTCAATGATTCATCTCACGGAACACATTTATCATGGAAAACACTCTAACATCAACGTAGTAACTACGAGAGGTGAAACACACAAAAAAACATTAAGGAGGAAAAGGCCTGACTAACCAAAAAGCAAAAAAAATAGTGGATTGTTCTACCCCAAATCTCTAATTGCGGAATAAGACTACAATAATGTTCACTTCAGAATAGAAAAGGTCCAACTGACCTCACTAAAATTAGTTTCGACTGTTTCCAGTAGGTTTCTAGAAATTCTTTCTTAGTCCTCAAGCATGTTGATATCATGAAGGGCGTGCAACATACCAACGAGGGTTTTGAGCTTGGTTGTGCTGTCGGGAATCTGCAGCACTGCATAGTAATCGAAATACTACGCATGTCGTTGATGCTTCATGCTGCATGGAGTAACACAAACGTTTTTAAAGTTTCATTCTTTGTTCAATTACATCACCCTTATTATTTAGTGTTATGTAGCTCACATTATTAGTTCTAAATTTGAGAAAGTATGCTGCAAACTTAACAAATTATAGAAACCTTGAACTAATAGGTGGAAGCATAACATATATATTATTCTAGCATCCATGCTATTTAATAACCTATCTTTTTATTAAATAAGCAGGAGGCAATGTATTTGGCTAAGGTGGTAGACAATCAAAAAAATTGCACCAAACATTTATTTTTCATGGATTAGATATGAAGTTTGATTATTCCTTCTTTTTGCTAGACTGTCTATCTATATTAAGCATGTATAGGCTTTTTGTAGATAAAACACCTGAAAACTAATATTGTTTGCACATTCATTTCACATAGTCACACACCAGTGAGTGTTTGGCTAGCTACTACTCAAAAGAACTACCGTTAGGCAGTAGTTGTTGGCGTCCGAATCTAGAGATTTGCAACAAGTGGTTAAATTCCCCTCACTTATCAAAACAAGATATTAATTTGGAGAGATAAAACCATAGTGTAAGTCAAGTCGCACTACAATACAAATAAGAACCCAGTTGCGCCCCGAACGGTTCTAGTCATGTTGCCAGTTTTACTATCTTGCTAGCTGCAATGAGTTACGAGAAAATAATGTGCAATAAAGATTTTTTGTTTTCATACTAGTTAATATATGAAATAAAATAGTATGTAAAATAGACTTGGAGAGTTCTGTTATGGGGGAAGTTTAACACGGTTCATAGGATCACTAGTATCATCTCTCATCATGGTGACATATAAATAAAAGCATAGGTATGTATAATGAGTTAACAATCATTCATGGGAAATAATAGCATAGGTCTGGATGATGTCATATATGTCGTACATCCACTAACCTACTAGACCAACACACACCAAATCTAATAGCTAAAACTCAGGCCAAAGTACCTGAAACTCTCGTAAATTCATTGAAAGTAGTGAATGATAAACCATATATGTGCATAGAGCACTAGTGACATACATTTGAAAACATAACCACTACGGAGTTATGCAAAATTTTACCATTAGAATGCAGACTTCTCTAAGCTTTTTTTTCTCTTGATGTAATTGAAAATACATCACAAATGGGGATCTACTCCATCTAATTCACACCACTCAGTCTATCAAGCTTTCATATAAACGTTCCAATGAATGGGCTACTGACTTGGATAGCAATAACCATCTATAAATTATTGATTCAACTATGATAGTTTGAGCATAAAGTAATTATTCACCACATAACAATGATTCACCGAAAGAATTAGGGACAATTGGTTTTGTGCCCCTAGCTGGGTCACACTTGGTACGTTTACCCCTAATTTCCAAAAACACTAATTCATATCGTAAGCACTTTGCTCGTCTTGTTCTTTTGCCCTTCGACCATTTTCGAAAACTTCATAACAAATTTATACTGACTCAGAAAAATGCAAATAAGATATCAAAATTTCCAGAAAGACATCAGCTATATGTGCATGCCATTTGCATACATGACATAAGTTTTGGAAAGTCCCCATCTTAGTTTGAGCTCATACGATCTCAACATGAACAGTAAAATCTAAAAAAATGGGAAACAATTTAAGAAAATTGATGACAAGCATTGACTATTATTTTGCGAGCTACCAAGTTTCATCAGGGACTGCCCTTCGCGGAAGTCGTTTGGAGCATCGATTTTTTTAGGCCAAAACTTCCACGAGTGTCATCCCTTATGAAACTTGTCAAGAATTCAAAAACATCTTTTAATGTTTTCCACCAAATGATTTTAGAATTTTTATAATTTGGTTTCAATTTTTCCAGGTTTTAATGTTCATGCTGAGATCATATGAGCTCAAACTGAGATGTGGACTTTCCAACACATTTTTCATGAATGCAAATGAGATGCACATGTAGGTGATGTTTTGTGAACATTTTGGTATCTTATTCGCATTTTTCTAAGTTAGTATGAATTCGTTATGAATTTTTTAAGGTGACGGTCAAACCGTCAACAGGCAAAAGCATAAGACGAGAGCAAAGTGGTTTGGGCAGGAATGAGTGTTTTCGAAAACTAGGGTTAAACTTGCCGAGTGTGACCCAACTAGGGGTATAAAACCAATTATCCCGAAGAATTATGTCATGTTGATCACACAATCATGTAGGGTAGTTCACGTGATCGTTGTGTTGAAATACAAGAGATAGAGAGTGATGCTACATAACAACTAATACGAACTCCTAGTCCAAGAAGCAGTGTAGGATGAATTGTTGGTTAATATGGTAGTGAATTGCCTATTCGATAGAGTACATGTACAATGTTCTAGAGGAGTTTCGTTCCAGTACACGAAGTGGCAGTGACAAAAAGTACTACAAGATAATTAGGGTGTCCTCTCAAACATAAAGTAATTATTAATCACTGGGTCAATACAAATCAGGTGGCACCCCTTTTGGTAGGAGTCCTTATCCGGTAAAATACGGACGCTTGATTTGTCTCAGATTTTCTGTAGTTCTACCAGGTTCTTTCACCTACAGACATAAAAACATGCAAACTGCGTTTAGTCTCATAATTAGTAGGTTAGTCCAACAAAATATAAATGTCGCATAAAATAATAAGAAATTACCATGATAACTTCAAAAGTTATAGATACATTTATGATGTATCACATGGTCCCTGACTATCGTTGCCGTGCCTGCGTGCAAGGAGGAGTTTGGGTACTCTCCTTGGGGTGCTGCTTCCTACCACCATGCAAGGGCTCAGGTTTGGGTCTGGCATAAGTGAGGGGACTCAGAGAGTTGTGAGATGTTTTATAGCTTGACGAGTGTCGTGGCAACATGGCTAAGTCCTTGATTAATATGAGTTACTCAAGGAAAATACCGTTTCGACATGTCCTGGCGTGCACTTGGCAACTTGAGTGGGCATATCAATCATGGCAAGGCCGTCCACGCGCTAGACGGTTACAGTGGGGCAGCGTAATTGGTCTAGCGCTGACTAATCAACCTGCCTAGGATTCAACTTTGAATTCTCTTTCGAATACAAGTGAAACGGTATACTTTGTGTAGCAGGTAGATCCTATATTATTACTTACACAGATGGTCGAAGTTTGACCCAAAATACGAGCAGGCCCAATAAATCTGGACGGAAGGAGCACATTGGAAAATTTGATGCCTTTTTGTTCCTTTTCTAACAATACACTTATACAATAGATAGATAGATAGATGTAGTGAGTTCAAGTAATGTTTCAAAACATAATTCATCTATTTTACAATGTTTTTAAGAAAAGTGATCACTAATTAATAAATGATGTAAAGTTGAATAATTAATCACATAAATTACAAAAAGAATTAGTGGATACACTTCGATTGAGAATGCACCAAATTTAATATTATTTCAACCCGGGTGTAATAATGAATAGTATAGATACATCTGAAAATTTTATCCATCCAATTGTGTATTCATAAAATGTTTAGCCAGATTTGCATTCATACTATGTCTTTTATATTGATTTTTTTTTTGAGAAAGGATAATATATTAATATCAAGTACACCCGGCCTCTGCAACAACTCAATGCCACAAGCAACTCGAGGCATCGAGGATGCACACAACCAGAAAATGAAAAGAAAGAACAAAAGAAACAACCAAAATCTAAGCCGCGCGGTAACCAACAATGGCATCAAGCATTACCATGACAACATACGGGCTGCGAGAAAGGTTCTCCAAAAGCAACAGCTTCAGGAATATAAGGACATACAAGGGTCACCGTCGCCGGATTCAGTCAAAGACTAAATCCTGTGTTTTCACCCTGAGAGAATAACTGAGAAAGATCATGCAATGCCTTGAATGAGGTAAGAATGTCGAAACACCGTCATTGCCAAGTATGACCGACAAATGCCACACCATACGTTTTCACCCTGAAACTCTAGTCTTGGTATTGAAGTAGAACCACCGAAAAGTATCCACAATGTGTTGTTCAACTGCTTGCCCACCCTCTTCATTCCTTTAATTAATCCTCGAAAAAGCCGGACACAGACAAACGCCCACATGCGTCATGCCCGACACCACTCAGCAACGAATATGCATAATCCTCGTGCACGAGGACCATGGAACATCACATTTCAGAACGTCTTCAGCCCAAATGTTTGGCTTTCCATCCACTGTCCAGAGCTCACACTCACAGTTATGCTGTGAAAAATTGTGCTTGTATGAGCTTGTTGACGGGCGACGCGACTACTTGGCACCACCAAAACCCACATCTAGGGCACCTTTGGCAGACCCATGCCGTCCTCGCCACTAGCTGACAACAACTTGGGAAAAGGATCCCTTCAGTTGTACAGCTGCTACCGTGGCCACCCACGTCCCTAATCTGCAGACTGGATGTTACCAGCGCAAGCCAGCTCAACAAAGGCAGGTTCCACCCATTTCCAACGTGTGCGTTTCCTCCCAAGATCGACTTGCCTTTTCCATTTGCATGCATGAAAAACAAATTCGATCGTCGAACAATTTTAAGTAAGTAATAAACAAGACAAACCATCTACTAAAAGAAATAATTATGACTGAACAGCAAACATCGTTTATGTTTTCTTATTTCCTCTAAGAAGTACGCGAATACAGAAAGTTCAGTGTAATAAATAACAGCTTAAACAAGCAATAGATTGCTACTAAATTTTAAAGATGATATTCATCTTATGAGCACATAGTTGTGGTTCCCTTGATCGATCTATCCAAACAGCTAAGATAACAGCATCAAAGCATGGATCTTCTTTTTTATGGAGGCAAAACGAGCTCTCGCGAGGCTTCCAAAGACAGATCGGTGGCTCAAGCCAAGGTGAGGTCCAAGGTGCTCCCTGAGCCATCAGCCTCCTCCTCGGTGCAGTCCACCGGCTGCGCGCTGCTGCTGGACGACTCCCACTGCCCCAGAAAGTCTATCTCGGCCGGGGGGGTCCCCTCCACTGCGGTACTCCTTCCAAAACTCAAAGTTGGCTGCAAGCCTGCAACCATGCTACGGGTGCCGCCATTCCCAGCTCCAACTGGCATAAGTGCTGGCGCCACAGTTGGGGGCACCACCATGGCAAGCGGCACAGCAGGGGCTGGCTGCACTGCAGGCCGGACTGCTGCGAGAGGTCTTGGTGCCGCAGCTGGGAGCGGCACCACAGGCAGCATCCTCCGAGGGGTGATGTGCCACTGTATGTGGACAGCAAGGACGCTGTCCGATACACACTGCACGTTGCAAAGCGGGCACGGAGGTGGCAGTGGCGGCAGCCCTCCATTTGGTCTACAGCCGTTTGGGTTCCAAGCCATCGGTTGGATTTGAGTGAAGAGGGGATTGAGGGCTGAGGGGTTTGAAGAGCTGGCTTGCTTGGAGAAAATGGGCTGGGATGGTTACACTTATATAGGATGCGGCTGAATCACCCAACGGTCAAAATCCACCCGTCATCTCCATGCGGAAACTTATCATTCGTGCTTTTTTTTAGTAAGAAACGCGTGCCACAAGGGATGTACTTATCACTTGTGCTATTTTAGTAAGAAACAACGGATGTACACACTAGCTTCCCGTTTTACATCACCAACACCGTCAAATGAATAATTATTTGAGCCAGAGACACCACTTTTAAATTTTAATAATTTCTACAATATTTCAGGCGCCCATAATTTTTGTTTTCACTTCAGTTCGGGCCAGTTCAAATGATTCTCTGTAATTTATTCGTAAATCAAGCCCAAGAAATTTTTAAAAATTATTGATTTATTGCACAAATACATGTATGGCTCATCGAGGTATTATGTTAGCTAAATACCTCCGTAATTTTTAAAATATTGCACAAATACATGTATTGCACCGGCCTACTAAATCTTGTACACCAGCCCAGTTAAAATTTTGAATGTCAAAGGCCTATTTGAGTTGTGTGACAAGTGTGTGAGTCAAGTATCATATGCTAGTTGACAAAGTTTAGTACATGTCACGTCTTCGCGATGGGTGAATCGAGTTTGGGCAATATTCCGAACAATCCAGGATCCCGTAGATCGATCAAGGATGAAGTAAGAAGCGAGGATGCGTAGAACAATATTCTGAACACCGTTGACGTAAATAATTAGAACGGTAGCGGAGAGCAATTCCTAAGGGATAAATGAGGTATAGTCATTAAAAGTACAATACTTTGTCTCCATTAATTACTTCTAGAAAGAATGTTGGAGTACCCGCCACCTAGGAGCCTCCAAGGCTCGGTGTTCCATCCGCTCCATCAGTTTCATAGTGGCGTGCCGTGGGCGCTTCCCTAGGGCTCTCCACGCCGTAGGATCATCCCGCACGGCGCGCCCCCGAGCGACTTGCCTCAATGATAGGTGGACCACGGGGGCGCATGGGTTCACCATCATCTGGTGGCTTTCGTCATGCCCGCTCGCCCATGAGTGATGGGCATGGCTGACCCGCCAGTGAACATCTTCACCCCTGACAGCCTAGTTCAATCGCGCCAGGCGGGACGTGCGTCACGGCCGCAACAACGGCTCGCTCGTGGGGCCAGGACATCAGGACCATTCACCCTGTGCCAAGTTGTTTTGGTCTGTTTTGTTCGCACCAACTAGGTGCGCAGGGGCAGCATGCGCGGGCTTGGTCGTGCGCGCCAACCAGGTCCTCTGTTGCGTGCTAATTGTAGGTGTGTGTGGGGGGCCAGCCTATCAAGATCTTTCACCTCATGTCCAAATGATTCAGGTTTTTTCGTTTGCGCCACTCGCGTACACATAGTTGACTTTTCTTCGTTCGAGCCAAATGACATATGTTGTCTGGCTAATGGACTCAAAGCCGGAAAGACCACGCACATGGATGGACCCGGCTGGCGCGACCGAACATACCCTGGTAGGGTTGTGTTCGTCACGACCTTCTTTGGCCAGTCAGCAATGTAAGGTGGTCGTATCCTTCATGTGTCCCGTTGCGCCCGTGTTCGCGTGCCCATCCTATTTGGTGATTACGTCGGCCCGTTTGTCCCTGTGCTATCGTAATCTTTAGCACATCTCCTTCATTTTCTTCCTTTTCACCCATTTTTTTGGGGTGCCCATCCCTTGCTTGCCTCAACTAGAAGTTCTCTTTGGCTTCCTCGATGTAGTCCCGTGATGCGTCCCGCCGCTCGCGTCACTCCATCAGCAGCTCTCTTCGAGTTCCTCCCTTGCCATTCAAGGTCCGGCACGGCCTTTGCCTTGCCACTATCTCAAGCTCGACGATTGTGGCTCTGCCCTTACGAGTTTCTTCTTCTCATTGCTTGGCTCTTAAGTTGCTGCTTCAGGTGAGTTGCTTCTTTGATTTTTTTTGTTGCTTTGTTCATGTTGTATTTTCCTTACGTTGTAGGAACCATGCTTATGTTTGACAGTTGCATGGGGCGTGCAGAGGGTAGGGTAGCAGGCGAGGGCATAGCCCGTCTCCGTGCATCCAAACTGAAGTGTGTCTGAGCGTTTAGCAGCACAGCGCATCTGGTGGACAACACTGAAGAGGAGGCCGATGATACAATGAGCACCTTGGAATTGACATTAACTTGAGCTACCAATATGTACTTGGAGTCCTCGATAATCGCTAATAAGACTAGCTTTTCCCTCGATAAATAAATATCATTCATGCTTTTCATACTGTTATCTTATATGCTTGGGTTGATCACAGGGAAAACAAAACTCCTTGACGATGAGTTGAATATCATGTTTAAAATTTAGTAATAATCTCTAGTTTGTTTAATCTGGTATTTCTTACAATGATAATAGGGGCGGATCCACCGTTGTAGCGTTGGGTTCAAGTGAACCCAACGAATTTTTGCTGCCTCGTACATGTGTATAGGTATAACTAGCAAAAGAGCACGTGCGTTGCAACGGGAGAGAAAACATAACACACGCTTTTAACTCGACAATCATCACTCAAGACCACAATAGGTCCATCTCCTTTATTTTTGCGACGCATCATATTTGCGTTGCCGCTTATCCTCCTTCTCACCCTCGCCGGCGATGGCCTCGGTGTTCACACAAAACAATAAAAAACGTGTGTTGAATATGGTTAATCCTAAGGCGTCTCTCTCTCTCTCCCTCTCTCCTCCCTCTCCCTCTCTCTCTCTGTCTCTCTCTCGCTCGCTTTCTCTCACTCTCGCGATGAGAAATCTGTTGTTTTCCTATGCGACATTTTTTAGAGGTATGCATGTGTAGTTATCAATGTTTTCTTTTCCCTATATGCTTATAGTGAGGTGATTATTTGCAATCTGGATCGCCGTCGGTATGAAAAAAAGGATCTTGCTAAATTATAAGTTTGCTTTCATAACAATATTTTAAGAATATTTAACAGGTAAAATTAACATCATGTTTAGACTCCACACATTTTTCTAATAAAATTTCATATATAATATGTTAAAATCGAAGTTACAGTTTAAAAGAAACAGATAATTTAGAAAATCATTTGGTTTGACTCAAATATATTCGAAAATAATATTTAAAAATACTTAACAGGTAAAAATAATCTCATATTCATATTGTACATATTTTTCTAACCAAATTTCATATCTAACATGTTCAAATCGGAGTTACGGTTTAAAAGATATGGATGATTTTAAAAAGCATTTGTTTGACTTAAATATGATCCGCGGATGAATTACCTAAAACATTAGGGGGGTTTTCGAAAAATATAAAATAACTGTTCGGGTGTGACTTAAATCCGGACAGCGGGTTGAATTCTCTGAAATAGCGGGACTTTTCTGAAAAATTCCATGACGGACGAAAGAAACCTAATTTGCTTTATTATTAGGTAAAGATAATGGCGTGTATGAACCCACTCGAAAATCTAGGCTGCACCCATCAGAATTGGATCGCCTGAGCCATAAGCCTATCAGCCCACATATCTTCACACGACTAGCCCAGCTGAAGCCCATAAGTAAATTTCTACGGTCTCCATGTGTGCGTAGGATTCCATGTCTCGTACGAGATTGTACTCATCACATAGCATCTCTCGCTCGGCCTCACCAAGGTCTTCCATCTTGTCGCCTCTCCCTATCACCAGCAGCAAGCCCGCAAGGAAGCAACAACAGGTCGGCGTGCAGTTCAAATTCAAGATAATGGGAGATCACATCACCACACGTTATTTTTTTCATCTTCTATTTATCCTAGCGTGATAATGGCCTTTGCCTTATTTTTATAATTAACTTCTCCGGAACTGATCACCAGATTCAGTTTGTGATGTAGGCACTTCAAGTCCACCTGTTAGATATTGGTAAAGTGCATCAAATGTTGTTGATGCAAGTAGTGTTATGAAGCCCAGTATACAGAGAAATAATATTAAGATGATCCATCTATTATTTGTGTTGCTGCCTTTTCACAGATCACAACGGGAAAGTTGGGAGTTGCTGGAATGGTTGAAAGGGGACACGCTGAAATGTGAGTGATTATACATGCTTTTATGATTGATGTATTATACACTGGTCAAACTAACTTGACATTTTTTATGGTGTTTTCGAGGAGAAGCCACACCTGAAGCTATGAAGTTATTTTGGTGCTACTCTACTCACAATATGTAAACAACAGGAATTTATAATTTCTGCCTTTCAATTTTTTATTTTACAGATGTTGTAGTATTTTGTGTTCAGTGTAAAAATGTGAGTGCTACTGTATTTCTATTTGCTACGTTGTCTTTGGGTCCTATAGTCTTTTTACATCATAGTGTGAAATTGGACATTATATTTTATTAAGCCATACTAATTGTTCACAATAAATTAATGACAAAACCCATTAACTCGATTTTCTGGCTCCGCCGCTGACTGATGATGATGTGTACACATAGACCTCCGAGGGAAAAGTAACATATGGGATAATTTGTGGTGTTCACATTTTATTTTGTATTAAAGACAGTGGTGTTCACATACATAATAACTTCTTGAGAGAATTCCTTTTTTGGCCCTCTCTTAAAATTTGGTTCCCTTTTTGGCCCTAAAAAAAATTTCTTCCCTTTTTGACACTTAAACTTCATTTTGTTCCTTTTGTGACATTTCCGTTAGTTTTGACAACTAACACTGTTAGATACGACATGAGAAGTCCACTTTACCCCTGCTGTATTCTGTGACCAAAATTGTGAACTGGAAGTCAAAAGCAATGGCAATACAAACTGGAATACAGTACCGAATGAAACAGAATCTGCTATTTAGCTTGTCTGCATAACGATTTTTAATTCAAATCACTTCTTCAATTTGATATCCTTCCTAGCTTTTTGACATCTGATATCCTTCCTAGCTTTTTTGGGGTTGCCAAGCAAGTTGATTTTCAGTAAATAAGTTGAGTCTGGATCCATCCTGTGAAAACAAAAGATCCATCTCTAAGTACACTGATGCATCTTCAATCCATCTCTAAGAACACTGTTTTATATGAACAGAGGTGCAGCAAATACTCAAATCTGCTAGAGAAGAGAGGCACTTAGCCTTCAAGCCATGCCGGAGTATACTTGCATCTATGGCCGTCGCACCAACGTCGTTGCCCTGCTTCGGCGCCGCACCTTGACCGCCCTCCGGTGCAGCACCTTGCCCGCCCTCCACCTCCCCGCCATGCCCGCCCTCCAGCGCCGCACGTTGCCCTCCACCTCCCCGCATGGCCGCCCTCCGGCGCCGCGCTTGGACCGTCCTACTTCATCCCGCCATGGCCGCCCTTCGCCTGCCCGCCATGGTCGCCCGAGGACGAGGCCGGTGCAGCGCCGTGGCCTTCCTCCACAGCGCCATCCATCCCTTCACTCGGAGCAGCGTCGGCCACACCCTCCTCCATCCGCTCCTCCAGCCTCGCGCGGCCGCTGTGTAGGGTTGGGGATCGAGGAGAAGGGGGATCTGGAGAATAGGGAAGGGCTCGCTACGCTATTGACTATTTGGTCAGCGGGATTTTGTTTTCCTGTTTTTTTTTCAGCGGCCTACAACAGGGGTAAAAATGACTTTTCAAGTCACAGTTGACGGTGTTAACAGCAAAAACTAACGGAGGTGTCAAGGAAGGAAGAAAATGAAGTTGTCGTGTCAAAAAAGGAAAAATAATTTTTTTAGGGCCAAAAAGGGAACCAGATTTTAATAAAGGGCCAAATAAGGAATTCTCACTAACTCTTTTAGTACATGCTTTGTGTCATGTCTCACTTCCATTTATAAGGTTCAACGTTTCAATTCAGATTCACTTATGTTTTATTTCATGTTCATGGGCAGGGTTCCATGCGAAAAACCACTTCTGTGCATGTACTCAAGTGATCACTATTTTGAATAGTGTCAAAATGGTATTTAAAGTTTCAGAAAATCCAATAA
Source organism: Aegilops bicornis (assembly GCA_021605145.1). Taxonomy (NCBI): domain Eukaryota; kingdom Viridiplantae; phylum Streptophyta; class Magnoliopsida; order Poales; family Poaceae; genus Aegilops; species Aegilops bicornis. Next base: position 732,366,592 of record CM038673.1, read on the forward strand.
AATTTATATATGTTCATATGAATGTACACTACACATGTGTGAAATTTATGTGAGGCCATAAGTAACTATGTGAGCTACACAAAATGACAAAATAAGATTTTGGGAAAATGAATAGTGTATGTACTGGTCACTATTTAGAAATCACAATTTTGCCTCTCTTTTTTTTTGCAAAAATGACAATTATGATGTATTGTCAAAAGCTAAGAGTGGCAAAATTAAAATGTCAAAATTTTATATAACAAAATCTGGCAAAAACTAACGTGGCAAAAACAAAATTCTGCCAGGAAAATCTAGCAAGAGTGATCAGCCACCTTGTAGAGTCTGAGTTAGTCAGACGAACAACATGTGATTGGATGGTTAATTATGAGGACAGTAGTATATATCTCTGGCCCACCAGGGTTCAAGTCTTGGTGTTTGTATTTTTCTAAATATATTTCAGGATTTTCTCTGATACGCGTTCAGTTGGAGAAAACGTTCTCGTCGACTACAAGACACTTATGGTGACTTTGTCAATCTCCAGATGATATGTCAGTTCAGTCTCTAGGAGATTCTTATAGACATAGGGTGTACGTGTATGCGTTCAGAGTGTATGCACATGTTTACGAATGTCACTGCCGGGTGTTAAAAAAACTTCCGAGTCACAATAACGGACAACAAGGGAGGTGGTGATGTTGCACGTAGACGGCATGGAGTTCCGTCCGGCTCGCTAAAGTAAGTCACCATCGTCACATGATCATTAATGGCGCCCCTCAGATGCTACTAGTAGTAAGAGTATCTATTCCCACAACACTCCCAGGCTCCCAGCTGCCTCCATCTGTCCCCTTTTCTTCCTCCTCCTCTGACGCCACTCCTGCAGGGTTCGAGCCAGCGAGCGTGCATGCAAGACGACTGATGTAGGCGGGAGCCGTAGCGGAGCCGGACGGCTACGAGGTCGTCTTCAACGTGAAGGTCTTCTCTGATAGGGAGCTGCGGATAGAGGTCGCTCATCGTGACAACGACGCGCCTGGGTCCGGCACCAGCCGCAAGCGCCACCGAGGGGAGGACAAAGGTACGTGCAATAGCCAGCCTCCAGGCCTCCATTGGTGCGTCAGTTCGTACCATTGACTACTTTACCCTTCTATTTTTCGTTCTTTTTCTCTAGGGTGTTAGTTTGGTACAACCTCCATCCCAAATTGTTAACATTCGTACCTAGACAAATCTAAATGTAATTTGGAATGGACAGTTCTGATTCTTAATTAGCTAGTAAATTCGTTTGTACTAGTTTTAAGGTAATTAATTTAGGTTTATGTTCGTCATATTTGTGGGTAATAAATTTTCCACAAATCCATATGCATAACTAATGAATGGATATCAGATTTATCTAGACGAAGCAATCAGCAAATTTGTATATGTTCTTCAATCGAGTGCACTGCACATACTTCAATGCAGCAGAACTTTATGTAGCTGGTGAGAAAAACTAGAACGATTTGGCATAATTTGTATTACCTCCGTCTTGAAAAGGTTTCCATAGTTTGTCTAGATACAGATAAAGATGTATCTAGTCATGTTAAAGAAATCGGCCAATTAACTAGTTAACTGGCTGATTAATTCCTACTCGTAGGGTCACCAAGTAACCGATAAATTGATTAATCAGCTGATTAATGAATTAATTGTCTGATTAGCCTATTAATCCTCTACTTGCCAACCAACCGAGTAGCTATCAATTGATGATTTCCTCAACATTGATCTAGCACTAACGTCCTTTTAAGGACGAAAGGAGTATGTGACTAGAAGTAGACATTCACTTTGCCGTGCCGTTTTGCTTCGAAGGTTTATTTGCTTTTTTGGGTTGTTTTTCGCGTGTGGCTTCTTTTGTGTTGCTTTTTGTAATTTGTTGGGGATCTCCATGGTGTGAGATCCATTTAGAACATATAAATTGTTGAAGAGCCCATGATCTGATGCCTTGGAAGAATCAGTTCACTCTTTTTTCTTCTTCAGAAAGTTCTATTTAGCATAGTTTTTTCAGAAAGGTTGTAGAGAAAGCAACTGAGGAAGCACAAGAGCAGGGTAGCCATGGCAATGATAAATACTGGCTTGGCGGATACTTTTACCTGCAAATAACTTGTCTACTAATTCTGCTCACATTGAGAACATGATGGTCCAGATATTTTTACCAGCAAAAAGCTTATCTAGTAATTCTGTTACGCGTGCCTTCTTCTCCTAGTGTTGCATGTTGCATTATATTTATCCAACCTTGGTATTTTGCAGGGGATGATTTAGAAGATAATGACTCACCTTGTACTGTTGGGTTATGCAGTAATTTCAAAAAAATTCCTACGCTCACGCAAGATCATGGTGATGGCATAGCAACGAGAGGGGAGAGTGTATGTCCACGTACCCTCGTAGACCGTAACCGGAAGCGTTATAACAACGCGGTTGATGTAGTCGTACGTCTTCACGATCCGACCGATCCAAGCACCGAACGCACGGCACCTCCGAGTTCAGCACACGCTCAGCTCGATGACGATCCCGGACTCCGATCCAAAGCAAAGTGTCGGGATGAGTTCCACAAGACGACGGGCGCAGGACGATGATGATGCTCCACCGGCGAGGGCTTCGCCTAAGCTCCATGACGAGATGACTCTATCAGCGCAGGGCTTCGCTTAAGCTCCGCGACGATATGACCAAGTGGAATATGGTGGAGGGCACCGCACACGGCTAAGGAACGATCCGTAGATCAACTTGTGTGTCCATGGGGTGCCCCCTGCCCCGTGATATAAAGGAGGGAGGGAGGAGGAGGCCGGCCCTAGGAGGGCGCGCCATGGGAGTCCTACTCCCACCGGGAGTAGGATTCCCTTCCTAGTCCAACTAGGAGTCCTTCCATGTATTAGGAGTAGGAGACAAGTAAGGGGAAGAGAGAAGGAAGTGAGGAAGGGTGCGGCCCTCCCCTAGTCCACCCGGACTAGGCCATGGGCGCGTGGCCTGCCCTAGGCAGCCCCTCTCTTTTCCGCAGGGCCCAATAAGGCCCAATCCTTCTCCCCGCGAATTCCGTAACTCTCCAGTACTCCGAAAAATACCCGAATCATTCGGAACCTTTCCGAACTCCGAATATAGTCGTCCAATATATCGATCTTTATGTCTCGACCATTTCGAGACTCCTCGTCATGTCCCCGATCTCATCCGGGACTCCGAACTCCTTCGGTACATCAAAACTCATAAACTCATAATATAACTGTCATCGAAAACCTTAAGCGCAAGGACCCTACGGGTTCGAGAACTATGTAGACATGATCTAGAACTATTCTCGGTCAATAACCAATAGCGGGACCTGGATGCCCATATTGGCTCCTTCATATTCTACGAAGATCTTTATCGGTCAAACCGCATAACAACATACGTTGTCCCCTTTGTCATCGGTATGTTACTTACCCGAGATTTGATCGTCGTTATCCAATACCTAGTTCAATCTCGTTACCGGTAAGTCTCTTTACTCGTTCCGTAATACATCATCTCACAACTAACTTATTAGTTGCAATGCTTGCAAGGCTTATGTGATGTGTATTACCGAGAAGGCCTAGAGATACCGCTCCGACAATCGGAGTGACAAAACCTAATCTCGAAATACGCCAACCCAACATGTACCTTTGGAGACACCTGTAGTACTCCTTTATAATCACCCAGTTACGTTGTGATGTTTGGTAGCACCCAAAGTGTTCCTCCGGTAAACGGGAGTTGCATAATCTCATAGTTATAGGAACATGTATAAGTCATGAAGAAAGCAATAGCAATATAGTAAACGATCAAGTGCTAGGCTAACGGAATGGGTCATGTCAATCACATCATTCTCCTAATGATGTGATCCCATTAATCAAATAACAACACATGTCTATGGTTAGGAAACATAACCATCTTTGATTAATGAGCTAGTCAAGTAGAGGCATACTAGTGACTATATGTTTGTCTATGTATTCACACATGTATCATGTTTCCGGTTAATACAATTCTAGCATGAATAATAAAGATTTATCATGAAATAAGGAAATAAATAATAACTTTATTATTGCCTCTAGGGCATATTTCCTTCATGTACCGTGTCGAGTACACCGGTTTTATGAGTTGAGATGATTTATGTCAGCTCGGCGATTCTTGCTGCAAAAAAGTAGTTTCGTTTCCAAGGTAATTCTGACGATCTACTGAAATGCTTTTGTTGTATAATCTGTTGCTCATCTTTCTGATGAGCTTCATGCTTGTTAGCTTTTCTCAAATCGCATGGAAGAATCTGGCCGGGGGGAGGCAACAGTCAGAACTACTGATTCTGATAACAGTGTACTGTACTATTCTTTTCCATTGTGATTTTACTATTGATGTATGCACCTTTTGAATAAAACATGTTAAAATGAAAGAGTGGCCTGTTTAGAGTTACTTTGATGATTAATTGGACATTTTAATTTCATCTACAGAATTTGCCAACCAAATGGATATTTTCTCATGCATTACAGGTTTCACAATTGATCATTACACTTCAGTAATCATCTTTATGTAAAACAATAGTTATCCATTTTCTTTTCTACTTCTTTATTTAATTGTTATTACTGCTTGTGATTTATTGAACTGTTTCATCAAACCTTATGCCTCCTTGCTTACATTTTCGACAGAGGAGATAGCATTCATGGAGCTGTTACGTTTTATGCATAGTAGAAAGTTGACAGCAACAATTGAGCCCACACCTCTGGTTGATTTATTGATGGCTGCTGACAAATTTGAGGTCGTTTCCTGCATGAAGCTTTGCGTTCAGCTCTCATGGTCCTGCCTATGACTCCAGAATCTGCAGTGATGTGCCTAGATCTCCCATGCATGTTCCATTTCAATGGCAGCAGACCTGACAGAGGCAGCCATGAAATTCCTTGGTGAAAGGTACCCGGAATTCCTGTCAACAGAGTATGTGATCCCATATTCTTTAGATTGAGACACCTCTCAGTTTTCCCTTTACTAGGAAGCATGTGGACATTGTTGTCACAAAATGACATGGTTTTGCTGCACTGCAGGTTCCAAGATGAACTTATGAGGATCCCTGCTGCTGGGGTTGAGGCCATGTTATCAAGGAATGACTTCGGGGTTGCTTCTGAAGTAACTGTCTGTGACTTCGTGCTCAGATGGGCCTGTTCACCGTGCCCAAATTCTGAAGAAAGGAGGAATATCTCGAGTTCTCTTTTACTTATAGTAATGCGTCTTCCTATGACCAATGCTGTTTAGTATTCTTGCCGTCTGGTTAACTGGGCTGTAAAGCGTGACCAGTGCCGCTCTCTACGTATGGTGAGAGCAATACTCAGTCAGCCATTCAGTTGGGAAGAGTATGTCTTCTCCATCTCGGTACACTGGGTTGGTCATCTTGGTCTCTATATAGAGATGGAACAAAACAAAGGGCCAACTAGGGCAGTGGTTGTCCACATGGAACCCATCCTATGAAACTGAGATTAAACATAACTGAATCTGAATGTTAGTATCGAACTATATTAAAGGAAGTTATGGTATATGTGAACACCACAATCTTTAAAACAAAATAAAACGTGAACACCACAAACTATCTCATATGTTATTTTTCCATCTGAGATCTATGCAAGCACATCAAGATCAGAGTAAGAAATACAAGATTAAACAAACTAGAGATTGCTACTAAATCTTAACCATGATATTCCACTTATCGTCTCATGGTTTTGTTTTCCCTGAGATCTATCCAAACATATATGATAATAGTATGAAATGCATGAATCGTATTTGTTTATGGAGGGAAAAGCTAGTCTTAAAGGTGACTAGCTTTTGCGAGGCCTCTAAGTACATATTTGTAGCTCAAACCATTTAAAAAAAGTAACAGATGAGACAAACCATGTATATTAAAAGAAGCAATTATATGTCTGTGAACCTCAATCATCGTTCACATTGTCTTATTCCTCTGAGATATATCCAAAAACAGCAACATCAGACTAAGAAATACCAGAGTAAACAAACTAGAAATTGGTACCAAATCTTAAACATGAAATTCATTTTATCGGCACATCGCTTATTTTCCCTGATCGATCTATCTAACAGCCAAACAACTAAGATAACAGCATGAATGCATGGATGTTGATTTTTATTGAGGCAAGACGAGCTCTTGCGAGGCTTCCAAGACAGATCGGTGGTTGAAGCCAAGGCAAGGTCCAAGGTGCTCCCCGAGCCATCAGCCTCCTCCTCGGCGCCGTGCGCCGGCTGCGCACTGCTGCTGGACGACTCCCACTGCCCCGGAAAGTCTATCTCGGCTGGGGGGTCCCATTCACTGCGGTACTCCTTCCAAAACACAGAGTTGGCTGCAACCACTGTTTTGGGTACCGCTCGAAATTACGCTCGGAATAAGACTACAATTATGGTCACTTCAGAATAGAAAAGGTCCGATTGACCTCACTAAAATTAGTTTTGACTGTTTCCGGTAGGTTCCTAGAAATTCTTTCTTAGTCCTAAAGCATGTTGATATCATGAAAGGCGTGCAACATACCAACGAGGGTTTTGAGCTTGGTTGTGCTGTCGGGAATCTGCAGCACTGCATAGTAATCGAAATACTACGCATGTCGTTGATGCTTCGTGCTGCATGGAGTAACACAAACATTTTTTAAGTTTCATTCTTTGTTCAATTACATCACCCTTATTATTTAGTGTTATGTAGCTCACATTATTTGTTCTAAATTTGAGAAAGTATTCTGGATGATGTCATATATGTCGTACATCCACTAACCTACTAGACCAACACACACCAAATCTAATAGCTAAAACTCAGGCCAAAGTACCTGAAACTCTTGTAAATTCCTTGAAAGTAGTGAATGATAAAACATAGATGTGCATAGAGCACTAGTGACATACATTTGAAAACATAACCACTACGGTGTTATGCAACATTTTACCATTAGAATGCAGACTTCTCTATGCTTTTTTTTTCTCTTCATGTAATTGAAAATACATCACACATAGGGATCTACTCCATCTAATTCACACCACTCAGTCTATCAAGCTTTCATATAAACGGGCCAATGAATGGGCTACTGAATTGGATAGCAATAACCATCTATAAATTATCGATTCAACTATGATAGTTTGAGCATAAAGTAATTATTCACCACATAACAATGATTCACCGAAAGAATTAGGGGTAATTGGTTTTGTGCCCCTAGCTGGGTCACACTCGGTACGTTTACCCCTAATTTCCAAAAACACTAATTCATGTCGTAAGCACTGTGCTCGTCTTGTTCTTTTGCCCTTCGACGATTTGACCGTCACTTTGAAAACTTCATAAGAAATTCATACTGACTCAGAAAAATGCAAATAAGATATCAAAATTTCCAGAAAGACATCACCTATATGTGCATGTCACTTTCATACATGACAGAAGTTTTGGAAAGTCCCCATCTTAGTTTGAGCTCATACGATCTCAGCATGAACAGTAAAATCTAAAAAAAATAGGAAACAATTTAAGAAAATTGATGACAAACATTGACAATTATTTTGCGAGCTACCAATTTTCATCAGGGACTGCCCTTCGCGGAAGTCGTTTGGAGCATCGATTTTTTTAGGCCAAGATTTCCACGAGTGTCATCCCTTATGAAACTTGGCAAGAATTCAAAAACATCTGTCAATGTTTTCCACCAAATGATTTTAGAATTTTTATAATTTGGTTTCAATTTTTCCAGGTTTTAATGTTCATGCTGAGATCATATGAGCTCAAACTGAGATGTGGACTTTCCAACACATTTTTCATGAATGCAAATGAGATGCACATGTAGGTGATGTTTTGTGAACATTTTGGTATCTTATTCGCATTTTTCTAAGTTAGCATGAATTTGTTATGAATTTTTTAAGGTGACAGTCAAAGGGCAAAAGCATAAGACGAGCAAAGTGGTTTGGGCAGGAATGAGTGTTTTCGAAAACTAGGGTTAAACTTGCCGAGTGTGACCCAACTAGGGGCATAAAACCAATTATCCCGAAGAATTATGTCATGTTGATCACACAATCATGTAGGGTAGTTCACGTGATCGTTGTGTCAAAATACAAGAGATAGAGAGTGATGCTACATAGCAACTAATACGAACTCCTAGTCCAAGAAGCAGTGTAGGATGAATTGTTGGTTAATATGGTAGTGAATTGCCTATTCGATAGAGTACCTGTACAATGTTCTTGAGGATTTTCGTCCTAGTACACGAAGTGGCAGTGACAAAAAGAACTACAAGATAATTAGGGTGTCCTCTCAAACATAAAGTAATTATTTATCACTGGGTCAATACAAATCAGGTGGCACCCTTTTGGTAGGAGTCCTTATCCGTAAAATACGGACGCTTGATTTGTCTCAGATTTTCTGTAGTTCTACCAGGTTCTTTCACCTACAGACATAAAAACATGCAAACTGCCTTTAGTCTCATAATTAGTAGGTTAGTCCAACAAAATATAAATGTCGCATAAAATAATAAGAAATTAGCATGATAACTTCAAAAGTTATAGATACATTTATAATGTATCACATGGTCCCTGACTATCGTTGCCGTGCCTGCGTGCAAGGAGGATTTTGGGTACTCTCCTTGGGGTGCTGCTTCCTACCACCATGCAAGGGCTCAGGTTTGGGTCTGCCATAAGTGAGGGGACTCAGAGAATTGTGAGATGTTTTATAGCTTGACGAGTGTCGTGGCAACATGGCTAAGTCCTTGATTAATATGAGTTACTCAAGGAAAATACCGTTTCGACATGTCCTGGCGTGCACTTGGCAACTTGAGTGGGCATATCAATCATGGCAAGGCCGTCCACGCGCTAGACGGTTACAATGGAGCAGCGTAATTGGTCTAGCGCTGACTAATCAGCCTGCCTAGGATTCAACTTTGAATTCTCTTTCGAATACAAGTGAAACGGTATACTTTGTGTAGCAGGTAGATCCTATATTATTAGTTATACAGATGGTCAAAGTTTGACCCAAAATACGAGCAGGCCCAATAAATCTGGACGGAAGGAGCACATTGAAAATTTTGATGCCTTTTTGTTCCTTCTCTAACAATACACTTATACAATAGATAGATAGATAGATGTAGTGAGTTCAAGTAATGTTTCAAAACATAATTCATCTATTTTACAATGTTTTTAAGAAAAGTGATCACTAATTAATAAATGATGTAAAGTTGAATAATTAATAACATAAATTACAAAAAGAATTAGTGGATACACTTCGATTGAGAATGCACCAAATTTAATATTGTTTCAACCCGGGTGTAATAATGAATAGTATAGATACATCTGAAAATTTAATCCATCCAATTGTGTATTCATAAAATGTTTAGCCAGATTTGCATTCATACTATGTCTTCTATATTGAATTTTTTTTTTTGAGAAAGGATAATATATTAATATCAAGTACACCCGGCCTCTGCAACAACTCAATGCCACAAGCAACTCGAGGCATCGAGGATGGACACAACCAGAAAATGAAAAGAAAGAACAAAAGAAACAACCAAAATCTAAGCCGCGCATTAACCAACAATGGCATTAAGCATTACCATGACAACACACGGGCTGCGAGAAAGGTTCTCCAAAAGCAACAGCTTCAGGAATATAAGGACATACAAGTGTCACCGTCGCCGGATTCAGTCAAAGACTAAATCCCGAGTTTTCACCCTGAGAGAATAACTGAGAAAGATCATGCAATGCCTTGAACGAGGTAAGAATGTCGAAACACCATCATTGCCAAGTATGACCGACAAATGCCACACCATGCGTTTTCACCCTGAAACTCTAGTCTTGGTATTGAAGTAGCACCACCGAAAAGTATCCACAATGTGTTGTTCAACTGCTTGCCCACCCTCTTCATTCCTTTAATTAATCCTCGAGAAAGCCGGACACAGACAAACGCCCACATGCGTCATGCCCGACACCACTCAGCAACGAATATGCATAATCCTCGTGCACGAGGACCATGGAACATCACATCTCAGAACGTCTTCAGCCCAAATGTTTGGCTTTCCATCCACTGTCCAGAGCTCACACTCACCGTTATGCTGTGAAAAATTGTGCTTGTATGAGCTTGTTGACAGGCGACGCGACTACTTGGCACCACCAAAACCCACGTCTAGGGCACCTTTGGCAGACCCATGCCGTCCTCGCCACTAGCTGACAACAACTTGGGAAAAGGATCCCTTCAGTTGTACAGCTGCAACCGTGGCCACCCACGTCCCTAATCTGCAGACTGGATGTTACCAGCGCAAGCCAGCTCAACAAAGGCAGGTTCCACCCATTTCCAACGTGTGCGTTTCCTCCCAAGATCGACTTGCCTTTTCCATTTGCATGCATGAAAAACAAATTCGATCGTCGAACAATTTTAAGTAAGTAATAAACAAGACAAACCATCTACTAAAAGAAATAATTATGACTGAACAGCAAACATCGTTTATGTTTTCTTATTTCCTCTAAGAAGTACGCGAATACAGAAAGTTCAGTGTAAGAAATAACAGCTTAAACAAGCAATAGATTGCTACTAAATTTTAAACATGATATTCATCTTATGAGCACATAGTTGTGGTTCCCTTGATCGATCTATCCAAACAGCTAAGATAACAGCATGAAAGCATGGATCTTCTTTTTTATGGAGGCAAAACGAGCTCTCGCGAGGCTTCCAAAGACAGATCGGTGGATCAAGCCAAGGTGAGGTCCAAGGTGCTCCCTGAGCCATCAGCCTCCTCCTCGGTGCAGTCCACCGGCTGCGCGCTGCTGCTGGACGACTCCACTGCCCCAGAAAGTCTATCTCGGCCGGGGTGTCCCTCCACTGCGGTACTCCTTCCAAAACTCAAAGTTGGCTGCAAGCCTGCAACCATGCTACGGGTGCCGCCATTCCCAGCTCCAACTGGCATAAGTGCTGGCGCCACAGTTGGGGGCACCACCATGGCAAGCGGCACAGCAGGGGCTGGCTGCACTGCAGGCCGGACTGCTGCGAGAGGTCTTGGTGCCGCAGCTGGGAGCGGCACCACAGGCAGCATCCTCCGAGGGGTGATGTGCCACTGTATGTGGACAGCAAGGACGCTGTCCGATACACACTGCACGTTGCAAAGCGGGCACGGAGGTGGCAGTGGCGGCAGCCCTCCATTTGGTCTACAGCCGTTTGGGTTCCAAGCCATCGGTTGGATTTGAGTGAAGAGGGGATTGAGGGCTGAGGGGTTTGAAGAGCTGGCTTGCTTGGAGAAAATGGGCTGGGATGGTTACACTTATATAGGATGCGGCTGAATCACCCAACGGTCAAAATCCACCCGTCATCTCCATGCGGAAACTTATCATTCGTGGTTTTTTTTAGTAAGAAACGCGTGCCACAAGGGATGTACTTATCACTTGTGCTATTTTAGTAAGAAACAACGGATGTACACACTAGCTTCCCGTTTTACATCACCAACACCGTCAAAGGAATAATTATTTGAGCCAGAGACACCACTTTTAAATTTTAATAATTTCTACAATATTTCAGGCGCCCATAATTTTTGTTTTCACTTCAGTTCGGGCCAGTTCAAATGATTCTCTGTAATTTATTCGTAAATCAAGCCCAAGAAATTTTTAAAAATTATTGATTTATTGCACAAATACATGTATGGCTCATCGAGGTATTATGTTAGCTAAATACCTCCGTAATTTTTAAAATATTGCACAAATACATGTATTGCAATCGCCTACTAAATCTTGTACACCAGCCCAGTTAAGATTTTGAATGTCAAAGGCCTATTTGAGTTGTGTGACAAGTGTGTGAGTCAAGTATCATATGCTAGTTGACAAAGTTTAGTACATGTCACGTCTTCGCGATGGGTGAATCGAGTTTGGGCAATATTCCGAACAATCCAGGATCACGTAGATCGATCAAGGATGAAGTAAGAAGCGAGGATGCGTAGAACAATATTCTGAACACCGTTGACGTAAATAATTAGTACGATAGCGGAGAGCAATTCCTAAGGGATAAATGAGGTATAGTCATTAAAAGTACAATACTTTGTCTCCATTAATTACTTCTAGAAAGAATGTTGGAGTACCCGCCACCTAGGAGCGTCCAAGGCTCAGTGTTCCATCCGCTCCATCAGTTTCATAGTGGTGTGCCGTGGGCGCTTCCCTAGGGCTCTCCACGCCGTAGGATCATCCCGCACGGCGCGCCCGCGAGCGACTTGCCTCAATGATAGGTGGACCGCGGGGGCGCATGGGTTCACCATCATCTGGTGGCTTTCGTCATGCCCGCTCGCCCATGAGTGATGGGCATGGCTGACCCGCCAATGAACATCTTCACCCCTGACAGCCTCGTTCAATCGCGCCAGGCGGGACGTGCGTCACGGCCGCAACAACGGCTCGCTCGTGGGGCCAGGACATCAGGACCATTCACCCTGTGCCAAGTTGTTTTGGTCTGTTTTGTTCGCACCAACTAGGTGCGCAGGGGCAGCATGCGCGGGCTTGGTCGTGCGCGCCAACCAGGTCCTCTGTTGCGTGCTAATTGTAGGTGTGTGTGGGGGGCCAGCCTATCAAGATCTTTCACCTCATGTCCAAATGATTCAGGTTGTTTCGTTTGCGCCACTCGCGTACGCATAGTTGACTCTTCTTGGTTCGAGCCCAATGACATATGTTGTCTGGCTAATGGACTCAAAGCCGGAAAGACCACGCGCATGGATGGACCCGGCTGGCGCGACCGAACATACCCTGGTAGGGTTGTGTTCGTCACGACCTTCTTTGGCCAGTCAGGAATGTAAGGTGGTCGTATCCTTCATGTGTCCCGTTGCGCCCGTGTCCGCGTGCCCATCCTATTTGGTGATTATGTCGGCCCGTTTGTCCTTGTGCTATCGTAATCTTTAGCACATCTCCTTCATTTTCTTCCTTTTCACCCATTTTTTGGGGTGCCCATCCCTTGCTTGCCTCAACTAGAAGTTCTCTTTGGCTTCCTCGCTGTAGTCCCGTGATGCGTCCCGCCGCTTGCGTCACTCCACCAGCAGCTCTCTTCGAGTTCCTCCCTTCCCATTCAAGGTCCGGCATGGCCTTTGCCTTGCCACTATCTCAAGCTCGGCGATTGTGGCTCTGCCCTTACGAGTTTCTTCTTCTCATTGCTTGGCTCTTAAGTTGCTGCTTCAGGTGAGTTGCTTCTTTGATTTTTTGTTGCTTTGTTCATGTTGTATTTTCCTTACGTTGTAGGAACAATGCTTATGTTTGACAGTTGCATGGGGCGTGCAGAGGATAGGGTAGCAGGCGAGGGCATAGCCCGTCTCCGTCCATCCAAACTGAAGTGTGTCTGAGCGTTTGGCAGCACAGCGCATCTGGTGGACAACACTGAAGAGGAGGCCGATGATACAATGAGCACCTTGGAATTGACATTAACTTGAGCTACCAATATGTACTTGGAGTCCTCGATAATCGCTAATAAGACTAGCTTTTCCCTCGATAAATAAATATCATTCATGCTTTTCATACTGTTATCTTATATGCTTGGGTTGATCACAGGGAAAATAAAACTCCTTGACGATGAGTTGAATATCATGTTTAAAATTTAGTACCAATCTCTAGTTTGTTTAATCTGGTATTTCTTACACTGATAATAGGGGCGGATCCACCGTTGTAGCGTTGGGTTCAAGTGAACCCAACGAATTTTTGCTGCCTCGTACATGTGTATAGGTATAATAATGGCGTGTATGAACCCACTCGAAAATCTAGGCTGCACCCATCAGAATTGGATCGCCTGAGCTATAAGCCTATCAGCCCACATATCTTCACACGACTAGCCCAGCTGAAGCCCATAAGTAAATTTCTACGGTCTCCATGTGTGCGTAGGATTCCATGTCTCGTACGAGATTGTACTCATCAGATAGCATCTCTCCTCACCAAGGTCTTCCATCTTGTCGCCTCTCCCTATCACCAGCAGCAAGCCCGCAAGGAAGCAACAACAGGTCGGCGTGCAGTTCAAATTCAAGATAATGGGAGATCACATCACCACACGTTATTTTTTTCATCTTCTATTTATCCTAGCGTGATAATGGCCTTTGCCTTATTTTTATAATTAACTTTTCCGGAACTGATCACCAGATTCAGTTTGTGATGTAGGCACTTCAAGTCCACCTGTTAGATATTGGTAAACTGCATCAAATGTTGTTGATGCAAGTAGTGTTACGAAGCCCAGTATACAGAGAAATAATATTAAGATGATCCATCTATTATTTGTGTTGCTGCCTTTTCACAGATCACAACGGGGAAAGTTGGGAGTTGCTGGAATGGTTGAAAGGGGACACGCTGAAATGTGAGTGATTATACATGCTTTTATGATTGATGTATTATACACTGGTCAAACTAACTTGACATTTTTTATGGTGTTTTCGAGGAGAAGCCACACCTGAAGCTATGAAGTTATTTTGGTGCTACTCTACTCACAATATGTAAACAACAGGAATTTATAATTTCTGCCTTTCAATTTTTTATTTTACAGATGTTGTAGTATTTTGTGTTCAGTGTAAAAGTATGAGTGCTACTGTATTTCTATTTGCTACGTTGTCTTTGGGTCCTATAGTCTTTTTACATGATAGTGTGAAATTGGACATTATATTTTATTAAGCCATACTAATTGTTCACAATAAATTAATGACAAAACCCATTAACTCGATTTTCTGGCTCCGCCGCTGACTGATCATGATGTGTACACATAGACCTCCGAGGGAAAAGTAACATATGGGATAATTTGTGGTGTTCACATTTTATTTTGTATTAAAGACAGTGATGTTCACATACATAATAACTTCTTGAGAGAATTCCTTATTTGGCCCTCTCTTAAAATTTGGTTCCCTTTTTGGCCCTAAAAAAAATTCCTTCCCTTTTTGACACTTAAACTTCATTTTGTTCCTTTTGTGACATTTCCGTTAGTTTTGACAACTAACACCGTTAGATACGACATGAGAAGTCCACTTTACCCCTGCTGTATTCTGTGACCAAAATTGTGAACTGGAAGTCAAAAGCAATGGCAATACAAACTGGAATACAGTACCGAATGAAACAGAATCTGCTATTTAGCTTGTCTGCATAACGATTTTTAATTCAAATCACTTCTTCAATTTGATATCCTTCCTAGCTTTTTGACATCTGATATCCTTCCTAGCTTTTTTGGGGTTGCCAAGCAAGTTGATTTTCTGTAAATAAGTTGAGTCTGGATCCATCCTGTGAAAACAAAAGATCCATCTCTAAGTACACTGATGCATCTTCAATCCATCTCTAAGAACACTGTTTTATATGAACAGAGGTGAAGCAAATACTCAAATCTGCTACAGAAGAGAGGCACTTACCCTTCAAGCCATGCCGGAGTATACTTGCATCTATGGCCGTCGCACCATCGTCGTTGCCCTGCTACGGCGCCGCACCTTGACCGCCCTCTGGCGCAGCACCTTGCCCGCCCTCTACCTCCCTGCCATGGCCGCCCTCCGGCACCGCACGTTGCCCGCCCTCCAGCGCCGCACGTTGCCCGCCCTCCACCTCCCCGCATGGCCGCCCTCCGGCGCCGCGGTTGGACCGTCCTACTTCATCCCGCCATGGCCGCCCTTCGCATGCCCGCCATGGTCGCCCGAGGACGAGGCCGGTGCAGCGCCGTGGCCTTCCTCCACAGCACCATCCATCCCTTCACCCGGAGCAGCGTCGGCCACAGCCTCCTCCATCCGCTCCTCCAGCCTCGCGCGGCCGCTGTGTAGGGTTGGGGATCGAGGAGAAGGGGAATCTGGAGAATAGGGAAGGGCTCGCTACGCTATTGACTGTTTGGTCAGCGGGATTTTGTTTTCCTGTTTTTTTTTCAGCGGCCTACAAGAGGGGTAAAAATTTCTTTTCAAGTCGTAGTTGACGTTGTTAACAGCAAAAACTAACGGAGGTGTCAAGGAAGGAAGAAAATGAAGTTGTTGTGTGAAAAAAGGAAAAATAAATTTTTTAGGGCCAAAAAGGGAACCAGATTTTAATAAAGGGCCAAATAAGGAATTCTCTCTAACTCTTTTAGTACATGCTTTGTGTCATGTCTCACTTCCATTTATAAGGTTCAACGTTTCAATTCAGATTCACTTATGTTTAATTTCATTTTCATGGGCAGGGTTCCATGCGAAAAACCACTTCTGTGCATGTACTCAAGTGATCACTATTTTGAATAGTGTCAAAATGGTATTTAAAGTTTAAGAAAATCCAATAAAATTTATATATGTTCATATGAATGTACACTACACATGTGTGAAATTTATGTGAGGCCATAAGTAACTATGTGAGCTACACAAAAATGACAAAATAAGATTTTGGGAAAATGAATAGTGTATGTACTGGTCACTATTTAGAAATCACAATTTTGCCTCTCTTTTTTTTTTGCAAAAATGACAATTATGATGTATTGTCAAAAGCTAAGAGTGGCAAAATTAAAATGTCAAAATTTTATATAACAAAATTTGGCAAAAACTAACGTGGCGAAAGCAAAATTCTGCCAGGAAAATCTAGCAAGAGTGATCAGCCACCTTGTAGAGTCTGAGTTAGTCAGACGAACCAACATGTGATTGGATGGTTAATTATGAGGACAGTAGTATATATCTCAGGCCCACCAGGGTTCAAGTCTTGGTGCTTGTATTTTTCTAAATATATTTCAGGATTTTCTCTGATACACGTTCAGTTGGAGAAAACGTTCTCGTCGACTACAAGACACTTATGGTGACTTTGTCAATTTCCAGATGATATGTCAGTTCAGTCTCTAGGACATTCTTATAGACATAGGGTGTACGTGTATGCGTTCAGAGTGTATGCACGTGTTAAAGAATGTCACTGCCTGGTGTTAAAAAAACTTCCGAGTCACAATAACGGACAACAAGGGAGGTGGTGATGTTGCACGTAGATGGCATGGAGTTCCGTCCGGCTCGCTAAAGTAAGTCACCATCGTCACATGATCATTAATGGCGCCCCTCAGATGCTACTAGTAGTAAGAGTATCTATTCCCACAGCACTCCTAGGCTCCCAGCTTCCTCCATCCGTCCACTTTTCTTCCTCCTCCTCTGACGCCACTCCTGCAGGGTTCGAGCTAGCGAGCGCGTACGCAAGACGACTTATGTAGGCGGGAGCCGTAGCGGAGCCGGACGGCTACGAGGTCGTCTTCAACATGAAGGTCTTTTCTGATAGGGAGCTGCGGATAGAGGTCGTCTACCGTGACAACGACGCGCCTGGGTCCGGCACCAGCCGCAAGCGCCACCGAGGGGAGGACAAAGGTACGTGCAATATCCAGCCTCCATGCCTCCATTGGTGCGTCGGTTGGTACCATTGACTACTTTACTCTTCTATTTTTCATTCTTTTTCTCTAGGGTGTTAGTTTGGTACAACCTCCATCCCAAATTGTTAACATTCGTACCTAGACAAATCTACATGTAATTTGGAATGGACAGTTCTGATTCTTCATTAGCTAGTAAATTCGTTTGTACTAGTTTTAAGGTAATTAATTTAGGTTTATGTTCTTCATATTTGTGGGTAATAAATTTTCCACAAATCCATATGCATAACTTATGAATGGATAACAAATTTATCTAGACGAAGCAATCAGCAAATTTGTATATGTTCTTCAATCGACTGCACTGCACATACTTCAATACAGCAGAACTTTATGTAGCTGGTGAGAAAAACTAGAACGATTTGGCATAATTTGTATTACCTCCGTCCTGAAAAGGTTTCCATAGTTTGTCTAGATACAGATAAAGATGTATCTAGTCATGTTAAAGAAATCGGCCGATTAACTAGTTAACTGGCTGATTAATTCCTACTCGTAGGGTCACCAAGTAACCGATAAATTGATTAATTAGCTGATTAATGGATTAATTGTCTGATTAGCCTATTAATCCTCTACTTGCCAACCAACCGAGTAGCTATCAATTGATGATTTCCTCAACATTGATCTAGCACTAACGTCCTTTTAAGGACGAAAGGAGTATGTGACTAGAAGTAGACATTCACTTTGCCTTGCCGTTTTCTCCGTAGGTTTACTTGTTTCTTTGGGTTGTTTTTCGCGTGTGGCTTCTTTTGTGTTGCTTTTCGTAATTTGTTGGGGATCTCCATGGTGTGAGATCCATTTAGAACATATAAATTGTTGAAGAGCCCATGATATGATGCCTTGGAAGAATCAGTTCACTCTTTTTTCTTCTTCAGAAAGTTCTATTTAGCATAGTTTTTTCAGAAAGGTTGTAGAGAAAGCAACTGAGGCAGCACAAGAGCAGGGTGCCTGGGCTAGAACTCATGGGAATGATAAATACTGGCTTGGCGGATACTTTTACCTGCAAATAACTTGTCTACTAATTCTGCTCACATTGAGAACATGATGTTCCAGATATTTTTACCAGCAAAAAGCTTATCTAGTAATTCTGTTACGCGTGCCTTCTTCTCGTAGTGTTGCATGTTGCATTATATTTATCCAACCTTGGTATTTTGCAGGGGATGATTTAGAAGATATTGACTCACCTTGTACTGTGTGGAGTACACCGGTTTTATGAGTTGAGATGATTTATGTCAGCTCGGCGATTCTTGCTGCAAAAAAGTAGTTTCGTTTCCAAGGTAATTCTGACGATCTACTGAAATGCTTTTGTTGTATAACCTGTTGCTCATCTTTCTGATGAGCTTCATGCTTGTTAGCTTTTCTCAAATCGCATGAAAGAATCTAGCCAGGGGGAGGCAATAGTCAGAACTGCTGATTCTGGTAACAGTGTACTGTACCATTCTTTGCCATTGTGATTTTACTATTGATGTATGCACCTTTTGAATAAAACATGTTAAAATTAAAGAGTGGCCTGTTTAGAGTTACTTTGATGATTAATTGGCCATTTTAATTTCATCTACAGAATTTGCCAACCAAATGGATATTTTCTCATGCATTACAGGTTTCACAATTGATCATTACACTTCAGTAATCATCTTTGCGTAAAACAATAGTTATCCATTTTCTTTTCTACTTCTTTATTTAAATGTTATTACTGCTTGAGATTTATTGAACTGTTTCATCAAACCTTATGCCTCCTTGCTTACATTTTCGACAGAGGAGATAGCCTTCATTGAGCTGTTACGTTTTATGCATAGTGGAAAGTTGACAGCAACAACTGAGCCCACACCTCTGGTTGATTTATTGATGGCTGCTGACAAATTTGAGGTCGTTTCCTGGATGAAGCTTTGCGTTCAGCTTCTCATGGTCCTGCCTATGACTCCAGAATCTGGAGTGATGTGCCTAGATCTCCCATGCATGTTCCCTTTCAAAGGCAGCAGACCTGACAGAGGCAGCCATGAAATTCCTTGATGAAAGGTACCCGGAATTCCTGTCAACAGAGTATGTGATCCCATATTATTTAGATTGAGACACCTCTCCGTTTTCCCTTTACTAGGAAGCATGTGGACATTTTTGTCACAAAATGACATGGTTTTCCTGCACTGCAGGTTCCAAGATGAACTTATGAGGATCCCTGCTGCTGGGGTTGAGGCCATGTTATCAAGTAATGACTTCGGGGTTGCTTCTGAAGTAACTGTCTGTGACTTCGTGCTCAGATGGGCCTGTTCACCATGCCCAAATTCTGAAGAAAGGAGGAATATCTCGAGTTCTCTTTTACTTCTAGTAATGCGTCTTCCTATGACCAATGCTGTTTAGTATTCTTGCCGTCCGGTTAACTGGGCTGTAAAGCGTGACCAGTGCCGCTCTCTACGTATGCTGAGAGCAATACTCAGTCAGCCATTTAGTTGGGAAGAGTATGTCTTCTCCCTCTCGGTACACTGGGTTGGTCATCTTGGTCTCTATATACAGATGGAACAAAACAAAGGGCCAACTAGGGCAGTGGTTGTCCACACGGAACCCATCCTATGAAACTGAGATTAAACATAACTGAATCCGAATGTTAGTATCGAACTATATTAAATGAAGTTATTGTATATGTGAACACCACAATCTTTAAAACAAAATAAAATGTGAACACCACAAACTATCTCATATGTTATTTTTCCATCTGAGATCTATGCAAGCACATCAAGATCAGAGTAAGAAATACAAGATTAAACAAACTAGATATTGCTACTAAATCTTAACCATGATATTCCACTTATCGTCTCATGGTTTTGTTTTCCCTGAGATCTATCCAAACATATATGATAATAGTATGAAATGCATGAATCATATTTGTTTATGGAGGGAAAAGCTAGTCTTAAAGGTGACTAGCTTTTGCGAGGCCTCTAAGTACATATTTGTAGCTCAAACCCATTTAAAAAAAGTAACAGATGAGACAAACCATGTATATTAAAAGAAGCAATTATATGTCTGTGAACCTCAATCATCGTTCACGTTGTCTTATTCCTCTGAGATATATCCAAAAACAGCAACATCAGACTAAGAAATGCCAGAGTAAACAAACTAGAAATTGGTACCAAATCTTAAACATGAAATTCATTTTATCGGCACATCGCTTATTTTCCCTGATCGATCTATCTAACAGCCAAACAGCTAAGATAACAGCATGAATGCATGCATCTTGATTTTTATTGAGGCAAGACGAGCTCTTGCGAGGCTTCCAAGACAGATCGGTGGTTGAAGCCAAGGCGAGGTCCAAGGTGCTCCCCGAGCCATCAGCCTCCTCCTCGGCGCCGTCCGCCGGCTGCGCACTGCTGTTGGACGACTCCCACTGCCCCGAAAAGTCTATCTTGGCTGGGGGGTCCCCTTCACTGCGGTACTCCTTCCAAAACACAGAGTTGGCTGCAACCACTGTTTTGAGTACCGCTCGAAATTTCGCTTGGAATAAGACTACAATTATGGTCACTTCAGAATAGAAAAGGTCCGACTGACCTCACTAAAATTAGTTTCGACTGTTTCCAGTAGGTTTCTAGAAATTCTTTCTTAGTCCTAAAGCATGTTGATATCATGAAGGGCGTGCAACATACCAACGAGGGTTTTGAGCTTGGTTGTGATGTCGGGAATCTGAAGCACTGCATAGTAATCGAAATACTACGCATGTCGTTGATGCTTCGTGCTGCATGGAGTAACACAAACATTTTTAAAGTTTCATTCTTTGTTCAATTACATCACCCTTATTATTTAGTGTTATGTAGCTCACATTATTACTTCTAAATTTGAGAAAGTATGCTGCAAACTTAACAAATTATAGAAACCTTAAACTAATAGGTGGAAGCATAACATATATATTGTTCTAGCATCCATGCTATTTAATAACCTATCTTTTTATTAAATAAGCAGGAGGCAATGTATTTGGCTAAGGTGGTAGACAATCAAAAAAATTGCACCAAACAACAATATGACAATTTATTTTTCATGGATCATATATCAAGTTTGATTATTCCTTCTTTTTGCTAGACTGTCTATCTATATTAAGTATGTATAGGCTTTTTGTAGATAAAACACCTGAAAACTAATATTGTTTGCAAATTTATTTCACATAGTCACACACCCAGTGAGTGTTTGGCTAGCTACTACTCAAAAGAACTACCGTTAGGCAGTAGTTGTTGGCGTCCGAATCTAGAGATTTGCAACAAGTGGTTAAATTCCCCTCACTTATCAAACCAAGATATTAATTTGGAGAGATAAAACCATAGTGTAAGTCAAGTCGCACTACAATACAAATAAGAACCCGGTTGCGCCCTGAACGGTTCTAGTCATGTTGCCAGTTTTACTATCTTGCTAGTTGCAATGAGTTACGAGAAAATAATGTGCAATAAAGATTTTGTGTTTTCATACTAGTTAATATATGAAATAAAATAGTATGTAAAATAGACTTGGAGAGTTCTGTTATGGGGGAAATTTAACACGGTTCATAGGATCACTAGTATCATCTCTCATCATGGTGACATATAAATAAAAGCATAGGTATGTATAATGACTTAATAATCATTCATGGGAAATAACAGCATAGGTTCAGCGCGGGACACGGGATGGCGACGCGAGACCCGCCCGAGGAGGCGGCGACGCGAGACCCATCCGCGGTGGCCGTTGCTTGCCAGCGGCCGGAACCTGCGGATCGGCCGGCGAGCCGTGTTGGGGGACGGTTCTGGGTACTTGCAGACTTAGATGACGAGGACAACGACGACGAGGATCTGGCGGGGGGATCGACGATGGTCTACTCGCCATCGCCTTCAAGTGTGATCTGCGAGGCCTTCGCACCTGGATACTCGGAGGATGATGTTGCCGCGCTGGTCGACGAATTTGTGCCGGGCAACGATCCGGCGCGGATCGGGCTACGGGATGAAGATCGAGTCGAAGTGGTTCGCCGGTTAATACACCGGAGAACGGCGGCGTCAGCGATCCGCCCGTGGAAGGGTCCTCTACCTAAGGTAAGTATCCAGCCGATTACTCTGTCAGAATTTTTCCCACAAAATGATTGGAATCTAGTGCGAAAGAAGAAGAAGCAAGGGAGGCCGGAGCCTGCGCCGCCGGCGACGGTGATCCGTGCGGCGGCCGAGATCCGGGCGGCCAGAGAGGATCGTTTGAATTTCCTTCTAGGCCGGGATGGTGTTGTGGACAAGTGGGCCGATGGTGAGACCCCACATGGGCATGAGGCCCATCATGGGGGTGTTCACGTTGGCCGGGCTGAACTGGCTGCGACTGGGTATGTGGCCCAGGAGCGCCGAGAGTCGATCGCTGAGCCTGTCGTGCCTGGAACGGACGAGGCTGTTTCTCGACCCGGTACGTACGAGGAAGATCGCAGCTTTCTGGTTCGACAGCCGCCGGGTCCTAGGGTTCGTAAGGCTGGAACGAGGGGCTTCCCTGCCTGTGGATCACAACGCGCTCGGAGAGTTAGGCCGCTACCGGACATGGCTGGCCGGGGGGATGCGCCGCCACCAGCCAAGAGGCTTTCCTCGGGTGTAGCGGGGCGGGGTGGTGTGGTTCCTCCACCCACGACGGCTGCCGGATGCGGTGCTCAGGTGAACGGACATCGGTTGCCGGCGGTGGGGACTGTCGCGACTGCGGCGTCTGGCCGTGGCGCTCCTGCGCTAGGTGCGCGGCCTCCGGGTCAGATGACTATGCAGCAGGCGGCTGGGAGAGGTGGCATTAGGCCGCCGGCGCCGGGCGCGGCTCCATTAGCCCCTGCAGCCGGACGGGGTGGCTTGAGACCACCGGCGCTGGCCGCTACGCCCCCCCAGGCTACGGGACGTGGAGGCCCTCGCCCTCCGGCACCAGGTGCAAATACTGAGAACCCGGCTGCCCGTGGCGGAGGACTGAGGCCTGTTGGCGGGGCGCCGGTCACCACTGGCAAACCACCGCCCCAGTACGTTGCTCGGCCAGCGCAAAACCGTTCCGGGCAGCAGCAGACGAATAACAATGAGCCCAATGTTCCGCCCCGAGGACAGTGGGGAGATGATGGGTATGATGCGTACGGTGAAGGACAGCACCGAGGATCCTCTTCTACGGGAGGAGGACGTGGCTACGCCTGGCAGAGCGACGGGTCAGCTGAGTGACCGTTTCTTGGCCCGGCAGGCGGTTTTGTTGAGGGAGCCTCCGGTCCAGATCACCGTCAAAGGGGAAGCTTTCATGGCCATCGTGGTGGTCAAGGTAGGGGCCGTGGGAGATTTCGCCGCCCGCCCCCGCCTCGGGTTGCTGTTTTTACTGATGCTACTGAGGAGGCTCAGCTTACTTCCCAAGCGCTTCCTCCACAGGCGATGGAGGTGGTGAAGGAGTTGGCCAATGTTGAGGTTTCTGTGGCTGGGACGGTGGATGAGGCTGCCGACAGGTCTGATGCAGAGAGGGCGTCCAAGTATGCCCGTAAGAAGGAGAGGATGATTTGCTATCGTTGTGGTGACAAGGGCCACTTCATTGCTGAGTGTGTGGCCCAGCTGTGTGAGTCATGTGGCAAGCTTGCACATGAGTCGAGAGAGTGCCCGATTTTGCGTGACTTACCTCCGACTCTGAACATCTATGGAGTCTACTGCACTGAGCTCATGTTTTTTGAGTCCCCGGAGGCGAGAGAGGTCCCGGAGGATAACCAGAGTTCGACTACTGGGATTGTGAGAGCGACCCAGGGCGAGGTGACTGAGGCACAGATTGTGAGGAGGTTGCAGGAGTTAGCTCCCGGTGATTTTGTTTGGGAGTTGGTGCTCATCGAGGACAGAGTTTTCAAGGTTGATTTCCCATCTGTCGATGACTTGCAGAGATTGTTGAGTTTTGGCTTGTGTAAAGTTCCCGGTACTAAGTGTATCCTGGAGTTTAACGAGTGGAAACAGGTTGAGCCTAAAGGAAAACCGCTTACACAGGTATGGCTGCGGTTTTTTGGGGCTCCATCTAAGCCTCTGCAGGATGCTCGCGTTCTGGCCAGTTTGGGCATCTTGGTTGGAAAAACTGAAAAAGTAGACATGGCTTTCACCCGTGCCAATGGGATTGCCCGGATTCTTGTAAGCATTCTGGATATTGAATATGTGCCTGATAAGGTCAACTGGACTTATAAGGGCGAGGTGTTCCCGCTAGATATTGAGTTCGAGGACACCGACTTATTTGATGATGCGGTTAACGGCAATGATGTTGACATGCATGACCGGGAGGGTGGTGCGGGGACTAAGGGGGCACCGTCAGATGAGACCATGCGAGAGGGATCCAATGGTTCTCAGGCTCAGTCGGCCGGGAATGGATCGGAGGCTGAGCCCACAGTCTCACCGGCGGTACCCATGACTACTCCGCGTTTTGGGTCTTTCGAGCCAGCCTCGGCACCTCCCAGGCTTTGGAGTGATAGGGTGGAGTCGGGTGATGATCTCGAGCGCACGCTTCCTTCACTGGAGTTTGTGAGGGGGATTGGTGTGTCTGTTGCTCGTCAGGCGAGTTCTTTGGGAGGCGATGCGGCGTGGAGGCACGGTGATGGTTCTCTTGGACTGCAGACTCCCGCGGGCGCGACTTCGGTGTCGGCGATCACGGGGGCGATGGGGTGTGGGGGAGGGGGTTCGGGACATGGAGTCCTCTCTCCCCCCGTCCCGAGGCCGATGCAGGTGTCATCGGTGGCGTCGGCCCCGAGGGGGTCGGCTGCCTCGACTCCTTCTGCGACGGTGGTGGCAACCACTGTGGCTGCTGCGGGAGGGGGGACGCCAGGGCAGGAGGCCCGGTCTCCACCCTCTACTCCGATGGTCAGGAGGACCACCTCACCGATGGCTTTCCCGTCTGAGCTGCCGGTTGGGGCGGGAGGAGACCGCGGGCAGGAGGCTCCTGTCTTACACTCCTCCCCGCTGCCTGGTGTGGGGCACTCGTCCAAGGGGATCGGGAGCCCGCAGACGCCTTCTCTAGTGACTTCGGCACCGCCTGCCAGAGTTTCGGTGGCAGGTTATACTAGGGAGGAGGTGATCGCGTTTGGTGGGATCCCGGACCCTATCTCCGAGGGGAGACGGATGAGTGCTCGCATCCTCGACGTCCCGGAGGTGGACGATATGCAGCAGCGGTGCGCTATGAGGGCGGCCAAGCTTCAGGAGGTTGCTTTTTCTTCTGGTATGTCCGTCAACTTGTCTAATTCCCTATTGCATTTTTCTAATGAGGATATTATAAATAATGCAAACCAATTAGGAGTTTCACTAGGTGCTACGGATAGTGAAATTACCAATTCAGTGAATGATATATTAGATCTGGAGGCGGAACGTGCTTTAGAGACTATTCGTAATCTTGCAGCAGTTAAACCAATGAATGATGATGACATAAATGCATTAGGAGTTAGAGTGCTTGATAGCCTGTGTGAGGATCTAGCACCCACTAACCATGACGCTCAGGAAGATGATGTGCCCCTACAGAATGAAGCTAGCAATATTTGTGAACCCGGTCATAAGGAACGGGTGACTGAGCTTAATAAACCTAAGCGTAAGTGGAAACGGAAGATTTATCCCGATTCCGCAGTTCGTAGGAGTGCTAGGATTCGAACCACAAAAAAATTCCATGATGAACTATGAGAGGAATTTTTTGGAATAGCAGAGGTCTTAAGGACTTGGCTAAAGAAGATTCCTGGCTGAGACAGCTCTAGAGCGTAAGCTAGATTTTGTTGCTCTATCGTAAGCGGGTAGAGATAACTTTGCACCGCAATTTCTCTCCTCACTAGTTGGTGGTATTGATTTCGATTGGCATTGCCTACCTCCGAGGAAGATCGGGGTATCTTACTAGGTGTGAGATGTGACTCACTTGAAGTCCGTAGTGTAGTGATGGGTGACTTCACGGTAAAGTTTCGAGTTAGGTCTAAGACGGATGGCTTTAATCGGGCTTTGGTAGCGGTATATGGTGCCGCGCAGCCCGAGTTTAAAGCGGAGTTTCTAGCAGACCTCGTTCAATTTGTGGGTCAGAACAACTACCGATTTTAGTTGGAGGTGATTTCAATATCATCCGGAGGCGAGAGGAGAAGAACAATGATAACTTTGACGGCAGATGGTCCTTCATGTTCAACACTATTATTGAAAGCTTGGATCTGAGAGAGATAGAGCTCTCGGGCCGAAAGTTTACATGGGCCAACGCTCTGCCAAACCCAACCTACGAAAAACTTGATCGGGTTCTTGCAAGCGTGGAGTGGGAACAAATATTCCCGTTGGTTACGGTGCAAGCTCTTTCGAGGGGAATATCTGATCATACCCCATTGTTCGTGGACTCAGGGGAGCCGAACCACGTGGGTAATAAGAACACCTTCTCATTTGAGACGTCATGGTTCGAACGTCAGGGGTTCATAGATTTGATAGCCAGGGAATGGGTTAAAGATGTTCGAGGCAAAACTCCCATTGAGCGATGGCAGAATAAGATTAGGAATTTGAGAAGCTTCTTGCGGGGTTGGGCTAAGCACCTTAGCGGTGTGTATAAGATTGAAAAGGATAGACTCCTTTCTCTTATACATGACCTGGACATAAAAGCCGAGTCCAATATTTTATTACCCGCAGAGTTTCAGGTTAAAAATGAGGCGGAGAAGCGGTTAAAAGAACTACTCCGCGAAGAAGAACTGAAGTGGGCTTTACGTGCTAAAGTACGTAGAGTAGTCCAGGGGGACGCGAATACTCAGTTCTTTCATTTAATTGCTAATGGCAAGCACAGAAAGAAGCGAATCTTTCAGCTTGAGAAGGACGAGGGTACGATTTTAGGTCAGGATAACCTAAAAACATACATCACCGACTATTATAAGCAGTTATTTGGTCCACCGGAGGATAACACGATGTCCCTAGATGAGTCCAGAACTGAGGATGTACCTCAGCTTTCGGCTGCTGATAATGAGCTTCTGGTTGCCCTGTTCTTGGAGAAGGAGGTTTTTGATGCCATTGCACAAATGAAAAATAATAAGGCTCCCGGACCGGATGGTTTCCCGGCCGAGTTCTATAAGAAGTGCTGGCACATTATTAAGGGGGATTTATTACCCATGTTTCATGATCTATTCTCTAGACAGCTTCAATTATTCCACTTGAATTTTGGGACTATCACACTACTGCCTAAGAAGACGGATGCGGTCAGAATTGAGCAATTCAGGCCGATCTGTCTCCTTAATGTTAGTTTCAAAATCTTCACCAAGGTCGGGACCAACATGCTCACACAGATTGCGATTACGTGGTGCAACAGTCCCAAACCGCTTTCATGCCGCATGTAAACATCCTAGAAGGGGTGGTAGTCCTGCATGAAACGCTCCATGAAATCCACTCCAAAAAATTAGATGGAGTGATTTTTAAAGTGGATTTCGAGAAAGCGTATGATAAGGTAAAGTGGCCATTTCTCCAATAATCTTTGCGTATGAAAGGGTTTGATGAAGCCTGGCGCAGACAGGTACAGTCATTTACGCAAAAAGGTAGTGTGGGAATTAAAGTTAATGACGACATAGGTCATTACTTCCAGACACATAAAGGCCTATGACAAGGAGACCCGATGTCCCCTATCTTGTTTAACATTGTGGTAGATATGTTGGCAGTTCTGATAGGAAGGGCTAAGGAAAATGGTCAAGTAGGTGGATTGGTGCCTCATCTTGTTGATGGAGGTATCTCTATCCTACAATACGCTGATGATACAATCATCTTTATGGAGCATGACTTGGCTAAGGCAAGAAATATGAAGCTGGTTTTATGCCTATTTGAAAAATTGACCGGGTTAAAGATAAACTTTCATAAGAGCGAGCTGTTCTGTTTTGGTAGGGCCAAAGATGAACAGGATGCTTATAGGCAATTGTTTGGATGTGAGTTGGGAGAGCTACCTTTCTCATACTTGGGGATTCCTATCCACCATCGAAGGCTAACAAACAGAGAATGGAAGTGCATTGAGGACCGATTTGAGAAGAAACTGAGCTGCTGGAAGGGCAAGCTCATGTCATATGGTTGCCGGTTAATCCTAATTAACTCGGTACTCACGAGTTTGCCGATGTTTCTTCTTTCGTTCTTTGAGGTACCAGTTGGTGTTAGGAAGAGACTGGACTTCTATAGATCGCGGTTCTTCTGGCAGGGTGATGAGCTTAAAAGAAAATATAGGCTTGCTAAGTGGGACATCATTTGTAGACCGAAGGACCAAGGGGGTCTAGGTATTGAGAATCTCGAAATTAAGAATAAATGCCTTCTTAGCAAGTGGTTGTGGAAGCTTTCGTCGGAGACTGATGCTGTGTGGGCACAGATCCTTCGCGGCAAGTACCTCCACCAAAAACTTTGTCACAGGTCTCTGTAAGGCCGACTGACTCGCCTTTCTGGAAGGGTCTCATGAAGGTCAAGCAGGCATTCTTTAATAGGACAGAGTTTGTTGTTGGAAACGGCACAAGTACACGTTTCTGGGAGGATACTTGGCTCGGTGACACACCCTTGGCTATCCAATATCCCTTGTTGTATCGCATTGTTCAACGCAAGGAGGTGGTCGTTGCTTCGGTCTTCCAATCTACCCCCCTTAATATTCAGTTCAGACGAAAAGAAGCGGGCAATCGTTGGGAAGAATGGCTCCATCTAGCTAGGAGATCGATGGACATCCAGCTCTCTCAACAACCCGATGAATTGCGCTGAAGTTGACTAAGTCTGAGTATTCACGGTTAAATCAATGTATATTGATGTTATTAATTCGAACTCCATTCCTACGTCCAAACATGTTTGGGATGTCAAAGTTCCTTTGAAAATAAAAGTGTTTATGTGGTTTGTTCATAAACAAGTAATTTTAACTAAGGATAACTTGATGAAGCGTAATTGGACAGGACCTACTAGGTGTAGTTTCTGCGATTGGGATGAAACTATTAAACACCTCTTTTTTGACTGCCCGCTGGCCAAGGTACTCTGGCAGACGGTCCACATTGCTTTCAACATCAAACCACCGAATTCTGTTAATGCTTTATTTGGGACATGGCTTAATGGGTTTGAGCCTAACTTAGCGAGACATATTCGGGTTGGGGTTTGTGCTTTGCTGTGGACTATCTGGAACTGCAGAAACGATTTGGTCTTTAACAGAATATCATGTATACATTTTTTGCAGGTTTTATTCCGGACTACGGCTCTGATCCGTTCGTGGTCGCTACTCACCCAGACGGAGGCCAGGGAGCATTTGGTTACTGGGTCTATCCGTTGGGAGATGGTAGCTCGGGATATCTTCAACCGGTTTGGATGGCGGTCATGTAATAGGATAGGCATTTAGTATTCCTACCTAGTTTACCCAGCCGGTTGTGGCATCTTGATGTGGCTAGTTGATGTATCTAGCTTCTTTGGGCTCTGTGTGAGCTTGTTTTTTTTCACTTTTGAGGACCTTTGGAACCATGTTGGCACTACTTTATTTTGTTAATAAGAGGGCCGTATGCATCGTACTGATGCAGAGGCCGGGGTATCCCCCCTTTTCGGAAAAAAAACCCACAAACTATCTCATATGTTATTTTTTCCTCTGAGATCTATGCGAGCACATCAAGATCAGAGTAAGAAATACAAGATTAAACAACTAGAGATTGCTACTAAATCTTAACCATGATATTCCACTTATCGTCTCATGGTTTTGTTTTCCCTGAGATCTATCCAAACATATATGATAATAGTATGAAATGCATGAATCGTATTTGTTTATGGAGGGAAAAGCTAGTCTTAAAGGTGACTAGCTTTTGCGAGGCCTCTAAGTACATATTTGTAGCTCAAACCCGTTTGAAAAAAGTAGCAGATGAGACAAACCATGTATATTAAAAGATGCAATTATATGTCTGTGAACCTCAATCATCGTTCACGTTGTCTTATTCCTCTGAGATATATCCAAAAACAGCAACATCAGACTAAGAAATACCAGAGTAAACAAACTAGAAATTGATACCAAATCTTAAACATGAAATTCATTTTATCGGCACATCGTTTATTTTCCCTAATCGATCTATCTAACAGCCAAACAGCTAAGATAACAGCATGAATGCATGGATGTTGATTTTTATTGAGGCAAGACGAGCTCTTGCGAGGCTTCCAAGACAGATCGGTGGCTGAAGCCAAGGCGAGGTCCAAGGTGCTCCCCGAGCCATCAGCCTCCTCCTCGGCGCCATCCGCCGGCTGCGCACTGCTGCTGGACGACTCCCACTGCCCCAGAAAGTCTATCTCGGCTGGGGGGGTCCCCTTCACTGCGGTACTCCTTCCAAAACACAGAGTTGGCTGCAACCGCTGTTTTGGGTTCCGCTCGAAATTTCGTGATCCCGAGCGGCTACCGCGTTTACCGCTACCCCACGAAAGACACTCATACCGAGCAAAAATAATTTGAGTTTTTTTGAAAATTTTGAATTCAAACGCTCAACGTATAGTTAAATAGAAGGCATCTCTGATGTAACAACAGTTGTTGTAATGGCTTAGTGGCAAATGCATGCTCTCCGTAGACGCCCGTCGTGGGTTCGGGTCTCCCACTCCATTTTTTGTTTCTTTTTCAGTATGCAAAAGTAAAAAACCAAAACAGTAATGAAATTCTGCTACCGTCAGGAGTCGAACTCGAGATCCTTGTGTGAGCTGCAGCAGCGGGTGCGTGTGAACCACCATTAACCTCAAGGAGTTAAAACATTATCTATATCAATTTCAAAATATTAGAATTCAGAATTTGATTTTAAATTTCGGCTGAATGTTTTTCGGTATTTCGTGGTTACCGTGGTAACCGTAAATTTCGGTGCCCCTCGAGAAAAAAGTCCCGCTTGGGATCCAAAACCTTGGCTGCAACCATGCTACGGGTGCCGCCATTCCCACCTCGAACTGGCACAAGTGCTGGCGCCACAGTCGGGGCTCAGGGGCACCACCATGACAAGCGGTGCAGCAGGGG
Organism: Aegilops bicornis; assembly: GCA_021605145.1. Taxonomy (NCBI): domain Eukaryota; kingdom Viridiplantae; phylum Streptophyta; class Magnoliopsida; order Poales; family Poaceae; genus Aegilops; species Aegilops bicornis. The sequence goes on from CM038673.1 coordinate 732,397,796, forward strand.
CTGGCTGCACTGCATCCGGGACTGTTGCGAGAGGTCTTGGTGCCGCAGGGGAGAGTATCTGGTGCTACCGAGGCTTAAATGCTACCGTGATACGGGCATCTGGGCCGTCGGATTTTTAGATTGGACGACATCCGGGAGTTGTTGGATATTCTGCACCGATGCGCAATTTTTGGACTCCTCTTAGGTGTTTTTGTAAATGTTGCAGAGTTATTGAGAGCCATCAGATCTGAGAATCCAACGGCTCAGAAGCTTGTATCATGGTAGCACCTAAAGCATGGTAGCTGCTAAGAAAATAGGCAATTTTTCGACTAATTTAATCCATAAGTATATAACTAGCATGGCATTGACAGAACTAACAACATACTGGTACTGATCTAAACAAGCACGTACTATGCAAATAGTAGAGAAATCTACACTCGATGCTAGCACTGCTAATACAGAAATTATCAGGAGAGGGGTAAACGCGGTATACCCTCCAGTAGGCCATGCAGAAGCCGCCGCTGCGGTGGCAACAGCAGAAGCGTCCTCGGCGGCCTTCTTGTCGGCCTCGGTCTTCTCGGCGGCGGCGCGTTCGGCGTCGCTGGACATGGTGATGACGGAGACGACGCGGATGTAGAGGAATTAGTGGATCGGAGGCGAGCAGTCGCGTAGTCGCTTCCCAAAAACCTATTCGTCTCTCTCCCGTACATGAACCAGAGAGACGGAGTTCCGGAGACCTGCTCTCCCGTCGACCGTGTATGCGGCGGACAGGATGGAGTCACCGGCGGCAGCAGCAGCAAAGGAACGACGGTGGACGGTTCGCGTGGAGCAGATGTGATCTGATCGTGGCCGCTAGGGTTAGGGGACAACGCACACTTATATAGATGCAACCGCGTGGAGCGACGTGGGCTCGACCCACGTCCGAGTCCGTGACAGCCCACGATCCGACGTCTCAGATCGTGGCCCTGCTGTCAGAAACTCTCCGTTAGTGACTGGCAAAAATAAGCGCATAGGTATGAGCTCGGCTCGGCTCATTCACGCAACCCGGGGTGCGTCGTGACAAGGTGTGGCGAGGCGGGCAGCGGAGGAGGAGCGCGCGAGGGCCTCTTCTCTTCTCAAGCTCCAATAGCATGTAGAAGAGCCACCCTTATAAACCACTCCAACTTTCCTTCCACTAGCATGGTGGGACTAAACTTCCATACAGTTTCCGAGAGTATTGCATCTCCAACGGAGTGGGTTAGTAAAGTTACTCTCCTCAGTTCACCACTGGCTTGTTTTCCCAGGTCCTACTTCGCGGGATCTCCGATCACATAGGCTGGGTTACCACCATGCATGGCAACTCATGTGGGTCTCATACCCATCTCCCTCGATGCACTATCTATCACTACACGCGATAGCCCTTTTGTAAAGGGATCTGCCAGATTCTTAGCCGTATGGATATAGTCCAACGCTATCACTCCGGAGTTTCTTAATTTTCTGACAGCTTTTAATCTCATTCTTATGTGTTTGTTGGACTTCATGTTGTCCTTTGAACTCTTCACCTTGGTGATGACAGTCTGATTATCACAGTTCATAAGGATAGCCGGAACCGGTTTATCAACCAGTGGCAAGTCCATCAAAAGATCTCAAAGCCATCCTGCTTCAACACCAGAAGTGTCTAATGATGTTAATTCTGCTTCCATTGTCGATCTCGTTAAGATCGTTTGCTTGCAAGACTTCCAGGAAACAGCGCCACCTCCAAGAGTAAACATATACCCGGTTGTGGCCTTCATCTCATCAGCATCAGAGATCCAATTCGCATCACTATACCCTTCAAGTACCGACGGGTCTCTGGTATAGTGAAGTCCATAATTCATAGTACCTTTCAGATAGCGCATAACTCTTTCAACAGCATGCCAATGTACATCACCCGGTTTGAAACGAACTGCTCAGTTTGCTCACCGCAAACGCGATGTCGAACCTCGTTCTTTCGCTAGGTACATCAGTGAACCAATGATTTGAGAGTATCTCAATTGATCTTTAGCCATGCCTTTAGACTTTCGAATCAACACGCTAGGATCATATGGTGTTTGAGATGGTGTGAAGTCCGAATATCCAAAACGGCTCAACACCTTCTCAACATAATGGGATTGCGTATGTGATCCCACCCTCATTATCTCTCAGTAGCTTGATGTTCAAGATAACATCAGCCACACCAAGGTCTTTCATCTCAAAGTTCTGAGATAGAAACGATTTGACCTCCTCAATGACTTTGAGGTTTGTTCCGAATATCAGTATGTCATCAACATACAAGCACAGTATAACTCCTTCGCCCCCACCATGGCGATAGTATACACATTTGTCAGCCTCATTAACAACGAAACCAACAGATGTCAGAGTTGTATTGAACTTATCATGCCATTGCTTAGGTGCTTGCTTTAGGCCATATAAAGATTTCAGCAACTTACACACCTTCCTTTCCTGACCATCTATCACAAAGCCATCTTGCTGTTGCATGTAGATTTCCTCATTTAGCTCTCCATCTAGAAAAATCGTCTTAACATCCATTTGATGGACGAGAAGACCATGTGAGGCCGCCAACGAGAGTAATACTCGAATGGTTGTCAGTCTAGCCACAGGTGAATAAGTATCGATGAAATCTTCCTCTTCTTTCTGGTCATAGCCCTTGGCCACAAGCCTAGCCTTGTACTTTTCAATCGTACCATCGGGCCTAAGCTTTTTCTTGAACACCCACTTACATCCCAATGGTTTGCAACCATAGGGACGCTCAGTGATCTCCCATGTCCCGTTAGCCATGATGGAATCCATCTCGCTACGGACCGCATCCTTCCAGTAGTCAGCTTATGGAGAGACATACGCTTCTGAGATAGAAGTGGGAGTATCATCCACGAGGTACACGAAGAAATCATCACCAAAGGTCTTTGCAGTCCTTTGTCTCTTGCGCCTACCAAGGGTTTCCTCGTCATCCTCCTCAGGATTTTCATCATGTGTTCGTTCATAATATTCGATAGGAATGGCAGGCTCAGAGTCTCCTCGATTCCTGTCTAGAAGTGCTTTGCATATCTCTCATAGGAAAAATATCCTCAAAGAATGTAGCATCCTTAGACTCCATAATTGTACCGACCTTCTGGTCAGGTACCTCAGATTTCACTACTAGAAATCTATAGCCAACGCTGTTCTTAGCGTAGCCCAAATTAACGCAGTCCACAGTCTTGGGTCCAAGCTTACGCTTTTTGGGGATCGGCACGTTGACTTTCGCCAAACAGCCCCAAGTACGCAAGTACGAGAGTGTTGTCCTTCTCTTTGCCCATTTCTCATAGGGAGTGATCTCATTATCCTTTGTCGGAACTTTGTTCAGGACATGACATGCCGTCAAGATAGCCTCCCCCCACCATGCCTTGGATAAACCCGATGTATCTAACATGGCGTTAACTGCATCGATTAGAGTATGGTTTTTCTGTTCGGCAACCCCGTTTGACTGGGGAGAATAGGGAGGCGTCCTCTCATGAATAATGCCGTGTTCCGCACAGAAGGAATCAAACTCACTCAAGAAGTACTCTCCACCATGATCTGACTGGACTCGTTTAATTTTCTTTTCAAGTTGATTCTCAACTTCTGCCTTATAGATTTTAAAGTAGTGTAGAGCCTCATCTTTAGTATTTAACATATATACATAGAAATATCTAGTGGAATCATCTATCAATGTCATGAAGTACTTCTTTCCACCTTTGTTCAACACGCCATTCATCTCACAAAGATCAGAATGTATGAGTTCTAACGGTGCCAAGTGTCTCTCCTCCATGACCTTGTGAGGTCAAGCGAGGTTGCTTAGCTTGCACACATGACAGGCACTTAGAACCTTTGGCTAAAGTGAAACTCGGGATTAAATCCAATTTAGCTAGCCACGTCATAACACCGAAACTTATGTGACAAAGATGTGAATGCCAAACCTCAGATTCATTAACACTAGAATGAATATGGTTCATGACTTTATTACAGAAATCTGCGAGGGAAAGGCGGAACATCCCTCCGCTCTCATAACCTTTTCCAACAAATAGTCCATACTTAGTAACAACTAATTTATTAGACTTGAATACCAACTTAAACCCTTCTCTACATAGAAGGGAGCCACTAACTAGGTTCTTCTTGATGGCGGGGACATGCTGCACGTTCTTCAGCTGCACGATCCTTCCCGAAGTAAACTTCAGATCGACCGTGCCAACACCATGAACAGAAGCACTCGCGCCATTCCCCATCAATACGGACCCGTGGCCTGTGACCTGGTAAGAAGAGAACAATGAAATGGCAGCACACACATGAACACCTGCACTTGTATCCACCCACTAATCGGTAGGCTGAAATACTGAAAAAACAGTAAATAAATTACCGCACCCAGATGCACCATTCTCATTGTTGCCCACAATCATGTTGACAGACTTGGAGTCCTTTCCTGACTTCTTTAACTTGTTTGGGCACTTGTTGGCCCAATGTTCAGTCGAACCACAAGTAAAGCAGCCCTCAGCCTTCTTATTCTTCTTGAAGGTCTTCTTACCCTTCTTCTTGAAGTCGGTATTCTTTTGGACACCGTTCTTTCCCTTGAACTTGTGGGAGTTGAAGTTCCTCTGGTTCACCATGTTGGCAACAGAAGTCCCTACGGCCCCTTTTCCGTGCGAGTCCTTTGCCCTCGAATTCCGCTCAACACTCAGATGGCCAATGACATCCTCCACAGAGAATTCACGCCTCTGATGTTTCAGAGTGGTGGCAAAGTTCCTCCAGCAATTGGGGAGCTTAGCGATTATGCAGCCCGCGACAAACTTGCCCGGTAAATCGCACTTCAGAAGCTCAAGCTCCTTAACAATGCATATTATCTCATGAGCCTGCTCCAGTACAGGACGGTTCTCAACCATCTTGTAATCATGGAACTGCTCTATAATATACATCTCGCTCCTTGCATCGGCGGCCCCGAACTTAGATTCGAGCGCCTCCCACAAGTCCTTGGCGACATGCCATTGTAAATATGCGTCGACCAGTTTATCTCCGATCACGCTAAGAACTGCTCCGAGAAGCACAGTGGTATCCACCCTGAACGCCTTCTCCTGTTTAGGAGCAATTGTTCCCGTGGACACACCGGTGACCCAGAACACGTTCATAGCCGTGAGTCATAAAGTGGTCTTTGTCTGCCAACGCTTAAAATACGTACCGATAAACTTATTCGGTTTCAGTGCTGCGGCAAAGCCACTTGCCGAAAAATTCCCTCCACATAATAGGTTTTTGGATTGCTAAGAAAACAGGCAATTTTTCGACTAATTTAATCCATAAGTAGATAACTAGCATGGCATTGACAGAACTAACAACATACTGGTACTGATCTAAACAAGCACGTGCTATGCAAATAGTAGAGAAATCTACACTCGATGCTAGCACTGCTAATACAGAAATTATCGGGAGAGGGGTAAACGCGGTATACCCTCCAGTAGGCCATGCAGAAGCCGCCGCTGCGGTGGCAACAGCAGAAGCGTCCTCGGCGGCCTTCTTGTCGGCCTCGGTCTTCTCGGCGGCAGCGCGTTCAGCGTCGCTGGACATGGTGATGACGGAGACGACGCGGACGTAGAGGAATTAGTGGATCGGAGGCGAGCAGTCGTGTAGTCGCTTCCCAAAAACCTATTCGTCTCTCTCCCGTACAGGAACCAGAGAGACGGAGTTTCGGAGACCTGCTCTCCCGTCGACCGTGTACGCGGCGGACGGGATGGAGTCACCGGCGGCAGCACCAGCAAACGAACGACGGTGGATGGTTCTCGTGGAGCAGATGTGATCTGATCGTGGCCGCTAGGGTTAGGGGACACCACACACTTATATATACGCAGCCGCGTGGAGCGACGTGGGCTCGACCCACGTCCGAGTCCGTGACAGCCCACGATCCGACGTCTCAGATCGTGGCCCTGCTGTCAGAAACTCTCCGTTAGTGACTGGCAAAAAAAAACGCATAGGTGTGAGCTCGGCTCGGCTCATTCTCGCAACCCGCGGCGCGTCGTGACGAGGCGTGGCGAGGCGGGCGGCGGAGGAGGAGCGCGAGAGGGCCTCTTCTCTTCTCAAGCTCCAATAGCATGTAGAAGAGCCACCCTTATAAACCACTCCAACTTTCCTTCCACTAGCATGGTGGGACTAAACTTCCCACCACCTTGTCATGCCACCCTCCATGGGCCCTTAGAGATCAAATCTGAAATTGTCATATGGGCTCTAGGCCCATCTCACATTTCAACAATCCCCCACCAGATCTCAGGGGCCCAATTTGTCCTTTGTTCCAAACGCTGTTTTGATATACTAGTGTTTCAGTGAAGACCTGTTAAGATTGAGCTTCACCTAGAGCAAGTAGCCACACTCCTTCACAACTGAACAATGGACTATGCCTTGAATTGTCAGTTTGGCATAAAGAAGTTTCACCACATGTCTTACTAGTACTGGGCTGCCGAAAGTTGACCCCTCGGGTGGAGCATATAAGTCACACTCCTGGTCTATTCACGAGCTTACTAGAGATCACCCCAATCTCATAGACTGTGACTAGCAGTCGGACTCACATAGGTGTGTTCCTCCAAAGATCGCTCTGTAGGATAGCATCTTGCTTATACGTATAAGCCTTGGAACACATTAAGACAGTAGTCATCCTTCCATACAGTTTCCGAGAGTATTGCATCTCCAACGGAGTGGGTTAGTAAAGTTACTCTCCTCAGTTCACCACTGGCTTGTTTTCCCAGGTCCTACTTCACGGGATCTCCGGTCACATAGGTTGGGTTACCACCATGGCAACTCATGTGGGTCTCATACCCGTCTCCCTCGATGCACTATCTATCACTACACGCGATAACCCTTTTTGTAAAGGGATCTGCCGGATTCTTAGCCGTATGGACATAGTCCAACGCTATCACTCCGGAGTTTCTTAATTTTCTGACAGCTTTTAATCTCATTCTTATGTGTTTGTTGGACTTCATGTTGTCCTTTGAACTCTTCACCTTGGTGATGACAGTCTGATTATTACAGTTCATAAGGATAGTCGGAACGGGTTTATCAACCGGTGGCAAGTCCATCAAAAGATCTCGAAGCCATCCTGCTTCAACACCAGAAGTGTCTAATGCTGTTAATTCTGCTTCCATTGTCGATCTCGTTAAGATCGTTTGCTTGCAAGATTTCCAGGAAACAGCGCCACCTCCAAGAGTAAACATATACCCAGTTGTAGCCTTCATCTCATCAGCATCAGAGATCCAATTTGCATCACTATACCCTTCAAGTACCGACGGGTCTCCGGTATAGTGAAGTCCATAGTTCATAGTACCTTTCAGATAGCGCATAACTCTTTCAACAGCATGCCAATGTACATCACCCGGTTTGGAAACGAACCGGATCAGTTTGCCCACAGCAAACGCGATGTCAGGCCTCGTTGCGCTCGCTAGGTACATCAGTGAACCAATGATTTGAGAGTATCTCAATTGATCTTTAGCCATGCCTTTAGACTTTCAAATCAACACACTAGGATCATATGGTGTTTGAGATGGTGTGCAGTCCGAATATCCAAAACGGCTCAACACCTTCTCAACATAATGGGATTGCGTATGTGATCCCACCCTCATTATCTCTCAGTAGCTTAACGTTCAAGATAACATCAGCCACACCAAGGTCTTTCATCTCAAAGTTCTGAGATAGAAACGATTTGACCTCCTCAATGACTTTGAGGTTTGTTCCCTATATCAGTATGTCATCACCATACAAGCATAGTATAACTCCTTCGCCCCCACCACGGCGATAGTATACACATTTGTCAGCCTCATTAACAACGAAACCACCAGATGTCAGAGTTGTATTGAACTTATCATGCCATTGCTTAGGTGCTTGCTTCAGGCCATATAAAGATTTCAGCAACTTACACACCTTCCTTTCCTGACCATCTATCACAAAGCCATCTGGCTATTGCATGTAGATTTCCTCATTTAGCTCTCCATTTAGAAAAGACGTCTTAACATCCATTTAATTTACGAGAAGACCATGTGAGGCCGCCAACGAGAGTAATACTCGAATGGTTGTCAGTCTAGCCACATGTGAATAAGTATCGAAGAAATCTTCCTCTTCTTTCTGGTCATAGCCCTTGGCCACAAGCCTGGCCTTGTACTTTTCAATCATACCATCGGGCCTAAGCTTTTTCTTGAACACCCACTTACATCCCAATGGTTTGCAACCATAGGGACGCTCAGTGATCTCCCATGTCCCGTTAGCCATGATGGAATCCATCTCGCTACGGACCACATCCTTCCAGTAGTCAGCTTCTGGAGAGACATACACTTCTCAGATAGAAGTGGGAGTATCATCCACGAGGTACACGAAGAAATCATCACCAAAGGTCTTTGCAGTCCTTTGTCTCTTGCCCCTACCAAGGGTTTCCTCGTCATCTTCCTCAGGATTTTCATCATGTGTTCGTTCATAATATTCCGTAGGAATGGCAGGCTCAGGAGTCTCCTCAGATTCCTGTCTAGAAGTGCTTTGCATGTCTCTCATAGGAAAAATATCCTCAAACAATGTAGCATCCTTAGACTCCGTAATTGTACCGACCTTCTGGTCAGGTACCTCAGATTTGACTACTAGAAATCTATAGCCAACGCTATTCTTAGTGTAGCCCAAATTAACGCAGTCCACAGCCTTGGGTCCAAGCTTACGCTTTTTGGGGATCGGCACGTTGACTTTCGCCAGACAGCCCTAAGTACGCAAGTACGAGAGTGTTGTCCTTCTCTTTGCCCATTTCTCATAGGGAGTGATCTCATTATCCTTTGTCGGAACTTTGCTCCCGTCGACCGTGTACGCGGCGGACGGGATGGAGTCACCGGCGGCAGCAGCAGAAAATGAACGATGGTGGATGGTTCGCGTGGAGCAGATGTGATCTGATGGTGGCCGCTAGGGTTAGGGGATACCGCACACTTATATAGACGCAGCCGCATGGAGCGACGTGGGCTCGACCCACGTCCGAGTCCGTGACAGCCCATGATCCGACGTCTCAGATCGTGGCCGTGCTGTCAGAAACTCTCCGTTAGTGACTGGCAAAAATAAGCACATAGGTGTGAGCTCGGCTCGGCTCATTCCCGCAACCCGCGGCGCGTCGTGACGAGGTGTGGCAAGGCGGGCGGCGGAGGAGGAGCGCGCGAGGGCCTCTTCTCTTCTCAAGCTCCAATAGCATGTAGAAGAGCCAGCCTTATAAACCACTCCAACTTTCCTTCCACTAGCATGGTCGGACTAAACTTCCCACCAGCTTGTCATGCCACCCTCCATGGGCCCTTAGAGATCAAATCTGAAATTGTCATATGGGCTCTAGGCCCATCTCACATTCCAACAATCCCCCACCAGATCTCAGGGGCCCAATTTGTCCTTTGTTCCAAACGTTGTTTTGATATACTAGTGTTTCAGTGAAGACCTGTTCAGGTTGAGCTTCACCTAGAGCAAGTAGCTACACTCCTTCACAACTGAACAATGGACTATGCCTTGAATTGTCGGGCTTACGTAAAGAAGTTTCACCACATGTCTTACTAGTACTGGGCTGCCGAAAGCTGACCCCTCGGGTGGAGCATATAAGTCACACTCCTGGTCTATTCATGAGCTTACTAGAGATCACCCCAATATCATAGACTGTGACTAGCAGTCGGACTCACATAGGTGTGTTCCTCCAAAGATCGGAGCAGTCGCGTAGTCGCTTCCCAAAAACCTATTCGTCTCTCTCCCGTACAGGAACCAGAGAGACGGAGTTTCGGAGACCTGCTCTCCCGTCGACCGTGTACGCGGCGGACGGGATGGAGTCACCGGCGGCAGCAGCAGCAAAGGAACGATGGTGGATGGTTCGCGTGGAGCAGATGTGATCTGATCGTGGCCGCTAGGGTTAGGGGACACCGCACACTTATATAGATGCAGCCGCGTGGAGCGACGTGGGCTCGACCCACGTCCGAGTCCGTGACAGCCCACGATCCGACGTCTCAGATCGTGGCCCTGCTGTCAGAAACTCTCCGTTAGTGACTGGCAAAAATAAGCGCATAGGTGTGAGCTCGGCTTGGCTCATTCCCGCAATCCGCGGCGCGTCGTGACGAGGCGGGCAGCGGAGGAGGAGCGCGTGAGGGCCTCTTCTCTTCTCAAGCTCCAATAGCATGTAGAAGAGCCACCCTTACAAACCACTCCAACTTTCCTTCCACTAGCATGGTGGGACTAAACTTCCCACCACCTTGTCATGCCACCATCCATGGGCCCTTAGAGATCAAATATGAAATTGTCATATGGGCTCTAGGCCCATCTCACATTTCAACAGTATCCCACCAGATCTCTGGGGCCCAATTTGGGATAGCATCTTGCTTATACGTATAAGCCTTGGAACACCTTAAGACAGTAGTCATCCTTCCATACAGTTTCCGAGAGTATTGCATCTCCAACGGTAGGTTAGTAAAGTTACTCTCCTCAGTTCACCACTGGCTTGTTTTTCCAGGTCCTACTTCACGGGATTTCCGAGAGTATTGCAACCCGCGACGGAGCGCAGCGCAGCGCAGCACGTCGTGACGAGGCGTGGCGAGGCGGGCGGCGGAGGAGGAGCGCGCGAGGGCCTCTTCTCTTCTCAAGCTCCAATAGCATGTAGAAGAGCCATCCTTATAAACCACTCCAACTTTCCTTCCACTAGCATGGTGGGACTAAACTTCCCACCACCTGGTCATGTCATCCTCCATGGGCCTTTAGAGATCAAATCTGAAATTGTCATATGAACTCTAGGCCCATCTCACATTTCAACAGTAGCACCGGATATTTTCCCGGGTGCCGCAGCTGGGAGCGGCACCATGGGCAGATGCGCAATAGGGTTTGCCGTCCCAGCAAGGGTCTGCGGCCCTACAGGTGGCATCCTCGGAGGGGTGATGTGCCACTGTATGTGGACAGCAAGGACTTTGTGCGATACACACTGCACGTTGCAAAACGGGCACGGAGGTGGCAGTGGCGGCAGCCCTCCATTTGGTCTATGGCCGTTTGGGTTCCAAGCCATCTCGGGTGGATTTTGGGTGAAGAGGGGTTTCATGGCATGGTGTTGGAAGAGCTGGCTTGCTTGGGGAAATGGCCTGGGATGGTTACATTTATATAGGATGCGGCTGAATCACCCAACGATCAAAATCGAGTAACAACGCGTCATCTCCATGCGGAAACTTATGATTCGTGCTTTTTTTCAATAAGAAACGTGTGCCACAATGGATGTACTTACAACTTTTGTGCTATTTTAGTAAGAAACAACGGATGTACACGCTAGCTTCCCCGTTTATATCGCAAACACCGTCAAAGGAATAATTATATGAGCCAGGGACACCACTTTTAATTTTAGTAATTTCTATAATATTTCAGGCGCCCATAATTTTTGTTTTCACTTCTGTTCGGCCAAGTGACCAAGTGATTCTGCGTAATTTACTCATAAATCAATCCCAAGAAATTTTTACAACTAATTGATTTATCGCACAAATACATGCATGGCTCATCGAGGTATTGTCTTAGATTTTGGACACCAATAACTGCCACACGTCTCTTTAATAAAACAGATTGTCATGCCACTGCATGCATGCATGTGTGAATCTCACTACTGCAGGAATGTCTAGTAGTGGTGGGCGCAAAAAGAACAGTAATGGCGGGCCAGACTCCTAGGCTCGCCCGCCACTGCTAGTACCCCATCAGTGCGCCCGCCACTGGTAGAGCACCTCCAGTGGCGGGCATGTCCACCCGCCCGCCACACCTAGATGCTATAGTTATGACGGTCAAATTCCGCCTCCCGCCGCACGTACATCCACCATGACTAAAAGTGCAACCAGCAGCAAGAATTTACATATTTGATCATATGCATTACGATGTATCATAATTTGTAGCACATTTTATCATACTCAATAAACAAGCTAACAATAGGTTTCCCAAGTACATATAGCAAAGTCTACAGGAACTATGGGGACCACATTATGGAAACCATATTACCGCGTTCATAGAAGCAGAGAAAGTACGTTCAAGCATCGATCATGGGGACCACATTATGGCAATGCACAAATAGTTAGCAAATAAAAGTTCAGCTCCATCAATGCAACTTGCAATTAAGCTCAGCTCTGTGAAGAGATGTCCTCGTCCCCAATCATCTTCTCAACCTCGGCTAGGACGGACTTGGCAGTTTCAAAAACTTTCTCGGCAGACTCAACAGCTCCTCGCACCCTATAGCAGCTTTGCGGCTTCTAGCGGCTGCACACGCAAGATCGGGAGATAATTCATCGCTCTTGGCATATTGTAGAGCCTTCTGGGTGTCTACTAGGGTCGTAAAGAGGCATGTCGGCTCCTCCATCTAAATCGCAAAAGTTGACAGTTAGATAAACTGCATTTATACGAAAGCAGCTATATAATAAGATAACTTAAACTGTAGGTGAAGGTGGTCCTTCACCTTGTCCTCCTGCTTTACCAAGTTCTTAGAGGAGGAGAAGAGAAAGGACAACACCTACGACAACAGTCGGTATCCTCCTCCGAAAACAACCCTTATCTCAATATGTGGATTTAGAGTGAGAGTTGCGTCGCCGAACAAAAAATGTAGCTAACAATATCAGAAGACTAATTAAATATTACATGTAGAAAAAATATTAAATAGCTACGAACAAACAATGTAACTAACAATATCAAACCACTACATTAACTATTATTATGAACGCATGCAAAGAAAGTTCATATCATCTACGGTCTACGATATACGAATATGAATAAGAAAGTTCCTATAATCTACAAACAAAGAATGTAACTAACAATACCAACACCACTACATTTAAATTTGGGCATGAACTGTGCTTTAAAATGGACATATTAAGTGCTAGAAATTTGGAAAAACAGAAATAAATCAACGTTTCACCAAAACATTAGCTCTTATTATGAATCCCTGCAAAGAAAGTTCATATAGTCTACAGTCTACGATATACGGATATGAATAAGAATGTTCCTATAATCTATGAACAAACAATGTAACTAATAATACCAACACCACTACATTAAAATTTGGGCATGAACTCTGCCTTAAAATGGACATATTAAATGCTAAATTTGGGCGAAACGGCAATAAATCAACGGTTCGCCGAAAACATTAGCTCTTATTATGAATCCCTGAATCAACATTCGCCAAAACATTAGTTTCTATAATCTACGATCTAAGATCGATGAATATAAATAAGAAACTTCGTATAATCTACGAACAAAGAATGTAGCTACAATCTACGGTCTAGAAACCCTAGCCGTAACCCCATAACTCACGTACTCCTAACTCTAACCCTAGCTGCCCTACCAATGTGGGGGCGGCCACAGGCCATTGGTGTTGGTGGCGGCCACGACAGCGTTTGTATTGGTGTTGGTGGCGGCCAAGTTGGCCCCCATCGGCCGAGTTGGTGTTGGTGTTGGACTTGGTGGCAGCCACACGGCCACGTTGGTGTTGGTGTTGGTGGCCATGATCGTTGGCGCGGGTGACGGCGGGGACGATGAGACCGTACAGGATCCCATGGTGACGGTGACGGTAGGGCCAACGGGGGCGACGAAGAGGACAACCGGAACGACGGGGGCGAGGAAGAGGATGGCGTGGCCGACGGGGCCGGTGGCCAAGAGGATGGCGGGCCTGACGGGGCCGGCGAAGAGGACGGCGAGGCAGAGGCGACGGGGGTACGCGTGGGTTGATAAACTGTATTCTTGCTACGGCGGGCGGCAACGAGCAACCGCCGCAGCTACTTTCTGACAGAAGTGAACATGTGGCATGTATAACTAGTGGCGGTTGCACGGAGCTACCCACCAGTGCTTACTCACATACCTGTGGCAGGCACTAGGACGCGCCCATCACTGCTGAGTTACGCAGATAAGGGATCCCACTATTAGAAAACAGGGCTTTGGTTCAGCCCTGGCCAGCCTATTAGTCTCGGTTTAGTCACGAACCGGGAACAATGGAGGCATACATCCCGGGTCGTGAGCCCAGGGGGCCGGCCGGGCCTCGTGGGGCATTGGTCCCGGTTCGTATGGACCCATTTGTCCAAGTTCCAGGCACTAACCGGGACCAATGGGCCTCTCTCCTGGCCCACAGGCATTGGTCCCGGTTCGTGCCTGGAACTGGGACAGAAGGGTGGCCTTTAGTCCCAGTTCCAGCCACGAACCGGGGCCAATGAGGTGCCTATAATACCCGCGAGCAGAGCACTCCACTGCTCTGTTTTTCTGGCCAGCGAGGGGAGGGCATTTTGGTGCTCTAGCTCACCTCCTATGCACATGATGTGTTGGATGAAATGCCCAAGCCACACTAGTTAAGCTTTCTCCTCTCCAAACTCGACTTCCAAGCTCCATTTTCCTCAAGATTTGTCTAGATTTAGCGGTCCGTCACGTCTCGTCCCCGTCTTCACCGCCGTTGATCGCCAGCGCCGATCTCGTTGCCGGCACCACCGTGGTGAGCCTCTTGTTCTTATCTTCTTTCTGAAAGGAAAAAATTCTTACTTGTATGATTAGATATATACTTGTCTAATTTTCTTACTTTTATTATTTCTTGTTGTTATATAGTGCGATGGTTTTGGTATCCGCCCCCGTCGGCCCTTGTCCTCTCTATGTGTCGGATGTGGTATATATTATCTTTTGTAACTATTAGGTTCATTTATTGTTTATGACAATTATGCCGACCAACTTGACATAGATTTTATTTATCTAGGATGTATGTGAACCGGAAATTCCAACCGACCCTATTGTCGAGAGGTTAAATTTAGTTGAAGAAGAAAACAATTACTTGAAGGAAAAAATAAAAAAATTGAGGAGGAGAAGATGATATTGGAGTTGCATGTTGCGCATGTCGTCGATGATAACAAGATCAAGATGGATGCAATGCGTTTGAATACTAGAAATATTAGAAGATATGCCATTCATACCGAGGCTTGGTATCATTATGCCGTAGGATCAATTGTTACCTTGGTTGCGATTATGATCGCATTTGTTGTTGCATTGAAATGTTTTATATAGTTTCAATGTATGGTTTAATTAGATGCTCTGGAGAGCTATATGTTGTTCAATGAGAACTATGTATGTACTTTGGTTTTAATGTGATGATGAACTTCTATTAATTTGGTCACTTATCTATCCATGATGTGCTGTAATGGTTTTTGACACACTTAATTATATATAATGCACCCAGATGAACCGGCAATGGATGTACGGTGACAGACAAACCTCCGAGTATGCTAAGGGCGTGCATAATTTTCTTGAAGTGGCTGAGGCAAACAAGCAGAATGGTTTTATGTGCTGTCCATGCCCTATATGTGGGAATACAATGTCTTACTCTGACCGGAAAATCCTTCATAGCCACCTGCTTTATAAGGGTTTCATGCCACACTATAATGTTTGGACCAGGCACGGAGAAATAGGGGTTATGATGGAAGACAGCGAAGAAGAAGAGGACGATGACAACTATGTGCCCCCGGAATACAGTGATGCTGCAACGGGGGAACCTGCTGAAGATCAAGAGGAAGCAGACAATATTGTGCCCGATGATGATCTCCGCCGGGTCATTTTTGATGCAAGGAGACAGTGCGAAAGTCAAAAGGAGAAGCTGAAGTTCGATCGCATGTTAGAGGATCACAAAAAAGGGTTGTGCCCCAATTGCGAAGATGGAAACACAAAGCTCGGTACCATACTGGAGTTGCTGCAGTGGAAGGCAGAGAATGATGTTCCTGACAAAGGATTTGAGAAGCTACTGAAAATATTGAAGAAGAAGCTTCCAAAGGATGACGAATTGCCCAACAGTACGCACGCAGCAAAGAAGGTCGTATGCCCTCTAGGATTGGAGGTGCAGAAGATACATGCATGCGCTAATGATTGCATCTTCTACCGTGGTGCGTACGAGGATTTGAACACATGCCCGGTATGCAGTGCATTTCGGTATAAGATCAGACGAGATGACCCTGCTAATGTTGACGGCGAGCCACCCAGGAAGAGGGTTCCTGCGAAGGTGATGTGGTATGCTCCTATAATACCACGGTTGAAATGACTGTTCAGAAAGAAAGAGCATGCCAAGTTGATGTGATGGCACACTAAGGACCACAAGAAAGACGTGAAGTTGAGAGCACCCACTGACGGGTCGTAGTGGAGAAAAATCGAGAGATAGTACCGGGCTAAGTTTGCAGATGACCCAAGGAACGTATGGTTTGGTTTAAGCACGGATGGCATTAATCCTTTCGGGGAGCAGAGCAGCAATCACAGCACCTAGCCCGTAACTCTATTTATGTACAACCTTCCTCCTTGGATGTGCATAAAGCGGAAGTTCATTATGATGCCAGTGCTCATCCAAGGCCTTAAGCAAGCCGGCAACGACTTTGATTTGTACCTAAGGCCATTAGTGTAAGAACTTTTACGGTTGTGGATTGGAAAAGGTGTACGTGTGTGGGATGAGCACAAATAGGATGAATTTGACATGCATGCGTTGCTGTTTGTAACCATCAACGATTGGCCTGATCTCAGTAACCTTTCAGGACAGACAAACAAGGGATACCACGCATGCACACACTGTTTAGCTGAAACCTAAAGTATATACCTGGACAAATGCAGGAAGAATGTGTATCCTGAGCCATCGTCGATTTCTTCCGATCAACCATCAATCTGGAAAGGAAGGCAATCATTTCAAAGGCGTGGCAGATCACCGGAAGAAGCCCGCCATGCGTATCGGTGATCACGTACTTGCTATGGTCAAAGATTTACACGTATTCTTTGGAAAGGGTCCCGGCGGACAATCTGTTCCGAATGACGCTGAGGGACGCGCACCCATGTGGTAGAAGAAATCTATATTTTGGGACCTACCCTAATGGAAAGACCTAGAGGTCCGCTCTTCAATCGACGTGATACACGTGATGAAGAACCTTTGCATGAGCCTGCTAGGCTTCTTGGGCGTGTATGGAAGACGAAAGATACACCGGAGACACGGGAGGAGCTGCAACGTTTGCACGAAAAAAATGGCATGCCTCCAAAGAAGTATGAAGGTCCTGCCAGCTACGCTCTTACCAAAGAAGAGAAGGAAATCTTCTTTGAATGTCTGCTCACTATGAAGGTCCCGTTTGGCTTCTCGTCGAATATAAAGGGAATAATAAATATGCCAGAGAAAAAGTCCCAGCACCTAAAGTCTCATGACTGGCACGTGATTATGACGCAACTGCTTCCGGTTGCATGGAGGGGGCTTCTACCGGAAAACGTCCGATTATCCATTGTGAAGCTATGTGCATTCCTCAATGCAATCTCTCAGAAGGTGATCGATCCAGAAATAATACCAAGGCTAAGGAGTGATGTGGCGCAATGTCTTGTCAGTTTCGAGCTGGTGTTACCACCAGCCTTCTTCAATATCATGACGCACGTCCTAGTTCATCTAGTCGACGATATTGTCATTTTGGGCCCCGTATTTCTACACCATATGTTCCCCTTTGAGAGGTTCATGGAAGTCCTAAAAAATATGTCCGTAACCACGCTAGGCCAGAAGGAAGCATCTCCATGGGCCATCAAATAGAGGATGTCATTGGATTTTGTGTTGACTTCATTCCTGGCCTTAATAAGATTGGTCTCCCTAAAATCGCGGTATGAGGGGAGACTGACTGGAAAAGGCACGCTTCGAGTGGACTCAATAATATGCAGGGACGGACATTCTTGGTCTCAAGCACACTACACAGTTCTACAGAACTCTACCTTGGTGACCCCGTATGTCGATGAACACAAGAACAGTCTGCGCTCCAAACACCCGAAATAGTGTGACGACTGGATTACATGTGAACACATCAGGACTTTCGGCAGTTGGTTGGAAACACATCTCAGAGGTGACAACACTATTTGTCATGAGCTGTACTCGTTGTCCAGGGGACCATCCTCGACTGTATTGACTCATAAAGGATACGAGATAAATGGGAATACATTTTACACGATCGCCCAAGATCAAAATAGCACCAACCAAAACAGCGGTATCCGCTTTGATGCAGTAACCAAGAGAGGAAAGGACACATATTATGGTTACATAGTGGACATGTGGGAAGTTGACTACGGACATGATTTTAAGGTCCCTTTGCTTAAGTGAAAATGGATCAATCTGTCAGGAGGCGGGGTACAAGTAGACCCACAGTACGGAATGACAACAATGGATCTGAACAATCTTGG
This sequence comes from Aegilops bicornis, assembly GCA_021605145.1. Classification (NCBI taxonomy): domain Eukaryota; kingdom Viridiplantae; phylum Streptophyta; class Magnoliopsida; order Poales; family Poaceae; genus Aegilops; species Aegilops bicornis. The sequence continues at coordinate 732,415,976 of CM038673.1, forward strand.
GTACACAGACGAACCTTTCGTCCTATCCAGTGATGTGGTGCAGGTTTTCTATGTGAAGGTCATGTCTACCAAACCGAGAAAAAGAAAAGATAAGGAAGCGAACACATCATACGATGTGCCAAAGCGCCACATAGTTCTTTCAGGAAAAAGAGACATCGCGGGAATGGAGGGCAAGACAGACATGTCCGAAGATTATGAAAAGTTTGATGAAATTCCTCCCTTCAAAATCAAGGCTGACCCAAGCACCCTGTTAAACGATGAAGATTATCCATGGTTACGGCGCAATAACCAAAGGAAAGAAGCGAAGAAAAGGTGAAGACTTTCTCTCCACGACTATTATGATAATGCCTTTGATCTAGAATATCCATGTAACAGATGAGTTTCCATATGAAACCTTGATACTTCGAAAGAGATTGTCCGTTTTGTACACGAAGTGCATCCAGTTTTTGCCATAACCCTCTCAACTTTTTGGCACATCCTATTTGGGTGAAATGATGATACCATGCCAACTTTCAACCTTTTCAGAGTTCATTTGAAGTGCTTTTCAATTTTAGGGTCATTTAGCTCGAAAAAAAACAGTAAATGCATGAAAAATAACAAATGAAGTCAGAAAGGGTTGAAAATTGATGATGTGGCTTTGAATGGTGCATTTTGAACACACAAAAAGTCTGGAATTCAAATAAGTTCAAAAAAATGAAATCCCTTTGTAATAGATGAGTATTCGTCTGAAACCCTGATACTTCGAAAGAGATTGTTCATTTTCTACACGAAGTGCATCCAGTTTTTCTCGTAACCCTCTCAACTTTTTAGCACATGCTATGTGGGTGAAATGATGATATCATGCCAACCTTCAACCTTTTCAGAGTTCATTTGTAGTGCTTTTCAATTTCAGGGTCATTTAGTTCAAAGAATGAACTAATAATATAAAAAAAGAATGAACTAATAGCAAAAAAAGAACTAATAGATAAAAGAATGAACTAAAAATAATAAATTAAAATATTCTGTTATGATCAACTAAAACAAAACTATAATATTCTTCAATAGCAAAAAGAAAATCAACTAAAAAAACTTTTATAAAACTCTAATAGCAAAAGGAATCAACTAAAAAGCTTTTATAAACCTCCAGTATTTTTTAAACTATAATTATATAAATTTTATGCAACTAAAATTATCAAAGTATTTTATGTTCAAAACATGAAAAGCAGAAAGAATTAACATAAAGAATTTTTTGTTTGAAACTTTAGTAGCAAAAAGAATTTTCATAAAAGATTTTTTTGATAGAAACTAAAATAACAAAATATATTTTTGATAACGCAGTAATATTAAATAGCAGAAAAAAGAATCACTCAAAATATATTTTTATAGTGAAGTTATTCACAAACTAGTGATTCACACAAATTTCAAAGAATTCAAATTTAAACTATTCAAATTTGGAAATTAATGTCACTAACAGAAATTTTATAATTATTCTGACCTAAAAGCAAAAATAATTAAAAAATAAAGCAAAAAACAAAAGAAAATAAATAATCGAAAAAATAAAACAAAAATACTAGAAAAAATTAAAAAATGCCGCCTACTAGGCCACACGGCCTGCATACGACTAGAAACCCATCTGTACATGGGCCAGGATGCAGGCCCACATGCCCAATAGGCCCAACATGGCAGTGACAAGGGTAGGCAAGTACTGCCTGCATATTAGAGAGGAGCTCAGCACCTGAGCCGCAATGTAGCTTATAAACAGGTGCTGAGCTCTCTCAGCTAGCGAGGTGGGACTAAACTCCCACCACACCACCGCTGTGCCACCCTTTCATCCTAGTTGATGGCACCAACCGGGACCAATGCCCACCTTTGGTCCCGGTTGGTGGGACGAACCGGTACGACTACCCCCCTTTGGTCCCGGTTCGTGCCACCAACCGGGACCAAAGGTCTCTGATTCCCGTCCTTTGGGCTACTGAAAAGAGACCTTTGGTCCCGGTTGGTAGCACGAACCGGGACTAAAGGTACGTATTAGTCCCGGTTGGTGCCACGAACCGGGACCAATGCTCTGCTATATAAGCCAGCACTTAGCAGTTTCTCCAAAATCCATCACTTTCTTCTCCGCCCGACGCCCTCGCTCCTTGTCGCCGTCGCTGCCGAGCCCTGCCGCGACGCGTCAGGCTGGTTCACCTCGCCGTTGCCGCCGCCGCCGACGCCGTTAGGCTGCTCAACTTCGCCGCCGCCGACGCCATCTGCACCGACGCCGGCGCAGCTCCACGCGCCCGTGCACCGTGCCCCGTCACCCCCTCGTGAGCACCTGCCCCGCCCTTGCCCTGCCTCGCCTCCACTCCGTGCCTGCCTCAAGCACTGCGCCCCTGCCCTCGCCTCACAAGACCGCCGCCATGCCCCTCCGCCTGCCCCTAGCTTTCCCTTATTTTTTGTTTTATATATATAGATATATATATATATATATATATATATATATATATATATATATATATATGCTATTTGTTTAGATGTTTTTAGATGTTCTTATATGTTGTTTTCAGATGTTTTAGTTGTTCATAAAAGAAATTTGGATGTAGGTATGTATGTGTGAGGGATCATATATCTATTAATTTTTTAGAGGTATTTTTTGTATGCATGTATGTATGAGGGATCATATATGTATTTTTTAGATATATTTTTTGTATGTATGTATGAGGGATCATAGATGTATGTTTTTAGAATTTTCTATCGTTCATAGACCGATTTTAGACCACGGGTGCACCCCCCCCCCCCCCCCATCATTGCAAAAGTGCTATGTTATATTAAGAAGGAAGAAGAATAAAAAGAAGGAGAGGAAAGAGGGAAATAAGCAGAGGAAGAAGGAGAAGAAGAAGGAGAATAAGAGGAGAGGAAGAAGAGGAGAAATAAATAAGAAGAGGAAAAAAGAAGAAAAAAAAAGAGGAGAAGAAGAAAGGAGTAGAGGAGAAGAAGAAAAAATAGAAAATCTCCTGTTTTTTCTTTCTTCTTTTTTCATCGATCTTCTCCTCTATTCCTTTCTTCTTCTCCTCTTTTTTTTCTTCTTCCTCTTCTTATATTTTATCGGGTATGTCGTTGTCGACATACCCCCTCCCCGATAACTTCGACATGAGGGGGGGGGTCGATATACCCCCTCCATGATAACTTCGACATGAGGGGGGAGGGGGTCACCGAGGGTTTGAGGGGGTGAGGGTCGGGAACTTGCTAGGGTAGAGGCTCTAGGGTCGCCGAGGGTTCGAGGGTCGAGGGGTCGAGGGTCGCCGAGGGTTCGAGGGTCGATGGTTCAAGGGTCGAGGGTCGTCGAGGGGTCGAGGGTCGTCGAGGGGACGTCGGACAATCATGAGAGAGGCGGTCCGGCCCAAACCCTATAAGCGCTGCCGAGGCCACCCAAATTTACCAAGTTAAAAGAGCGTTGTCGTCAAGGCCACCCTGAACCCTACAAGCATTGCCGAGGTCACCCAAAACCCTAGAGAAGCGTCGAGGCCACTAATATGATTCCTTGTTGTGATTAGCTAGCTAGGTCTACGTTTGCCACTAATATATCCACCTACTTTCATGTTTGTATTATAATTGCCATGTTGTAATATTCGTAGAAACAATGGAGCACGGACGAGATGAGGAAGCAGAACAGGTGTTGGGGGACATAATCGCAGCCGGACCTGATGTCTTGTCGTATCTTAACGATAGCGATGGTCTGGAAGGACAGGGTGAAGACGCGGGCTACGGTGATCGAACAATGGTGGAGGAGGGACATGATTATGATGGCTCCGGTGACCGAATGCCGGTGGAAGAAGAACACCGTGACGACGGCTCCGGCGACCAAACGGAGTCCGGCCAGGTATATATATTAATTAAGCCTGTGGTGACTAGCTAATTGATGCATTAATTGTTTTGGTATGTACACACATTAACTCTCTTCTTTCTTCTTTTTTCTAGCCCTCCGGATCGAGCCAAACTTCGGTAACGAGACGAGGCTCGAAGAAAAGGTTGCGCCAGGATAAAAGGTTCACGATCACAGAAATCGCGCGCGATGGCCAACCGATTGCACCCATCCGGACCAAGGAAGCATTTTCTGCTCGGTGCAGGGTTCTTGTTAGGGACATCATCCCGACAGCATCCAGCAATGGTATAAGCCTAAGGAGGAAGACCCTGAGGTGTCTTATGTCAATGATAGGCAGAAAGATGATCTTTGGACCGAGCTGAAGGAAAATTTCACCCTACCGCCAGAGGAGGATCCAAAGAAGCCAGTTATAGAGCAATTGGTCAAGGCTCATGCTCTTAAGAAGATGGCGGATCTATTCAGGAGGTGGAAGACTGAGCTGAAAACAAAGTTTGTCGACAAAGGCAAGACTCCAGAATTCACAGGCCGGTTTGAGAAGATCAAAGATCACTGGGACGCATTTGTGGCCCACAAGACATCGGACAATAGCAAAAAGATGTCAGCGACAAACAAGATAAATGCTATGAAGAAGGAGCATCGCAATCGCACGGGGTCAGGTGGCTACCTCAAAGCCCGGCCGTTGTGGGCCAAGGCTGAGAATGACCTGCTTGATAAAGGGGTCGAACCAGAGACATTGAACTGGCCAGACCGTTCAAGGACTTGGTTCTTCGGGGTTGGCGGAACCATGGACCCTGTAAGAGGGAAGTGTGTTTGGACGAACGAGCAACTGGGAATACCCGTCACGAAGCTTCAGGACTATATCGCCGCAGCGCAGGAAGGGACGTTCGTTCCAGACAGAGAGAACAACGAGCTCATAATGGCCCTTGAGAATCCAGAGCACCCTGGACAGACACGAGGCACGCCAGGCTCCATTCTGTGGAAGGCTGGGTTTCTGGACACAGGCGGTTACAAATGCCAGGAGAGGAGGAAGAAAGTGGAGCAGACCCAACTGCAGAAGCTGCACACAAGGGTACAAGCACTAGAGGAACGAGAAGCAGTTCACAGCAAGCGACCTGCCGAAGCTACCCACGAAGCTACCTCGCCATCTCAGCGGAGAAGCAGCGTGGCTTCCACCGAGCTGCTTCAGGAGCCTGCCTTGACGGCTCCTGCTAGCTACCCCGTGGATGCTATCACGGAGTCTCGACATTGCCACCTTATGACGCAATGGCAGCAATTCAAAGTCAAGGAGATTGTCGGCTCTGTTCGACCTCCTGAACCCGGCGCAGCTTTTCACTACCGTCCAATTCCAGAAGGATATGCTAGGGTGACAGTGGACGAAATAACGGAGGGATTTGAGGACCTCGAGCTTGACCACCCTACCGGTGAAGGGGAGACTCGGCTGGGTTCTGCTCTGAGGACTCCATGCCTATGGCGGAAGGAGCTCATCAACCTTCTGAGCTGGAAACCTCCGCCTCCTCCTCCTCCTCCGGCGAGTCAGGGCACTCCGCCTCCTCCTCCGACGAGTGATTAGGGCACTCCGCCTCCTTCTCTGGCGCGTGCCGGCACTCCGCCTCCTTCTCCGCCAGCGCCGGCGCGCCCGAGTAGCCAGCCTCCTCCTTCTCCGCCTCATCAGCAAGGGCGGAAGAGACCCGTCGCCGCTCCGGCTGCTCCGGCGCGTCGTAGTCCTTCTCCTCCGCCTCGTAAGCAAGGAAAGAAGACAGCCGCTGCCGCTTCGTCTGCTCCGGCGTCTAGCAGTACAACCAGAGGCGGGAGGCAATACAAACTCGGTCCATCTCTCAAGCCTCTAGAGAAGTTACCATACGAGAGGACCAACAAGGAAAACGCGAAGATCTGTAAAGCCGAAGTGAGGGACTTCTTTGAAGCGGTGAAAGCAAGTAAACATCCACCTCCGGAGGAGAAGATAGATTTGGTGAAAGCGAAGCGCACTATCGATGACCTGAAGCAACCACCACCTTCTCCGCCGCAATCCAACTATGATCGCATTATTGAAAGGTCATTTATCGAAGCGGATCGGTCAGGAAGTACTATCAGTGTTCGACGGTTGGCAGAACGACGAGCTGGGAAAAAAATTGCCCAGCTCGGCGAACAAGCGAACCAATCGTGCCCCCCGCTCAAGGTGTCTAGCGATATCGTCGTTAATCATTCGGAGATGTTGCCCGGTACCAATCTTGGAGATTACCTACCCGACGATATATATTATGATACAATCGAGGTGGACAAACACAAATACCATTACGGGAAGCCTCTCGTCAAAGATGAAAGATCTATAACAACGATGATGCAAAGATTCCATGATTGGTACATGAAAACCTGCAGAGAGTCTGGGGAGAAGGATACTTTGATGCTGAGAGTTAAAGAGGAGCATGACCTCGTTGGAGTTGAACTGTTGACTCTTCCATTTGAGGAGTTCTTCCAGTTTTTCAATCAAAAGGCCCTCGATAAATTAACGGACACTTGCTACTGTCTGCAAGTACTACTTCTGTCTTTAAGTCTCTATATATAGCTCAACTCTTTCATTACATCTATATATAATTATCCTCACTATATTATGTAGATTGAAGATCGCCGAATTGAAGAAAAGACAAATCGGTGATATTGGGTTCATTAACACAAATCTCATAGATGAATATACGGTTAAATTTCATGCCAAAGGTACCGAGGCCAACTTGCTACGATCGTTGGTAAAAGATCAAAACAAAGATATAATACTCTTTCCTTACAACTTCAAGTGAGTGTTACTGTCTTGTGCATATTTGGTTTCCCTTATTAGTCGAGGTTATATTAATGTAATTGATGATTTATGCATGCGTGTGCATCTTCCACTATACTTTCCTAGAGATTAAGCTTGAGCAGGGACTAGTAACCGTCTTAGACTCGAGACGAAAAGGTCCCCAGAAGTATGCGGACATGACTGAAATGCTCAAGAAGTAAGTTAAATTGATCATTATCGCACCATATCGGCAACTTTGTTCATTTCAAGTAATTGTTTTCTTTGTCTGGCAGGATTTGGAAAAAATTCACCGCAAAAGCTCCGGGACTGCCGGGGAAGCTGTGCTTGACACACCCGAATGTAAGTACTACTAGCTAGTTCCGCGCATTTCCTAGTGATTCAAGTGCTAGTTTTATCAATACCATTTAGCATGCTTGCTTATCAGTTTGATTGATCTCTATTTCTTGTAAAGTGGTTGTGGCAGAAAGCCGGGAATAATTACTATGGATACTACGTTTGCGAGTCCATCCGCCACACGACCTGTGAGCGGGGCTACTCTAACAAACAATATGAAGTGCGTAAGCAATAATATTCACAATTTTATTTTATTACCATCATTTGTGTTGAGTTTCATTCATTCATATATATGTATTGACCCCCTTCGTCAAATTAGATGTTTCAGATGCGGGACCAAGCACGGAGATAAGAGAGGACACTTCTCTCTATTAATTAGCTAGCTAACACAATATATGAAACACCTAAATTAAGCCTACAAAACCCCCCAAAACCCCAACCCCCCCCCCCCCCCCCCCTTCAGAAAAAAACAAAAACCCTAGCCCCTGATCTGCTGACGCGTGGTAGCTTATTGGTCCCGGTTGGTGCTACCAACCGGGACAAAAGGCCCCCCTGCCAGGGCAAGCCGCAGTGGCCACGTGAAGCCCCATCTGTGTCGGTTGGTATAAGAACTAGGACTAAAGGGGTTGGGCTTCAGTACCGACCCTTTAGTCCTGGTTCCTAAACTGGGACAAATGGGCCTTATGAACCGGGGCAAATGGCCATTTTTCTACTAGTGTCCCGAGGTGAACGTACCTGTGGCGGGTTACTTCCCCCGCCTGCCACATTTAGACTATTGGCTGTGGCGAGCATGTATTGGCAGCCGCAACTACTTGTTTTCAAAAATAGTTGCACGAGTGCCACGCCTTGCCCGCCACTAATTTGTGATTTCCTATAGGCCCTTTCCCTATAGTGTCTTTTGGATTTCCAGTTTTTAAAATGTTTTATCTCTTAAATGAAACACCTGATTAAAAATCCGTTTTCACCATTAAATCCGTCACACCGAGATCTTCGAAATTACATCTCAATCGATATGTTTCGATGACTTTTTTAAAAAAAACTTGCCATGTCTATTGCACATAAAATGCCATGGTGTTTACATTGAAGTTGCCATGATATGTTTTAACTACCTTTTCTTCTACGATTAAAGTAAATTTTGACATATTATGAAAAAATAAATTAAGAAACTAAAGTTGTCATGGTGAATTACTAAAATTTTCCTTGATCCATGAAATAATTTTGACATGGTTCATAATTAAAAAAATTATGTCATCAATTAAAATTTATGGTCAATGAATTAAATTATCCATGAACCATAAAAAAATTCCATGGTGAATTACTTAAATTTTCCATGATACATGCACTAAAATTTGCCATGGTCCATGCATACAAAAAATCATGGTAAAAAAACTAGAAATTTTCATGGTCAAAATACTAAAATTGCCATAATCTGTAAACTAAAGTTGCTATGATAAATTACTAAAAATTGCGATGATCCATGAAGTAAATTTGTCGTGGTTAATTACTATAACTTGCCATGCTCAATTAATAAAATTTTCCATGAAAGTATTTGAAATACAATGGCAGCTTTAAAATCTAGAAGAAAAAACAGATGAAACATATCATGGCAACCTTAGTGTAAACACTATGGCTTCTTTAGTTTAAACATCATGGAAACTTTTGGCCTAAGAAAACGTCGTCAAAACATATCAACATGGGATCTAGTTTTGAAGATCCCGTCGAGATGGATTTTAATGGTGAAAACGGTTTTTAATCACATTTTCTATTTAGAAAATAAAATATTGTTAAGTTTGAAAACCAAAAAGATTCCCGCTGGTGTCATCTGTTTTAACGTGGCAAGTGGATGGCAATGGAGGCATTTGGGCCATGTTGAATTGTGCCACACTTGTGGATGTTATCATTTAGGTAGATTTTATGGGCGCTGGCCCACTAAATCTTGTGCACCAGCCTAGTTAAAATTATGAATGTGAGAGGCCTATTTGAGTTGCGTGGCAAGTGTGTGAGTCAGGTATGATATGCTATTTGACAAAGTTTAGTACATGTCACGTCGTCGCGATGGGTGAATCGAGTTTGGGCAATATTCTTACCAACCCAGGATCTCGTAGATCGATCAAGGATGAAGTAAGAAGTGAGGATATGCAGAACAATATTCTGAAAACCACTAACAGAAATAATTAGTACGATAGCGGAGAGAAATTCCTAAGGGACAAATGAGGTATAGTCATTAAAAGCCCAATACTTTTGCATGTAGTAATTACTTCTAAAAAGGATGTTCGAGTACCCGCCACCTAGGAGCCTACAGGGGCCGGAGTTGCATCTGCTCCGTCAGTTTCAGAGTGGTGTGCCATGGGCGCTTCCCTAGGGCTCTCCATGTCGTAGGATCGTCCTAGACGTTGCGCACCTGAGTGACTTGCCTCAATGGTCCATGACAGGTGGACCGCGGGGGCGTATGGGTTCACCATCATCTGGTGGCTTTCGTCATGCCCGCTCGCCCATGAGTGATGGGCATGGCTGACCCACCAGTCAACATCTTCGCCCCTGACGAGCTCGTTCAATCGCGCCAGGCGAGACATGCGTCGTGGTCGCAACGATGGCTTGCTTGTGGGGCTAGTATATCAGGACTGTTCACCACATGCCAAGTTGTTTCGGTTTGTTTCATTGGCACCAACTAGGTGCGCAGGGGCGGGCTTGGTCGCATGCGCTAACCAGGTGCTCTGCTGCGTGCTAAGTGTAGGTGCGAGTGTGGGGCCAGCCTATCAAGATCTTTCACCTCATGTTCAGATGATACAGGTTGTTTGGTTTGCACCACTCGGGTACGCATAGGTGACCCTGCTTGGTTTGAGCCCAATGACATATGTGGTCCGGCTAATGGACGCAACCGGAAAGACCACGCACATGGATGCACCCGGCTGGGGCGACCGAATATACCCTGGTAGGGTTGTGTTTGTCCTGACATTCTCTAGCCAGTTAGCATTGTAAGGTGGTTGCATGCCTCATGGGTCCCGTTTGTGCTCTCGTGTCCGCGTGCCCATCCTATGTGGGGATTATGTCGGCTCGTTTGTCCCTATGTAGCCGTAATCTTTAGCCCATCTCCTTCTTTTGCTTTCTTTTCCCCCTTTTTTTGGGGTGCCCATCCCTTACTTGCCTCCACTAGAAGTTCTCTTTGGCTTCCTCCCCATCGTCCTGTCATGCCACACGTCGCTTGCGTCACGCCACTAGAGGCTCTCTTCGAGGTCCTCCCTTGCCATCGAGGTCCGGTGTGGCATTTGCCTTGGTACTGTCTCAAGCTCGGCGGTTGTGGCTCAGCCCTTACAAGTTTCTTCTTCTCATTGCTTGGCTCTTAAGTTGCTGCTTCAGGTGAGTTGCTTCTTTGCTTTTCTGTTGCTCTTTTTTCCTTACGTGGTAGGAACAATGCTTATGTTTGAATGTTAATTGGGGCATGCAGATGGTAGGATAGAAGGCGCCCGCGTGGCAACTTGAGAGCGTTACTCTTCATATATCAACAATGTCAAACAATTCTCCTTTTTTGCCTCGTCTACCTCCTTCGCTGTGGATTAACTGCATTCGACCCCGGAGTACTACTTTATGTTGTCAAGTTGCCATAGCTTTTTTCTGATTTTTTTTCAAAGAAAATGCGCAACATGATTCGTTGCCCCGTTCCGCTTGCCTGCTCCGACTGTGATGCCAACTCTTATCTCGCCCCGACCTGTGGTAATGCTTCCAGTTGTGGAACCAACAACTATTGCTAGCCGTCCAGATCCTTCAACGCCAGCACTTGTCGCGGTTCGAGATGGGGATGGCGGTGCCCTTACAATGATGCTGTGGGCTGCACCTAACCATCGGTTTTGGGAGGACTACCGCAAGGGAGGACATCGCCCGGCTCCGTCGATCTAAACAGAAGTGTGTTAGAACTTTTGGCAAGACCACGCACCTGGTGGACGACACCGAAGAGGAGGCCGATGACAAAGTGAGCACCTTGGACTTGACATTTGCTTGAGCAACCAATATGTACTTGGAGGCCTCACAACAGCTAATCGATAATAAAACTAGCTTTTCCCTCGATAAACAAATATCATTCATGCTTTTTATACTGTTATCTTATATGCTTGGATGGATCACAGGAAAAAAACTCTGTGACGATGAGTTGAATATCATGTTTAAAATTTAGCAGCAACCTCTAATTTATTTAAGCTGGTATTTCTTACACTGATCAAAGGGGCGGAGCCACCGTTGTAGCGTTGGGTTCAAGTGAACCCAATGAATTTTTGCAGGCACGTACGTGTGTATAGGTAATTGTGTGTATGAACCCAGTCGAAAATCTAGGCTGCACCCATCAGCATTGGAATGCCCGAGCAAAAAGCCTATTAGCCCACAAATCTTAACGCAACTAGCACAGCTGAAGCCCATAAGTAAATTTCTACGGCCTCCGTGTGTGTGTCAGATTCCATGTCTAGTACGAGATTGTACGCATCAGATCGCATCTCTCGCTCGGACTCACCAAGGTCTTCCGTCTGGTCGCCTCTCCCTATCTCCAGCAGCAAGCCTTCAAGGAACCAGCGGCAGGTCGGTGTGAAGTACAAATTCAACATAATGGGAGATCACATCACCACATGTTCTTTTTTGTATCTTCTATTTATCCTATCGTGGTAATGGCCTTTGCCCTATTTTTCTAATTAACTTTTCCATAACTTTGATTGATCTAGGATGTGGAGCGATAGTTCACGAAGACAAACTGATCACAAGATTCAGATTGTGATGTAGGCACTTCAAGGCCACGTGTTAGATATTGGTAAAGTGCATCAAATGTTGTTTATCCAAGTAGTGTTATGAAGCCCACTACACCGAGAAATAGTATGAAGATGATCCATCTATTAGTTGTGTGGCTGCCTTTCACAGATCATAGCGAGAAAAGTTGGGAGTAGCTGGAAAGGTTGAAAGGGGTCACTCTGAAATGTGAGTGATTGTACATGCTTTTTATTATTGATGGTACGTATTATACACTGGTCAAACTAACTTGACATTTTGGACGGTGTTTTCGAGAAGGAGAAGCCACGCCTGAAGCTATGTAGTTATTTTGGTGCTACTCTACTCACAATATGTAAACACGAGAAATTTATAGTTTCAATCAACTGATATGTCTTGCAATTTTTTATTTTACAAAGGTTGTAGTATTTTGTGTTCATGTATGAAATATGAGTTCTACCGTATTTCTATCTGTTATGTTGTCTTTGGGTCATATAGTCTTGTTACATTATAGTGTGAAATTGGACATTATACTTAATTAAGTCATACTAAAATTTCAAAATGAATTAATGACTGAACCCATCAACTCGATTTTCTGGCTCCGCCCCTGTCTGATCATGATGTGTACGCATAGACCTCAGAGAGAAAAATAACATATGAGATAATTTGTTGTGTTCATATTTTATTTCATATTAAATATAGTGGAGTTCACATATATAGTAACTTGTTTTAGTACAAGGTTTATGTCATCTATGACTTCCAGTTATAAGGTTCAACGTTTAAGTTCGGATTCAATTATGTTTAATCTGATTTGCATGGGCTGGGTTCCATGCGAAAAACCACTCGTCTGCATGTACTCCAGTGAGCACTACTTTGAATAGTGTCAAAATGGTATTTTATAGTTTCATATAATCCAATAAAAATTATATATTATGTTCATATGAGTGTACACTACACATGTGTGAAATTTATGTGAGGCGATAAGTACCTATGTGAGCTACACAAAAATGACAAAATAAGATTTTGGAAGATGAATAGTGTATGTACTGCTTGCTATTCAGAAATCAAGATTTTTCCATTTTTGTGTAGCTCACATGTTTAGTTATTTCATCACCATATTGTACACATGTGTAACATACATCCATATGAACATTCAATTCATTTTCGGAATTTTTTGAAACAAAAAATGGGATTTTTTAACTATAGAAAATAAAGCGCTTCAATGCCCGCGTGCTAAAAAAGCAGTCACATGTATATGCCAAATTTGTATTCATGCATGCAAATTAAAAAAGGAAAGTCGATCCTCAGAGGAAGCGTGTGGATACATTGTGCGCATTTTTTTTAGTTGTGGTTGTTGCAATTGGAATATGGGTCGAATTTTCCTTCATTGAGATGGCTTGCGCTGGTAATAATTTCTGGATGATTTGGTCGTCATAGAAACATTATTTAGGGAGATATGCTTTGGAACCCAAGCTTCGGTGAGATAGCTTTAAAAAATCATATTTGAAAGCCGTAATGCCGCTCCTAGATCCTTCAGCATCCACACGTGTCGCGGTTCCAGATGGGGATGGCGGCGCCCGTAGAATGATGACGTGGCCTGCACCTTACCGTGGGTTTTGGGAGGACTACCGCAGGGGAGGGCGTCGCCCATCTCCGTCCATCCAATCTGAAGTGTGTCTGAGCATTTGGCAGCACAAGGCATCTGGTGGACGACACCAAAGAGGAGGCCGATGATACAGGGAGCATCTTGTACTTGACATTACCTTGAGTTACAAATATGTACTTGGAGGCCTCCAACAGCTAATCGCTAATAAGACTAGCTTTTCCCTCGATAAACAAATATCATTCATGATTTTCATACTGTATGTTCTTATATGCTTGGATAGATCATAGGGAATACAAAACTCTTTGACGATGAGTTGAATATCATGTTTAAAATTTAGTAGCAATCTCTAGTTTGTTTAATCTGGTATTTCTTACACTGATCACAGGAGTGTTGGCAATAAGCCGCGGCCGGTTCATCGAGCACGTTGGGCGCGTGTATGGGCGCACGTCTGACGAGCTGGACGCGTCGGGTCCGCGGCGGGTGCGTGCGTGTGTGTGTGCGTTGTGTACACGGGCATGTCCGTGCGGGCGTGCGGGTGTGCGTGAACCAGCGCGTGTGTGCGCGGGGCCACGCCCGGGTTGTTAGCGAGCGATCAGGAGGGGGAGACCGCGTCGGGCGCGCTGGGAGGCCGTGGCGATCTCGTTCGGGCGCGGTGCGTGGACGCGGCCAGAGCACGGAGGACGTGGGGCAGTGGGTGAGCGAGTAGGTGCAGGGCAAGGCCGTGCAGGCCGGTGCTCGCGGGTATAAAACCCTGGTTCCTTTTTATAGCTCGTTGACATGATCGAGTTCGTGCTCGAGGTAAGGGAAAAGCGTACGTGCGCTGGAAAACTCCCCGTGTCCATCATTCTTTGAATCTTTCTTCCTCCTCTCCGGTGACTGAACCACAACAACAGTGAGCGCACAGAGTGAGAGGGAGAGGAGAGATGCGGCGAGGAGTTGGCGGTTCCAACAATTGGCATCAGAGCCACGTGGAGGAGGGAGCTCGCCCGCGATGTCCATCGTGCCATACGATGGCGGATCGGGCGGTGCGGTGTCGCACCCAGCGCCCGTGCTCACGGGCGACAACTACACCACCTGGGCCATCAAGGTGGAGGCGGGCCTTGATGCCGCAGGGCTGTGGGAGGCGGTGGTGCCGCCGGAGGACGCGGCATCGGCGGTGATCGCCAAGAAGGACAAGCCGGCGAGGGCCTATCTGCTTCGAGCGCTCGCCGACGATCTCCTGTTGCAGGTGGCCGCGAAGAGGACGGCGGCGGAGATATGGGCGAGCTTGAAGGCCAGGTTCATGGGCGTGGATCGCGTGCGCGCGGCGCGGCTCGGCACGCTCCAGGGAGAATTCGAGCTTCTGCGGATGGCGGAGTCCGAGTCTCTGGACGTGTTCGCCGGGAGGCTCGGTGGCATGGCGGCGCGCTATGCGGCGCTGGGCTCAACCCTGGATGATGCGGCGCTTGTCAAGAAGTTACTTGACTCGGTGCCGAACCGGCTGTACGCTGCGGTGGCCGGCATCGAACAGTTCTGCAACGTCAGGATGATGCTGTTCGAGAATGCGTTGGGGCGGCTGAAGGCTTTTGACGAGCGGCTGCGGCGACGCGATCAGGCAGGCGGTGAGCGAGCTGACGGCGAGCTGCTGTACACGGCGGCGCAATGGAGGGCGCGGGAGAGGCGTCACGGCGGGGCTCGGGACGACTACGACGGGGCGTGCAGCGAGGCGTCGGGCTTCGGCGGCAACAAGAAGGGCCGGTGCTACAAGTGCGGCGAGCGGGGTCACTTCAAACGTGACTGCCCGCAGTGGAAGAAGGCGCCGGCGCCGGAGCGTGCACTGCTGGTCGACGGTGACGTCGAGGACGACGGGCTGCTCTGGGCCGCGGCTTAGGGCGCGTGTGTTGGCAATAAGTCGCGGCCGGTGCATCGAGCACGTTGGGCGGGTGTATGGGCGCGCGTCTGACGAGCTGGACGCGTCGGGTCCACGGCGGGTGCGTGCGTGTGTGCGTGCGTTGTGTACACGGGCATGTTCGTGCGGGCGTGCGGGTGTGCGTGAGCCAGCGCGTGTGTGCGCGGGGCCACGCCCGGGTTGTTAGCGAGCGATCAGGAGGGGTAGACCGAGTCGGGCGCGCTGGGAGGCCGTGGCGATCGCGTTCGGGCGCGATGCGTGGACGCGGTCAGAGCGCGGAGGACGTGGGGGAGTGGGTGAGCGAGTAGGTGCAGGGCAAGGCCGTGCAGGCCGGTGCTCGCGGGTATAAAACCCTGGTTCCTCTCTGTAGCTCGTTGACATGATCGAGTTCGTGCTCGAGGTAAGGGAAAAGCGTACGTGCGCTGGAAAACTCCCCGTGTCCATCATTCTCTGAACTTCTCTGAATCTTTCTTCCTCCTTTCCGGTGACTGAGCCACGGCAACAGTGAGCGAACAGAGTGAGAGGGAGAGGAGGGCTGCGGCGAGGAGTTGGCGGTTCCAAAAATGAGCATCGCCACCGTTGTAGTGAACCCAATGAATTTTTGCTGCCACCTTACGTGTGTATAGGTAATCGCGTGTATGAACCCGGACGAAAATCTAGGCTGCACACATCGGAATTGGATTGCCCGAGCTAATAGGCTATTAGTGTTGGCTTTAGATCGCTAGATCAATTCACCAGAAGTTGAAAACACGTACGTGCAAAACTTGCAAGCAAGCAAGCAACTAGCTTGATTGATCTACAGGAGCAATTCGTGCTTGTGTAGCTGTACGTGAACCTGGCTTGCTAGCTCTCCAATGGATCGGATCGATCACGACGGGAGTTCTCTCGGTAACGTAGCGAACGTAAGAAACAATCGGAGGACTTTTGTATATAGCTACAGGAGCTTGTCGCTCCTGGCTTTTCTTTATTGCTATGATCTCTTCGTTGTGTTGTTACAAGGAGCACCCCTGGTGTGCTTTTTATACACGTCCATAAGGGACTATGGAAATAGACTAGGACTAGGAATCCTAATACTACTAGGACTCATACTTACTCCTTTTCCTAATCCTACGTGTACTAAGGCAACGTGGTTAACTTCTACATTCACCTCCTTAACCTTGTTGCTTGACTTCATCTCATGTACTCCGACTTTGTTCCTCATCTCGATGAACTTCTGTCGGCCGAGGGACTTCGTGAGAATGTCGGCAAGCTGGTCCTTGGTGCTCACGTGCTGAACCTCGATCATCCCTTCCTCAATGCACTCCCGGATATGGTGGAACCGGGTATCTATGTGCTTGCTCCTTTCGTGATAAACCGGATTTTTGCACAATGAGATTGCAGCTTGGTTGAAGGTTCGCGCTCTACGGACAGATCGCGGCGGAGAGTTTACGTCAAACGAGTTCAACGACTACTGCGAGAAGATTGGCATAAAGAGGTTCCTCACGGCACCTTATACGCCACAGCAGAACGGGGTTGTTGAAAGGCGCAATCGAACCGTCGTTGACATGGCAAGAAGTTTACTCAAGAGCAAGAACTTGCCGGGGACTTTTGGGAGAAGCTGTCTCGACGGCGGTCTATCTTCTCAACCGGCTCCAACGAAGGCGGTGATCGGCAAGACTCAGATGAAGCAATTTACGGACGTAGTTTAATGTGTCTCATCTACGGACATTTGGGTGCGTGGGCGCATGTGAAGACGGCGGAGCCGCATCTCTCAAAGCTTGCCGATCGTAGCACCAAGATGGTGTTCATCGGATACGAGAGGAGTTCCGGCACCAAGGCATACCGCTTCTACGATCCACGAACCAAGCGTCTACGGATTTCACGTGACGTTGTGTTTGAAGAAAACCAAGCGTGGAATTGGAGCGCAGCAGACGATGCTCCAAACGGTAACATATTCACAGTTGAATTTCCAACTAATGATGATGCAGGGGAGGATGTCCAGGTGGTTGGCAAGACACCCAACCAAGGTGACCACAATGGAAGTGATCATCATGGTGCTGACACCGACGACGACGTGCATGGGTCGCAAGGTGATAGCGACAACGACACGCATCGACACGGGCGGAGATCTCGACAATGAGGCGCATAATGATGATGACAATCAAGATGATGGTCACGATCACGACGACTACGCCGACGACGAGGATGCCAACGACCCGGCATCTACCACGCCCGAGACTCAACCGTCTTCCTCAAGTGCATCGACACCGACACAATTTGTGTCGCCCCCTTCGCAAGCCACGACGGATTCTTCCGGCCTCGCTGCCACAAGCCCCTCAAGAAAGTCTACAAGCACGCATAAAGCCAGTTACACTCGAGTACTCCGATTTGTGTTTACTCGGAGTTGAGGAGCCGCGAACTTCAGAGAGGCGAGCAAAAGTTCAAGTTGGATGCACGCCATGGATGAGGAGATGAAGGCGATCGAGAGCAATGGCATGTGGACTTTGGTAACCCGACCTCCGAACCAAAAGGCCATAGGTTTGAAGTGGGTTTACAAGTTGAAGAAGGACACGAAGGGTGCCATTGTGAAGCACAAGGCAAGACTCGTCGCAAAGGGCTACGTACAACGCCAAGGAGTTGACTATGAGGAGGTGTTTGCACCGTTGCTCGAATCGAGACGGTGAGAGTGCTCCTAGCTTTGCCAGCACAAGAGGATTGGAAGGTTCATCATATGGATGTGAAATCCGCTTTCCTCAACAGCGACCTCAAAGAAGAAGTGTACGTGGAACAACCCTCGGCTACGAGAAGAAAGGCGAAGAAGGGAAAATTTACAAGCTCAAGAAGGCACTTTACGGGTTGAAGCAAGCGCCAAGAGCTTGGAACGCAGTTAGACCGAAGTTTGATCTCGCCGGGTTCAAGAGATGTCCCTCGACACGCCGGTCTATACAAAGAACTCCAAAGGATCAAACCTGCTAGTTGGAGTTTATGTCGACGATCTGATTATCACCGGAGATAGCGTGCAAGAAATTGAATGTTTCAAGGCACAGATGAAGAAGAAGTTTAGCATGAGCGATCTGGGATTACTCAGCTATTACTTGGGCATCGAAGTGAAGCAAAGCTCCGGAGAGATTTCCCTATGTCAATCGGCTTATGCGGTCAAGTTATTGGACAAGTGTGGCATGACAGATTGCTACGAGACACAAGCTCCAATGGACCAACGCCACAAGTTGAGCAAGCGTAGCTCAAATCCGCCGGTGGACACCACAATGTATCGAAGCGTTGTGGGCAGCCTAAGATATTTGGTGCATACCCGACCTGACTTGGCTTATTCAGTCGGGATCGTGAGTCGTTTCATGGAGAATCCGACAACCGAACACATGAGCGCGGTCAAGCAAATCTTGCGCTATGTGAAAGGCACTATTAATCTTGGCTGCACGTACAGAAAGGGAAAGGAAGGATTGATCCTTCGTGGATACTCAGATAGCGACATGGCAGGTGATGTGGATGACCGAAAAAGCACAACGGGCATGATATTCTATCTTGGCCCAAATCCTATCAGCTGGAATTCTCAAAAGCAAAAGGTGGTTGCGCTGTCTTCATGCGAGGCAGAATACATAGCGGCAAGCACGGCGGCTTGTCAAGCAGTGTGGCTGAGAAGACTCCTAGCTGATCTTGCAAAGCGGGAGGTGCAGAGGGTGTCATTGAAGATCGACAACCAAGCTGCAATCTCATTGTGCAAAAATCCGGTTTATCACGAAAGGAGCAAGCACATAGATACCCGGTTCCACCATATCCGGGAGTGCATTGAGGAAGGGATGATCGAGGTTCAGCACGTGAGCACCAAGGACCAGCTTGCCGACATTCTCACGAAGTCCCTCGGCCGACAGAAGTTCATCGAGATGAGGAACAAAGTCGGAGTACATGAGATGAAGTCAAGCAACAAGGTTAAGGAGGTGAATGTAGAAGTTAACCACGTTGCCTTAGTACACGAGGGATTAGGAAAAGGAGTAAGTATGAGTCCTAGTAGTATTAGGATTCCTAGTCCTAGTCTATTTCCATAGTCCCTTATGGACGTGTATAAAAAGCACCCCAGGGGTGCTCCTTGTAACCAGAACAACGAAAGTCGATCAAAGCAATACAAAGTACTACCAGGCTCGAGACGAGCCTGTAGCTATCCATCAGTTTTTTCCGTTCGCTAAAGTTACGTCGACAAGTTCGTCGTAGATCGAATCGATCCTTCCCGGGCCAGGTGCACGTACGGAAGCTTACCTCGATACGTGCATGTGCTAGTGCTATTGTACATCAATCAACCTGCTTGCATGTGTGCTTGCTAACTTGCACATACGTATTCCTGGGTGGTTTTTGTCTAGCGATCAAAAGCTAACAATTAGCCCACAAATCTTCACACGACAAGCACAGCTAAAGCCCATAAGTAAATTTCTACGGCCTCCATGTGTGCGTCAGATTCCATGTCTCGTAGGAGATTGTACCTATCAGATTGCATCTCTCGCTCGGCCTCACCAAGGTCTTCTGTCCTGTCGCCTCTCCCTATCTCCAGCAGTGAGCCCACAATGAAGCAACAATAGGTCAGCGTGCAGTACAAATTCAAGATAATGGCAGATCACATCACCATATGTTATTTTTGCGTCTTCTATTCCTAGCGTGGTAATGGCCTTTGCATTATTTTTCTAGTTAACTTTTCCGGAACTTTGATTATTTTAGGATGAGGAGCGATATTTCTTGAAGACAAACTGATCACCAGATTCAGATTGTGATGTAGGCACTTCAAGGCCACCTGTTAGATGTTGGTAAAGTGCATCAAATGTTGTTGATGCAAGTAGTGTTACGAAGCCCACGAAACTGAGAAATAATATTCAGATGATCCATCAAAACGGGGAAAGTTGGGAGTTGCTGGAACGGTTGAAAGGGGACACTCTGAACTGTGGGTGATTGTACATGCTTTTTATTATTGATGGTACGTATTATACACTGGTCAAACTAACTTGACATTTTTTATGGTGTTTTCGAGGAGAAGCCACACCTGAAGCTATGAAGTTATTTTCGTGCTACTCTACTAACAATATGTAAACAACAGAAATTTATAATTTCATCCAACTGATATGCCTTGCAATTTTTTATTTTACAAATATTGTAGTATTTTGTGTTTAATGTATAAAATATGAGTGCTACCGTATTTCTATTTGTTATGTTGTCTTTGGGTCCTTTTTTCCAACCGGCCTCACAACCCCTTTCCATTAATTTTGCAATCAACGGAAATACATCAGTCTTAATCCGAGTTCATCACCCGACTCAAAACAGATAAAATCCACTTGCGTGAAATGAGATTGAAAAGGCGGGAGCGAGTTGGTGCATCACCAGGAAACCCACCGCGTGATGATCCTGGAACGGACCACCAGCCATGGGGCGAAAACCTGATGACACTTACAAGCCATCTGCTCAGAACACAAAGTAACAAAAAACAACCCAAGGTGAAACATCTATCAGACTCCAGCGACTAGGTAAAACAGACGTAGTACAGATCACCAGCGGGCATCAAACCCCAGTGGGATGCGAGGTAGAAGCCGCCAGACGCTGATCGCGTCTAGCCAATCTGCAACCCATCTCTGTCTCCCAAGAGCAGCCTGTCTCGAGGGAAAGATCTGTCAGTTAGTGCCGCAGCAGCATGCGCCAATCTCTTCACACCTGCCTGGAGCTTCACTCTGTCCTCTTCCTTCAGCAAACCTACCCAATACATCATAAAAGAGCATGCCGTGAAAACAGCCTCCAGAGGGGATCGAACGACATGCTTATCAAACGTCACTTTATTACGGAGAGTCCAAATCCCCCAACAAATCGCAGCAATTATCATCATATATAAATGCTTCCCACCCGGAAAGAATTTATAAAGCCAAGATAAACTTTGCCAAAGGGAGCGAGGGCAGCTGGATGCCCCTGCAGTCATGCCCAACGTCCCCCAAACTGAACGAGCGAGCGAGCACGAGAAAACAAATGGTTTGCCGCTTCAACATTAGTACAGAAGGAGCAAATGGGATTCCTGTGCCAATTTCTGGCACGCATGTTATCACGGGTAAGGATGGAATTTTGAAATAATTGCCAAAGGAAAATCTTAATTTTTAGCGGGATAGGTGCTTTCCACACCATTTTATAGTTAGGACCTGACAGGTTTCTCTCCAGCCACTCGTACAAGGATTTAGTGGTAAATTTCCCTTTACTATCAAGGGACCAAGAGATCTTATCTGGGGATTCATTAAACTTCAGCTTTTTAGCTTCCATGACCATCCAAGCCCATTGATCACCCAAAGGTCCCAACTAATCTGCGTCAAGCCAATCTCATAGTTACTCGCAGCCCAGGATGCAACATTGCAATCCTGATCCTGGCAGATACTGAACAAGTCAGGAAAATGATCTTTCAATATAATGTTTTCGATCCACGGGTCATACCAGACCCTAGTAAGGTTCCTGCTCAATGTTAACCTTTCTACCAGCCATATACTGAATATTTGACTTTCATAATGGCTTTCCAGCAGGGGAGTCCGAGAAGCGACTCGGATGTTAGCTACTGTTTTGTTCCTGAAGTATCTAGCTCGAACAATACGCTGCCATAAACCATCACTGCTTTCAGTTTCCACCACAACTTAGCGAGCAGGGCAATATTTTGTTTATGAAGATCTTTAATTCCTAAACCCCCAATCCTCTTGGATCTGCAAACTCTCGTCCATTTAACCATATGATAACCATGTTTCTTATTCTTTCTCCTCCAAAAGAAACGTCTGCAATGTTTGTCCAGCTTCTCAATAAAAGTTTTATTAAAAAGAAACATCGACATGAGGAAAGATGGATTCCATCCAAACTGGATCCCAACAAGGTCAGCCTGCCCCCAGATGATGCCGCGTAAGCCACCCAGGCATCAAGCTTTTTGATCATTTTACCATCCAGGAAGTCCAGATCAACATTCCTGAGAGTGGAATAGGTAACAGGGACCCCCAGATATTTCATAGGTAGAGTCCCCACTTGGCATCCAAACATGTTCGCACAGATTAAGTCAGTATCATTATCACCCCCAATACTGAAAATTTCGCTCTTCTCAAAGTTGATCTTAAGTCCTGACATAAGCTCAAAGAGATACAACAAGAGTTTGATGTTGACAGCCTTGTCAACATCATGTTCAAAGCACAACACCGTATCATCAGCATATTGCAAAATGCCCACTCCATCCTCAATAAGATCAGCAGCTAAACCTTTGACCAGGCCATTCTTCTGAGCTGCCAGCACCATTTTAGTCAGGTATTCAGCTGCTAAATTGAACAGGAAGGGGGAGTGAGGATCTCCCTGTCTCACCCCCTTAGCACTTTTAATATAGGGCCCCATCTCATCATTAATCTTGACACTAACCGTGCCATTTTTTAGGATCTGAGAGACCCATCTACACCACTTGGGATTAAACCCGCGCTTTTCATGACAATCAAGCTAAAAATCCCAGTTTACTTTGTCATAAGCCTTCTCGAAATCGAGCTTAAGAACTACTCCGACTTGTTTTTGACATGAGTATAGTGCATAATCTCATGCAAAGATAGTATACCATCCACAATATGCCTCCCTTTAATAAAGGCATTCTGCTGGATACTAAACAACTTATGGGCATATTTGCTAACTCTAATATCCATGGTTTTGGTGAGCAGCTTATACGGGCAGCGCAGCAGACAAATGGGCCTATACTGGTGGATTCTACTTGCATTGCTTGACTTAGGCAACAAGGAAATGATACCATAGTTAAGTCTTTGCACATCTAACTTGTCAGCGTGAAACCATTCAAATAAGGTAACAAATCCTGAGCTACAACATCCCATCAATGTTGATAGAATTCAACAGGGATATCATCAGGTCCGGGGGCACGGTTAGACCTCATCTCAAATAGAGCATGCTTAATCTCCTCCAAAGAAAAAGGTCGAGTCAATTCTTCGTTCTCCTCCAGGGAAATCAGCTCATCCTGGGACCATAAAGTTGCATCGATCTGGCAAATATTGCCAGGGGCTGGTCCAAATAAGTCTCTGTAATACTCAGTAGCATGCGCAAGAAGGTTTTTGGTCCCTTCCACAACAGTGGACCCACATTCCAAGGAAACCATGGAATTTTTTCTACGATGACCATTAGCCACTTTATGAAAAAAGTCAGTGTTATTGTCTCCTCTCAAAAGCCACCTTTCATTAGACATCTGATGCCAATGAAGCTCTTCCTCAACATACATATTGTTGAGCTCCACTAAAATATCCAACTTCCTTTTATATGCATCGTCACACAACCCATCGTCCTCCTCCAGTCTCTCGAGCTCCTGAAGCTCGAGCTTGATAATATTTTTTCTGATCCTATTGTGCCCAAACAGATTGGATCCCCAACCTTTAAAAAATTTCCTAATCCTTTTCAATTTAATGTTCAAGATGCCAATAGGGTTTTCAGTGTAAATCGGTCTAGACCAGATTTCAGTAACCAAAGGGAGGAAATCTGGGTTCTTGAGCCATGCATTATCAAACCTAAAGCACCTATTGCCTGGTGCTATGGATGGGGCTCTCCCACCATCCAGCACCAAAGGATTGTGGTCAGACTTGTCTTTTACCAGTTTATGAACATTAGCTAGAGGGTATAAATCCTCCCACCAGGGACATAAGAATCCTATCAAGTTTTTCCAACGTAGGGTTATCTTGTTTGTTGCACCAAGTGTAACGACCACCAGCCATATGAATCTCCCTCAATCCAAGTAAGTGGATAACAGAGTTGAACACATCTGAAAAATGGGACATGGGCGTTTTTTTGTTTTTCTCTCCACTATGTCGAATGATATTAAAATCACCACCGACCAGATAAGGTAAACTGACCCTGTGGCACATAGCTGACAGTTCAGCAATGAATTCAGGCTTCTGCTCATCATGTGCAGCGCCATACACAGTCATCAAGGACCACTGACAGTTTTTGCTCTTATCGAACAAGTTCAACTGCAGTATGAATTTACCACACACTGCCGAAATGATATCAAAACTATCCTTCCTGATACCATAGAGAATACCTCCGGATTTCCCCCTCGAAGGTGCCCATTCTCATCGAAACCTATCTTGGGGGTCAATCTTTCTAAAAAAGGCAGAGTCATAGGATTCTTTCATAGTCTCTTGCAGCCCAATAAAGTCAAGATTGTTGCCATTAATCATGTCAACAATACAGGTGGACATACCTTTTTTACCCACACTCCTACAATTCCAAAAAATCCCTTTCATTTATATCGATCAGGTTTATCCCTCACTCTGGTAGGTCTGCCAGGATCCACGGCAGCCCTACCCACACCTTTTTTTTGCTGACTTCTAATCATGGGTCTGCTGGACTTATTAGGAGAAAATGCCACCACCATTTTCTTGTATGGATTTTTCTTCTTCCTATTTTTAAGCTGAACCAGGGTAAAAGGTTCTTCTACCTCTCTATTATCATCGTCCCAATCTAAGGATAGAGGCACATCATTTCCTAAACCATCATTGATGGTAATATTCTGTGGATTAGAATTTAAATTCTTTTCTTGTAACATATATCTAGAAATCTCTAATTCTCGCAAGATATCAATAGTATCAAAGTCATCATCAGGGATTTGCACTCCCATCAGGGACGCCTTAATATAATAGCGATGTCGCACAAAGCAGAACTGATTTTTGAATTGGGTATGTTCGCATCTTTCCAAGTTATGCTTCCTCATCCTGTTGGCAGCCACGTCACCCACGCTTCTCCAAATTCTGCTTCTCACATGCGGAGCATCTTCCTCACAGGCCATACTGTCATGAATCGGTGACCCAGATGGATATTCAACTGTATAAGTGCTACAGTTTCCTCCTCCTTCCACGGATCCTTCCTCTAGAGGCATGATATGAGGCAGGGATGGCCACACCACATAGTCTGATAGGAGAGGAAATGTGTTTCCATAAGCAGTCACATCCTGATAAGCAAACATAGGTGAAGGTGGAACATGAGTAATTATCCCCCAAGCACCTTTATGCATATTGTTCTCATTACAAGGAGATGCAATCAGCTCATCCACCTCCAAATCACCAGACTGAGAACCACAGATAGATAGTTTTTCATCAGCATGTTCTCTTGCCATAGTTTCAATCAGCAGTTCTGTATTGTTATCCTCCTCGCTTTCCTCCTCTTCTTCACTTTCAGCTACCGCAGGTAGCCTCTGCATGCCCTTATCATAGTTCTGGGAGGAGAAGTTTCCTCCCCCAGAAGCACTGGTTTCCCCCTGACCCACAGAAGAAGCTGGATATGAATCCATCCTAGCTTTCTTGGGGAAAGATTGGGATGAACTATTGTCAACAGCAGTGGAGGATTGGCCTTTCTCAGCACCCATAGTCACAGCTTTCTCCACCTCAAAGAAAAAATCATAATATTGCTCCCCCAGCATACCTTCCGCTGAGGGTGGAATTTTCTCAATTTCTCTACACCCAAGAAGTATTCTGGCATATTCAGGTTTATGAACCGTGGACTCATCCACCTCCAACGTGACCCCAACCAGAGCCCCAACATATGCAATATGTTCAACGCATCTTTTCTCAATAGGGATATTGCGAACCCTAACCCAGGCTTTTTCCATGATACCTTTGGCTCCAATGGAAGCAGTCCAAGGAGTAATACAAACAACAATGGCCCCTTCTTTTAATGGCAAGCGTTTCCCATAACAGCAAGCTCTCTCAACTTCACTGGCATCAGGGAATCGCATCACATACCTATCAGGGCCAATAGATCGAGCCGTGCAGCGCCATTTCTTTTTGCCAGGTTTCTTAGCGAATATGGCATTGAATTCCTGCTCAATATCCTTCACAGTAGCATCCCCCTCGATTATAGTGATGACCACGTTATTAGTTTTTTCAAGATTCTGCTTAGCAGCACACATATCAGGAATATAGAAGAAACCCTGACCAGGAAACTGGAAACCACACATGAATGGGATGCATTCCCAAGGCCTCAAGACCTGGCATAACTGAGCCATATGACCTAATTTGTTGCATCTCTCACAACGAATAGTAGGGCAGCGAGGAGCGAAATGACCTGGGAGGGAGCAGTTGATGCAGATCTCAGTACTGTTTTTAGCCGTCGCTTGACCAGATGTTGGAGGCGGAGGCGGCTCCTTGCCCCCCGTCGTCTTCTCCTTGGTTGCGCCGCTCATAGCACGCGCAGCAGCTTCCCATCTATCTGCAACTTCCCCACCGGCAGATCTCGCTTCGCCCGACGGCGCCGGTGGCAGATCCGGCCGCTGCCAGACCATGTGACGGGTCTGATTTGGCAGCGGCGCCCTGCGCCCTCCGCCAAATCCCCCCCGCGTCGTGTTGTCGCGCCAGCCTCCGGATCTCCCCCCGCCACGGTCTCCCATCGCCACCCGCGTCGCACCTCCCGCCCTTTTCGCCGCAGCAACCTGGGCGAAGGAGCGGTCGTCGCCCGCCGCTTTACCTCGCCACCAACCGTAGGGAATTAGGAGTGGGTGGATTTGGGAGGAAACCCTAGATCGCCTCTACGTATGGTCAAGAGAGGAGCGAGATGAGCGTCGCGCGTACTGGTGGTAGGTGAGAATGACGCGGCTCCCTGCGCCTCCCCCACTCTAGTATACACCTCCCCCGGCTCGGTGCTGGGTCCCGCATGCGTGCCCACGCGTCTGTCCGCCATGGTGTGGTCTGGGGTCGCCCGGTCCTGACCCGCACCTGCCTGGCGGCCCGTGTACCTCCCGTGCACCGCACTGCCAGACGAACCATGCGCAGCGCCCGCAGAGATCGGGCACGTCGCCGGAAGACGATCCCTGATCTTCACAAAATGGCACGGCAGCGAGATGACGTCGTTGATGTCGATATGTTCTCCTGCGCGCAAAAATGGCACGTCCACCGTGACGCCGCGCTCATCTATCAGAACAAGACGGAGCGCGTCGCGTCGTAGAGCAAGCACGCCGTCACGGAACGTGAGCGACCGCATCTGTAGATCGGCGGCGTACGATACGCGCCATCTCTCCTCGGGCGCGTCGCCATGCGTGGGGCGAGCGAGCGAGCGTGCCATCCCCATCACATGGGCATTAAAGTCTTGTTACATGAGAGTGTGAAATTGGACATTATACTTAATTAAGACATACTAAATTTTCACAATAAATTAATCACTGAACCCATTAACTCGATTTTCTTGCTCCGCCGCTGACTGATCATGATGTGTACGCATAGACCTCAGAGGGAAAAGAAACATATGGGATAATTTGTGGTGTTCACATTTTATTTCGTACTAAAGATAGTGGTGTTCACATACATAATAACTTGTTTTAGTACATGGTTTGTGTCATCTCTGACTTCCATTTATAAGGTTCATGTTTCAATTTGTATTCAATTATGTTTAATCTCATTTTCACGCAAGAAACCACTTATGTGCATGTACTCCAGTGAGCACTATTTTGAATAGTGTCAAAATGGTATTTTAAAGTTTCAAATAATCCAGTAAAATTTATATATGTTCATATGAATGTACACTACACATGTGTGAAATTTATGTGACGCGATAAGTAACTATGTGAGCTACACAAAAATGACAAAATAAGATTTTGGGAAGATGAATAGTGTATGTACTGCTCACTATCTAGAAATCACGATTTTGCTATTTTTTTGCAAAAATGATAATTATGATGTATTGTGAAAAGCTAAGAGTGGCAAAAGTAAAATGTTAAATTTTCAAATAACGATAATTTGCAAAAGCTAAAGTGGCGAAAACAAAAATCTTCCATGAAAATCTAGCAAGAGTGACCAACCACCTTGTAGAATCTGAGTTAGTCATTCGAACGAACATGTGATTGGATGGTTAGGAAGAAAGTGATATCTCTGGCCCACCTCGGTTCATGTCTTGGTGCTTGTATTTTTCTAAATTTATTTCAGGATTTTCGATGATGCGTGTTCGGTTCAAGAAATGTTCTCGTCGACTACGAGACACTTATGATGAATTTGTCAATCTCAAAATGATATGCCAGTTCAGAGTGTATGCACGTGTTTACGAATGTCTCTGACTGATGTTTGGAATACGTCCGAGTCACGACAACGGACATCAGGGGAGTTGGTGACGTTTCACGTAGACGGCATGCAGTTCCGTCCGGCTCGCTATGAATGAGCAAAGTAAGTCACCAACGTCACATGATCATTAACGGCGCCCCTCGGCTGCTACTAGTAGTAAGAGTATTTATCCCCACATCACTCCCAGGCTCCCAGCTGCCTCCATCCACCCCCTTTTCTTCGTCCTCCTCCGACGACACTCCTGCAAGGTTCGCGCCAGCGAGCATGCACGCAAGACGACTGATGTCGACGGGAGCCGTAGCGGAGCCGGAGACGGACGACGGCTACGAGGCCGTCTTTAACGTGAATGTCTTCTCCGACAGGGAGCTGCACGTAGAGGTGGTCGGCCGTGACGACCACGCGCCAGGGTCTGGCGCCAGCCGCAAGCGCGGCACTGAGGAGGACAAAGGTGCATGCAATAGCCAGCATCCAAGCCTCCGTTGGTGCGTTGGTCGGTACCGTTGACTATTTTAGTCTTCTATTTTCCGTTCCTTTTCTTCAGGGTGTTAGTTTGGTACAATGTCCATACCAAATTATTAACATCCGGTCCTAGACAAATCTAAAACAAGTAATTTGGCACGAAGAGTTCTGATTCTTCATTAGCTAGTAAATTCATTTAAGGTAATTAATTTAGGTTTATGTTCTTCACATTTTTGGGTAATTAGTTTTCCACAAATCCATATGCATATCTGATGAATGGGTATCATATATCATATTTATAAACAGACTTGTATATGTTCTTCAATCCACTGCACTGCACATACTTGAATGCAGCAGAACTTTATGTAGCTGGTGAGAAAAACTAGAACGATTTGGCATAATTTGTATTACCTCCATCCTGAAAAGGTTGCCCTAGTTTTGTCCAGTTACAGATAAAGATGTATCTTGTCATGGTAAAGAAATCGGCTGATTAACCAGTTAACTGATTGATTAATCCCTACTCGTAAGGTCACCAAGTAGCCAATAAATTGATTAATCGGCCGATTAATGGATTAACTGTCTGATTAGCCTATTAATCCTCTACTTGCCAGCCAACTGAGTAGCTACCAATTAATGATATCGTCAACATTGATTGAGCACTAGCGTCCTCTTCAGGACGGAAGGAGTATGTGACTAGAAGTAGACATTCACTTTGCCTTGTCGTTTCCTTCGTAGGTTTACTTGTTTTTTGAGGTTGTTTTTCGCGTGTGGCTCCTTTTGTGTTCCTTTTCGTAATTTGTTGGGGGTGGCCATGGTGTGAGATCCATTTAGAACATATAAATTGTTGAAGAGCCCAAGATCTGAAGCATCGAAAGAATCAGTGCACTGTTTTTTATTCTTCAGAAAGTTCTATTTAGCATAGTTTTTTCCAGAAAGGTTGAAGAGAAAGCAACTGAGGCAGCACAAGAGCAGGGTGCCTATGCTAGAACTCATGGGAGAAATAAATACTAGCTTGGCAGATACTTTTACCTGCAAATAAATTGTCTAGTAATTCTGCTCACATTGAGAACATCATGTTCCAGATATTTTTACCAGCAAAAAGCTTATCTAGTAATTCTGTTATGTGCCTTCTTGTCCTAGTGTTGCATGTTGCATTATATTTATCCAAACTTGGTATTTTGCAGGTAATGATTTAGAAGATATTGACTCATCTTGTACTGTGTCGAGTACACCGATTTTACGAGTTGAGACTATTTATGTCAGTTCGGCGATTCTTGCTGCAAAAAGTAGTTTCTTTTACAAGGTAATTCGGACGATCTACTGAAATGCATTTGTTCTATAATCCGTTGCTCATCTTTCGGATGAGCTTCATGCTTGTTAGGTTTCTCAAATGGCATGAAAGAATCAGTCAGAACTGCTGATTCTGGTAACAGTGTACTGTACTACTCTTTGCCATTGTGATTTTATCATTGTTGTATGCACCTTTCGAATTAAACATGTTAAAATTATAGAGGGGCCTGTTTAGAGTTACTTTGATGATTAATTGGCTATTGTCATCTCATCTACATACTTTGCCTACCAAATGGATATTTTCTCATGCATTAAGGTTTCACAGTTGATCATTACACTTCAGTAATCATCTTTGCGCAAAACAATATTTATCCCTTTTATTTTCTACTTCTTTATTTAATTTTTATTACTGTTTGAGATTTATTGAACTGTTTCATTAATCCTTATGCCTCCTTGCTTTCATTTTCGACAGAGGAGAAAGCCTTCATGGAGCTGTTACGCTTTATGCATAGTGGAAAGTTGACAGCAACAACTGAGCCCACTCCTCTGGTTGATTTATTGATGGCTTCTGACAAATTTGAGGTCGTTTCCTCCACGAAGCTTTGCGTTCAGCTTCGCATGGTCCTGCCTATGACTCCAGAATCTGCAGTGATGTGCCTGATCTCACATGTTCCATTTCAATGGCAGCAGACCTGACAGAGGAAGCTAAGAAATTCCTTGCCGAGAGGTACGTGGAATTCCTGTCAACAGAGTATGTGATCCCATATTCATTGGATTGGGACACCTCTCCTTTTTCCCATTCTTAGGAGGCATGTGGACATTGTTGTCACAAAATGACATGGTTTTGCTGCACTGCAGGTTCCAAGATGAACTTATGAGGATCCCTCCTGCTGGGACTGAGGCCATCTTATCAAGGAATGACTTTGGGGTTGCTTCTGAAGTAACTGTCTATGACTTCGTGCTCAGGTGGGCCTGTTCACCATGGCCAAATTCTGAAGAAAGGAGAAATATCTCGAGTTCTCGCTTACTTCCAGTAATGCGTCTTCGTATGACCAATGATGTTTATTATTCTTGTCGTACGGTTGACTGGGCTGTAAAGCGTGACCAGTGCCGTTCTCTACGTATGCTGAGAGCAATACTCAGTCAGCCATTCAGTTGGGAAGAGTATGTCTTCTCCCTCTCGGTACACTGGGTTGGTCATCTTGGTCTCTATATAGAGACGGAAAAAAACAAAGGGCCAACAAGAGCAGTGGTTGTTCACATGTAACCCATCCTATGAAACTGAGATTAAACATAATTGAATCCGAATTTTAGCGTCGAACTATGTTAAATGAAGTAATAGCTAACACAAACCATTTACTAAAAGAAGCTATTGTATATGTGAACACCACAATCTTTAAAACAAAATAAAATGTGACCTCCACAAACTATCTCATATGTTATTTTCCCTTTGAGATCTATGCGAACACATCAAGATCAGAGTAAGAAATACAAGATTAAACAAACTAGAGATTGCTACTAAATCTTAACCATGATATTCCACTTATCGTCACGTGGTTTTGTTTTTCCTGAGATCTATCCAAACATATATGATAATAGTATGAAATGCATGAATCGTATTTGTTTATGGAGGGCAAAGCTAGTATTAAAGATGACTAGCTTTTCGCCAGGCTCTAAGTACATATTTGTAGCTCAAACCATTTTAAGAAAGTAATAGACGAGACAAACCATGTATATTAAAAGAAGCAATTATATGTCTGTGAACATCAATCATCGTTCATGTTGTCTTATTCCTCTGAGATATATCCAAACACAACAACATCGTTTATGGAGGCCCCCAAATCCCTTTGGCCCGCCTACACCTCTCCTCCTCCTCCTTCTCCCTCGCCGCCGCCTGAGGGCGTGGCGGGCCCTTAGGGACCTCCCGCTCATGAGGGGCTGGCGTGGGCCGGCGCCCCCAGGCCAGAGTGTGGCATGCGGCCGGGCGTCACAGCTGGTGGTGGTAGCGCTCCGCAATCACGTACCTCCGCGGTAGGCGGCTTCAAGGTTCTGGGAGTCGCGGTAGCCTTGGAAGGCGGCGGTGTGTCCGGATCGGCGGCGGCGTTTTCGAATCTAGGCCCAGACGTGGGCTTGGTCACCGTGTCGCGGTCGGCGCGGTGGCGGGTGCGACAAGTCGGCAGCTGGGCGGATCTGCCGGATTCCACCCTTGTCTAGTCCTTGACAGTGCGGTCAACTCCGGGGGAAGCCCTAGATCTCCTTGGGATCGAGCGATGGCGGTGTTTTTGTGTCGTAGTCCTTCTTCAGGGCATTCTTTTGGAGTTTTCTCCGGTTAAAGGGACCAACGTCGCAGGCGGCACACGCCCGGTGGCGCAACTGCCGATGAAAATCGCGCCGACTACAGTCATGGCGGACGATGACGATGTCTTTGATGTCATTTTCCTTGTGGAGGCAGCATCCTTGCAGTTTGCGTCATCAGGCTCGGGATGCTCTAGTGGAAATCCTAGATCTGGATCTCCTAGATTGGACGATGGTGGAGTTCTCAGTAACGCTTTCCCTCCTGGGGGCATTGTTTTGGAGCAAGTGATGGCCGGAGGTTACAAGAGGAGTGGTGTTACTGAAGAAAATATTCCCTAGAGGCAATAACAAAGTTATTATTTTATATTTCCTTATTCATGATAAAGGTTTATTATTCATGC
Source organism: Aegilops bicornis (assembly GCA_021605145.1). Classification (NCBI taxonomy): domain Eukaryota; kingdom Viridiplantae; phylum Streptophyta; class Magnoliopsida; order Poales; family Poaceae; genus Aegilops; species Aegilops bicornis. Next base: position 732,448,684 of record CM038673.1, read on the forward strand.
TAGAATTGTATTGATCATAAACCTTAATACATGTGTGAATACATAAACAAATGATGTGTCCCTATTGAGCCTCTACTAGACTAGCTCGTTGATCAAAGATGGTTAAGGTTTCCTAACCATGGACATGAGTTGTCATTTGATAACGGGATGACATCATTAGGAGAATGATGTGATGGACAAGACCCATCCATTAGCTTAGTATAATGATAGTTAAGTTTTATTGCTATTGCTTTCTTCATGTCAAATACACATTCCTTCGACTATGAGATTATGCAACTCCCGGATACCGGAGGAATGCCTTGTGTGCTATCAAACGTCACAACATAACTGGGTGATCATAAAGATGCTCTACAGGTATCTCCAAAGGTGTTTGTTGAGTTGGCATAGATCGAGATTACGATTTGTCACTCAGAGTATTGGAGAGGCATCTCTGGGCCCTCTCGGTAATACACATCATAAGGTTGTAAGCAAACGACTAAGGAGTTAGTCACGAGGTGATGTATTACAGAATGAGTAAAGAGACTTTCCGGTAACGAGATTAAACTAGGTATGAAGATACCGACGATCAAATATCGGGCAAGTAACATACCGATGGACAAAACGAATTACGTATGTTGTCATAATGGTTCGACCGATAAAGATCTTCGTAGAATATGTAGGAGCCAATATGGGCATCCAGGTTCCACTATTGGTTATTGACCAGAGAGGTGTCTTGGTCATGTCTACATAGTTCTTGAACCCGTAGGGTCCGCACGCTTAACATTCAATGATGATATAGTATTATATGAGTTATGTGATTTGATGACCGGACGTTGTTCGGAGTTCCGGATGAGATCACGAACATGACGAGGAGTCTCGAAATGGTCGAGAGGTAAAGATTGATACATAGGACGATAGTATTCGGACACCGGAAGTATTCCGGAGGGTACCAGGTACATATTGGGTCATCGGAAGGGGTTCTGGGCACGTGCGGCAAAAGATATGGGCCTTATGGGCCAAGAGGGGAAATGCACTAGCCACAAGGGGCTGGTGCAGCCCCCATATGGGCCGAACCAGGAGAAGGAAAGAGGGGAAGGGAAAGGAAATTGGGGGGGGGGGGGGGGGGATTCGGCCTTCCCATCCTTCCCTCATCGCTCCTCTTTCCTTCCGCCTCCAGAAAATATGGCAGGGGCGCGTGGCCAAGGGGAGACCCCAAGTAGTATTCGGCCTACTTGGGTGCTAGCACACACCAGATCAATTGTTACCAGTGTGCGGCGCCCCCCTCCACCGTTTACAATCCCGTTCATATTTTCGTAGTGCTTAGGCAAAGCCCTGCGAGGATCACTTCATCATTGTCACCATGTCATCGTGCTTACAGAACTCATCTACTACCTCGACGACTTGTTGGATCAAGAAGGCGTGGGACGTCACCGAGCTAAACGTGTGCAGAATGCGGAGGTGCCGTGCGTTCGCTACTTGATCGATTGACATGAGAAAAAGTTCGACTACATCAACCACATTTTGAAACGCTTCCGCTTACGGTCTAGGAGGGTACATAGACACATTCTCCCCCTCGTTGCTATGCATATCCATGGATAGATCATTGCGTGTGAGTAGAATTTTTTTGTTTTCCATGCAGCGATTCCCAGCAGTGGCATCATGAGTCAGGTCTATGCATAGATGATATGCACGAGTAGAACACAAAGAGTTGTGGGCGGTGATAGTCATGCTGCTTACCACAAACGTCTTATTTTGATTCGGTGGTATTGTGGGATAAGGAGGCACGAACCAACCTTACATGTCCTCACACATGAGACCGATTCCACCGACTGACATGCAACTAGTTTTGCATAAAGGTGGCTGGCGGGTGTCTGTTTCTCCTACTTTAGTTGAATCGAATTTGACTGCAGACGGTCCTTGAAGAAGGTCAAAACAACAAACTTGACGAAACACCATTGTGGTTTTTGTCGTAGGTAAGAACGGTTCTTGCTAGAAACCCGTAGAAGCCACGTAAAACTTGCAACAACAAAGTAGAGGACATCTAACTTGTTTTTGCATGGTATGTTGTGATGTGATATGGTCAAGACATGCTGTGATATACATTATTGTATGAGATGATCATGTTTTGTAAGATATCTATCAACCGGCAGGAGCCTTATGGTTGTCTCTTTATTGTATTAAATGCATACACCATGTAATTGCTTTAGTTTATAGCTATGAGTTAGCAATAGTTGTATAAGCAATAGTTGGCGAGACGACCACAACGCAACGATGGAGATCAAGGTGTCGAGCCGGTGACGATGGAGATCATGACGATGCTTTGGAGATGGAGATCAAAAGCACAAGATGATGATGGCCATATCATGTCACATATTTTGATTGCATGCGATGTTTATATTTTATGCATCTTATTTTGCTTAGTACGGCAGTAGCATTATAAGATGATCCCTTCACTAAATTTTAAGGTAAAAGTGTTCTCCCTGAGTATGCATTGTTGCTATAGTTCATCGTGTTGAGACACCACGTGATGATCGGGTGTGATAGACTCTACGTTCACATACAACGGGTGCAGGATAGTTTTGCACATGCGGAATACTTAGGTTAAACTTGATGAGCCTAGCATGTACAAACATGGCCTCGGAACACTGGAGACCGAACGTTCGAACGTGAATCATATAGTAGATATGATTAACATAGAGATGTTCACCATTGATGACTACTCCATCTCCCGTGATGATCGGACATGGATTAGTTGATTTGGATCATGTATCACTTAGATTACTTGAGGGGTCTCTATTTAAGTGGGACTTCTTAAGTAATTTGATTAATTGAACTTAATTTATCATGAACTTAGTGCTAATAGTATTTGCATATCTATGTTGTAGATCAATGGCCCATGCTACCGTTCCCCTGAATTTTAATGCATTCCTAGAGAAAGCTAAGTCGAAAGATGATGGTAGCAACTTATACGGACTTGGTCCGTAACTTGAGAATTATCATCATTGTTGCACAGAAGAATTATGTCCTTGATGCACCGCTTGGTGAAAGGCCTGCTGCAGGAGAAGATGCTGATGTTTTGAATGTCTGGCAAGCTCGATGTGATGACTACTCGATAGTTCATTGTGCCATGCTTTATGGCTTAGAATCAGGTCTTTAAAGACGTTTTGAACGTCATGGAGCATATAAGATGTTCCAGGAGTTGAAGTTAATATTTCAAGCAAATGCCCGGATTGAGAGATATGAAGTCTCCAACAACTTCTATAGCTACAAGATGGAGGAGAATAGTTCTATGAATGAGCACATACTCAGAATGTCTGGATATCATAATCACTTGACTTGGCTGAGAATTAATCTTCCAGATGATAGTGTTATTGACAGAGTTCTTAAATCACTGACACCAAGCTAGAAAGATTTTGTGATGAACTATAATATGCAAGGGATGGACAAAACAATTCCTGAGCTCTTCGCAATGCTCAAAGCTGCGGAGGTAGAAATCAAGAAGGAGCATCAAGTGTTGACGGTTAACAAGACCACTAGTTTCAAGAAAAAGGGCAAGGGAAAGAAGGGGAACTTCCAGAAGAATGGCAAGCAAGTTGCCACTCCCTGGAAGAAGCCAGAAGCTGGACCTAATCCTGAAACTGAGTGCTTCTACTGCAAAGGGACTGGTCACTGGAAGCGGAACTGCCCCAACTATTTGATGGATAGGAAGGATGGCAAAGTGAACAAAGGTATATTTGATATACATGTTATCGATGTGTACCTACTATTTCTCGTAGTAGCGCCTAGGTATTTGATATTGGTTCGGTTGCTCATATTTGTAACTCCAAACAGGAGCTACGGATTAAACAAAGATTGGCGAAGGATGAGGTGATGATGCGCGTCGGGAATGGTTCCATGGTCGATGTGATCGCCGTCGGCACGCTACCTCTACATCTACCTTCGGGATTTGTTTTAGACCTGAATAATTGTTATTTGGTGCCAGCGTTGAGAATGAACATTATATCTGGACCGTGTTTAGTGCGAGAAGGTTATTTATTTAAATTAGAGAATAATGGTTGTTCTATTTATATGAGTAATATCTTTCATGGTCATGCACCATTGAAGAGTGGTCTATTTTTATTGAATCTCGATTGTAGTGATACACATATTCCTAATATTGATGCCAAAATATGCAAAGTTGATAATGATAGTGCAACATATTTGTGGCACTGCCGTTTAGGTCATATTGGTGTAAAGCGTATGAAGAAACTCCATGAAGATGGGCTTTTGGAATCACTTGATTATGAATCATTTGATACTTGCGAACCATGCCTCATGGGCAAGATGAATAAAACTCCATTCTCCGGAACAATGAAGTGAGCCGATGACTTATTGGAAATAATACATAGCGATGTATGTGGTCCAATGAGTGTTGAGGCACGCGGCGGGCATCGTTGTTTTTTGACCTTCACAGATGATTTGAGCGGATATGGGTATATCTACTTAATGAGACACAAGTATGAAACTTTTGAAAACTTCAAATAATTTTAGAGTGAAGTGGAGAATCATCATAATAAGAAAATAAAGTTTCTACGATCTGATCGCGGAGGCGAATATTTGAGTTACGAGTTTGGCCTTCATTTAAAACAATGTGGAATAGTTTCACAACTCACTCCAACCTGGAACACCACAACATAATGGTGTGTCCGAACATCGTAACCATATTTTATTAGATATAGTGCGATCTATGATGTCTCTTACCGATTTACCACTATCATTTTGGGGTTATGCACTAGAGACAGCTGCAGTCACGTTAAATAGGGCACTATCTAAATCCTTTGAGACGACACCGTATGAACGGTGGTTTGGCAAGAAACCTAAGCTGTCATTTCTTAAAGTTTGGGCTTGCAACACTTATGTCAAAAGGCTTCAGCCTGATAAGCTCGAACCCAAATCGGAGAAGTGTGTGTTTATAGGATGCCCTAAGGAAACAATTGGGTACACCTTCTACAATAGATCTGAAGGCAAGATCTTTGTGGCCAAGAATGGAACCTTTCTAGAGAAGGAGTTTCTCTCGAAAAAAGTGAGTGGGAGGAAAGTAGAACTTGATGAGGTAATCGTACCTTCTCTCGAATTGGAAAGTAGCACATTAGAGAAATCTGTTCCCGTGATTCCTACACAAACTAGAGAGGAAGCTAATGATGATGATCATGAAACTTCATATCAATTTACTACTTGACCTCGTAGGTCGAACAGAGCACGTTCCGCACTAGAGTGGTATGGTAATCCTGTTCTGGAATTCATGTTAGTAGACCATGGCGAACCTACGAACTATGAAGAAGCTATGATGAGCCCAGATTCCAACAGATGGCTTGAGGCCATGAAATGTGAGATAGGATCCATGTATGAGAACAAAGTATGGACTTTGGTGGACTTGCCCGATGATCGGCATGCCATAGAGAATGAATGGATCTTCAAGAAGAAGACTGATGCTGATGGTAATGTTACTGTCTACAAAGCTCGACTTGTCGCAAAAGGTTTTCGACAAGTTCAAGGGGTTGACTACGTTGAGAATTTCTCACCCGTAGCGATGCTTAAGTCCGTCCGAATCATGTTAGCAATTGCTGCATTTTATGATTATGAAATCTGGCAAATGGACGCCAAAACTGCATTCCTTAATGGATTTCTTAAAGAAGAGTTGTATATGATGCAACCAGAAGGTTTTGTCGATCCTAAAGGTGCTAACAAAGTGTGCAAACTCCAGCGATCCATCTATGGACTGGTGCAAGCATCTCGGAGTTGGAATATATGCTTTGATGAAGTGATCAAGGCATATGGTTTTATACAGACTTTTGGTGGAGCTTGTATTTACAAGAAAGTGAGTGGGAGCTCTGTAGCATTTCTAATATTATATGTAGATGACATATTGTTTATTAGAAATGATGTAGAATTTCTGGATAGCATAAAAGGATACTTGAATAAGAGTTTTTCAATGAAAGACCTCGGTGAAGCTGCTTATATATTGGGCATCAAGATCTATAGAGATAGATAAAGACGCTTAATAGGACTTTCACAAAGTAGATACCTTGACAAAGTTTTGAAGAAGTTCAAAATGGATCATCGAAGAAAGGGCTCTTGCCTGTGTTGCAAGGTGTGAAGTTGAGTAAGACTCAAAGCCCGACCACTGCAAAAGATAGAGAGAAAATGAAAGGCATTCCCTATGCCTCAGCCATAGGTTCTATCATGTATGCTATGTTGTGTACCAGACCTGATGTGTGCCTTTCCATAAGTCTAGCAGGGAGGTACCAAAGAAATCCAAGAGTGGATCACTGGACAACAGTCAAGAACGTCCTGAAGTACCTGAAAAGTATAAAGGATATGTTTCTCATTTATGGAGGTGACAAAGAGCTCGTCGTAAATGGTTACGTCGACGCTAGCTTTCACACTGATCCGGATGAATCTAAGTCACAAACCAAATAAGTATTTATATTGAATGGTGCAGCTGTCAGTTGGTGCAGTTCCAAGCAGAGCATCATGGCGGGATCTACGTGTGAAGTAGAGTACATAGCTGCTTTAGAAGCAACAAATGAAGGAGTCTAGATGAAGGAGTTCATATCTGATCTAGGAGTTATACCTAGTGCATCGGGTCCAATGAAAATATTTTGTGACAATACTGGAGCGATTGCCTTGGAAAGGAATCCAGATTTCACAAGAGAACCAAACACATCAAGAGATGCTTCAACTCCATCCATGAACAAGTCAAGGAGGGAGACATAGTGATTTGCAAAATACATACAGATCTGAATGTAGCAGACCCGTTGAGTAAACCTCTTCTGCGAGCAAAACATGATCAACACCAAGACTCCATGGGTGTTAGATTCATTGCAATGTAATCTAGATTATTGACTCTAGTGCAAGTGGGAAACTGAAGGAAATATGCCCTAGAGGAAATAACAAAGTTGTTATTTTATATTACCTTATTCATGACACTACTAGGAAAAGGGATATAGCTGATATGGACATTAATGGCGCACCATGTATGTGGTGCACAACTGCTATAAAGTAGTGGCGCACCAGATAAAGGTGCGTCATTATGGACATATTACTAATGGCGCACCTCGTGTGTGTTGCGCCATTAGTAGTTTTGTAAAAAAAATGTTAGCAGTGGCGCACCAGGGGATAGTGCGCCATTACTAGTTGACATAGTAATGGCGCACCACACCCACCGTGCGCCATTAGTAGTTTTGAAAAAAATAAAAAAATTGTTAGTAGTGGCGCACTAGTGGACAGTGTGCCATTACTAGTTTTAACTAATAATGGCGCACTATCCCATGGTGCGCCAGTACTAATAATTTTTTTATTTTTTTCAAAACTACTAATGGTGCACTACACACCAGGTGCGCCATTAGTAACCCTGGTGCTAAATGCATCCCCTGGACCGCCTTTTCAGTTTTTAAAAAAAATAAAAGAAAATGATGAAAATGTCAAAAAAATAAAAGAAAATAAGTTTCCCATGTGATATGTGGTCTAATTGTTGGGAAAGTTTACAAATATGAATTCCAACTTTATTTGCAAAATCTCTCTGGAATTTAGTAAAATGGGCATAACTTTTGCATACGAACTCGGATTAAAAAGTTTTTTATATGAAAAATCATCTACTCGAAAAGTTACATACGAATTGAACCGGGAGAACTTTGTTCAACATCTTCAAAATCCCCAAAAACCTAACAGAACGAAAGATACGGGGCTTTTAAGATCTAGAGGGGGGAAAATGAAAATAAATCAAACTTACTAGTGGCGCACCATTTGCTAGGTGCGCCACTAGTAACAGAAAAAAATTCAAAAAAAATTGGATTTTTTTTTCAAAATATGATACATAATATGACAGGGAAGTTTGAAATATTTTTTTCAAAATTTCATCACACTCATGAACATGAACAAAGTCCTAGACATCAACAAGGTTTAATACGATTGATATAATAGATATATCAACAAGTGCCTGTGAAGTGAGCTGGTGATGGGGTTGGATAGAAATGTGAAGTTAAGCGTGCTCAGGCTGGAATAGTGTGAGGATGGGTGACCTTTCGGGAAGTTTGACCACGGCGTGCGATTTGGCTTGAGATTAAGCCATAGTGACCCGAGATTAAGAAAAAAGGAAAAACTAATTAGCCTTTTCCTCGTAGTGTGATAAAGGTTTATTATTCATGCTAGAATTGTATTGATCAGAAACCTTAATACATGTGTGAATACATAAACAAACAACGTGTCCCCAGTGAGCCTCTAGTAGACTAGCTCGTTGATCAAAGATGGTTAAGGTTTCCTAACCATGGACATGAGTTGCATTTGATAACAGGATCACATCATTAGGAGACTGATGTGATGGACAAGACCCATCCATTATCTTAGCATAATGATCGTTAAGTTTTATTGCTATTGCTTTCTTCATGTCAAATACACATTCCTTCGGATACCGGAGGAATGCCTTGTGTGCTATCAAATGTCACAACATAACTGGGTGATCATAAAGATACTCTAAAGGTGTCTCCGAAGGTGTTTGTTGAGTTGGCATAGAACGACATTAGGATTTGTCACTCCAAGTATTGGACAAGTATCTCTAGGCCCTCTCGGTAATACACATCATAAGCTTGCGAGCAAAGGACTAAGGAGTTAGTCACGAGGTGATGTATTACGTACCAAGTAAAGATACTTGCTGGTAACGAGATTAAACTAGGTATGAAGATACCGACGATGGAATCTCGGGCAAGTAACATACCGATGGACAAAGGGAATTACGTATATTGTCATAACCATTCGACCAATAAAGATCTCCGTAGAATATGTAGGAGCCAATATGGAGATCCAGGTTCCGCTATTGGTTATTGACCAAAGAAGTGTCTCGGGCATGTCTACATAGTTCTCGAACCCATAGGGTCAGCATGCTTAACGTTCAATGACGATATAGTACTATATGAGTTATGTGATTTGGTGGCCGAATGTTGTTCAGAGTTCTGGATGAGATCACAGACATGATGAGGAGTCTTGAAATGGTCGAGAGGTAAAGATTGATACATAGGACGATAGTATTCGTACACCAGAAGTGTTTCGGAGGGTACCGGGTACATATCGGGTCACCGGAAGGGGTTCCGGGCACCCCCGGCATAAGATGTGGGTCTTATGGGCCAAGAGGAAAAACGCACCAGCCACAAGGGGCTGGTACGACCCCCCCACCCCCATATGGGCCGAACCAGGAGGAGAAGGAAAGAGGGGAAGGGAAAGGAAAGGGGGGATTCGTCCTCCCCCTTCCTTCCCTCCTCTCTCCTCTTTCCTTCACCCTTCGGCAAATATGGTAGGGGGCATGGCCAAGGGGAGACACCAAGTAGAATTCGGCCTACTTGGGCGCCTCCTGGCAGCCTCCCCTCTCCCTCCCACCAATATATATGTGGGGGGGCGCCCTAGCACACACTAGATCAAATGTTAGCCGTGTGCGGCACCCCCCGCCATCATTTACACCCCCGGTTATATTTTTGTAGTTCTTAGGCGAATCTTTGCGAGGATCACTTCATCATCACCGTCACTACACCTTCGTGCTGAGGTACTCATCTACTACCTCGACTATTTGCTGGATCAAGAAGGCGAGGGACGTCACCGAGCTGAACGTGTGTGCAGAACGCAGAGGTGTCATGCGTTCGGTACTTGATCAGTTGACGTGAGAAGAAGTTTGACTACATCAACCGAGGGTACGTAGACAAACTCCCCCCCCCCCCCTCGTTGCTATGCATCTCAATGGATAGATCATTGTGTGTGTGTAGAATTTTTTTTGTTTTCCATGCATCGATTCCCAATAGTTACATCTACCGCAAGGCCGACATCGGATCACGGCGGCATGGCGTTGCGGAGTTTCAGTGATGGGCGCATGTGGATGGACACGCGCGGGATGGTGGCGTTGTCTGATGTCATGGTGACGTCGACGGCAGGCCTGACAGGGTTGGTGTGTCAGTACCTGCTCTGTAGATGAGTCATTGACGGTGGCTGCGGCCTCTGAGAGTGCGCCAGACCGGTGTGTGACCCTGTCCCGGCATTGTGTCTTGGTTGGGGCATCCGGCTTTAGATGTTAGGCTTTAGTGTGATGTCTTTTTGGTATTAGGCTCGGACATTTGGCACCCCTTCATCAAGGGGATAGGAGTAGGTGTGTTGCCAAGATGATGGTTTCAGGCATACTGATATATTACTTTGTAAGGTCTTTGTTAATAATTAATAAATTAGGAGCATGCATCATCCAGATGGAGAGGCCGAGGGTATATCCTCCTTTTCAAAAAAAGAAAAAGAAACAATTTTGCTAAATCTCAGTCGACTGAGAGTTCGCTAAGTCTCAGTCGCTGTTATATTTTTTTATATACTATATCACTTGATTGAGACTTGGTTAAGTCTCAGTCGACTGAGTCCTACGCACACCCAAAAAGAAATACTAGAGTAAACAAACTAGAAATTGGTGCCAAATCTGTTAGAAGGAAGAGAAGGATATGGTGGAATAGTTTGTTGTATTGCTTGAGCCTCGTGGACATATATATAGGAGTACATGATCAACTTGGAGTACAAGGCAAGCCAGAATATTTCCTAGTCTAACCTATGTTTCCTAATACAATCACGTTACTCCACATCCCCCCGCAGTCACAACGGTAGCAACGCATACGGTGAGACTGGAGAAGAAGCCGAAGGCAAGCCGACGGACACCCCCCCCCCCCACAGTCGTAACGGTCGACGCATCGCGGAGTCGTGGCTGGAGTGGAAACCAACGAGGTTGCTCAAGCAGGCGGTAGCCCTTTGTGCCGTTTGTCGATGTAGCCAAGAGCGGGGGTGCTAGATCCCTGGTCGAGGTAGCCATGCGAAGAATGTCGTGGTCGATGTCGAGTCGGGGTGGCCGGTGTCGAGGAAGTCGTTGTGGAGCCACGGGCACAAGAGGGCGCCGAGTTAGCATGGGCGCAGTGGTGTCGAAGTAGGGGTGCGCCGGGAAGAAAATGTTGTTGACGACGCGTCGCGGCGGGTTTGCCAAGCCCGGGGACACATCATGGACGAAGGCACGCACCGGTGTTGCCAGCACCGGGCATGCGTAGACGGACGAAGACGAAGTTGACGAAGCACCGACTAGGCTTGCCAGGCCTGGGGACACGTCGTGGATGAAGGCACGCATCAGTGTTTCCAGCACCGGGCATGCGTACACGAGGAACCTACACGAGCTGTATGCCATGTCGGAGAAGTCGGAGGGACCAGCAGAGAAGAACTCGACGACGATTGCGGCGTCCATCGACGCGGGTCCGATGACACCAACGGTGGTCGCAGTAGACCAAGTGGTCGGGGTAGATGACGGCTACGCTGGCGATGCGCTGGTGCTTGGACGAAGACGAAGGGGTGGACCGGCGGCGGCGGCTACAAAGGTAGCGGCGGCGGCGGCGGCTAGGTTAGGAGTGCGGCAGCGGTGCTCGAAGTAGGCGAAGAACCCTGACAGCGTGACGAAGACCGGCGCAGACGTTGGCGTTCTCGCGCCAAGGGAGACGGCGCGGCCGATACCACAGGATGTCGACACGCGGTGACGGTGGAGTGGACCGCGGGCCGCGGCGCTACGGCCCGAAGCGGCGACGCAGCGGCGGCAGGCGGGTCGGGGTGACGGCGGGAAGACCTCGAGGCGGCGGCAGGGACCGCGGGCCGCGACGCTGCGGCCCGAAGGGGTGATGCAACCGCGGTTTGCGAGTCGGTGCAGCCGCGGGGACGGCCTCGGGGCGGCGCCGGGGACCGCGTATCGCGGCACTACGGCCCGAAAGGGCGATCCACGAGTCGATGCAGACGGAAGGAGAACCATGGGGCGACGCAGCGGCAGCCCGATGCTCGATCGGCGGAGAGGCGCGCGGTACTCGGGACGATCTTCACGGGACCTGCGGAGGCGCGCGTAACCGACAGGCCAGGTCGGTCGCGCGGCGTAGATGAGGCGGATCGCGGCGGCGAGCGGGTGATCAAGCCGATCGCGCGCGAGGTCGGGGACGCCGCTCGGTGGAGACGAGGTGGCGGCGGAGTCCGCGATGAGGCCGGCGACAACGGACGACGTGGGACGTCATGCGGACGAGCTTGTCAGCACCGGCAACCGGGCTGCCAAAGCAGCGCCGGCGCTAGGGCAGCGAGGCCCGAGCGACCAACGGAACAACGGCGTTCGAGTTGAGGCAACCGATTAGCCTGACGGAACCGTCTCGATGTAGCCGAGAACGAGGCCGGCTAGGTAGACAGCTGAGCCGCCGTGCAGACGCGGCAGAGGCGGGTGACGTGGATCGATGGGCGGGCCGGCGCGCGAGCGACGGCTATGATTGGCCGTCGCATGGCGCGAGGCCGCCGGGTCGGGGCGATGCAGGTGTCCCGGTCGGAGCAGGGCGGTGACGGCCGGCGCAGGGCGACGGGCGGACCGACGCGCGGACGGCGGCTGGCCCTGACGGGCCGCCTCGGCACGCGTGGCCGCCGGGCCGGAGGAGAGGCCGGCTGGTTGCACCAGGGTCGGAGTAGAGGCGCACGGGGGTCGACGGCGGCGGCGGGCGACGCAAACCGATCAAGAATAGATCGGAAAAGCAAAAAGAAAAACGCCGATTAAAACGACCGGCGAGAGAGCAAAAAAACCCGTAGCAAGGGCTCGGGAAAGAGACTCTCTAAGGCAGCCGGCTAACACGGCCGGCGGACGAACCCTATGTACGGACGGCCCGGCCCCCGGCGGCGGTCATGAAGGCCGACCGCCCCGAGGGCGGCGCGCGGGTGCGGAAGCGGCGGCGGCTAGAGTTTGGATCGTGATTAGGCTGATACCATGTTAGAAGGGAGAGTGAGATATGATAAAATAGTTTGTTGTATTGCTTGAGCCACGTGAGATATAGGAGTACATGATCTACTTGAAGTACAAGCCAAGCCAGAATATTTCCTAATCTAACCTATATTTCCTAATACAATCACGTTACTCAACAAAATCTTAAACTTAAAATTCATTTTATCGGCATATGGTTTTACTTCTCCTGATCGATCTATCTAACAGCCAAATAACAGTATGGAAAGCATGGATCCTAGTTTTTATGGAGCGAAGACGACTAGCTTTCTCGAGGCCATCATGTACAGAACGGGGGATGAAGCCAATGCCAGGTCCAAGATGCCCGTTCAAGCCAAATTGCTATTAAATCTTAAACATGATATTCATCTTATGAGGACATAGTTGTGGTTCCCTTGATCGATCTCCAAACAGCTAAGATAACATCATGATCTTGCGAGGCTTCCAAAGACAGATCGGTGGCTCAAGCCAAGGCGAGGTCCAAGGTGCGCCCCGAGCCATCAGCCTCCTCCTTGGCGCCATCCACCGGCTGCGCGCTGCTGCTGGACGACTCCCACCGCCTCAGAAAGTCGATCTCGGCCGGGGGCTCCCCTCCACTGCGGTACTCCTTCTAAAACTCAGAGTTGGCTGCAACCATGCTACGGGTGCCGCCATTCCCAGCTCGAACTGCCACAAGTGCTGGAGCCACAGTTGGGGACGCCACCATGGCAAGCGGCGCTGCATGGGCTGGCAGCCCTGCGGCCGGCACTGCTGCGAGGTCTTGGTGCCACAGCTGGGAGCGGCACCATGGGCGGATGCGCGGTAGGGTTTGCCGTCCCAGCCGGGGTCTGCGGCCCTACAGGCAGCCCTCCATTTGGTCCACAGCCGTTCGGGTTCCAACTTCCAAGCCATCGGGTGGATTTGAGTGAAGAACGGGTTGACAGCGAAGAGTAGGAAGAGCTAGCTTGCTTGGGGAAAATGGGCTGCGCTGGTTACACTTATATAGGATGCGACTGGATCCCCCAACGGTCAAAATGGCGTTACAACCGGTCATCTCGATGCGGAAACTTATCACTCGTGCTTTTCTTTTAAGCAGGAAACGTGTCACAGCGGATGTACTCACTTGTGCTTTTTTAATAAGAAACAAACGTATATAGACGCTAGCTTCCGGTTGACCGGTTTTACATATCATGAAGACCATCAAAGGAATAATTATATGAGCCAGAGACACCACTTTTAAATTTTAGTACTTCCTAACATATTCCAGGCGCCCATGATTGTTGTTTTCACTTCAGTTCGGCCAAGTGACCAAATGATTCTCCGTACTTTATTCCTAGATCAAGCCCAAGAATTTTCCCCAAGGATGTTAGAGTGCCCACCTCGTAGGAGCCTCGAGGGGCAAGATTCCCCCCGCGCCATCCGTTTCACGGTGGCATGCCGTGGGCGCCATACGAGCATCCCGGACGGTGCACACTTTGGTCACTTGCCTCAGTCGTCCATGATCGATGGACAGCGGGGGCGCACGAGGCCAGCGGTCATCTGGTGGCTTTCGTCGCACTTGCTCGCCCACGCGTGATGGGCATGGCCGAATCGCCTATCGGCATCTTCCTCCGCCTCCTCCCAGCGTGTAAAATTTTGTGTTTTGACCTTTTTTGGAAAGAATTTCAGGATCTGACCCCTGTTGCTAATTTTTTTAAGATTTGACCATTTTGCTACCGCCAGCGTTCCTGGCGGTAGGGTTAGACAGCCTACCGCCAGCGTATCTGGCGGTAGGGTGTGACGGAGGGGGACGGCGGCCGTCACCGCGCGCTGACGTGGATAAGTACCTTACCGCCAGAGAGCTTGGCGGTAAGCTGTCTAACCCTACCGCCAGGGGCTCTGGCGGTAAGGTGTGGCAGGGTTTTGCCGTGTATGCATTCTGTAACGAAATATGCTAGGACCCATGGCGGTAGGCTGTCTGACCCTACCGCCAGGGAGCCTGGCGGTAGGGTCCTGCGTTTGCCGTATAAAGTTTCTGTAACGAAATATGCAAAGGGCCCTGGCGGTAGGTTGTGTAACCCTACCGCCAGGTTGCCTGGCGGTAGGGTCCTCTGTTTTGTTTTTTCCAAGTTCATTTGGTTGCTTGTTTTCAAATTCAATATCACAACAAGTTTCACAAATATGACAACAATATCATAGATTTAAATAATTAAATTTGGGCATCACGTAGATCCATATTAAGATAACTTGAAGTGCATAGAACATTTCAAACACATAGATCCACAAATAGCAAACACATAGTTTCACAACCACTAGAAAAGTTCAACCAAACTAAAAGAGCCAAGTATCGAAGAGCATAATCACTTGCTCCTTCCCCTCTTGGAGGTACGGTCCTCGTTACTCTTTGAACGATTCTCTTCGGTCTTCCTCTTGGGCCGTCGAGGAACCGGTCTCTGGAAAGGTTCCGGACTCAGCATATCCTTCGTCTTCGGATTCCTCTTCTTTGGCAGCTGAGATGCTTGAGACGTTTGAGTTGCTGGAGGTCCATAATCTTCATCGTACTCCTCCTCCCCGTTGCTCTCATCCTCCTCCTCCCCTTCTTCATATGTGGCCTCCTCCTCCTCCTCATCCTCCTCCTCCCCAACCAAACTAGACGACGAGGGAGCATGGCTCGATGAGCCGATGATACCCTGTGTGGCTACAGGCTGATAAGCTTCAACTGACCCAGCTCCAGCACACCCAAGCAGCCCTACCAGTTTGCGACAACACTGCACGAACTTCTGCACTCATAATGAAGCAAGGTCATAATAAGTATCAGATCGACTGACTGCAAGTGAACAAGATGCATCTGTTTCGAGGAGGCTGAAATTGTACCTTCATCGTCCCCCTAACTCTGGTCTCAGATTGTACGCTCCCGGGAAGATGACCTAGTGCATCTGAGGCTTCAAAGATGCATCTAATCAGCTCACCGGACTGCAACGGCATAAGTCAGTCCACGGCGATTTAATAAAATATTTTAAATACGACCGTCGGTTCAAACTTACCACTCTGTTGATGAGGGGTGCAAACTCCCTAAATCCACTGTGCATGTCTCTGATGCCGGTCTGGTATGCCTGTTCAGCGGGGTCAGCCCAGTCCAGCTCCGCGATGTCTTCAGCCGTCCATCGAGGCCTGAGACGAAGACGGTGCTTCTGGCCATCATCGTACCACCTCATGTGTCGGCCCAGGTAAACATCCCAGTTAGTCACTCTCCTCTCCACGTCTTTACGGTACCTCCGTCGGTTCCACTCCATCACATGAGTCTTATGCTCCTCTCCCCAGTTGTGATCGACTGATTCTTCTGTCGGCTCATCCTGCAAGGCATAAGCAACAAGAATCATCATAAGCGCAATGAGATCATCATAAGCAACAAGAAACATGATAATCTCACGGAAAACAAAGAGCTCACAGGTGGAAGCGCGTGGGTCACGGGTATCGGTGGGCTGGACCGGTGGGGTATGCCGATAAATCCCAAACCGCGCCACGCCGTTGTGGCAAATGCCACTCGACGGCGTACACACAGATCATGGGCACGATGCACCGCGAGAGACCACGGTCCGCTATGCACATCACATTCAGATCAAAGTCCCACTCTCGTTCTTGTTCGATACGGCCACCAGATTACCTATTACATATACCTTGGTAAGTTCGCACTCTCGGCCAATAGTGGAATCAAAGAGAAAGGTGTTGGGCGAGTTCATATACCTGCGTATGCATCAAAGCGTCCAACTCGTTGGTGTAGGTCTTGTACGAAGTCTTGTTTAGGCCCGTGTAGAGTTTGACAACTTCCCACTCGTAAGCTATGGTGGGTTTTCGAGTCTCGTCGCCTTCTTCGCCATAGTCTTCCCTTGGGCGTCTTCGCAACTTCTCCGGACGCCCCACCGGCAGCCGCTCCCACATCCAAATGGAGAAGGCCCAGACAAAGCCACCCATATTGGACTTGTCTCCGTCCTCTGCGTTAAGGCGTCGTCAAGCTTCAAAACATCAAATGAGGATTAGATATAAGAAAATGTCATGGACACACTTTCGTAGGTAGGTACGCAATTAGACACTCTCTTACCGAACGGTATAGGTAGGCGAGAGATGACGTCCCCCAACTGTACCCTGCATCCTAGTTCGCTAGGAAGAACAGATACGCCCAGTTGGCAGAGTTCCCGGAGCTTTCTGGAAACATGACCTCCGAGAGAATATACCACAGATAGGCCCTCGCGTACAACTCCACAGTCGTCTCATCTGCGCCTTGGGGGCATGTCCTCCGGTGCTCCGAGAGCCAGATCAACGGCACACCGGATGTACGGTTACTCTTGGCACCGGGGCAGTCGTCGATGAGGGTGGTGACCCTCTCCTGCCAGTTGGCCCTCTCCACTCGACCGGTGAGTGCATGACCCTCGATCGGCATTGCAGTAATCATCCCCCAGTCCTCTAGGATCACCGTCATCTCCCCGCATGGCAGATGGAAAGAATGGGTCTCCGGTCTCCAACGGTCAATCGGAGTTGTGAGAGCCGCGTGGACAAGCGTCGGCGGCTGACGCTTGAACTGCAGCACGAAACCCAACAGATGGGCTCTCTTGAAGAACGGCGCGTAGCGCTCGTCGTAGTCCATATGCCCATGAACCCCGTGACCCCTCATGCGCAGTGGCTGGAGCGTCTGTCAAAAAGTGAACGCCAAAAGTTAGGGAAATCATTTTCATCAATCCGAGAACTTTGATCAAAATTTCTTTCATATCACTTACCTCTCCGTTCTCTATGAAACGGGCACGATGACCCTTGTCGAATACCCAGTCCAGCATGCAGTACCGTGGGCCGATGTTGTCTGCAAGAGGTGGCCGCCTTAATAGAGTTTCATAAATAAAAGCACCATAAGCATAAGCATACATAAACAAACAATGAACTCAAATCATATCAAGATAAAATTTTAAGCATATTCCTCCAACAACATCTACTACACATGATGGATCAAATCATATCAACATGCATCATATCAAAAAAAAACCTCCAACATACATCATAGCTTCATATTTTTAAACAAAATTTTCCAAACAACATCTTCATATCATCATATCAACATGCATCATCAAACTAGGGTTCATCTTCACACTAGATCATATCATCATATCACATGCATCATCAAACTAGGGTTCATCCCTTTATCAACATTACATCATAATTTTTTAACAAAAAAATTATGAACTAGGGTTCATCCTCACACTAACATATGAACTATTGATTAGAGTACATATGCAATACCACTACTTACTAAAGAACTAAGAACTACAACTACAATCAATCTTAGGTGAAAAAAAATCAATCTAAGTTCAAAAACATGAGGGATTTCAAGCAAATAATGCATCGAATCGGTAGCAAGTTTGCAAAAACTAATTGGAGGGATCGGAGGAGCTTATAGTTCTCTCCTCGGGGCCATCTCGATCCGCCCAAACGGTGAAAAATCGGTGAAGATCCAAGGGGGAGTGGAGGAGATGAGAGAGGGAGAGAGGGGCGACTTGGGGGAGAAAAAGAAGAACTGCCGACGGGGGGGAGGGCAGGGGTGGGGAGATGGGCAGGGGCGCGGGGGTTTCGGGGCAACTAACTGCCCGGACCCTACCGCCAGGGGCCCTGGCGGTATGGTTAGACAGCCTACCGCCAGGGCCCCTGGCGGTAGGGTGCGACGGAGGGGGACGGCGCTGTCTCCGCGTGCTGACTTGGATAAGTTTCCTACCGTGATGGGCCGTGGCGGTAGGCTATCTAACCCTACCGCCAGAGGCCCTGGCGGTAGGGAAAACGGTCAAATCTCGAAAAAATTTCAAACAGGGGTCAGATCCTGAAATACTTTCCAAAAAGGGTCAAAACACGAAATTCGCCCCGACTGGCTTGTTCGATTGTGCTAGGCGGGGCATGGGTCACGGCCAAGAGGACGGCTCGCTTGTGGAGTCAAGACGTCAGAACCGTTAGCCCCGTTACGGGTTGTTTCGGTCTGTATTATTGGCCCCAACCTGGTGCACAAGGGCGGCGTGCACAGGCTTGTTCGCGCGCCAACCGAGTCCTCTGCCGCGCCCTAAGCGTCGTTATGTATGTGGGGCCGGCCTATTAAGATCGTTCATCTTATGTCCGGCTTTTTTTAACACAGTACAGACGCAAGTGTTCATATACACGCGCATACACTCACCTCTATGAACGCACACACGCACACCCTACCTCTATGAGCACCTCCGAAAGACTGAGCCGGCATATCATCTTAAAATTTACGAAGCACCGTAGGCACCTCATCATCGACGAAAACGTCTCCTCCCACTGAATGCGCATCGCCGGAAATCCTGAAATAAATCCAGAAATAAATGCGAGCACCAGGACTTGAACCCTGATGGGCTGGGAATACCACAGTCCCTCTAACCATTCAACCACAGGTTGGTTCGCCACCTTATGTCCGGCTAGTTCTTATTGTTTCGTTTGCCCCACATCCCGGTACGCGTAGGTGACACGCTTGGTTCGAGCCCGACGACATGTATCATCCGGCTAATGGAAGGAAAATCGGACAGGCCACACGCACGCATGAAAATACACGGGTAGAGTTGTGTTCGTCCCGACCTTCTTCGGCCGGTCGACAGCGTAAGGTGGTCGTATGCTTCTTGGGTCTTGTTTGTGCGCTCGTTTCTGCATGCCCACCCCGTGTGATTATGCCGGCTCGTTTGTCTCACTGTTACCATTTTCTCCCTTCTTTAGGGATAATTAGATTTATGCTCCTAGTTGTGTTCCACTCGGCTGTTTTACCTCTAATTTTCAAAAGTCACTGCTTTTGTCCAAGTCACTTCGCTCCTCTTATGCTTTTGCCTTTTGACCCTTTGACTATCAGTTTAAAAGCTTCATAACTAATTTACACTAAATCAGAAAAATGCAAATAAGATATCAAAATGTTCAGAAAAGCATCACCTATATGTCAGTGTCATTTGCATTCATGAAAAAAGTGTTTGAAAGTACCCATCTGAGTTTTAGCTCTTATGCTACCACCATGAATAGTAAAATCTAAAAAAAATTCAAAAAAAAATTGGTGGCAAAGAATGACAAATGTTTTAAGTGCTTGCCAAGTTTCATCAGGGAATGACATTCGTGGGAGCCCCAACAAAAAAGACAATCAGCACTCCAAAATAGATTATTTTTTTGCCACGACTTCCACGAATGTCGTTCCCTGATGAAACTTGGCAAGCACTTAGAAAATTTGTCGTTCTTTGCCATCATATTTTTTTGATTTTTTTTTTATATTTTTAGATTTACTATTCATGGTGGTATCAAAAGAGCTAAAACTGGGATGTGCATTTTCCAACACTTTTTTAATGAATGCAAATGACACTGACATATAGGTGATGTTTTTCTGAACATTTTGGTATCTTATTTGCATTTTTCTGATTTAGTATGAATTAGTTATGAAGTTTTTAAACTGACTGTCAAACGGTAAAAGGGCAAAAGCATAAGAGGAGCAAAGTGACTTGGATAAAACCAGTGACTTTTAGAAATTAAGGGTAAAACTGACGAGTGAGACACAACTAGGGGCATAAATCTAATTATCCCTTTTCTTTAACCCATCTCCTTCATTTGCTTTCCTTCTACCCTTTCTTTGGGTCGAGCATCCCTCGCTAGCCTCCCCTGGAGGTTCTCTTTGGCTTCCTCGCTGCCGTCCGGTGACGACGGCCGTTGCTCTTCTCGCTAAGCTAGCGGCTCTCATTGAGTTCCTCCCTTGCCATTTAAGGTCCGGTTTGGCCTTTTGCCTTGCCATTTAAGGTCCGGTTTGGCCTTTTGCCTTGCCATTTAAGGTCCGGTTTGGCCTTTCTTCTTGTCATTGTTGGGCTTGTATGTTGCTGCTTCTTTGCTTGCATGATGCTTTGTTTGTGCTGCTATTTCCGTACTTGGGAGGAACGATGCTTAGACTTGACAGTTGCATGGGGTGTGGAGAGGGCAGGGTAGGGCAGGAGGCGCGGCGTGGCAATTGGAGAGCGTTAATCTTCATATATCAACAAGGTCAAACAATTCTCCCTTTTTGCATGTCCGGGTGGGTTCTCTATTGCCTCGTCTACCTCCTTCACTTTGGACTAACTGCGTCCCACCCCGGCCTACTACCATAAGTCCTCAAGTTGCCGTAGCCTTTTCTGAAATTTTCAAAGAAAATGCACAACATGATTCGTTGCCCCGTTCCAATTGCATGCTCTGACTGTGATGCCAACTCTTATCCCGCCGCGAGCTGTGGTAATGCTCCCAGTTGTGGAACCAACACCTATCGCTAGCCGTAATGCCGCTCCTATCTCCTTCACCGCCGGAGCTTATCGCGGCTCCAGATGGGGATGGTGGTGCCCGTAGAATGATGCCGTGGCCTGCACCTAACCATGGGTTTTGAGAGGACCACCGCAGGGGAGGACATCGTCCGGCTCTGTCCATCCAAACTAAAGTGTATTAGAGCGTTTGGCAGCACCACATAGCTGGTGGACGACACCGAAGAGGAGGCCGATGATACAGTGAGCACCTCGGACTTGACATTGGCTTGAGCAGTGGCGGAGACACCGCCCAGCGACCCTGGGCACTTGCCCGGGCTCGCTGGAGCGGCGACAACAGCGATCGACAAAAATCTAATGAGACAAACCTGTTCGGTTTTCTGCTTTACCCGGGCAAAAAAAAACATTTGGGCCTTTGTTTCGTACAGTTGGCAGCCCAGGCCAAAACAATTGACGTGAGGGATTCAACAGATCGATCTCTCTTCCTCAAAAAAAACAGATCGATCTCTCCTACTCCCCTTTCTCTGTTCGTCTCTCAGGGGCGGCGCAGGGCTGGCGGCTGCCGGCTGGCCTTGATCCCTAGACGGTTAGACGCACGGCCAGCAGCGAGCGGACGCACGGCGCCCTGGGAGGTCTAATCCTCCCTCATCCGCTCCTTCCGCTCATTCAGCTTCAGCAGTTCTTTCGGTAAGAATCCTCCATGAAAATTAGGGCTAGGGATTGAATCTCCCAAGACCTCAAGCACAACTTCAAAAGAGCAGCAGCGCTGCGCTCCTCTATGCTATGATGTTAGTTAAATTCTTAATTACTACTACTACATGCCTTCAGAAGAAACAATCTTCATATGAAAGTGTTTGATGATTTCTTTTTACATCTGAAAAGTCATTTGGCAATGAACCAATAGACTTAGGGCTTAAATTTAGAGAAGTATGCTGATGGCTAGAGAAAAATTATATTTGTTGGATGCTGGAAAGTGGAAACTTGTTACTTGTAGCTCATTTTTTTATTTACTTATGTAGCAACTAACTTCAATTTTTAACATCAAATTTCAGAGATGAGGTGGTTTTTGGTTAATAGAGCAAGCACTGAAAATGTGAATGGTGTGTAAACGGAAATAGAAGTTGAGGAGCAGACAACACCTCACATTGCTAATGAATTTAATCCAAATGAGATTGAGCATTTACGCAATACAGTCTCGGAAAGGGCATTTGCCTTGTGATTTTCTTTAGTGCACTATTGGTATGTCCCATGTGACCATATCTATTTTTTGCAAGCTTTCTATTTTGAATATATTCACATCTCACAGCTAAATTTATTTGAATTATAAATCCATTTTTATCCTACAGTGTCTTCTAGGACTTTGGTAACATGGCGAGTTTGCCTCTATGCAAGGCTGGTTTTGCGTCCTTCTTTTGGCAAAAATGAACAAGTAAAAGATGCTTTTTACGGTGGCAAAAGAAATTTCACACCGACATCTGGTATGGATAGCTTTACTTTTGTTGGCAACATGGCGAGTTTTCCTCTATGCAAGGCTAGTTATATGTCTTCTGTTTGTCAAGTTTAGTTTATTTGGTCTATGAAACTTCATTTTTGTGACACTATTATGTTTATGTTTTCACTTAGTTATTAATGTGGATTTGTGGTTTGGATGTTTGGTGCTATATTATATGTTGCGTATCCGAATACCCGATTATTGATTTTAAATTATACACTTAGGCCCAACTTGCCCAGGCTCCACAAAAATTCTGGCTCCGCCACTGACTAGTAGTAGCTATGGGGCGCCATTAATAATCATGTGACGTGAATGACGTACTTTGCTCATTCACAGCGAGCCGGACGGAACTGCATGCCGTCTACGTGCAACATCACCACCTCCCTTGCTGTCCTTTGTCGTGACTAGGACGTTTTTTGAACACCAAGCAGAGACATTCGTAAACACACACGTACACACCTTATTTCTATAAGCATCTCCTAGAGACTGAGCTGTCATATCATTTTAAGATTGATAAAGTCATCATAAGTGTCTTGTAGTCGATGAGAATGTTTCCTCCAACTAAACGCGACCGGCGGAAAACCCTAAAATAAATTCAGAAAAATACAAGCACCAAGACTTGAACCCTGATGGGCCAAAGATACCATAATCCTCCTAACCATCAAATCACATGTTGGTTCGTATGACAGACTCAGACTCTACAAGGTGGCTGATCACTCTTGCTAGATTTTCCTGGCTGAATTTTGTTTTTGCCAATTTTCGTTATTTAAAAAGTTGGCATTTTATTTTTGCTATTCTTAGCTTTTAACAATACATCTTAATTGTTATTTTTGTAATACATCACAATTGGCATTTTGTAGGAAAAACAAAATTTTCAGAATGGCAATTGCGAAACATTGTCAAAACCTAAGAATGTCAAAAGTGAAATGATTTTTTTCCTTTACCGCAGATTGACAATTACGATACATTGTCAAAAGCTAAGGGTTGCAAAACTGCATTTTTAATTTATAATGTAGCATAAGGAAATATTACCAGCGCAAGCCATCTCAATGAAGGAAAACTCCACCCATATTCCAATTTCAGCAACCACAGCTTAAACAACCATGCACAATGTGTGCACACGCTTACTCTGAGGATCAACTTGCCTTTTGAATTTCCATGCATGAATACAAATTCGGCATATACCTGTGACACAAAACAATAAAGCTAATTTTTTTAGTACGCGGGCATTGAAGCACTTTATTTTGTATACTTCAAAAATCACATTTTTTGTTTCAAAAAATCATGAATGTTCGTATGGATGTATGTTACACATGTGTACAATATGGTGATGAAATAAGTAAACATGTGAGCTACACAAAAATAACAAAATCGTGATTTCTAAATACCGAGCAGTACATACACTATTCATCTTCCCAAATCTTATTTTGTCATTTTTGTGTAGCTCACCTAGTTACTTATTGCATCACATGAATTTCACACACGTGTAGTGTACATTCATATGAACATATATAAATTTTATTGGATTTTTTGAAACTTTGAAATACCATTTTGACATTATTCAAAATAGTGGTCTCTGGAGTATATGCATAGAAGTGGTTTTTCGCATGGAACCCATCCCAGGAAAATGAGATTAAAAATAAATGAATCTAAATTTAAACTTTGAACCTTATAACTGGAAGTCAGTGATGACACAAACCGTGTACTAAAAGATGTTATTATATATGTGAACACCACTA
Source organism: Aegilops bicornis (assembly GCA_021605145.1). Classification (NCBI taxonomy): domain Eukaryota; kingdom Viridiplantae; phylum Streptophyta; class Magnoliopsida; order Poales; family Poaceae; genus Aegilops; species Aegilops bicornis. The sequence goes on from CM038673.1 coordinate 732,472,972, forward strand.
TCTTTAATACGAAATAAAATGTGAACACCACAAATTATCTCATATGATATTTTTCCCTCTGAGGCCTATGTGTACACATCACGGTCAGTCAGGGGCGGAGTTAGAATATCGAGTTAATAGGTTCAGTCATTTAAATATCGAACGAATACCAACTTGACATGATTACTTACAACACTTCTCCCATGTCCTTAAGAACAAAAGTAACTACTCACAAATCATTTTCACGTCAAGATCATAGGTATATTGGATATGCTTAAGGATCAGAAAATATAATCTTCCACCAAATAAACTAACTAGCATCAACTACAAGATGTAATCAACACTACTATAACAACCCACAGGTACCAATCTGAGGTTTTGGGACAAATATTGAATACAAGAGATGAAATTGGGGTTGAGATGACATGGTGTTGGTGAAGATGTTGATGAAGATTGATGCTCCCACGATGAGAAGATCGTTGGTGATGTCGATGGCTTCAATTTCCCCCTCCCGAAGGGAAGTATCCCCGACGGAATCGCTCCACCGGAGACCAAAAGTGCTCCTGCCCAGGTTCCTCCGTGAGACTGCGGCGCTACGTCCCGAAAGTCTGCATTTTCATTTTTTAGGGTAAATGAGTTCTTACAGCAGAAGGAGGGGGGCAAAGGCCAGCTGTGGGCCCCATAAGGTAATAGGGCGTGCCCTGTTGTCATTTGGAGCATTGTTCCACTATTTTTCGTATACTTAATAAAAAAATCTCCGTAGAGTTTCAAGTCATTTGGAGCTCCACATAATAGTTATCTCTGTTGTAGCTTTCCGTCTCCATGTAAATCTTGCAAGTTAAGAGACAAGGTATTATAATTGCATCATAAAGTGAAATAATGACCAAAAATATTATAAACAACAGTAGGAAAACATGATGCAAAATGGACGTATCAATGCGTACAATCTCGTATGAGACATGGAATCTGATACACACATGGAGGCCGTAGAAATTTACTTATGGGCTTCAGCTGGGCTAGTTGTGTGAAGATTTGTGGGCTAATAGGCTTTTAGCTCGGGCATTCCAATTCCGATGGGTGGTGCCTAGATTTTCGACTGGGCTCATAGATGCGATTACCTATACACACGTACCTGGCAGCAAAAATTCGTTGGGTTCACTTGAACCCGACGCTACAACCGTGGCTCCGCCATAGTGATCAGTGTAAGATATACCAGATTGAACAAATTAGAGATTGCTACTAAATTTTAAACATGATATTCAACTCATCGTCACAGAGTATTGTTTTCCGTGTTATCTATCCAAGCATATAACATAACATGATGAAAAGAATGAATGATTTTGTTTATCGAGGGAAAAGCTACTCTTATTGGTGATTAGCTGTTGGGAGGCCTCCAAGTACATATTGGTAGCTCAAGCCAAAGTCAAGTCCAAGGGGCTCACTGTGTCATCGGCCTCCTCTTCGGTGTAGTCCACCAGCTGTGTGGTGCTGCCAAATGCTCTGACACACTTCAGTTTGGATGGACGGAGCCGGGAGATGTCCTCCCCTGCGGTTGTCCTCCCAAAACCCATGGTTCGGTGCAGGTCACGGCATCATTCTACGGGCGCCACCATCCCCATCTTGAACCTCGACAAGTGCTGGCGTTGAAGGAGCTTGGAGCGGCATTACGGCTCTCAAATATGTTTTTTGAGAAACTAGCTCACCGAAGCTTGGGTTCCAAAGCACACTTCCCTAAACAATGTTTCTATGTCGACCAATCTAGAAAGTAGTACCAGCGCAAGCCGTCTCAGTGAAGGAAAACTACACCCATATTCCAATTGCAACAACCACAACTAAAACAATCGTGCACAATGTGTGCACACGCTTACTCTGAGGATTGACTTGCCTTTTTTATTTTGGATGTATGAATACAAATTCGACATGTACATGTGACAAGGAACCGTAAAGCTGATTTTTGTAGCACGTGGGCATTGAAGCACTTTATTTTGTATAGTTCAAAAATCTCTTTTTTTGTTTCAAGAATTTCCAAAAATGAATTATGAATGTCCATATGGATGTAGGTTACACATGTGTACCATATGGTGATGAAATTAGTACACATGTGAGCTACACAAAAATGAAAAAAATCTTGATTTCTAAATAGTGAGCAGTACATACAGGATTCATCTTCCCAAAATCCTATTTTGTCATTTTTGTGTAGCTCAGGTAGTTACTTATCGCATCACATTAGTTTCACACATGTGTAGTGTACATTCATATGAACATATATAAATTTTATTGGATTTTTTTAAACTTTAAAATACCATTTTGACACTATTCAAAATAGGGCTCACTCGAGTACATCCATAGAAGTAGTTTTTCGCATGGAACCCAGCCCATGAAAATGACACTAAACATAATTGAATCTGAATTTAAATTTTGAACCTTATAACTGGAAGTCAGAGATGACACGGACCTTGTACTAAAAGAAGTTATTATATATGTCACTAGTAGAAAAAGGGCCATTTGTCCCGGTTCGTAAGGGCCTTCTTTCCCGGTTTTGGAACCGGGACTAAAAGGTCGTTACTAATGCCCTTGACCTTTAGTCCCGATTCTTACACGAACCTGGACAGATGGGCCTTCACGTGGCCGCTGCGGCTAGCCCAGGCAGGGTGGCCTTTGGTCCCGGTTGGTGGCGCAAACCGGGACCAATAGACGTCCACGCGTCAGCAGCTGGCTGAAGCTGAGGTTTTTGTTTTTTTAAGGGGCTGGTTTAGGGGTTTTGGGGGTTAATTTAGGTTGTTATTAGCTAGCTAATAGAGAAAAGTGTCCTCTCTTATATCTCCGTGCTTGGTTTACCAACGCTACTGCTATGCCTAAACATGGCTTAGATTGAAGTGAAGGCAAACATGTGGTGCATGTCGAAAGCAATACTAATATAATCCTAACTTTGATTAAGTTAGGATTGTACTACTTTCGACATGCAGCACATGCATGTTGCCTTCACTTCAATCCAATCCATGTTCATTTCACCCGCTGATATATAATAACTCTTCATGCTCGCATCATGCATCATCATATATAATAACAAGTCCTACTAATCAGCATCATACAACTTCTACTCGTTATTAATAACAAGTCATGCGATCATCATCCTCATAGTCATCGAACCAACCCTACTTAATTATTCTTAGCACATGATCATCAGTATTAGGAAGGACCTAAATACCCTCTTTAAGGTATAGACCCTGACTCTCCATTATGGAGAATGGAGATCATCATGTCTCCAATTCTTGCGCTTCGCTTCCTTTTGCTTCCAAGAACCTCCTTACGACTGTCCATACATTTTTTCCATTTTTTGATTAGCACGTCTCCACTTCTTTGAGAAATCCGGTATGGACAGTTGAGATTCGTTGGATGACCTGGATATATGTGTAGAAATCCGGTAGGGGTACTGTTGGGGATATTACTACTGGGCGTAAACCGGCCTATCTGGGCCGGGTTAACTTCATCAGTAGTTCAACGGTGTAAAAGCCCAAGCATGAAAGTAAGGGCCCAAGGCCTGTAGTCGGTTTAGAACACATGGCCGTAAACCGGCCTGGTATGTAAACTTGTATTGTAAGTTAGGAATAGAGAAAGACCAACCCGGATACGAGTATGAACCGGAGATTGGACTCTCTGAACCGACGGGCGTCACCCGTGTATATAAGGGGACGTCCCGGGACGGTTCAAGGGGAGATAACAACAACTCGAGGCCTAGACGAAGCTTATTTGCTCCCTAGTCATAGGGACCACATCAATCCCATCACAACTAGACGTAGGCTTTTACCTTCATCCAAGGGGCCGAACTAGTATAACTCTTGTGTCCTTGCGTCCGCTTTAACCCCTTCAAGTTAACCCGTAGCGATGGCTCCACGACTAAGTCCTTTCATGAGGACATCTGCCGTGACAAAACCACGACAGTTGGCGCCCACCGTGGGGCTATCGCACGATGGTTTGATGATCTTGGAGGGCAAGTTCGGGACTTGAAGGCTATGCTGTGGGCTAGATGACCAAGAGTCGTCGCGGCAAGCTCTACATCGACGATGCAAGCTGGGGCCCCGAGGCCGACTCGATTGAGTACGGGTACCGGGTCCCCTTTGGTGGCATACACGTTTTCATCGGCAAGATTGGTGAACCAGGGCTTGAGCCGGACATCTGCACCGACCTCGTCGAGACGGCTCAGCGTACGAGATCTCCCCAGGTTAAACCGGCTGTGAAGCGTGCCTTTGTGGGAGTCATCCACGGAGGAAGTTATGAGGACGGATCAGAGTCTGGTGGAGAGACCGGCGTCTACTCTGACGACGAGTCGTCGACCGGAGAAACTGAATCTCTATATCAGCTACAGGATGGCCGGATTGGGGGATGTTCCGATGGTGCGGGATAGATACTCGTACTACTAGTAGCAGTGGCGGAGACACCGCCCAGCGACCCTGGGCACTTGCCCGGGCTCGCTGGAGCGGCGACAACAGCGATCGACAAAAATCTAATGAGACAAACCTGTTCGGTTTTCTGCTTTACCCGGGCAAAAAAAAACATTTGGGCCTTTGTTTCGTACAGTTCGCAGCCCAGGCCAACAATTGACGTGAGGGATTCAACAGATCGATCTCTCTTCCCTCAAAAAAAAAAACAGATCGATCTCTCCTACTCCCCCTTTCTCTGTTCGTCTCTCAGGGGCGAGCGCAGGGGCTGGCGGCTGCCGGCTGGCCTTGAGCCCTAGACGGTTAGACGCACGGCCAGCGGCGAGCGGACGCACGGCGCCCTGGGAGGTCTAATCCTCCCTCATCCGCTCCTTCCGCTCATTCAGCTTCAGCAGTTCTTTCGGTAAGAATCCTCCATGAAAATTAGGGCTAGGGATTGAATCTCCCAAGACCTCAAGCACAACTTCAAAAGAGCAGCAGCGCTGCGCTCCTCTATGCTATGATGTTAGTTAAATTCTTAATTACTACTACTACATGCCTTCAGAAGAAACAATCTTCATACGAAAGTGTTTGATGATTTCTTTTTACATCTGAAAAGTCATTTGGCAATGAACCAATAGACTTAGGGCTTAAATTTAGAGAAGTATGTTGATGGCTAGAGAAAAATTATATTTGTTGGATGCTGGAAAGTGGAAACTTGTTACTTGTAGCTCATTTTTTTATTTACTTATGTAGCAACTAACTTCAATTTTTAACATCAAATTTCAGAGATGAGGTGGTTTTTGGTTAATAGAGCAAGCACTGAAAATGTGAATGGTGTGTAAACGGAAATAGAAGTTGAGGAGCAGACAACACCTCACATTGCTAATGAATTTAATCCAAATGAGATTGAGCATTTACTGCAATACAGTCTCGGAAAGGGCATTTGCCTTGTGATTTTCTTTAGTGCACTATTGGTATGTCCCATGTGACCATATCTATTTTTGCAAGCTTTCTATTTTGAATATATTCACATCTCACAGCTAAATTTATTTGAATTATAAATCCATTTTATCCTGCAGTGTCTTCTAGGACTTTGGTAACATGGCGAGTTTGCCTCTATGCAAGGCTGGTTTTGCGTCCTTCTTTTGGCAAAAATGAACAAGTAAAAGATGCTTTTTACGGTGGCAAAAGAAATTTCACACCGACATCCGGTATGGATAGCTTTACTTTTGTTGGCAACATGGCGAGTTTTCCTCTATGCAAGGCTAGTTATATGTCTTCTGTTTGTCAAGTTTAGTTTATTTGGTCTATGAAACTTCATTTTTGTGACACTATTATGTTTATGTTTTCACTTAGTTATTAATGTGGATTTGTGGTTTGGATGTTTGGTGCTATATTATATGTTGCGTATCCGAATACCCGATTATTGATTTTAAATTATACACTTAGGCCCAACTTGCCCAGGCTCCACAAAAATTCTGGCTCCGCCACTGACATTAAATACGAAGAGGATCGATAAATCAGGATGGAGGTAGTAGCTGTTTATGACTTCGTGCTCAGGTGGGTCTATTCACCGTGACCAAATTCTGAAGAAAAGTGGAATATCTCGAGTTCTCGTTTACATCCAGTAATGCGTCTTTGTATAACCAATGATGTTTATTATTCTTGCCGTACTGTTGTCTGGGCTGTAAAGCGTGACCAGTGCGGCTCTCTGCATATACTGAGAGCAATATTTAGTCAACTATTCAGTTGGGAGGAGTATGTCTTCTCCATCTCGGTACACTGGGTTGGTCATCTTGGTCTCTATATAGAGATGGAACAAAACAAAGGGCCAACAAGGGCAGTGGTTGTTCACATAAAACCCACCCTATGAAACTGAGATTAAACATAACTGAATCCGAATTTTACTGTCAAACTATATTAAATGAAGTAATAAATGACACAAACCATGTAGTAAAAGAAGTTATTGTATATGTGAACACCACAATCTTTAAAATAAAATAAAATGTGAACACCACAAACTATCTCATATGTTATTTTTCCCTCTGAGATCTATGTGAACACATCAATATCAGAGTAAGAAATACCAGATTAAACAAACTAGAGATTGCTACTAAAACTTAACCATGATATTCCACTTATTGTCACGTCGTGGTTTTGTTTTCACTGAGATCTATCCAAACATATATGACAATAGTATGAAATGCAGGAATCGTATTTGTTTATGAAGGGAAAAGCTAGTCCTAAAGATGACTAGCTTTACATGAAGGCCTCTAACTACATATTTGTAGCTCAAACCATTTTAAGAAAGTAATAGATGAGACAAAGCATGTATATTAAAAGAAGCAATTGTATTGCTGTGAACATCAATCATCGTTGATGTTTACTTATTCCTCTCAGATATATGCGAACACATCAACATCAGAGTAAGAAATACCAGAGTAAACAAGCTAGAAATTGGTACCAAATCTTAAAGATGAAACTCATCTTATCGGCACATGGTTTTATTTCCCTTGATCAATCCATCTAACAGCTAAATAACAGCATGAAAAGCATGGATCCTAGTTTTTATGGAGCAAAGACGACTAGCTTTCTTGAGGCCTCCATGTACAGATCGGGGGATGAAGCCAATGTCAGGTCCAAGGTGCTCTCTCAAGCCAAATTGCTACTAAATCTTAAACATGATATTCATCTTCTGGGCACAATTTTGTCTATCCCTTGATCGATCAGTCTAAACAGCTAAGATAACAGCATGAAAGCATGGATCTTCGTTTTTATTGATGCAAGACAAGGTTTTGCAAGGCTTCCACGTACAGATCGGTCGCTCATCAAGCTAAGGTGAGGTCCAAGGTACTCCCTGAGCCGTCGGCCTCCTCTTCAGTGCGCGGTGCTGCTGGACGACTCACGCTGCCCCAGAAAGTCTATCCCTAGCTAGCTCGAACTGCCACAAGTGCTGGCGCCGGAGATGGGGCCACCACCACCGCCAGCGACGCAACAGGGGCTGGCGGCACTGCAGCCAGGACTGCTGCGACAGGTCTTCATGCCTCAGCTGGGAGTGGCACCAGCGGATGCGCGATAGGGTTTGCCGTCCCAGCCAGTGTCTGCGTCCCTACAGGCAGCATCCTCCGAGGCGTGATGTGCCACTGTATGTGGACAGCAAGGACGCTGTCCGGTATACACTGCGTGTTGCAAAACGGGATTTGAGTGGCGGCAGTGGCGGCAGCTCTCCATTTGGTCCAGCGCCGTTCGGGTTCCAAGCCATCGGGTGGATTTAAGTGAAGAGGGAGTTGACGGGAAGAGCTTGGAAGAGCTGGCTTGCTTGGGAAAAATGGGTTGGGATGGTTGCAGTTAATGTAGGATGCGGCTTAACCACCCCCCCCCCCCCCCCCAAACGGTCAAACTGGCGCGACAACGCGTCATCTCGATGCGGAAACTTATCACTCGTGTTTTTTTAGTAAGAAACGCGTCATCTCGATGCGGAAACTTATTACTTGTGCTATTTTATTGGAAACAACGGATGTACACACTAGCTTCCCGTTTTACATCACCAACACCGTCAAAGGAATAATTGTATGAGCCAGAGACACCTCTTTTAGATGTTAATAGTTTCTACAATATTTCAGGCGCCCATGATTTTTGTTTTCACTTCAGTTCGGCCAAGTGATCAAATGATTCTCCGTGTAAATCAAGCCCTAGAATTTTTTACAAATTATGGATTTATCACACAAATACATGAATGGCTCATTGAGGTATTACGTTAGATTTTATGGGCGCCGGCGCACTAAATCTTGTACAACGGCCCAGTTAAAATTCTGAATGTCAAAGGCCTATTAGAGTTGTGTGGCAAGTGTGTGAATCAAGTATCATATGCTAGTTGACAAAGTTTAGTACATGTCATGTCGTCGCCATGCATGAATCGAGTTTGGGCTAAGGCCCCGCTAGTACTAGGATTCCGTAGATCGATCAAGGATGAAGTAAGAAGTGAGGATGTATAGAACACTATTCTGAACACCGCTGACAGAAATAATTAGTACAGTAGCGGAGAGCAATTCTCAAGGGACAGATGAAGTGTAGTCATTAAAAGCCCAATACTTTTATCTGCAGTAATTACTCTAAAAAGAATGTTGGAGTACCCGTCACTTAGGAGCCTCCAGGGGCGAGAGTTCTATCCGCGCCGTCTGTTTCATAGTGGCTTGCCATGGGCGCTTCCCTAGGGCTCTCCATGCCGTAGGTCATCCCGGACGATGCGCCCCTGAGCGACTTGCCTCAGTTGTCGATGACAGGTGGACCGCAAGGGCGCATGGGTTCACCATCATCTGGTGGCTTTCGTCGCGCCCACTCGCCCACAAGTGACTAGCATGGCTAACCCACCAGTCGACATCTTCACCCCCATGATGGAGTTTCATCGCGCCAGGCGGGGCGTGCATCGCGGCCGCGATGACGGCTCACTTTTGGGGCCAGGACAACTGGACTGTTCGGCCCATGCCAAATTGTTTCGTTTGTTTCGTTGGCACCAACTGGTTGCGTAGGGGTGGCGTGCGCGGGCTTGGTCGCCCTCGCCAACCGGGTCATCTGTTGTGTGCTAAGTGTAGGTGCGTGTGTGGGGCCAGCCTATCAAGATATTTCACCTCATGTCCAGCTGGTTCAGGTTGTTTTGTTTGCGGCACTCGGGTACGCATAGGTGACCCTGCTTGGTTCGAGCCCAATGACATGTGTTGTCCCGATAATTGACGCACAACTGGAAATACCACGCGCATGGATGCACCTGGCTGGCCGACCGAACATTCCATGGTATGGTTGTGTTTGTCCCGACCTTCTCTGGCCAATCAATAACGAAGGTGGTCGTATGCTTCGTGGGACCCATTTGTGTGCCCGTGTCTGCGTGCCCATCCTGTTTGGTGATTATGTCGGCTCGTTTGTCCCTGTGTTGCTACTCTTTAGCCCATCTCCTTCATTTGCTTTCCTTTCACCCTTTTTTCATGGCGCCCATCCCTTGCTTGCCTCCACAAGAAGTTCTCTTTGGATTCCTTGCTGTCTCCCCGGGATGCCTCCCGTCGCTCGTGTCGCTCCACTAGCAGCTCTCTTCGAGTTTCTCCCTTGTCATTCAAGGTTCGGTCTGTCCTTTGCCTTGCCACTGTCTCAAGCTTGGTAGTAGTGGCTCAGCCCTTACGAGTTTCTTCTTCTCGTTGCGGAGCTCTTATGTTGCTGCTTCAGGTGAGTTGCTTCTTTTCTTTTTTGTTGCTTTATTTGTGCTATTTTCTCCTTACATGGAAGGAACAATGCTTATGTTTGACAGTTGCATGGGACACGGGGAGGATAGGGCAGCAGGCGCCCAGCGTGGCAACTGGAGAGCCTTACTCTTCATGTATCAACAAGGTCAAACCATTCTCTCTTTTTGCATGTCCGAGTGGGTTCTCTCTTGCCTCGTCTACCTCCTTCACTGTGGACTAACCGCATCCCAACCTGGCCTACTACCATATGTGGTCAAGTTGCCATATCTTTTTTCTGAATTTTTCGAAGAAAATGCACAACATGATTCACGGTCATGTTTCGACTGTGATGCCAACTCAAATCGCGCCGCAAGCTGTTGTAATGCTCCCAGTTGTGGAACCAAGACCTATCGCTACCCGTAATGCCACCCCTAGCTACTTCAACGCCAATACTTGTCGCGGTTCCAGGTGGGGATGGCGGAGCCCGTGTAATGATGCCATGGCATGAACCTAACCGTGGGTTTTTGGTGGACTACCGCATTGGAGGATATCACCCGGTTCTGACAATCCAAACTGAAGTGTGTAAGAGCATTTGGCAGGACCACACAGCTCGTGGACAACATCAAAGACGAGGCTGATGACATAGTGAGCACCTTGGACTTGACATTGGCTTGAGCTAGCAATATGTATTTGGAGGCCTCCTAACAGCTAATCGCTAATAAGACGAGCTTTTCCCCCGATAAACAAATATGATTCATGCTTTTCATACTGTTATCTTATATGCTTGGATAGATCACAGGGAAAACAAAACTCTATGACAATGAGTTGAATATCATGTTTAAAATTTAGTAGGAATCTCTAGTTTGTTCAATCTAGTATTTTTTTGCATCTTCTATTTATCCTAGCGTGGTAATCGCCTTTGACCTTTATTTTTCTAATTAACTTCTCCAGAATTTTTGTTGATCTAGGATGTGGAGAGATATTTCTTGATGACAAACTGATCACCATATTCAGATTGTGATGTAGGCACTACAAGGCCACCAATTAGATGTTGGTAGAGTGCATGAAATGTTGTTGATGCAAGTAGTCTTATGAAGCCCACTATACCAAGAAATATTATTAAGATGATCCATGTACTATTTGTGTTGCTGCCTTTTTACAGATCACAACGAGGAAAGTTGGGAGTTGCTGGAAGGGTTGAAAGGGGACACTCTAAAATGTGAGTGATTGTACATGCTTCTTATGATTGATGATATTATTCACTGGTCAACCTAACTTGACATTTTTGACGGTGTTTTCGAGTAGGAGAATCCATACTTGAAGCTATGAAGTTATTTTGGTGCTACTCTACTCACAGTATGTAAACAATAGAAATTTATAATTTCATCCGATTGATATGTCTTGCAACTTTTTATTTTAGAAATGTTGTAGTATTTTGTGTTCAATGTATAAAATATGAGTTCTACATATTCCTATTTGGTATATGCCTTTGGGTCCTATAGTCTTGTTATATGGTAGACTGAAATTGGACATTATACTTAACTAAGTTATAGTAAATTTTCACAATAAATTAATGACTGAATCCATTAACTCGATTTTCTGGCTCCGCCGCTGACTGATCATGATGTGTACGCATACACCTAAGAGGGAAAATAACATATGAGATAATTTGTGGTGGTCACATTTTATTTCGTATTAAAGATAGTGGTGTTCACATATATAATAATTTCCTTCAGTACATGGTTTGTGTCATGTGTGACTTCTACTTCTAAGGTTCAGGTTTTAAATTCGGATTCAATTATGTTTAATCTCATTTTCATGGTCTGGGTCCCGTGCGAAAAGCACTTCTATGCATGTACTCCAGTGGACACTATTTTGAATAGTGTCAAAATGGTATTTTAAAGTTTCAAAATATCCAGTAAAATTTATGTATGTTCATATGAATGTACACTACACATCTGTGAAATTTATGTGATGCGATAAGTAACGATGTGAGCTACACAAAACTGACAAAATAAGATTTTGGGAAGATGAGTAGTGTATGTACTGCTCACTATTTAGATATCATGATTTTGTCATTTTTTGTGTAGCTCGCATGTTTACTTATTTCATCGCCATATTGTACACATGTATAAGATGCATCCATGTGAACATTCATAATTCATTTTTGGAATTTTTTGAAACAAAAAATGTGAATTTTGAACTATACAAAATAAAGTGCTTCAATGCCCGTGTGCTACAAAAATCAGCTTTAGGGTTCTATGACACATGTATATTCCTAATTTGTATTCATGCACACATTGTGTCACATTCTTTGTTGCATCTTATATTTGCCCTAGCGTGGTAATGGATTTTGCCTTATTTTTTAATTAACTTTTCAAAAACTTTGATTGATCTAGGATGTGGAGCGATGTTTCTTAAAGACATATTAATCACCACATTCAGATTGTAATGTAGTCACTTCAAGGACACATGTTAGATGTTGGTAAAGTGCATCAAATGTTGTTGATAAATGTAGTGTTATGAAGCCTGCTACACTGAGAAAGGCTCACTATATTATTTATGAAGCCCGCTACACAGATCACAACGGGGAAAGTTGGGAGTTGTTGGAACGGTTGAAAGGGGACACTCTGAAATGTGAGTGACTGTACATGCTTCTTATGATTGATCGTATCATACATATGTAAACAACATAAATTTATAATCTCATCCAACTGATATGTCTTGCAATTTTTTATTTTACAAATGTTGTAGTATTTTGTGTTCAATGTATAAAATATGAGTGCTATTGTATTTATACCATATTTTTAATTGTTATGTTGTAATGCAAAAAAAGATGTTGTTCTTTGCTTTAAATGCGTTCTGATTGTTATCGGTTCGAACTATTCCATCCATTTCAATGAATAAGGTGTGCATGCACCTCCAAATTCAACTTTAAACCTTAAAATTCATATTGAAAAGAAGTTTTCAGTGGTACAATTTTGTAGTCAAAAAATATATATTATTGGTCTAATTTATGGTCAAAGCCAGTTTTTAGGAAGTGTGCACATTTTATCCATTGGAATGGACTTAGCTAGCAAGAGTGATCCAAAAAGGAAATAACATTTTGTTTTTGCCACCGTAAGTTTTGCAAATTTTCCTAATGGCACTCTATAATTTAACATTTCACTTTTGCCACCCTTAGCTTTTGAGAATGTATCACAATTGTCACTCTGCGGCAAAAGAAAAAAAATCATTTCACTTTTAACATTCTTAGCTTTTGACAATGTTTCACAATTGCCTCTCTGGAAATTTTTCTTTTCCTACAAAATGGCAATTGTGATGTATTGCAAAAATAACAATTACGATGTATTGTCAAAAGCTAAGAGTGGGCAAAAATAAAATGTTAAATTTTTAAATAACAAAAAATTGGCAAAAGCTAAAGTGGCGGAAAAAAATTCTGCCAGGAAAATCTAGCAAGAGTGAGCAGCCACCTTGTAGACTATGAATCAGTCATACGAAGCAATGTGTGATTGGATGGTTAGGAGCACAGTTGTATCTTCAGCCCACCAGGGTTCAAGTCTTAGTGCTTGTATTTTTTTAATTTATTTCAGGATTTTCGGCGACGCACATTCAGTTGGAGGGAACGTTCTTGTCGACTACGAGACATTTTTGGTGATTTCGTCAAACTCAAAATGATTTGTCAGCTCAGTCTTTAGGAGGTGCTTATAGAAACAGGGTGTGTATACGTCCAGAGTGTATGCATGTGTCTACGAAAATGTCTCTGCCTGGTGTTAGAAAACGTCCGAGTCACGACAACAGACAGCGAGTGAGGCAGTGATGTTGTACGTAGACAGCTCGCTATGAATGAGCAAAGTCACTAACGTCACATGATTATTAATGGCGCCTCTTGGCTGCTACTAGTAGTAGGAGTATCTATTCGCACAGCAATCTCTAGTAATAGGAGTATCTATCCCCACAGCAATATTCCTAGGCTCCCAACTGCGTCCATCCGTCCCATTTTCTTAAACCTCCGACGTCACTCCTGAAGGGTTCAAGCCAGTGAGCGTCACGCGAGATGACTGATGTCGACGGGAGCCGGAGCGGAGGTGGAGACGGACGATGGCTACAAGGCCGTCTTCAGCGTGAAGGTCTTCTCCAACAGGGAGCTGCGGGTAGAGGTCATCGGCTGCGATAACGACACGCCCGGGTCAGGCGCCAGTCCCATGCACCGCTTCGAGGACGACAAAGGTGCGTGCAATAGCCAGCATACGGGCCTCGTTGGTGCGTCGGTCCGTACCGTCGACTATTTTAGTCTTTTATTTTCCGTTCCTTTTCTGAAGGGTGTTAGTTGTTACAATCTCCATTCTAAATTATTAACATCTGTATCTAGACAAATCTAAAAACAAGTAATTTGGCACGGCGAGTTCTCATTCTTTATAGCTAGTAAATTCAGAAGTACTAGATTTAAGGTAATTAATTTAGATTTATGATCTTCAATTGTTGGTAATTAGTTTTCCACAAATTCATTTTCATATACGATAAATGGATATCAAATTTATCCAAACGAAGCAATCAATATATTTGTATATGTTCTTCAATCCACTGCACTGCACATGCTTAAATGCAGCTGAACTTTATGTAGCTGGTGAGAAAAGCTAGAACGATTTGGCATAATTTGTATTACCTACGTCCTGAAAAGGTTGCCTTAGTTTTTTCTAGATACAGATACAGATGTATCTATTCATGTTCAAGAAATCGGATGATTAACCTGTTAACTGGCTGATTAATCCCTACTCATAGGGTCGCCAAGTTGCCGGTAAATTGATTAATTAGCCAACTATGGATTAACTGTCCAATTAGCCTATTAATCCTCTACCCGCCACCAAACCGAGTAGCTATCAATTAATGATTTCCTCAACATTAATCTATCAGTAACGTCCTTTTGAGGACGGAAGGAGTATGTGACTAGAAATAGACATTCGCTTTGCTTTGCCGTTTCCTTCATAGATTTACTTGTTTTTCTTGGTTGTTTCTGGCGTGTGGCTCCTTTTGTGTTGCTTTTCATAATTTCTTGGTGGTGGCCACGGTGTGAGATCCATTTAGAACGTATAAATTGTTGAAGAGCCCTAGGTCTGTAGCGTTATAAGAATCAGTTCAATCTTTTTTCTTATTCTTCAGCGCGCGCCGATAACTACGGGGTGTCCCAATGGCTAAGCTCGTGGACGACATTGTCCTTCCCTTCGGTCGCACACCACAAAACTTTAAAGCCATCTGTGACTGATGATTTAGGAGGTGGCAGTGGTGGAAGCCCTGCATTTGGTCCACCGCCGTTCTGGTTCCAAGCCATCGGGTGGATTTGATTAATGAACGGAGGGGTTGCAAGAGCTGGGTTGCTTGGAGACACTTATATATTTTTTTGCGGGGTGGGGACACTTATCACTCGTGACTTTTTAGTAAGAAACATGTCTCATCTGCAAGAGCTGGCTTGCTTGGGACACTTATCACTCGTGCCTTTTTCGTAAGAAACATGTCTCATCGGCTGCGCGACAAAATTGTGTGATTATCACTTTGAGGGAACATATTATAAGAGAAAGTGTGATTAACACAAATTTTTGCATCAAGACACTAGCATATACTTTTACATGAACGACATCAAAGAAACAAAGTTTCTCATATAGAAAGTAGATTTCATCAAGAAAATGGCGCCCCCTTCCTTCACCTGCGCCTCATCACTGTACCCCATCTCAAAACGCAGAACCCCAACGCCACCATTCTCAGCAGGACCAGCGGACAGGAAATTGTCCAATCTAGCTACGATACGCGGAATCCAGCCTTCAACGCCATTCAACCTGGAAAGTAACACCACAGAGTTCAAAATCACACCGGCGATGCCGACCCGCACGTCCTCCACGGTCGGCGCGGGAACAAAGTGGTCGCCGTGTAATTCATCCGGTATCTGTGTGAGTTGTTGAGTTCGTGTGTCTAGGTGAATTATAGGAGTAAGTCTTGCACTTTATTGCCCTCCCCAGCCGTCATCGTCATCCAGCTCATGGTCACGACGGCACCTTTGCCAACCACGGCGCTCGGCTTCGGATCGAAGTACCACTTGACGCCCATGGTCGCCGCCGAGCGGCCAGCCCAGCTTCTTGTCTTTGAGCTGTACACGCAGGCCAAGGTGCTGATGAGAACCATGGGCTGGAGCCGCCGGGTGGATAGTCCTTGCTATATACAAAGACGACTTGGAATGGCGATGAGTGGCAGTCCTCGCCCTTAGCATGGTAGGCGTCACAGATCAACCCCGCGCCGCAGCTCTGCCCGGGGAGAAGGCCAGGTGCCGACGGGATGGAGTGCTCCTTCCAAGTCAGAGGATCGCGGACAAGTAGAAGGGCGCGTTCGCCGTCTGTACCGCCGAGGAGCAGACAGCCGTGTGTACAATCGTAGACTTGGAACCCAGCGGGGCGGGGAACCGGCGGGGTAGGGCGTGGTCGGGTGCATTGGAGCACTCCTTAGAAGGGGTCGGAGTAGAAGCCAATGAGTGGTGGGATGCCGTGGTGTGCCGTGTGGAAGGAGCAGAGGAAGTTCTCCTGGTCGTTGACGACGCGCCGACAGGCATTGTAGGCGGAGGAGACAACGGCGAGGGCGCTGGAATCTGACGAAAGGCGATGGAAGATATTTCGGAGGATGTCGTCGGGAAGCTGATGGGGCGGTGGCGGCTGGTGAGGTTGGTCGCCGCCGAGGGGCTAGTCATTCTCCATGGCCGCTGGCTGTGTAGGTCTAGGGCTTCAGGCTAGCGAGAGGAGGGGAAATGGAGCTCTTTCTTCAAGGTACTGGGAATGGAGATCCCCCTGCGAGAAAGAAATGGCCGAAACGCAGTCGAGTTGGATCACGCGCTGCTCGCCAGGTTTGTATGCTGTGTGCTTTCTAAGCAATCTCTTTTCTTTTCTTTTTCTTTTTCTTTTTTTGTGCAGGATGTCAGTTTTAGTGTTTATGTTCCGTGGGAACCATTTAGCTATTTTTCTCCAAAATGATAACATAAACTTGAAACTTTACAATTCAACAAAACAAAATAACTTCAATGTTTTACAGAAAATTCCAGTTTCTTGATACATGGTAAATATCTAAATTGGGATTCTTACAATCAAGCTCTACAATTTTAAGTACATATAGCGTACACAAATATATAGGTTTTTTCAAAACATTATTCATTCCATCTGTTTTTTAATTGCAACCCTTCAAATTGACTAGTAATCGTGTATGTGCATTAACGCACGCTTATATTAGGCAATATATGCATTGCACATTAATGGTGTACCTCGAATATATATTTTTGGATAGATCTCAGAGAAAACAGAAGTATGTGAATATCATGTGTAAGATTTAGTACCAATATCTAGTTTGTTAAATTTGGTATTTATTACTCTGATCTTGATGTGTTGGTATTAATCTCAGAGATAAAAAGGAACATATGAGATAATTTGTGGTGTTCACAGTTTAATTTATTTCTAAAGGTAGTGGTGTTCACGTATATGATAACTTGCTTCAGTACATGGTTTGTGTAATCTATTACTTCCTTAAAAATGGTCCGATGCTAAATTCAGATTCTATTATGTTTAATCATATTTTCATAGGCCGTCGTCTAGTGCTTCTGCATGCATATTGACCAGCGGTTCCTTAGAAAATTTTGTCCTCGCCGTTTTGATAATTTTGTCTATATGCCGTCGTCTGGTGCTTCTGTTGGAATTCTGGTTATATGGAATTCTTCCTTCTTTGGTGGCAGACTTATTGAGGCAAAACCTTATGGTATTATTGTGGAATTCAGCTCCAAGCATACATCTGAAACTTGGACCTTGGTATCTGTCTATGGGCCATGTCAAGGTCCAGCCAGAGATGAGTTCGTGCAATTGCTTTATATTCTTGATATTAACTTTGAGGACAAATGGTTACTTCTTGACGATTTTAATTTCATGCGATCACTCGATAACCGCAATCTTCTTGATGGCAATGTTAATGACATTTTCTTGTTGAATAAAATTATCGGTCATCTCGGTCTTGTTGAATTGCCAATCAAGGGCCGACAGTACACCTGGTCCAACATCCATATGAATCCTTTACTTGAGCAAATTGACTGGTTTTTCACTTCGGTCGCTTGGACCACAGATCATCCTAACACATTAGTTATGCCTCTTGCACGCACTGCCTCATATCATGTGCCCTGTGTAGTTACAATAGCCACTTGCATACCAAAGGCACAGGTGTTCCGTTTTGAGAATTATTGGATTAGTCTACCCAGTTTTATTAAGTGTGTTTCTGAAGTTTGGAGTAGGCCAATGAGGAAATCAACCATTGCTTCCACTATTTCTTCCAAATTTAAAGCACTACGTTATGCTCTTAAAAGGTGGCATATGAACTTGTCCAAGGTAAAGGCCCTTATCTCAGATTGTAATAAAGTCATCCTATATTTGGATGGGTTAGAGAGCTTAGGCCCTTGAGTTGGCCGGAAGCTAATTTCAGAAGAATTGTAAAGCTCCACCTAGAGGAAATTCTTCATTTGCAATTCATATATTGGAAGCAACGCTGCACGATCAGATCTATAAAGATTGGTCAGGAAAATACCAAATTCTTTCATGCAATGGAAACAGAGAGGTATAGGAAAAATACCATCTCTACAATCAGAAATGCTGGAGGAGATGTGATCAATGATCATCAGCAGTTGGCGGGAATGTTTTGGGCTGTTTTTAAATAGCGAATGGGCCACTCCAAAGGTATCCACATGGGCTTTGACTTGGACTCTCTAATCACTAAGGTTGATGGGTTGGATTATTTGTCTCAGCCTTTCACTGGCGCTGAGGTGGAGGATGTTATCAAGCACATGCCTACAGATTGTGCTCCTGGGCCGGATGGCTTTGCTGGCCTTTTTATGAAGAAATGTTGGCACAATTTGAAAGATGATTTTATGCAGCTAGTTAAGGATTTTTATGATAGAAACTGCAACTTAGAGTGCCTCAACACATCTCTAATTGCTATCATCCCCAAGAAATTAAGCCCCAAAGTTGTTGGAGATTTTAGGCCCATCTCTCTGACAAACACTTGTTTGAAATTTTTAACAAAGCTTCTAGCTAATCGTCTGAAGAAGGTGATTCTTCAGTGTATACACAGAAATCAGTATGGTTTCCAGATTGTCTTGCATGGTGTTTTGAATACATACACCAATGCAAAGCTTCCAAGCGACCAATTATCCTGCTCAAACTTGACTTCACCAAAGCCTTCGATACAATAGAGCATGAGGTTATTATCAGAATGTTGCAATGCAAGGGCTTTGATAAACGCTGGAATCGCTAGGTCAATAGTCTGCTATCTTCTGGTTCCTCTTCGGTATTGCTTAATGGATTTTTGGGCCAACATTTCATGTGTTGAAGTGGTGTTCGACAAGGTGATCCACTGTCCCCGCTACTCTTTGTAATTGCAGTTGATCTCCTACAATCAGTGGTCAATGAGATGTGCTCCAGAAACATACTCACAATGCCCATCCCGACAAGATCTAATGATTATCCGATTGTATAATACGCTGATGCACTAGTAGAAAAAGGGCCATTTGTCCCGGTTCGTAAGGCCCATCTGTCCCGGTTGTGGAACCGGGACTAAAGGGCGTTACTAAAGCCCTAGGCCTTTAGTCCCGGTTCTTACACGAACCGGGACAGATGGGCCTCCATGTGGCCGCTGCGGCGAGCCCAGGCAGGAGGGCCTTTGGTCCCGGTTGGTGGCACCAACCGGGACCAAAAGGCATCCACGCGTCAGCAGCTGGCAGGAGCTGAGGTTTTTGTTTTTTTAAGGGGGGCGGGGTTGGGGGTTTTGGGGGTTTTGTAGGGTTAATTTTGGGTTTCATATATTGTGTTAGCTAGCTAGCTAATAGAGAGAAGTGTCCTCTCTTATCTCCGTGCTTGGTCGATGCTACGTACTATACATATAGAGAGGACTCGACACGCTAGATAGTAAGCAAATAAAGGCAACCATTAGGTACAGAAGATCGTCATGAACATATATATACAAAGAGAAGTGATCGGCCTCTCCTTCTCCGAGAGATTGGTCGAACAACAAGTTTTCGTCTGTCCAACGGTACTGGCTACATATATACAATATTAAGATCTCTTACAATATAATCCCCTAATTATATATGAACTCAGCTTCCACATGGTATTCTCCGGCTTTATTGATGACATGGTGAATAAAGAATCTTGCCAATTCCTCTTGAATTGCTTTCATGCGATCTTGTTGTAGGAGTTCATTCAGCATCTGCCACGTCTAATTTGAAGAAGGGGGTTAATATGTATATATGAATGAAACTCAACTGAAATGATGGTGTAATAAAATGAAATTGTGAATATTATTGCTTACACACATCATATTGTCTTTGAGAGTAGCCCCGCTTATTTTTGCAAGTCACGTTGTAGATGAACTCGCACACGTAATATCCACAGTAATCATTCCCTTGTTCCTGCCACAAGCACTTTACAAGAAATAGATGTCAATCAAACTGATAATGGAGCATTATAAATGGCATTGATGAAAGTAGCTAGAATCAACGGGATCAAGATGCGTGGAACTAGCTAGCTAGCTAGTAGTACTTACTTTCGGGTATGTAAATTGCAGCTCCCTTGGCAGTCCCGGAGATTGTGTGGTGAATAGTTTCCAAACACTGCGAGACATAGAAAACAATTACTTGATATCAGGAAATGAACAAATTAGTTGCCGATATGGTGCGATAATGATCGATTGAACTTACTTCGTGAGCATTTTAGTCATGTCCGCATATTCCTCGGGATCTTTTCGTCTCGAGTCTAGGACAGTTACTAGTCCCTACTCAAGCTTAATCTCTAGGAGAATATAGTGGAAGCTGTGCACGCATGCATAACTCATCAATTACATTACTATAACCTCGAGTAATAAGGGAAACCGAATATGCCCAACATAGTAACACTGACTTGAAGTTGTAAGGAAAGAGTATTTTATCTTTGTTTTGATTTATTACCAACGATTTGAGCAAGTTGGCCTCGGCTTCTTTGGCTTGTTTTTTAACCGTAAATTCATCTATGATATTTGTGTTAATGAATCCAATATCATACATTTCTGCTTTTCTGCATTCGACGATCTTAAATCTGCATAACATAGTGAGGATAATTATAAATACATGCAATGAAAGAGTTGAGCTATATATAGACTTGATGACAGAAGTAGTACTTATAGACAGTAGCAAGTGACCGTTAGTTTATCGAGGGCCTTTTGATTGAAAAACTGGAAGAACTCCTCAAATGGAATAGACAACAAATCAATTCCAACGAGTTCATGCTCCTCATTAACTCTCAGCGTCAAATATTCGCCCCCCCCCCCCCCAGACTCTCTGCAGGTTTTCATGTACCAACCATGGAACCTTCACATCATCGTTGTTAGAGTTCTTTCATCTTTGGCGAGTGGCTTCCCATAATGGTATTTGTGTTCGTCCACCTCCAAGAAATCATAATGTACATCGTCAGGTAGGTAATCTCCAAGATTGGTATTGGAAAAAATCACCGGATGATTAGCGACGATATCGCTAGACACCTTGAGCGGGGGGCACGATTGGTTCACTTGTTCGCCGAGTTGGGCAATTTTTTTTCCAACTCGTCGTTCTGCTAACCTTCGATCACTGATAGTACTTCCAGACCGCTCCGCTTCGATATATGCCTTTTTAGTAATGCCCTTATTGTCCTACCTGCGGATGATAGCCAACTTATTGCTTTGAAAGAGATGCTGGACATGTTTGCTCTTTCAAAGGGCATGCGTGTCAACTTCAGTAAGTCATCATTGATCCCAATAAATATGACCGATGATGATGGAGCAAGAACTGCCAGTCAGCTTGGGTGTGAAGTTGGATCTATGCTTTTCACCTACTTGGGATTACCTATGGGAACATCTTGGCCAACCATTTATGATCTGATGCCACCTGTGGATAACATCGAGAGACGTTTGTCTGCATCCTCATGTTTACTAAACCAAGGGAGCCGGCTTCAGCTTCTACAATCGGTGCTCTCATCAATGCCCATCTACTTCTTGTGCTCGCTATCTCTTCCTCAAGGAATACTTAAGCAAATTGAACGGATCATGCGTCAATGCCTTTGGAGGGGTAACTCAGACACCCTGAGCCAATCATTGGCTGTCTGGGATTTGGTCTGTAGGCCAAAGAAATTTGGAGGGCTTAGAGTTATTAACCTAGGAATTCAAAATGAGGCCTTGCTGCTTAAGCATCTGTTCAAGTTCTTCAACAAATTGGATGTGCCTTGGGTTACCCTAATTTGGGATACATACTATGGAGCATCGGCCCCACAGGTTACTCAGAGCTGTGGATCCTTTTGGTGGCGGGACGTGTTAAGCCTATATGATAAATTTTATCAGTTGGTTGTCCCGCAGGTGCATGCGGGTGACACGGTGTTCTTTTGGCTGGACAGATGGAAGTTAGATGATAGAGCCATCTCTATGCAGGAACAATTTCCACGGCTGCATTCCTTTGTCATTGATGATATGATCACGGTACAGGATTTTTTTGCACCGCCTACAACGACTGATAATCTCCACCTTCCTATGTCTTTAGAAGCTTACCATGAGCTCAACCAGCTTCAATCCCTACTGCCTCTAGTCAATCTTGAGCTTGAGGGTAAGGACATCTAGAAGTGGCAATCTAAATCTATAGAGTTTCAATCAAAGATCTACTATGAGTTTAAATACTCTCACTTGGTGGTTGATCATATATTTAAGTGGATCTGGAAATGCTCATGCACTCTGAAGGTTAAGGTTTTTGGAAGGATCCTTTTGATGGACCGTTTGAATACCAGGGATATGATGCAATGAAGACTCTGGAATATTCAAGATTACACCTGTGTATTGTGCCATATTTCTAGCCATGAGGATCGTGTCCATCTTTTCTTTGCTTGCAATTCCAGCCAGCGTGTTTGGAACTACCTTGGGATTTCTTCGGTCACCGAACCAAACCAGTCAACTTATATGATAGCCTCTGCTTCCAGGAGGGATTTTGGCCTCCCTTTCTTCTCTGAAGTGGTCTTCACCTCCACATAGAATATTTGGACTCAGAGGAATGGAAAGATCTTCAGAAATGAGACACCTAGTTTTAGATCTTGGAGGAGAAACTTTGTACATGGCATTTCTCTTTTAGCTCATAGGATAAAATGTAAATATAGAGTTAGTCTTCTCTCTTGCATAGCTTCTCTCCCATAGGCTCTTTGTAAGTATTTCTTTCCCCACCTTTGTACCCTATACCTTGTATTGTCTTAAGTTTTAATAAAGAGCTGTGAGGCTGTTGCCTTGCAGTACATAGTAAAAAAAACATAAACACAAGCAACTTAAACCAATCATAGAAATTCAGCAATTAACCAATAGGACAACAATAATCTACTCAGACACAAAGAAGACACAAAAAATCATCATCTTGAAAATCCATAGCATCCAACACCATGTTTAAGTAGGGGATTGCAACACGTTGCAGGAGAGTGCACCATTAAAAAGAGGTGAGGAAGGTGAAGGAGATGTCGGTGAAGATATCAACATTGATGAAGGTGATCGCCACGATGGTGGTTCCACCGGCAGCACCCCGGCGCCACTCGGAGAGACAAGGAGAGAGGCTCCCCCTCCAGCTTCGTCCTCCATGGCCTACCCCTAGGTGGGCTGAGGTTCTCCCCCTCGGCCACCATGGTTCCCGGAGGGGCGAGAGCCCCTTCGACATGGGATCTCTTCTCCCTCTGTTTCTCTGTTTTTTGCTAGTGTTTTCTCGTTGATCACTATTTATTGAACTAGATAACCTGTTGCGCCAATTGGCATAGAGACAAACTACATCCTGCAAGTTAAGCAAGCAATATGAAACATAAAATGGAAGTCAAGTGAACTCTTTGAATACAAAATTTTCTCTATCTGTTTCACTTGTGTCATGTATAACCCTTTTTCATCGTGAAAAATACCCACGTGAGGTTTTTCGTCCGTCACTCCCATCGTCACCGAAGCAACGTCATGAAAAACAAAACTTTGATGGTACCACTTTTAACGTCATGCAAGATCGCATTTTAGGTGACGAACCAAATAATGTTACCGATTGCCGTCTTCGGTGACAACCCACAATGTCACCTATGATAGCCCAATCTGTCGTGTAAGATCATTTTGGCGACGATAATCCGTCACTGGTGATCAATCCGAGGGGGCTGACCAGTCAAAGATTCAGACACATGGGGCCAGGATTTTCTGACGTGCCTTCTTCCATGCGGGTCTGCCGTGGGTTTTATCGCCGACAGTCTCGTCAGTAATAAATCAACGTCAATTTTGACTGATCAACACTGCTAACATATGGGCGCAGAAGATACTGACGTGGCTGCTTACATGTGGGACAAGCGTTCTATTTCCATGATGACAATTTTGACATGTGGGCCCATTGTTATGCTGACGTGGATGGCGGTGACTGCGTCCATAATCATGGTCATGGTGTGGAGGCACGGTCAATTTGTTTTGTTTATTGAGAATGGCGAGCATATTTGATACAAAACTGATGTTATTTTCAAGAATTTTAATACGAATTTGTGCAAAATTTGAATTGCAATGTAAATTCGGCCTGGTGACTACATCGCAAACATAACAATTGTCTCCCAGACTAAGATTTTACAATAGGCCACCATACCACAGAGTCACAACAAAATTAACACTTGGCCACAGTTTCATCACCTTCAAACAATGCACCGATACAATGGTGGTGTTTTCAGCTAGGACAATGAATTATTATGACAGAATCCTGGTGATGTAGCATAGAGCTCCCTCAAGATCTCGAAGAGTCTTCACAAGATAAAAACAATTCTCGTTGTTGCCTTTGTGGATGACGTCACGTTCTTTGCCTATGATTTTAAGTGTAGTCTTGATAGACTGAATCTATTGATAAAGAGCAGCCTCGGAAATATTCAGACCCACAATTTCATCCAGAATGTGAGTTAGAGTCTTCTTGAGAGCTTCATGTATTAACTATATGTATACAAGTGTATTCTTCACACATTTTAGTTCACAAGACATGCGTTCGTGTACAACAAATCACACATGCAGTAACTAATTGTAAAATAAAATGTTCCATAGTTGTAGACTTTCAGTCCTCAACAGATGATGCAACCTCAGTAGCAACAACTCCAGTTTTCGAGCTATCGACACTGTCCGTATCTTTAGCTTTGTCACCTGAAGGGATACCACCACTTTCCTGCGAAACTGCATTTGTCCCACATGCGAATACCCATGCTTTAGAATGAACACGCTCTAAGCCAGTAGGTTCTAGGCCTTTTTCCTTCAATGTTTGTGAAATCAGAGCTAAATTATCCTTGATAGTTCATTTTCTAAGCTTCTCATACTCCGTCAATTTGCGTTTATACAATTACAAAGATGAAAGGATAAACAAATATTCAACCTTGTGCAAGTAGTACAATAACAAATAAGTACATTGTCTTTATTAATGTAAATAGAACTATTTCTTAATCGGGAATCAATGTATAACCATAATTTCAAATGAGCATGAGAACTGAAGTAAATTAGTGCTTCCCTGGCCAATCTCTTGATATGTAGGGCACTTATATGTGCCCTTATTACTTATATAGACAAATATTTCAACATTCATAGCTTAGTTTGGTTCAAACACGGATATAGATATCATTATTTAGTTCAAACTACATTGAAAACACGGATATAGATATCATAATTTAGTTCAAGCTTCTGGTAAGCTTCTTTGTGCTTTTATGTTGCTTTGTTTTTGTTTTACTTTACATGGGAGGAATGTTGCTTAGATCTGACAGTTTCACGTTGCGGCGGGGGGGGAAGTGCAGCAGGAGCGTGGCATGGCGATTGGAAAGCGTTAGTTTTGAACAAGGTCCAAAAAGCCTCCATTTTAGCATGTCTAGCCTGTTCTCTCTGGCCTCGTCCTCCTCGCTCACTCGACTAACTGCGCCTCATCCCAGCCTACTACCCTAGGCAGCCGAGTTTCACGTAGCTTTTTCTGAATTTTCCAAAGAAAATGCACAACATGATTGAACGCCCTATTCCGGCCACCTGCTCCAACTATGAAGCCAACTCCTATCTCACCGCCTACAGTGGTACCACTCCCAGTTGAGGAACCAACACATGTCGCTACCCATAGAACCAGTCCTCCCACCTTCAGAGCTAGCACTAGTCGTGGCTTGCACTCAACCATAGGTTTTGGGAGGACTACCACATGGGAGAACACCGCCTGACTACGTCCATGTGAACCGAAATGTGACAAAGTTGCTTGGCAGCACCGCGCAGCTGGTGGACGGAACCGAAGAGGAGGCCCACGACATATCGAGCACCTACGATCTGACCTTGGCTTGAGCTACCAATATGTAATTGGAAGCCTCGTGAAAGCTACTCTTATTTAACACTAGCTTTTCCCTATTTAAAAAAAATATGATTCATTATTTTCATACTGTTATCTTATATGTTTGGATAGATCCCAGGGAAAACAAAACTATGTGAAGACAAATTTAATATTATGTTTATGATTTAGTAGCAATCTCTAGTTTGTTTCATCTGCTATTACTTACTCTAATCTTTGATATGTTTGCGTTGATCTAAAAGGGAAAAATAACATATGAGATAGATTGTGGTGTTCACCTTTTATTTTCTTATAAAGATAGTGGTGTTCAAATATATAATAACTTATTTTAATACATGGTTTGTGTCATCTATTACTTCCGTTAATATGGCTGAATGTAAAACTTCGGATTTAATTATGTTTAATCCCATTTTCATAAGCTGGGTTCCATGTGAAAAACCACTTCGGTGCATGTGCTCTAGTGAGCACTATATTTTGAATAGTGTCAAAATGGTATTTTGAAGGTTCAAAAAATCGGAGAAAAATTATATATGTTTATATGCATGTAAACTACACATGTTTAAAATTTATGTGATGAAATAAGTAACCATCTGAGCTACACAAAAATGACAAAATAACATTATGGGAACATGAATAGTGTATGTATTCCTCACTATTAAGAAATCACAATTTTTTTATTTTTGTGTAGCTCAAATGTTTACTTATTTCATCACCAAACTGTAGACATATGTAATAAACATCCATATGAACATGCCGAATTGCTTTTTGGGAAAAATTAAAAAAAAGAGAGATTTTTTAAACTATTCAAAATAAAGTGCTTCAATGCCTGCGTGCTCGAAAAGCAGCTTTAGGGTATCGCAAGTCCAAAGTAAGAAAAAGCAGATTAAACAAACAAAACATTGCTACTATCTTTACCTAATATTAAAGGACGGTGACTTTCATAGTTCTCCATACGTCACCATTTTATATCCGTTGATTTTATTTAAACCACAAAGATTGACGGCTGAGATTTAAAGGGATGAAGAATTTTTTATTCAAAAAAATGGTTGTTCCTCTGCCAATTTACGTTTGCTCGGCTGCTCAGATCTGGCTAGAGAGAACCCGAAATCACTAGTTGAGGAGTACTCGTTACAAAGATCACTCCCATCTCCCAGGTTGCGACAAGTGGCATGCTGCATGTGCGCCACTTGTCGCAACCTGAGAGTTTTCCCTTTTTTCGTAGATCCGTTTATTCTATACGTTTTATCTCTTAAACCATGCGTCCAAATCTCGAACCGTTTCACCGTTGGATTCCTCGCGTCGAGATCTTCAAAACTAGGTCCCATGTTGATAGGTTTTGATGAACTTTTTTTCATGAAAAAAACCGGAGGAAAAAACCGAACCTGGAGCACGGGTGTTTTCCCTTTCCGGAAGAGGCATGCCCGTGCCTCTCGTGAAATCACAACCGTGCCTCTCGCGAAAGCAAAACCGTGCCTCTCACGGAAGGAAAAAAATAGAAAACGCGTTTTATTTTCGTTTTCGAAAGGCACGGGCGTGCCTCTCTCGAAAGCACAATTGTGCCTCTCCCTGAAGCAAATCCGTGCCTCTCGCAGAAGAAAAAATAACAGAAAACGCGTTTTTTTCGTTTTCGAGAGGCACGGCCATGACTCTCGCGAAAGCACAACCGTGCCTCTCGCGGAAGGAAAAAAATAGAAAACGTGTTTTTTCCGTTTCCGCAAGGCATGACCGTGACTCCCACGAAAGCACGCGGAAGGAAAAAACGTGTTTTTTTTTTGTTTCAGAGAGGCACGGCCGTGCCTCTCGCGAAAGCACAACCGTGCTTTTCGCGGAAGCAAAACCGTGACTCTTCTGAAAGAAAAAAAGAAATTGTGTTTTTTCACGCTACCCAAAAGCTAAGAAAGACCAGTGAAAAACCGAAAAGTCGAAAATATCCAAAAAAACCTTTTGAAAACCAAAAACGTATGTGGAAAAATAAAAAAATCCGGAGGGAGCGTCCAAAGCACGACACGTGGCAGGCGGCTGAGAGCGCACCAAGTGACGCTGATCGTTGCGAGGCTCCCGAAGGAGCGCTCGTTAACTAGTTGCTACCGAGAGAACCTGTCCGTATCCTCAGCGTGTACCAAATTGCCTTATTAGCCTGTCGCTGGACCGGGCCAGTTTTCTTCAGATGGCAACATCCAGACAATAAAGAAGCCCCAATACAGTCCGTAGAAGCCAAAGTTTTCCTCTGGGTGTACATGTTGTGGACACGTTTTTTATGCCAAGATTCAAAGTCTAGAAATTAATGTGTAGTAGGATCACTAGGCCAAACTAGAAGTCAAAGTTAATCAATATTTTTGAATTTTTATTTGACAGAAAACAATGAAAACTGTAATTAGAAACCATGTTGCATAAGACGAAAGCCTTTGTTTGTTTTATGTCATTGATGTAAAACTAGTGGGTAACCTGTTAGTGCACATGATTGTGCTAATCGTTATCCAAACATGATCCTACTTGACCAAAAAGCATTGCGATAAGCCGGCTTTGCACTTATAATGTAGTTCTTGCACAAGAAAGATCGACAAGTAGATTTTCTCTGCAGTTGATGATATATCTAAACTTCTCAGTATATTAACTACTCTGAGACACACCTGTATAAACACCTAGTCATCCAAATCACTTCGAGCATAAACCTACCTAGCTATATCTTTGATGCGCTCGTCAGGCCCTTCTCGTAAGAAGTCCCACGGGATGGCCTCAGACGGCTGCGAACCAAATCCATGATAGTTGTTGTCGCAGCCACCACGGTCTTCTTGAAGAGTTAATCATGACCTTTTCAGCAAGTCATGGCCCACAGCTAAGGTCCTCGGTAGCCGCATGTCTATCCACACATGCTTCAATGCCCACCGTTGAAACATGCTGGTGAGCCTGCACCTGCCGACCTAAGTTGCGCCAGTAAGTATCATTTTGGTGCCATGGCTGCTTGGCCCCAAACATTCCTTTTGTAAGAAGTAGCGTAGGGAGGGTGTCATTGAGTGGAGATTTTCTTCCTCGGATCTTAAGGACATCGGTGCAGCACATTGGGTAATTTTGTGGAGCCATAGGTGAACGACGACCCCGACAAGGTGGCAGTCGACAAGTCACCAAACACATTGGACCTGACCTTTCAGGTTTTGATCTATGGAGGGTGACCGGGCGATCGTTCGTAAACATATATTCATTAGTTCAGAAAACAAAACCCAGGCCTACTACCCTATGTGGCAAATTTGCACATAGGCTTTCTCTGAATTGCGAAGAAAAGGCATAGCGTAATTCGTTCCCTCGTTTCGGCTTGTCGCTCCAACTGTGATGCCAACTAGTATCGCACTGCCTACCGTGGTACTGTTTCCAATTGTGGCACCAACACCTGTGGCCAGCGGTAGTGCCACTCCCACTACCTTCGATGCCAACAACTTGTTGCAGTTCTGGCTGCTGATGGCGGCGCCAATAGAATGACGACATGGCTTGCAAACAACCATGGATTTTAGGAGGAGCGCGTAGGGGAAAACACCACCAGTCTCCGTCCTTGCCAACCGAAGTGGTTCAGAGTCGTCTCACCGAACCAAGCAGCCGGTGTTGGCACCGAAGAGGAGGCCAATGGTTCCGCGAGCACTTGGACCTAAAATTGGTCTGAGCCATCGATATGTACATGGAGATAGTGAAATCTAGTCAACTTTACCCTTGATAAAAAAAATAAGATTCATGTTCTTCATACTGTTATCTTAGATGTTTGGAAACGATGGACTCAGCCAGGTGTTCGATAACTTTCAGTAGCAGCAGTGTCAAGTGCGGGCGGCAGCACTGGAGGATTTCATATTAGGTGGACCTCCTCGGATGTCGAGTTGTGACTTCAGGGTGAAAACCTAAGGTATGGCCTTCATTGGTTATGCCTGGTAATTGGCTTGCTGAAGGTATTGTCTGAGAGCTCGGTCTTTTTTCAGGGTGAAAACCTATGATCTTGGATTGGGCGACGACACCGCTTGTGTACTGTTTCCTTCTTGAAGGCGTCTCTTTTGGAAATCTTTTATGTTTTCCGGGTGTCGTCTTTGGTGATGGTTCGTGCGCTGCTGAGGAGAGCAGTTGATCACTATGTTGAGGCCTTTATTTTTTTTTCATTTCTATTTTTTTTTCTTTTAAGGTTGTGCGCATCCTGGATGCCTTTCTGACTTCTTGTTGGTGTAGAGGCTAGGTGTTAGTTTCTGAGGATTAACATGGAACCTTGGTTGGTGCGGTTGGAGAAAATAAACTTCATATGTCGACCAACTCAACGTAGGCAGATTCCACCCATTTCCAACGTGTGCATTTCGTCCCAAGATTGACTTATCTTTTTCATTTGCATGCATGAAAAACAAATTCGCCCGTTGAACCATTTTAAGAAAGAATATATGAGAAAACCGTACAGAAAGTGCAAACCTGTCATACAGTGTACAAGACCAGGCCGCCTACCAGCCCCAGCAGTGCAGCATGTTCCACATGCCACCACCGGCTCTCGCAGTACTACAAATCAGCACAAACCCTGCGACCTGCGTCACTACAAAACCCCTCTTCCCTTATGTTTCACTTCGATCGGAGATCCATCAGCGATGGCACCCGCTCCCCTGGTCGTCCCCAAGCCAGATCCCGTCGTTGCGCCCCCTGCCCCGGAGCGTTCCCACTCAACCCCAAGCTTTGCGCCGCGCTCAGCCAGGTGGCCACCAGGTCTGTCGCTGAGCGCCAAAGCGGTGAAGATCCCTCTCACACCCGAGCTCCTCGCCATGCTGACTCATGAGCTCGACCTCTCCCCGACGACCACTCCGGACGAGTACCCAACTCGGCAAATGGGGTACAGCAACTGCCAGCGGCTTCTTTTTGCCCAGATTCTTGCGTCAGAACTCAGTAAAGGCTGTGGGACTTCACCAAAGCTTAAGACACGTGGAAGTTTTCCCGGGTGCCGCTCTCGGTAATTATCATTTCTCAAGTGCTGTACTCGGCAAATATTATTTCAATTGTTTTGTTTACTTCAGTTTTTACATCAGTCCATTCAAGAAAAATACATATATGTGTGCATGTATGTATAGAAAACAGCACCACATCATAGGCAATGCACATACGTATTTTATCAAACCATGTATGTATTAAAATAAGCAATTATGTCTGTGAACATCAATCATCGTTCATGTTTTCTTATTCCTCTGAGATGTATGCGAACACAGCAACATCACAGTAAGAAATTCCAGAGTAAACAAAATAGAAATTGGTACCAAATCTTAAAACTGAAATTCATCTTATCGGCACATGGTTTTGTTTCCCTGATCTATCTGTCCAATAGCTAAATCACAGTATGAAAAGCGTGGAGCTTAGTTTCTTCGAAGGAAGACAACTAGCTTTCTCGAGGCCTCATACAGATCGGTGGATCAAGCCAATGTCAGGTCCAAGGTGCTCGCCAAGCTGGCACCCTCCTCTTCGGTGCCTTCCACCAGCAGTTGAGCACTGCTTCTG
Source organism: Aegilops bicornis (assembly GCA_021605145.1). Taxonomy (NCBI): domain Eukaryota; kingdom Viridiplantae; phylum Streptophyta; class Magnoliopsida; order Poales; family Poaceae; genus Aegilops; species Aegilops bicornis. Next base: position 732,504,471 of record CM038673.1, read on the forward strand.
GACGACTTGGACTGCCACAGAAAGTCTATCGCTGCCGCGCGGGGGAGGGGGGGTGCCCTCCATTCCGGATTTGCGATACTCCTTCCAAAACTCAGGAGTGTCTGCATGCCAATCCACTGTACAGGCGCCGCCATCCCCAACTGGAACCGCTACAAGTGCTGGCGGCACTGTGGCTGGGACTGTTGTGGCAGGTCTTCGTGCCGCAGCTGGGAGGGGCACGACGGACGGATGCGCTATAGAGTTTGCCGTCCCAGCAAGGGTCCCTGGTGCTACAGGCAGGGACCTGTCGGGGAGTGATGTGCCATGATATGTGGACAGCAAGGGTGTGGTCCGGTGGGCATGGAGGTGGCAGTGGTGGAAGCCCTCCATTTGGTCCACGGCCGTTCTGGTTCCAAGCCATTGGGTGGATTTGAGTAACGAACGGAGGGGTTGCAAGAGCTGGCTTGCTTGGGGACACCTATCACTTGTGCCTTTTTAGTAAGAAACATATGTCACATCGGCTGCGCGACAAAATTGTGTGATTATCACTTTGAGTGAACTTCTTATGACAGAAAGTGTGCTTAACGCAAGTTTTTGCATCTAGACACTAGCATGTACTTTTACATGAACGACACCAAAGAAACAAAGTGTCACATATAGAAAGTGGATTTCATCAAGAAAATGGTGCCCCCTTCCTTCACCTGCGGCTCAGTCCAGTCAACTAGTTCATCTTCCTCCTCATCACCGTACCCCATCTCAAAACGCAGAACCCCAACGCCACCATTCTCAGCAGGACCAGCGGACAGGAAATTGTTCAGTCTAGCTATGATACGCGGAATCCAGCCTTCAACGTCATTCAAACTGGAAAGTAACACCACACAGTTCTCAATGACGCCGGCGATGCCGACCCACGCGTCCTCCACATTCGACGCGAGAACAAAGTTGTCACCGCGTAATTCATCTGGTATCTGTGTGAGTTGTAGAGTTCGTGTGTCGAGGTGGAATTTAGGAGTAAGTCTTGCACTGTATTGTCCGCCCCAGCCGTCATCGTCATCCAGCTCACGGTCACGGCGGCACCTTTGCCAACCACGGCGCTCGGCTTATGATCGAAGTAGCATTTGACGCCCATGGGCGCCGCCGGGCGGCCACCCCAGCTTCTTGTCTTTGAGCTGTACACGTAGGCGAAGGTACTGATGAGAGCCATGGGCGGGAGCCGCCGGGTAGATAGTCCTCGCTTTATGCAAAGACGACGGGGAACGGCGATGAGTGGCAGTCCTCGCCCTTGGCATGGTAGGTGTCGCAGATCAGCGCCGTGCCGCGGCTCTGTCCGGAGAGAAGGCCATGCGCCAGCAGGATGGAGTGCTCCTCCCGGTCAGAGGATCTCAGACAAGTAGAAGGGCGCGGTCGCCGTCCCTACCGCCGCGCCGAGGAGCGGACAACCGTGCGTGCAACTGTACACTTGGAACCCAACGGGGCGGGGGACCGCGGTGTAGCACGCGTGGTCGGGTGAATTGGAGCACTCCTTAGAAGGGGTCGGAGTAGAGGCTGATGAGTGGTGGGATGTCGTGGTGTGCCGCATGGAAGGAGCGGAGGAAGTTCTCCTGGTCGTGGGACGACGCTACCGATAGGCATTGTAGGCGGAGGAGACGACAACCGAGGGCGCTGGGATCTGACGGAAGGTGATGGAAGATATTTTGGAGGATGTCGTCGGGAAGCTGATGGGGTGGTGGCGGCGGGTAAGGCTGGTCGCCGGCGAGGGGCTAGTCATTCTCCATGGCCGCTGGCTGTGTAGGTCTAGGGCTTCAGGCTAGCGAGAGGAGGGGAGGAAATGGAGCTCTTTCTTCAGGGTACTAGGAATGGAGATTCCCCGGCGAGAAAGAAACGACCGAAACGCAAACGAGTTTTAACTTTGAGTCTAGTTGGATCACGCACCGCTCGCCCGGTTTGTATGCAGTGTGCTTGCTAAGCAATCTTTTTTCTTTTCGTTTTCTCTTTTTTGTGCAGGACGTCAGCTTTAGTGTCTATGTTCTGTGCGAACCATTTATTTATTTTTCCTTCAAAATGATAACATAAACTTGAAACTTTACAATTCAACAAAACAAAACAACTTCAATGTTTTACAGAAAATTCCAGTTTCTTGATACACGGTAAATATCTAAACTGGGATTCTTACAATCAAGCTCTACAATTTGAAGTTCATATAGCGTACACAAATATATAGGTTTTTTCAAAACATTGTTCATTCCATCTATCATTTAGTTGCAACCCTTCAAATTGACTAGTAATCGTGTACGTGCATTAATGCATGTTAATATTAGGCAATATATATTGCATTGCATATTAATGGTGTACCCGCAATATATATTTTTGGGTAGATCTCAGGGAAAACAGAACTATATTATGACTATAAGTTGAATATCATGTTTAAGATTTAGTACCAAAATCTAGTTTGTTTAATCTGGTATTTATTACTCTGATCTTGATGTGTTCGTATTAATCTCTGAGGTAAAGAGAACATATGAGATAATTTGTGGTGTTCACATTTTATTTTATTGCTAAAGATAGTGGTGTTCACATATATGATAACTTCTTTCAGTACATGGCTTGTGTCATCTTGTACTTCCTTAAAAATGGTTCGACGCGAAATTTGTATTCAATTATGTTTAATCTTGTATTCAATATATGCATTGCACATTAATGGTGTACGTCGAATATATATTTTTGGATAGATCGCAGGAAAAACAGAACTATGTGACTCTAAGTTGAATATCATGTTTAAGATTTAGTACCAATATCTAGTTTGTTAAACTTGGTATTTATTACTCTAATCTTAATTTGTTGGTATTAATCTCAGAGGTAAAAGGAACATATGAGATAATTTGTGGTGTTCACAGTTTATTTATTTCTAAAGATAGTTGTGTTCACATATATGTAAAATTTATGTGATGAAATCTTTCACCATGTGAGCTACACAAAACTGACAAAATAAGATTTTCAGAAGATTAATACTTTATCTACTGCTCACTATTTAGAAATCATGATTTTTGCCATTTTTGTGTAGCTCACATGTTTACTTATTTCATCACCAAGTTTTACACTTCTGTAACGTACATCCATATAAACATAAAAAAATGTTATTAGGAGCTTTTTTAAACTAAAAAAAATCTGATTTTAGAACTGTTCCGAATAATTTGCTGCAATGCGCCCGTGCTCCTAAAATCAGCTTTGCGGTTCCGTGTCACATGTATATGTTGAATTTGTATTCCATGCATTCAAATTAAAAAGCCAAGTCAATACTCGAAGACGCTTGGTATTTCATTTCCATGCATGGAAAACAAATTCGACCATTGAAAAATTGTAAGAAAGTAATAAATGAGACAAACCATGCATACTAAAAGAAGCAATTATCTCTTTGAAAATCAATCATCCTTCATTTTTTTTCTTAGTCCTCCGAGATCTATGCGAATGCAGCTGCAGCGGAGTATGAAATACCAGAGCAAACAAACTAGAAATTGGTACAAAATCTTAAACATAAATTCATCTTCACGGCACATGGTGTTGTTTCCCTGATCTATTCATCCAACAGCTAGTTAACAATATGAAAAGCGGGTATTCAATTTGGTGCCTGGGCCTAGCTGCAGCATGGATCTTAGTTTTTATGGAGGGAAGACGACTAGCTTTCTCGAGTTCTCCACGTACAAATCAGTGGATAAGCCAATGTCATGTCCAAGGGGCTCGCCATGCCATCGGCCTCCTCCTCCTCTGCCATCCACTAGTGGCTGCACGGTGCTGCTAGACGACTCCGACTGCCCCAGAAATCTATCACCACCGGCGGGGGTCCTTGTTAGCCAAGACGGAGCTTTACCGGCCGCCGGAGATGGCATTCTCGGGAATTAAAAGTAGTTGCTAGAGGAGAGTAAGTGACGAAGAGACAGAGAGAGAAGGAAAAGGAGTGGTTTCTGGCCTCGATGTCTCTATTCTTCAGTGGAGCGTTAAATTCATCAATGCAGATGTACAAATCAGTAGGTAAATTACATCTAGGTTCTACCAACTACCTAGACTATGACCACTCCATGGCATATCATGGGAGTGGTTGGTAACCACTGTACATTACCTCGCCACCAATGTCATGATTTTTGGGCATCGGCATGCGGTACGGACCATCCCATATGTAATCAACATACGGGCACCACCTGGGGCCACCCATTAGCATGGGCTTGCCTGGAGACAGGGTTTAACATAACATTCTCCCCCTCAACCTTGTCGTTGGGGTGGGACATTGACGATCCCTATCTTGTCGTGCATTTCCTGGAACTGGACGTGGCGAAGAGCCTTTGTCAAGATGTTGGCCTTTTGCTCACAAGTCCTGGTGAACTCCACATTCACCGTGCCCTTCTCGGCGTAGTAATGTATGAAGAATGTATGTAGTGATAGTGGAGATCTATGTGCTTGCTATGGTTGCGAACTTGTTGTCGACGAAGATGAGCACAAGTGCGGTGTATTAATTCAGCATCTCAACATGGAGGTGAGCCAGCCAGATTCGCTCACATGATATAATAGTTATTTTGATGTACTCCGCCTTGCACAAAGACGCGACCACAACCTTCTGCCTCATAGAATACCAGCTGACGGGACTAATCCCGAGGGGAAACAACACGCCCGAGGTTCTTTTGTGGGAGTCCATGTCACCAGTTTGTCAGAGCCACTGTAGCCGACCAGGTTTTTACCATCGACACAGTGATACACACATATGTGCATGAGCGTAACCACGATGTACCGGAGCAGGTGCTTGACGGCAGCGAGGTGGTCGCATGCCAGGGTTTTCATGAACCTACTCAGGTACCCGACAACGAACGAGATGTCTGGTCGGGTATGTATGAGGTATTCGAAGCTCCAGATAACGTTCTGGTAGAACGTAGCATCCACCATGTTCTAGGGGCTTTCCTTACTGAGCTTAAGTTGTACCTCCATCGATGCATGCACGCCGTGGGAGTTCTCCATGCTAGCCTGCTCAAACATCTTTAAGGCATAGACCGCCTGCGTGATCGCCGTTCGTCCATTCTGCTAGTTAACCTCCAGCTCGAGGTAATGCCGGAGCAGCCTGAGGTCGCTCATGCTGAAGCGATGATGGATCTCTCCCTTGAAGCGTAGACACTCATTGGGCTCTGCCCTTGTGATGACCAGGTCATCGATGTAGTTGCCTACGACAAGCAGCATGTTCTCGGTACCTTGCAAGTACATGATAATCCCCAACTGCAAGGAATTGTCATATCACTTTTCATTGATGGAGGTGGTAAGTATGGAGTGTCGAACCCATAAGGAGCTAAATGTAATATCAATATTCTCTTAGTTCCTATCTACCACTGATATAACAATATGTACACCGAGTGTTTGCTTTATCTAGGACCAAAAAATAAAACTACGACGTGGGTATAAAAGGATAGGTTTTCCAAGATAAAGAATAATGTAAAGATAAGAATTAGGTGCTGCCTAACTAAAAAATATAATATAGTACGTTATAATACAAATAGCGAGTTAGGAATAATGGTGGTAAGGTGTGTAGAATTGTCCCTAGGTAGTTAGTGAAGTTATTAAACCAATCGTCATTGCAAGTTTATATGTGGGAGAGGCCTAGGGTAAGATTGCCATCAAACAGTCGGTCGGGAAGGATATGCCGGTCGGGAAAAGGCTTTCACATCTAGACTTTCCCCAACAGACAAGGTTAGTCAGCAATGGTCTTTCCCGACCGATCTGTCGGTGCACGTTGTTTTCCCGACCAACCTGTCTGTTGGGGATGTAGTATTGTGGTGTAGTGCCTCTGCTAGCATGCAATCCCTTACATGGAATATTATGTACTTATGATTGTAACTATTAGAAATAATCCTCAACTACTAACAAGTTCATTAAGGTAAACCCAACCGCAGCATTAAGATATATTGGCCCCCCAAAATCATGTATGTATCAATTTCCATGGTCCGACGAGGTTTCAATCACTCTTGGCCCCACATGCGTAGTCCTATCAACATACAACTAACCCTATGATGTGATCCACACATGCGCTCATATGATGGACTCCAATGGATGGTAAAATATACACAAGCAACTTAAACCAATCATAGTAATTCAGCAATTAACCCATAGGAAACCAATAATCTACACAGACACAAAGAAGACGCAAAAAATCATCATCTTGATAATCGATAGCATCCAACACCATGTTCAAGTAGGGGATTACAACACGCTGGAGGAGAGTGCACCATTAAAAAGAGGTTAGGAAGGCGATGGAGATGTCGATGAAGACATCAACATTGATGAAGGTGATCGGCATGATGGTGGTTCCACCGGCAGCACGCCGGTGCCACTGGGAGAGAAAAGGAGAGAGGTTCCCCCTCAAACTTCCTCCTCCATGGCCTCCACCTAGGTGGGATGAGTCTCTCCCCTCTTCCACCATGGCTCCCAGAGGCGAGAGCCCCTCCAAGATTAGATCTCTTCTCCCTCTGTTTCTTTGTTTTTTGCTAGTGTTTTCTCGCTGATCAATGTTTACGTAACTTGATGACCTGTTGCGCCAATTGCACAGAGACAAACTGGATCCTGCAAGTTAAGCAAGCTATATGAAACATAAAATGAAGTCAAGTGAACTCTTTGAATACAAAATTTGCTCTATTTTGCGATGTTTCACTTGTGTCATGTATAACCCTTTTTTTCACGAAAAATAACCACGTGACATTTTTCGGCCATCACTGCCACCGTCACAGAAGCTCCGTCATGAAAAATAGAACTTTGACGGTACCACTTTTAACGTCATGCAAGATCGCATTTTAGGTGACGAACTAATCATGTTACCGATCGGCGTTTTCGGTGATAACCACAATGTCACCTGTGATAGCCCAATCTGTCGTGTAAGATCATTTTAGCGATGATAATCCGTCACCGGTGATCAGTCCGGGGGGGGGGGGGCTGATCGGTCAAAGATTCAGACACATGGGGCCAGGATTTTCTGACGTGCCTTCTTCCATGTGGGTCCGCCGTGGGTTTTATCGCCGACAGTCTCGTCAGTAATAAATCGGCTTCGGTTTTGACCGATCAAAACTGCTAACATATGCGCACAGAAGATACTGATGTGGCTGCTTACATGTGGGACCAGCGTTCTATTTCCGTGACGATGATTCTGACATGTGGGCCCATTGTCGTGCTGACGTGGATGGCGGTGACGGCGTCCATAATCATCGTCACGGTGTGGAGGCACGGTCAATTTGTTTTATGTATTGAAAATGGCGAGCATATTTGATACAAAACAGATGTTAATTTTAAGAATTTTAATATGAATTTGTGCAAAATTTGAATTGCAATGTAAATTCCGCCTGGTCACTACGTCGCAAACATAACAATTGTCTCCCAGACTGAGATTTTACAGTAGGCAACCATACCACAGTCACACAAAAATTAGACACTTGGCCACAGTTTCATCACCTTCAAACAATGCACCAGTACGATGGCGGTGTTTTTCAGCTAGGGCAATGAATTATTGTGGTAGAATCCTGGTGATGTAGCGTAGAGCTCCCTCAAGATCTCGAAGAGTCTTCTCAAGAGCAAAAATTTCCTCTTTGTTTCCTTTGTGGACGACATCATGTTCTTTGCCTAAAATTTTAAGTGCAGTCTTGATACTGAATCTGTTGATGAAGCGCAGCCATGGAAATATTCAGACCGTCAATTTCATCCAAAATGTGAGGCAGAGTCTTCTTGAGAGCTTCACGTACTAACTGCATGTATACAAGTGCATTCTTCACACATTTTAGTTCACAAGATATGCGTTCGTATACAACAAATCACACAGGCAGTAATTAATTGTAAAATAAAATGTACCATAGTTGTAGACTTTCGGTCCTCAACAGATGATGCAACCTCAGTAGCAACAACTCCAGTTTTTGAGTTATCGACACTGTCCGTATCTATAGCTTTGTCATCTGAAGAGATACCCATGTTCCTGCGAAACTACATTCGTCCCACATGCGAATACCCATGTTTTAGAATGCACACGCTCTAAATCGGCAGGTTCTAGACCTTTTTCCCGCAATCTTTACGAAATCAGAGCTAATTTTTTTTTACTGGCCTAAATTATCCTTGATAGTTCGTTTTCTAAGCTTCTCATACTCTGTCAATTTTCCTGAATAAAATTAGAAAGATGAAAGGATCAACAAATATACAACCTTGTGCATGCAGTACAATAAAAATAAGTTCATTTCCTTTATTAATGTAAATATAACTTTTGTTAATCGGGAATCAATGTATAAACATAATTTCAAATGAGCATGAAAACTGAAGTAAATTAGTGCATGTCTGGCCAATCTTTTGATATGCAGGGCACTTATATATATATTAAATAAAAATCTTTGTAAAGTTTCTGGTCATTTCGAGCTTTGGAGAATAGCTATCTCTGCTCTAGCTCTTTTAGATTCGGAATTCCAGTTGTCTGCAGTCTTCTTCTTTATATAGTTCTTGCAAATGAAGAGAGAAAAGGCTTTAGAATTGTATCATAAAGTGAAATAATGACCAAAAGCATTGTAAATAATAGTAGGAGAACATGATGCAAAATGGACGAAACGCCTCCTTCATCCTCCAATTCCTCTCTTGCCTCCACAAGAGGTTCTCTTCAACTTCCTCTACTGATGGCACTCTTCGAGCTCCTCCCTTGTCGCTTATTGTCCGGTGAGGCATTTGCATTTCCATTATCTCGGCTTCACGGTTGTGGCTCAGCCCTGGCGAAGTTTCATCTTCTCGTTGCTATGCTCTTATGATGAAGCTTCCGTGAGCTTCTTTTTGTGCTTTTATGTTGTTTTTGTTTTGCCTTAGATGGGAGGAATGTTGCTTAGATCTCGGCGATTGCGCATTGCGGGGAGGAGGAGGGCAGCAGGAGCGTGGCATGGCGATTGGCAAGCGTTACTTTTCATACATGAACAAGGTCTAAAAAGCCTCCATTTTAGCATGTCTAGCATGTTCTCTCTTGCCGCATCTTCCTCACTCACTCGACTAAATGTGCCTCATCCCGGCCTACTACCCTAGGCGGCCAAGTTTCACGTAGATTTTTCCGAAGTTTGCAAAGAAAACGCACAACATGATTGAACGCCCTATTCCGACCACCTGCTCTAACTGTGATGCCAACTCATATCTCGCCGCCTACAGTGGTACCGCTCCCAGTTGAGGAACCAACACATGTCGCTACCAGAAGCCGGTCCTCGCACCTTCAGAGCCAGCACTAGTCGCGGTTCCGGCTGGGAATAGCGGCGCCTATGGAATGATGAAGTGGCTTGCACTCAACCATAGGTTTTGGGAGGACTACCACATGGGAGAACACCGCTTGACTACGTCCATGTGAACCGACGTGTGTCGAGTTGCACAGCAGCACCGCGCAGCTGGTAGACGGAACCAAGGAGGAGGCCGACGACATATAGAGCACCTACAATCTAACCTTAGCTTGAGCTACCAATATGTAATTGGAAGCCTCGTGAAAGCTAGTCGTCATTAACACTAGCTTTTCCTTAGATAAACAAATATGGTTCATTATTTTCATACTGTTATCTTATATGTTTGGATAAATCTCAAGGAAAACAAAACTATGTGAAGATAAGTTGAATATCATGTTTATGATTTAGTAGCAATCTCTAGTTTGTTTAATCTTCTATTACTTACTCTAATCTTTGATATGTTCGCATTGATCCAAAAGGGAAAATAACATATGAGATAGATTGTGGTGTTCACATTTTATTTTGTTACAAAGATAGTGGTGTTCAAATATATAATAACTTATTTTAATACATGGTTTGTGTCATCTATTACTTCCGTTAATATGGTTGAATGTCAAAATTCAGATTCAGTTATGTTTAATCCCATTTTCATAAGTTGGGTTCCATGTGAAAAACCACTTGGAGCACGTGCTCTAGTGAGCACTATATTTTGAATAGTGTCAAAATGGTATTTTGAAGGTTCAAAAAATTGGAGAAAAATTAAATATGTTTACATGCATGTAAACTACACATGTTTAAAAATTATGTGATGAAATAAGTAACCATCTGAACTACACAAAAATGACAAAATAACATATTGAGAACATGAATAGTGTATGTACTGCTCACTATTAAGAAATCACAATTTTGTCATTTTGTGTAGCTCACATGTTTACTTATTTCGTCACCAAATTGTACACATATGTAACATACATCCATATGAACATGCAGAATTGCTTTTTGGAAGAAAAATAAACTAAAATGTGATTTTCAAACTGTTCAAAATAAAGTGCTTCAATGCATCCATGCTCGAAAAACAGCTTTAGGCTATCGAGAGTTCAGAGTATGATAAGTAGATTAAACAAACAAAAGATTGCTACTATAAGTCTTAAACATCAATTCACCTTATGGGCACATAGTTGTGTTTCCCCGATAGATTTATCCAAAGAGCTTAGATAGCAGCATGAAAAGCATCGATCAGATTTTATTGAGGGTAGACGAGCTATCACGAGGCTTCAACGTACAGATCGGTGGTTCAAGCACTCAAGCCAAGGTGAGGTCCACGGTGCTTGCCGAGCCGTCGGCGTCCTCCTCGATGCTGACTGGTGCTGTTGGACTACTCCCACTGCCCCAGAAAATCTATCTCGGCCGAGGGGTCCCCTTCACTTTGGTACACCTTCCAAAACTCAGATTTGGGTGCAAGTCGACGACCGAGCTACCGGGCGCCGCCATGCATAGCTGGAACCGCCACAGTGAGGGTGGCGGCACAACCAGAACCTCGACAGGAATTGCAGCACTACGGTGCCGCAGCCGGAGCGGCACCACGGGCATAAGAACGATAGGGTTTGCTGCTCCGGCTAGGGTCCCTGGTGTGCCACAATATGTGCAGAGCAAGGGAGCGGTCGTTGCACACTGCGTGCTGCAATGTGGGCACACGCTACGGTACTAGGGGAATCGGTGGTGGCCGTGGCGGTAGCCCTCCTTTTGTTGCGCCACCGTTCGGTTCCATGCCATCCGTGGATTTGAGTGAAGAGGGGTTGACGACGAGAGGGTTGACCAAAATGGGCTGGGCATGGTTACACTTATAAAGGATGAGGCTGGAACTCCCAACGGTCAAAACGACGTTCTGACGTGTCATCTACATTCCGAAACTTAGCACCTGTGCTTTTTTGGTTAAAATATGTGTCACATCGGATGCACATGCTAGCTTCCCAGCCGTTTTACATCAAATGAACACCCGTCAAAGGACTAATGATATGTTACCGCAAAATAAAACAATGATATATATAGGAGCCAGAGACATCAATTTTAAATTTCAATTTCTAAAATATTTCAGGCAGCACCGCTGCAGCTGGTGGACAGAATCAAGAGGAGGCCCACGACATATCGAGCACCTACAATCTGACCTTGGTTTGAGCTACCAATATGTAATTGGAAGCCTCGTGAAAGCTAGTTGTCTTTAACACTAGCTTTTCCCTAGATAAACAGATATGATTCATTATTTTCATACTGTTATCTTATATGTTTGGATAGATCGCAGGGAAAACAAAGCTATGTGAAGGTAAGTTGAATATTATGTTTATGATTTAGTAGCAATCTCTAGTTTGTTTCATCTGCTATTACTTACTCTAACCTTTGATATGTTCGCATTGATCTAAAAGGGAAAAATAACATATGAGATAGATTGTGGTGTTCACATTTTATTTTGTTATAAAGATAGTATGGTGTTCAAATATATAATAACTTATTTTAATGCATGGATTGTGTCATCTATTACTTCCGTTAATATGCCTGAATGTTAAAATTCAGATTCAATTATGTTTAATCCCATTTTCGTAAGCTGGGTCCCATGTGAAAAACCACTTTGGTGCACGTGCTCTAGTGAGCACTATATTTTGAATAGTGCCAAAATGGTATTTTGAAGGTTCAAAAATAGGAGAAAATTGTATGTTTATATGCATGTAAACTACACATGTTTAAAATTTATGTGATGAAATAAGTAACCATCTGAGCTACACAAAATGACAAAATAACATTATGGGAACATGAATACTGTATGTACTGCTCACTATTAAGAGATCACAACTTTGTCACTTTTGTGTAGCTCAAATGTTTACTTATTTCATCACCAAACTGTAGACATATGTAATAAACATCCATATGAACATGCTGAATTGCTTTTTGGGGAAAAATAAACTAAAAATGGGATTTTCAAACTATTCAAAATAAAGTGCTTCAATGCCTGCCTGCTCGAAAAAAAAAAAGATTTGGGGTATCGCAAGTTCAGAGTAAGAAAAAGCAGATTAAAGAAAAAAAACATTGCTACTATAAGTCTTAAACATCAATCACCTTATGGCACATAGTTGTGTTTCCCTGATAGATTTATTCAAAAGCTAAGATAACAGCATGCAAAGCATCGATCAGTTTTTATTGAGGCTCGATGAGCCATCGTGAGGCTTCAATGTACAGATCGGTGGCTCAAGCAGTCAAGCCAAGGTGAGGTCCATGGTGCTCGCCGACGGCCTCCTGCTCGGTGCTGTCCACCAGCGGCTGAGGGGTGCTGCTGGACAACTCCCACAGCCCCAGAAAATCTATCTCGGGTGAGGGGTCCCCTTCAATTTGGTACCCTTCCAAAACTTAGATTTGGGTGCAAGCCGAGACACCGAGCTACCGGGCGCCACAAAGCACAGCTGGAACCGCCACAGGTGGGGGTGGCACCATGGCCAGCAGCTCGACAGGAATGGCCGCACTACTGCCAGGACTGCTGCGACAGGTCTTCGTGCCGCAGTCGGGAGCGGTACCATGGGCATACGCACGATAGGGTTTGCCATCCCGGCTTGGGTCCCTGGTGTTGCATGATATGGGCAGAGCACGGGAGCAGGCCGTTGCACACTGCACGCTGCAATGTGCACACACGTACGGTACTAGGAGAATCGGGTGCTGGTCGTGGTGGCAGCCCTCCTTTTGGTGCGCCACCCTTCCGGTTCCAAGCCATCCGGTGGATTTAAGTGAAGAGGGGGTTGACGACGAGAGGTTGGCCAAAATGGGCTGGGAATGGTTACACTTATAAAGGATGCGGCTGGAACTCCCAACGGTCAAAACAATGTCGTGACGCGTCATCTAGATTCGGAAACTTATCACTTGTGCTTTTTTTGGTTAAATTAAAAGATGTGTCACATCGGCTGCATATACTAGCTTCCCGGCCGTTCTACATCAAATGAACACCCGTCAAAGGAATAATGATATATTATCGCCAAAACAGTGATAGGAGCAAGAGTCATCAATTTTAAATTTCAATTCCTAAAATATTTCAGGAACCCATTATTTTGGTTTTCATTTTAGTTTGGCCAGGTGACCAAATGTTTCTCCTGAATTTATTTGTAGCCCGGCTGCCCGAAAACAAAATTTTAATTTATCAAATAAATCTGCCTATATCTATACCAATATTACACTACTAGGGAAAAGTTTATACACAGACGCTTAACAGTAGCGCGGGTTTATACCGCTCGCTACTGCTACTTACTAGTAGCATGGGTTTTTAACCCTCGCTACTATTAAGTTGATAGTAGTAGCGCGGATTTTTAACCCTCGCTACTACTAAGCGGTCTCTACCGTGCCCCCCAGGACATGCATAGTTGTAGCGAGAGTTATAAACCCGCGCTACTACTAAGTTGATGGTAGTAGCTCGGGTTTTTACCCCTCGCTACTACTAAGCGGTCTCTATCGTGCCCCGGGACATGCATAGTTGTAGCGAGAGTTATAAACCCACGCTACCGCTACTACTAAGTATTGGGTTTTAACAGCCCTGAAATCCCCATCTCCTCGTCCAAATCACTCCACTCCCCCGTCTCTCTCCTCCTCCTCTCTCTCCATAGGATCTCCCATGGCGCTCCTGCCCATGCGCGTCTCCTCCTCCATGACGCCCAACGAGGCTGCCGCCTCGCGCCGCTGGCATCCAGGTGCTCGCCGGTTTTCCCCCTCGCCTCCCGCCACCAACGACTAGCCCCGGTGCTCCCTCCATCTCCTTCCTCTCTCCCTTCTTTCTCTTTTCCCCTCTGCCCTCTGGTTTCACTCGCCCTCCCATGTCCATCCCGTGCAGGTCATTGCCATGGATGAACAAGAGCTCTGCCCTGGCCGTGAAGAGGAGCCCCACACCGCCGCCTTGCTCAGCCCTGGATCCGGTCCCTCTCCAACAACTACCACCTATCTGGTCTGCCACTGCCCGTCCGCGCCATTGGAGACCCCTACCGTCACTGGATTAAATCATTGCCGCCATTGACATCACGCACGGGATCGAGATTTTTTTTTTGTTTTTGAAACTAATAGTAGTAGCACGGATGGCACCCACGCTACTACTAACACACGCATAGTAGTAGCGCTGGTGGCACCAGCTACTACTAACAGTTAACTATGTAGCTAGTAGTAGCAGCAGCGCTACTACTAGCTATTTAACCCGCGCTACTAGTAGGCTTTTTTCTAGTAGTGCTAGATGACACAAATAGGCATATCTAATTAGTCTCAACTATCAAACCATAGCAATCCAATGACCTAGTTTATTTCAATAGTGAGCACTCAATGTGTAATTAACATCAATCCATTTTAGCCAAAACTAATAACATCATATTCAATATCAACGACGTGTTAATCATATAATTAACATGTAATATCCTATCTAAGATCAACGTGGAGTTAATTTTTCTTCCTAATATAAATGTGCATTGCATGCACACATCTAATATTTACTATTCACTTAGTGATCAAAACGCTCTTATGTTTGTTCACAGAGTGAGTAGTTACTACTAATATATAAAAAGACCCAAATGGGTAGATCCAAGTAATCTCGACCATGAAACCCAGGTCAATCCAATGACCTAGATTGGTCCAATGGTGAACCTCAACACGTTTGGCGCGCAATTAATATGATACCAAATATCAAAGGAAAGTGCAAATAATATCCTATGTAATATTTTCATGAAATTAATATAACGCGTAATATCAACGTGCACATAGACATTTACTAGTCACACAAATACGCAACTCGCTGAAATATGATGTTGTATTTTATGGGCCTTAGCCCACTAAATCTTGTACCTCAGCCTAGTTAAAATTCTAAATCTCAAAGGCCCAACTGAGTTGCATGGAAAATGTTCAAGTTTAGTACCATCTGCCAGCTAGTTACAAAGTTTAGTGTTATTCACAATGCTGGGAAAAACAAAAAAAATTGCATGGCAGTGCACTATCTACCTCTGGGTGTACATGTTGTGGACACGTTTTTTATGCCAAGATTCAAAGTCTAGAAATTAATGTGTAGTAGGATCACTAGGCCAAATTAGAAGTCAAAGTTAATCAATATTTTTGAATTTTTATTTGATAGAAAACAATGAAAACTGTAATTAGGAACCATGTTGCACAAGAGGAAAGCCTTTGTTTGTTTTATGTCATTGATGTAAAACTAGTGGGCACCCTGTTAGTGCACATGATTGTGCTAATCGTTATCCAAACATGATCCTACTTGACTAAAAAGCATCGATAAGCCAGCCTTGCACTTATAATGTAGTTCTTGCACAAGAAAGATCAACGAGTAGATTTTCTCTGTAGTTGATGATATCTAAACTTCTCAGTATATTAACTATTGTAAGACACACCTATATAAACACCTAGTCATCCAAATCACTTGAGCATAAACCTACCTAGCTATATCTTCGATGCCCTCGTCGGGCCCTTCTCGTAAGAAGTCCCACGGGATGGCCTCAGACGGCTGCAAACCAAATCCATGGTAGTTGTTGTCGCTGCCGCCACGGTCTTCTTTGAAGAGTTAATGATAACCTTCTCAGCAAGTCATGGCCCACCGTTGAAACATGCTGGTGAGCCTGCACCTGCCGACCTAAGTTGCGCTAGTAAGTACCATTTTGGTGCCATGGCTGCTTGCCCCCAAACATTCCTTTTGTAAGCAGTAGCATAGGGAGGGTGTCAGTGAGTGGAGATTTTCTTCCTCGCATCTTAAGGACGTCGGTGCACCACATTGGATAATTTCGTGGAGCCATAGGTGAACAACGACCCCGACAAGGTGGCAGTCGACAAGTCACCAAACACATTGGACCTGACCTTTGAGGTTCTGATCTATGGAGGGTGACCGGGCGATCGTCTGTAAACATATATTCATTAGTTCATCAATCATAACCCAGGCCTACTACCCTATGTGGCAGATTTGCACATAGCCTTTCTCTGAATTGCAAAGAAAAGGCACAGCTTAATTCGTTCCCTCGTTTCGGCTTGTCATCCAACTGTGATGCCAACTAGTATCGCGCTGCCTACCATGGTACTACTCCCAACTGTGGCACCAACACTTGTTGCCAAACGTAGTGCCACTCCCACTACCTTCGATGCCAACACTTGTCGCGGTTCTGGCTGCTGGTGACGGTGCCCATAGAATGACGACGTGGCTTGCAAACAACCATGGATTTTAGGAGGAGTATCGTAGGGGAAAACACCACCAGTCTCCGTCCTTGCAAACCGAAGTGGTTCAGAGTCGTCTCACCGAACCACGTAGCCTGTGTTGGCACCGAAGAGGAGGCCAATGGTTCCGTGAGCACTTGGACCTAAAATTGGTCTGAGCCATCGATATGTACATGGAGATAGTAAAATCTAGTCATCTTTAAGACTAGTTATTCCCTCAATAAAAAATAAGATTCATTTTTTTCATATTGTTATCTTAGATGTTTGGAAGCTATGGAGTCAGCTAGGAGTTTGATAACTTTCAGTAGCAGCAGTGTCAAGTGCGGACGACAGCACTAGAGGATTTCATATTAGGTGGTCCTCCTCGGATGTCGAGTTGTGACTTCAGGATGAAAACCTAAGGTATGGCCTTCATTGGTTATGCCTGGTGATTGGCTTGTTGAAGGTATTGTCTGAGAGCTCGGTCTTTCTCCAGTGTGAAAACCTATGATCTTGGATTGGGCGGCAATGACGCTTGTGTACTGTTACCTTCTTGAAGATGTCTCTTTTGGAGACCTTTTGTGTTTTTCAGGTGTTGTCTTTGGTGATGGTTCGTGTCCTCCTGAGGAGAGCAGTTGACCACTATGGCGAGGCCTTTTTTTTCATTTCTATTTTGCTTTCTTTTAAAATTGTGCGCATCCTGTATGCCTTTCTGACTTCTTGTTGGTGTAGTGATGGGTGTTAGTTTCTGAGGATTAACGTGGAACCTTGGTCGCTGCAGTTGGAGAAAATAAACTTCATATGTCGACCAACTCAACGTAGGCAAATTCCATCCATTTCCAACGTGTGTATTTCGTCCCAAGATCGACTTATCTTTTTCATTTGCATGCATGGAAAACAAATTCGGCCCGTTGAACCATTTTAAGAAAGAATAGATGAGAAAACTGTACAGAAAGTGCAAACCTGTCATACAATGTACAAGACCAGGCCGCCTACCAGCCCCAGCAGTGCAGCGTGTTCCACATGCCACCACCGGCTCTCGCAGTACTACAAATCAGCACAACCCTACAACCTGCATCACTCCAAAACCTCTTTCCCCTTCCGTTTCACTTCGATCGGAGATCCATCGGTGATGGCACCCACTCCCCTGCTCGTCCCCAAGCCAGATCCCGACGCTACGCCATATCCCGTCACTGCGCCCCCTGTCCCGGGGCGGTCCCACTCACCCCCAAGCTCTGCGCCGCGCTTAGCCGGGTGGCCACCAGGTCCGGCGCCGAGCGCCAAAGCGGTGAAGATCCCTCTCACACCCGAGCTCCTCGCCATGCTGACTCGTGAGCTCAACCTCTCCCCCGACGACCACTCCGACTTGGCACTCCGACGAGTACCCAACTCGGCAATGGGGTACATCAACTGCCAGCGGCTTCTTTTTTGCCCAGATTCTTGCGTCAGAACTCGGTAAAGGCTGTGGGACTTCACCAGAGCTTAAGACACGTGGAATTTTCCGGCGCCGCTCTCGGTAATTATCATTTCTCAAGTGCTGTACTCGCAAATATTATTTCAATTGTTTTGTTTACTTCAGTTTTTACATCAGCCCATTCAACAAAAATACATATATGTGTGCATGTTTGTATAGAAAACAGCACCACATCATAGGCAATGCACATACGTATTTTATCAAACCATGTATGTATTAAAATAAGCAATTATGTCTGTGAACATCAATCATCGTTCATGTTTTCTTATTTCTCTGAGATGTATGCAAACACAGCAACATCACAGTAAGAAATTCCAGAGTAAACAAACTAGAAATTTGTACCAAATCTTAAAACTGAAATTCATCTTATCGGCACATGGTTTTGTTTCCCTGATCGATATGTCCAATAGCTAAATCACAGTATGAAAAATGTGGAGCTTAGTTTTTTCGAGGGAAGACAACTAGCTTTCTCGAGGGCTCATACAGATCGGTGGATCAAGCCAATGTCAGGTCCAAGGTGCTCGCCAAGCTGCCACCCTCCTCTTCGGTGCCTTCCACCAGCAGTTGAGCAGTGCTGCTGGACAATTTGGACTGCCACAGAAAGTCTATCACCTCCGGGGGAGGGGGGGGGGTGTCTCTCCATTCCGTATTTGCGGTACTCCTTCCAAAACTCAGGATTGTGTGCAAGCCAATCCACTGTACGGGCGCCACCATCCCCAGCTGGAACCGCTAAAAGTGCTGGTGGCACTGCGGCTGGGACTGCTGCGGCAGGTCTTCGTGCCGCAGCTGGGAGGGGCACGACGGACGGATGCGCTATAGGGTTTGCCGTCCCAGCAAGGGTTCGTGGCGCTACAGGCAGGCAACTGTCGGGTAGTGATGTGCCACGATATGTGGACTGCAAGGGTGTGGTCCGTGGGCATGGAGGTGGCAGTGGTGGCAGCCCTCCATTTGGTCCACCGACGTTCTGGTTCCAAGCCATCGGGTGGATTTGAGTAAAGAACGGAGGGGTTTGAAGAGCTGGCTTGCTTGGGGAAATTTATCACTTGTGCTTTTTTAGTAAGAAACATGTAACATCGGCTGCGACAAATTTGCGTGATTATCACTTTGAGTGAACTTATTTCGAGAGAAAGTGTTATTAACACAAATTTTTACATCAACAGTTCAAGACACAAGCATGTACTTTTACATGAACGACATCAAAGAAAAAAAGATTCTCATATAGAAAGTGGATTTCATCAAGAAAATGGTGCCCCATTCCTTCACCTACGGCTCAGTCCAGTCAGCTAGTTGATCTTCCTCCTCATCACCGTACCCCATCTCAAAACACAGAAGCCCAACGCCACCATTCTCAGCAGGACCAGCGGACAGGAAATTGTCCAGTCTAGCTATGATACGCGGAATCCAGCCTTCAACGCCATTCAACCTGAAAAGTAACGCCACACAGTTCTCAATCACGCCGTCCAATCTTCAATCTGCAGTAGTATTTTCAAATCTGGGCCGTCCAAACACATAAAATAAATGGCCAATATTGATCTGATGTACTGTAAAAGGTCTCTATAGAAAGTGGATTTCGTCAACAAAATGGTGCCCCCTTCCTCCGAGACCTGATCACCTGCGTCTCAGTCCAGTCAGCTAGTTCATCTTCCTCCTCATCACCGTACAACATCTCAAGACGCAGAAGCCCAACGCCACCATTCTTAGCAGGACCAGCGAGCATGAAATTATCAAGTCTGGCTACGATACGTGGTACCCAGCCTTCGACGTCATTCTCCCAGGAAAATCACACCATAGTGTTCTCAATTACACCGGCGATGTCGACTCGTGCATTCATGGTCTGTGCGAGAACAAAGTGGTCGCCACGTAATTCATCTGGTATCTCTGTGAGTAGCAGAGTTTGTGTGTCAAGGTGGAATTCTAGGAGTAAGTCAAGAACAGTATTGTCCTCCACAGCTGTCATCGCCATCCGGCTCATGGCAGCACCATTGCCAACCACGGCGCCGCTTCCCTATCGGTAGCATTTGACGCCCATGGTGGCCGCCGGGCGCCACCCTAGCTTCTTGTCTTTGAGTTGTACACGCATGGCGATGGTGCTGATGAGAGCCATGGGTGGGTGCCGGCCGCCGGGAGGAACATCCTCGCTGTATACAATGACGACGCGGAACAACGATGAGTGGCAGTCGTCGTCCTTAGCGTGGTTGGTGTCGCAGATCAGCGCCGCGTCCCCGGCGTGGAAGCCCAAGCGCCGGTGGGATGGAGTGTTCCTTGCCGGTAAGAGGATCCAGGACAAGTAGGAGCTCGCGTTTGCAGTCTCTGCCCGACGAGGAAGCTAGGCACCGGCGGGATGGAGTGTTCCTTGCCAGTCAGAGGATCCAGGACAAGTAGGAGCTTGCGTTTGCAGTCTATGCCGCCGTGGAGCAGACGACCGTGCGTGCAACCATAGGCTCAAAACCCAGCGGGAGCAAGGGCAATATGGCGGGGTAGGAGGCGTGGTTGGGGTGAATTGGAGCACGCCATAGAAGGGGTCGGAGTAGAACCATTCTGTGGTGGGATGCCGTGGTGTGCCGCGCGGAAGGAGCGGAGGAAATTCTCCTCGTCGTGGACGTCGACACGCTGCCAGGCATTGCAGGCGGAGGAAACGACAATGAAGGTGCTAGGATCCGATGGGAGGTGATGGGAAAAAATTGGAGCATGTCGTCGGCAAGCTGATGGGGTGGTGGCAGCGGGGTAGGCAGGTCTCTGCCGATCAGCTGATCATTCTCCATGTCCGCTAGCTGTCTAGGTTTAAGGCTTCAGACTGGCCAGGAGAGGAGGGGTGGAAATGGAGATCTATTTTTAGGGAAGAGGAAATGGAGATCTGACCATGGCCGAAACAAGAAAGAAATGCAGTCGAGTGGGGAAGGTGGCCACGCGTGTAGACCGTTTGTAACGGACAGCTCGCAGGTTTGTCTCCAGTGTAGTTGGTAAGCAACCTATCTATTCAGGCCGTCCCTTTTAGTGTTTAAGATCTGTGTGAACCATTTTCTCTTTTTCTCCAAAATGATAAAACTTATAAACTTGAAACTTTCCAATTCAACAATACAGAAGAATTACATTGTTTTACGGAAAATCCCAGTTTCATGATACACTGTAAATATCTAAAGTGGGATTCTTCCAATCAAGCTCTACAATTTGGAGATGCTGCCACGGGCGCAAGGCGTCCATTCTCTGTAGCCACATCCACCGGGTGCGCAGCGAGATGCCGGTGCGCTGGAGATCCGGGATGCCAAGGCCGCCGAGGGAGACCGGCCTGCATACCCAGCGCCAGTTGACCTTGCAGTGGCCGCCGCTCGCGTCTTTGCGGCCGTACCGTAGGAAGTTGCGGATCAGGCGATCGGCGGGTTAATGGCCATCACAAGCATGATGTGTGTGGGCATGGCCGACAGCACATGGCGGCAAAGAGCCAAACGATTGCCCCTCGACATCATTGATGCCCACCACGGCAAGAGCCTACGTTCCAGCTTATCGATGGTGCCGATGCACCACCACGAGAGCCTACGTCCCAGCTTGTCAATGCTTTCATGGTGCCGATGCACCACCACGATCCCTGCCCATGACGACGAGTTCACCACTTGGCTTTCCACGGCCATCTCCAGCACCACGGCTAGTCCCCGCCGCGGCCTGGCCTCCATCGCCATCCTCACTACATGGCACCTATGGAAACATCGAAACGGTTGCTCTATGATGGCGATTAGCCTGCTGTGGGACGGGCAGTGCACACGATCCAGGAGGAGGCGCGACTCTGGGCACGCGTCGGCGCTAAGGGCCTGACCCAAATCATACCCGAGACGTGGGCTAGGACCGCTTATGACACACCCGTTGCACCATGTGCCACGGCTACCGATGCTTGCCATCCTTGTGTACGAGCTAGTTAGCCGCTTCTACTTCTTGTAATACTTCCATGTATCGCCAACCTATCTATCAATGCAAAGATACGCAAAGCTTTTGTGTATTCATGAAAATAAAACTCTACAATTTGAAGTTCATATAGCATACAAAAATATAGGTTTTTCAAAACATTGTTCATTCCATCTGTTTTTTAATTTCAACCCTTCAAATTGACTAGTAATCATGTATGTGCATTAATGCACGTTAATATTAGGCAATATATATTGCATTGCATATTAATGGTGTACCCGCAATATATATTTTTGGGTAGATCTCAGGGAAAACAGAACTATATGACTATAAGTTGAATATCATGTTTAAGATTTAGTACCAATATCTAGTTCGCTTAATCTGGTATTTATTACTCTGGTCTTGATGTGTTCAGATTAATCTCTGAGGTAAAAAGAACATATGAGATAATTTGTGGTGTTCACATTTTATTTTATTTCTAAAGATAGTGGTGTTCACATATATGATAACTTCTTTCAGTACATGGCTTGTGTCATCTTGTACTTCCTTCAAAATGGTTCAACGCTAAATTTGTATTCAATTATGTTTAATCTCGTTTTCATAGGCTATATACCATGTGAAAAATACTTCGGTGCACATGCTCCAGTGAGTACTATATTTTAAGTAGTCTCAAAATGGCATTTTGCAGTTTCAAAAAATCCGATAATAAATGTATATGTTCATATGAATGTACATTACACATATGTAGAAGTTATGTGATGAAAACAGTCACCATGTGAGCTACACAAAACTGACAAAATAAGATTTTTCAGAAGATCAATACTGTATATACTGTTTACTATTTAGAAATCATGATTTTTGCCATTTTGTGTAGCTTATATGTTTACTTATTTCATCACCAAACTTTACACTTGTGTAACATACATCAATATAAACATGAAAAACTGTTATTAGGAGCATTTTTAAACTAAAATAATGTGACTCTAGGACTATTCCAAATAATTTGCTTCAATGCCCGTGTGCTCCTAAATTCAGGTTTGGGGTTCCATGTCACGTGTAAGTGTTGAATTTGTATTCCATGCATGCAAATAAAAAGCCATGTCGATCCTCGGAGGAACGTGGTTTTCATTTGCATGCATGGAAAAGAAATTTAACATTGAACCATTGTAAGAAAGTAATACATGAGACAAACCATGTATATTAAAAGAAGCAATTATGTGAACATCAATCATCGTTCATTTTTTTCAGATTCCTCTGAGATCTATGCGAATGCAGCAACATCACAGTAAGAAATACCAGAGAAAACAAACTAGAAATTGGTAGAAAATTTTGAACATAAAATTCACCTTCATGGCATATGGTTTTGTTTCCCTAGTCGATCCATCCAACAGCTAAATAACTGTATGAAAGGCGGGTATTCAATTTGGTGCCCTGGATCAGCTGCAGCATGGATCTTAGTTTGTATGGAGGGAAGACGACTAGGTTTCTCGAGTCACAAAGTTCCTTTGTAGCTCAGGCTACATGGAACCTCTTATCCTCAATCCTCCAGCCTTGCTTTGAGATTCGTACTCTCCAACTAACTTACAACAAGTAGATATCTATTTATTGTTTCTCTAAAATGATACAACATATGAAATTCAAACTTTGCAGATCGAACAAACATTAGAACATCAACGTGTGAAAAAACTTTCAGATTTTTTGGTCTGATATAAATATACAAAATGAGATTTTGTTTGACTAAAAGTATTATTTAAGTATTTAAAATGCATGAAAAATCTGAAAGTTTTTTCCAGATTGTAGTTAGAATGTATTGTTGTTCTGCAAAATTTGAAGTTTATATGTTGTGCCGCTTTGAGAGAAATAAAAAAGACAAATGCGTCTGCACGGATCGCGATGCAGAAATGGATGGCAAAGATAAGGGGTACCATGTAGCCTAAGCTACAGAAAACCACACTCTTCTCGAGTCCTCCACGTACAAATTGGTGGATGAGCCAATGTCAGGTCCAAGGTGTTGCTGGACATCCACTAGCAGTTGCACGGTGCTGCTGGACAACTCCAGCCGCCCCAGAAAGTCTATCACCACCTGGGGGTCCTTGTTAGCCAAGACGGAGCTTTACCGTCAGCCGGAGATGGCATTCTGGGGAAGAAAAAATAGTTGTCTTAGGAGAGCAAGCGAGGAAGAGACCGAGAGAGAAGGAAGAGGAGTTGTTTCTGGCCTCAATGTCTATATTCCTTAGTGGAGCGTAGTTTGGAAATAGTCTATTCTATCAGTTGCACCCGAACAGTAGTTTAAAAATTTCCTATCCTATCGGTTGCTAGGAAAGAGAGAATAAAAAGGATTTTACTAAACTAAAACTTAGAACACGGAAATAAACTAAGTTAGGACATGAAGTAAAGAAGCTGGTTTTGTAACTGTAGGATTGAATAGAGAGAAAGGTTGTGTCTAGGTTTCGGTCTCACTATTACTAGAGGGGCATCTTAGTGGCAGTGGGCTAATACAAGTATACATGCAGATGATAAAAGATCACAAGAAAGGACGTCTCCCAACTACATGCAATGCGAGCAAATAGTAGATCATGCCACAAAGACTAATTTTGCATACTAGATCATACTTAAACCTAGAATCGGATCAATCACTCAAAATAGATGAATAGACACACAAATAGGAATGATTCATTGATGTCATCAACATGTTCAATCTTACAAATTACAAGTGTGAAGATGGATATGGAGAGGGAGATGTCTCAGGCACCCATGGCCTAGCCAGGACCGGCGCCTGGTGATGATGACGACACCACCTCCTACTTGCGTGGCATGGTGGAGTTGTGGAGGGAGAGGCCTCCCCCAAGGGGGGGAGCCACCCGGCGACAGGCAGGAGTTGTGGTGGATGATGATGGCTTGAGATGGCGCTATGGTTGAAGGTGTTTATATAAGAGTCCTTCTCAGGTCTCATCCATTGATGTGGACCCTCCTCCTCCATCCAAGGGCCCTAGAGAAGCCTTATCCAATCCCAACCCCTTCTTTATGATCAAAGGATCTCTGGGAAACAATTGGGGACAAAATCGGTGAAGAATCCCATCTGAAGAGGCAACTTTTAGGCTTGGTTTCAT
Organism: Aegilops bicornis; assembly: GCA_021605145.1. NCBI lineage: Eukaryota > Viridiplantae > Streptophyta > Magnoliopsida > Poales > Poaceae > Aegilops > Aegilops bicornis. The sequence continues at coordinate 732,529,364 of CM038673.1, forward strand.
TCCATATGACCATCCATACGACCAGCCATGGTCGTCTTTGTCTGTGCCTTCGTTATGTTCCTCTTCGGTAAATCGACCGCCATTTCTTCGTATGAACTCGGAATTTGATGTTCTTGAGATAGTTGGATTCGTATGAACGATGTTGATCCATTTCTGGGTATTAGGTATTGGTTTTGAATATTTTGGAAAATTTACTTTTTCACTCTCCTAAACAGCTAAGTATGGTATTGTGAGTCCTCTGTATTGAGCCCGTCCTTGGTCTTTTCATCATGCTTGGTCCTAGGTTTCTCTAGAACACCGGTAGACACAAGAAAACAAAGTGAACTAACAAAACCAAATAAAATACTAAATGTTCGATGCTCACAAGGATAAGTGTAAAAACAGGTAACCATGCATAATTGACCACTATTTGGTTCAATGGGACATAGTATATGAAGAAAACATACAATAAATGAGCTGAAGAAATGTGTAAAATATAGAGCCATCACCGAGCAGACCACAGAGTCCGACAATAGTGGAACTAAGTCCAGTTAGTCATTGTAATGAGTTATAACTTACATCTCAGTGGATACAGATAGGTGGAGGTTCGTTGCCATGTGTCATTGAAACGTATCGGGTAGAGTTTGTTCCTAAGAGTGAGTAGCTATTACTAATACTAATATATAAAAAGACCCAAAGGGATAGATCCAAGTAATCTCGACCATGAAAAAACCAGGTCGATCCAATGACCTAGATTCGTCCAATGGCGAGCCTCAACACGTTTGGCATGCAATTAATATCATACCAAATATCAATGAAATGCGCAAATAATATCCTACGCAATTTTTGCATGCAACTAATACAAGCCTAATATCAATGTGCATTGCACGTAGACCGTTACTAGTCACACAAATATACAACTCACAGAAATATGATGTTGTATTTTATGGGTCTTAGCCCACTAATTCTTCTACCTCAGCCCAGTTAAAATTCTAAATCTCAAAGGCCCAATTGAGTTGCATGGAAAATGTTAAAGTTTAGTACCTTATGCTAGTTGACAAAGTTCAGTGTTATTCACAATGCTAGAAAAACTAATTTTTTGCATGGCAGTGCCCTATCTACCTCTAGGTGTACATGGGGTGGACAAGTTTTGTATGCCAAGATTCAAAGTCCGGAAATTAATACTCCCTCCGTCTGAAAATACTTGTCATCAAAATGAATAGAAGGGGATGTATCTAGATGTATTTTAGTTCTAGATACACCCCTTTTTGTCCATTTTGATGACAAGTTTTTCGGACGGAGGAGTATGTAGTAGAATCACTAGGCAAAACTAGAAGTATAAGTTAATAAATATTTCTGAATTTTAATTTGATAGAAAACAATGAAAACTGTAATGAGGAACCTTATTGCACAAGAGCAAAGCCTTTGTTTGTTTTATGTCATTCATGTAAAACTAGAGGGTAACCCGTTAGTGCACATGATTTTGCTAATGAAACGTTCACTGACAACCATTATTCAAACATGATCCTACTTGACTATAAAGCACTCCGGTAAGCCGGCCTTGCACTTATAATGTAGTTCTTGCATAACAAAGATTGACAAGTAGATTATCTCTACATCTGATGATATCTTTATTCTCAATATATTGCAACAACCAAGGAGGAGCTTCCATTGACTACTGTGAGACACACCTATATAAACACCTAGTCATCCAAATCACTTAGAGCAGAAACCTATCTAGCTATATCTTCGATGCGGTCGCCAGGCCCTTCTCATTAGAAGTCCCATGGGATGGCCTCGGACGGCTGCCCACTAAATTCATGGTAGTTGTTGTCGCTGCCACCATGGTCTTCTTGAAGAGTTAGTCATGCCCTTTTCAGCCAGTCACGGCCAACAACCCAGGTCCTTGGTAGCCACATGTCTATCCACACATGCTTCAATGCCCACCGTAGAAACATGTTGGTGAGCCTACCCCAGCTGACCTAATTTGCACCAGCAGGTATAATTTTGGTGCCATGGCTGCTTGCCCCAAAACATCCTTTTGGAAAAAGTACCGCAGGGGAGGGTGTCATCGAGTGGAGATTTTCTTCCTCGCGTCTTAAGGAAGTCGGTGAACCGCATTCGGAAATTTCGTGGAGCCATAGGTGAACGGCGACCCCGACAAGGTGGTAGTCGACAAGTCACCAAGCATATTGGACCTGACCTTGGAGGTTCTAATATGTGGAGAGTGACCGGGCCATCGTTCGTAAATATATATTCATTAGTTCAGAAATAATCACCCCGGCCTACTACCCTCGGCGGCAGATTTGCACGTAGCGTTTCTCCGAATTGCGAAGAAAAGGCACAACGTAATTCATTGCCCCGTTACGGCCTGCCGCTCCAACTGTGATGCCAATTAGTATCGTGCTGCCTACCGCCATTGGGTCCACCGCCATTGGGTGGACTTGAGTACAGAACGGATGGGTTGCAAGAGTTGGCATGCTTGGGGACACTTATCACTCCTGCTTTTTTAGTAAGAAACATGTCACATCGGCTGCGACAACATTGTGTGATTATCACTTTGAGTGAACTTATTATGAGAGAAAGTGTGATTAACACAAATTTTTGCATCAATACACTAACATGTACTTTTACATGAACGACATCAAAGAAACAAAGTTTCTCATATAGAAAGCGGATTTCAATGGTGCACCCTTCCTTCACTTGCGGCTCAGTCCAGTCAGCTAGTTCATCTTCCTCAACATCACTGTACCCCATCTCAAAACACAGAAGCCCAACGCCACCATTCTCAGCAGGACCAGCGGACAGGAAATTGTCCGGTCTAGCTATGATACGCGGAATCCTGCCTTCAACGCCATTCAACCTGAAAGTAACACCACAAAGTTCTCAATCACGCCGGCGATGCCGACCCGCGCGTCCTCCACGGTCGGCGCGGGAACAGCATTTTAGGAGGAGGAGACGACAGCGAGGGCGCTGAGATCTGACAGGAGGCGATGGAAGATATTTCGGAGCATGTCGTCGGGAAGCTGATGGGGTGGTGGCGGCGGGTTAGGCTCGTCGCCGCCGAGGGGCGGGTCATTCTCCTTGGTCGCTAGATGTGTAGGTCTAGGGTTTCAGGCTAGCGAGAGGAATGGAGCTCTTTCTTTAGGGTAGTGGGAATGGCGATCCCCCGGCGAGAAAGAAACGGTCGAAACGCAGTCCAGTTTTGACTTTGAGTCGACTGGGGAAGGGATCAATCACCGCTCGCCGGGTTTGTATTCGGTGTGCTTGCTAAGCAATCTTTGTGTGTGTGTGTGTGTGTGTGTGTGTGTGGGTGGGTGGGTGGGTGTGGGTGGGTGGGTGGGTGGGTGTGTGTCTGAGTGGGGGCGCAGGATGTCAGTTTTAGTGTTTATGTTTCGTGCAGACCATTTATGTTTTTCTCCAAAATGATAACATAAACTTATAAACTTGAAAGTTTACAATTCAACAAAACAAAACAACTTCAATTGACTAGTAATCATGTGCGTGCATTAATGCCCGTTAATATTAGGCAATTATATTGCATTACACATTAATTGTGTACCTGCAATACATATTTTTGGATAGATCTCAGGGAAAACAGAACTATGTGACTATAAGTTGAATATCATGTTCAAGATTTAGGACCAATATCTAGTTTGTGTGTGTGTGTGTGTGTGTGTGTGTGTGTGTGTGTGTGTGTGTGTGTGTGTGTGTGTGTGTGTGTGTGTGTGTGTGTGTGTGTGTGTGTGTGTGTGTGTGTGTGTGTGTGTGTGTGTGTGTGTGTGTGTGTGTGTGTGTGTGTGTGTAGCAAAGAGCACCACATCATGACAATGCACATACGTGTGATCACAAACCATGTATATATTAAAACAAGTAATTATGTCTTGAACATCAATCATCATTCATGTTTTATTATTCCTCTGAGAACTATGTGATAATATGAACACAGCAACATCACAGTAAGAAATTCCAGAGTAAACAAACTAGAAACTGGTAACAAATCTTAAAAAAGCAATTAATCTTATCAGCACATGGTTTTGTTTTCCCTGCCATCGTTTTTGTGCGCCGGAGACAAAAACAGCACTTCAGCGGACGCTGCAAAATAGAGTGCGCACAAAAAAATTAGCACACGCGCTATAAGTGGTATCCTGGGCTGCAAATTCTGGGCGCCGGATTGTGCGCGCTGCACAATCTCGGCTCCTGCAGGTGGGACCGCCAAATTGGGCGCCGTGTTTTTGTGCATCTGGAAAACCTTTTCATCGCTCCCGCGCGTAAAAAGACCATTTTGGCGCTGTAAAAGAATTATACCGCGCCGAGGAGAAGCGCGCCTGTTAGAGATGCTCTTAGTTTTTTTCGAGGGAAGACGACTAGCTTTCTCGAGGCCTCATAAAGATCGGTGGATTAAGCCAATGTCAGGTCCAAGGTGCTCACCAAGTCGTTGCCCTCCTCTTCGGTGCCTTCCACGAGTAGCTGAGCAGTGCTGCTTGACGATTTGGACTGCCACAGAAAGTCTATCACTGCCGAGGGGTCCCCTCCATTCCGGATTTTGCGGTACTCCTTCCAAAGCTCAGGATTTTTTGCAAGCCAATGCACTGTACGGGCGCCGCCATCCCCAGTTAGAACAGCCACAAGTGCTGGCGGCACTACGGTTGGAAGTGATGCGGCAGGTCTTGGTGCCGCAACTGGGAGGGGCACGACTGAGGAATGCGCTATAGGGTTTGTTGTCCCAGCAAGGGTCCGTGGCGCTACAGGCAGGACCTGTGGGGGAGTGATGTACCACAATATGTGGACAGCAAGGGCGTGGTCCGATGGGCATGGAGGTGGCAGTGGTGGAAGCCCTCCATTTGGTCCACCGCTGTTGGGTGGACTTGAGTACAGAACGGAGGGGTTGCAAGAGTTGGCATGCTTGGGGACACTTATCACTCGTGCTTTTTTAGTAAGAAACATGTCACATCGGCTGCGACAAAATTGTGTGATTATCACTTTGAGTGAACTTATTATGAGAGAAAGTGTGATTAACACAAATTTTTGCATCAATACACTAACATGTACTTTTACATGAACGACATCAAAGAAACAAAGTTTCTCATATAGAAAGTGGATTTCATCAAGAAAATGCTGCACCTTTCCTTCACCTGCGGCTCAGTCCAGTCAGCTAGTTCATCTTCCTCGTCATCACCGTACCCCATCTCAAAACACAGAAGCCCAACGCCACCATTCTCAGCAGGACCAGCAGATAGGAAATTGTCCGGTCTAGCTATGATACGCGGAATCCAGCCTTCGACACCATTCAACCTGAAAGTAAGAGCATCTCCAGCCGCGCCCCCAACAGGCCCTCCCCAGGCGTTTTTGCCGTGCCGGCGCCGAAAAAACAGCCCAGTCCCCAAGCCCTGCTTTTCGCTCGGGCCGAAACTGGTGCCGGCGGACCCAGGTAGAACCCGGCACCCTGGGAGACGCCTGGGGCGCCGACACAAGCGAAAAGGGCGCGTGGGTCCGCACTGTCGCCGAGTCGAGCGCCTCTTCCCGCCGTTTCTTTCTGCTTTTCCCCACTTCCCTCCCGTTTTCGCATTTCCTCCTGCCAATCTCCTCCCGCTCGCCTCCCAGCCGGCCGCCATGCCACCCAAGAAGTACGTCGTCCCGGCCGTGGCGCGACCGCCTCCGTCGCCCAGCCGGGCAGAGGAAGCCGAGGGCGTCGCCGTACAAGCCACCGGGCATGACAAACGCCGAGTGGAGGGCGGAAGTTCAGCGACGGGAGGCCGTCACGGCTGACCGGCGGAACAGGGCAATCGCCAAGAAGGCCCGTGACACTGCGGCGCGTGCGGCTGCGGCTTCGGCGGACCAAGCTGAGGCCGAGGCGACTCACGCGGGGATGATGAATCCACCCGGCAGCCACGCCCAGTACGCGCCCTGGGGCCAGCAAGGCGTCGGCCCTCTGTTGCCGCAGTCATGGGGATGCACGTAATTGGCTTGCTGACGGTATTGTCTGAGAGCTCGGTCTTTCTTCAGGGTGAAAACCTATGATCTTGGATTGGGCGACGACACCGCTTGTGTACTGTTTCCTTCTTGAAGGCGTCTCTTTTGGAAATCTTTTATGTTTTCCGGGTGTCGTCTTTGGTGATGGTTCGTGGCGCTGCTGAGGAGAGCAGTTGATCACTATGTTGAGGCCTTTATTTTTTTTCATTTCTATTTTTTTTTTTTAAGGTTGTGCGCATCCTGGATGCCTTTCTGACTTCTTGTTGGTGTAGAGGCTAGGTGTTAGTTTCTGAGGATTAACATGGAACCTTGGTTGGTGCGGTTGGAGAAAATAAACTTCATATGTCGACCAACTCAACGTAGGCAGATTCCACCCATTTCCAACGTGTGCATTTCGTCCCAAGATTGACTTATCTTTTTCATTTGCATGCATGAAAAACAAATTCGCCCGTTGAACCATTTTAAGAAAGAATATATGAGAAAACCGTACAGAAAGTGCAAACCTGTCATACAGTGTACAAGACCAGGCCGCCTACCAGCCCCAGCAGTGCAGCATGTTCCACATGCCACCACCGGCTCTCGCAGTACTACAAATCAGCACAAACCCTGCGACCTGCGTCACTACAAAACCCCTCTTCCCTTATGTTTCACTTCGATCGGAGATCCATCAGCGATGGCACCCTCTCCCTGGTCGCCCCAAGCCAGATCCCGTCGTTCGCCCCTGCCCCGGAGCGTTCCCACTCAACCCCAAGCTTTGCGCCGCGCTCAGCCAGGTGGCCACCAGGTCTGTCGCCGAGCGCCAAAGCGGTGAAGATCCCTCTCACACCCGAGCTCCTCGCCATGCTGACTCGCGAGCTCGACCTCTCCCCCGACGACCACTCCGACGAGTACCCAACTCGGCAAATGGGGTACAGCAACTGCCAGCGGCTTCTTTTTGCCCAGATTCTTGCGTCAGAACTCAGTAAAGGCTGTGGGACTTCACCAAAGCTTAAGACACGTGGAAGTTTTCCCGGGTGCCGCTCTCGGTAATTATCATTTCTCAAGTGCTGTACTCGCAAATATTATTTCAATTGTTTTGTTTACTTCAGTTTTTACATCAGTCCATTCAAGAAAAATACATATATGTGTGCATGTATGTATAGAAAACAGCACCACATCATAGGCAATGCACATACGTATTTTATCAAACCATGTATGTATTAAAATAAGCAATTATGTCTGTGAACATCAATCATCGTTCATGTTTTCTTATTCCTCTGAGATGTATGCGAACACAGCAACATCACAGTAAGAAATTCCAGAGTAAACAAAATAGAAATTGGTACCAAATCTTAAAACTGAAATTCATCTTATCGGCACATGGTTTTGTTTCCCTGATCTATCTGTCCAATAGCTAAATCACAGTATGAAAAGCGTGGAGCTTAGTTTCTTCAAGGAAGACAACTAGCTTTCTCGAGGCATCATACAGATCGGTGGATCAAGCCAATGTCAGGTCCAAGGTGCTCGCCAAGCTGGCACCCTCCTCTTCGGTGCCTTCCACCAGCAGTTGAGCACTGCTTCTGGACGACTTGGACTACCACAGAAAGTCTATCGCTGCCGCGCGGGGGAGGGGGGGTGCCCTCCATTCCGGATTTGCGATACTCCTTCCAAAACTCAGGAGTGTCTGCATGCCAATCCACTGTACAGGCGCCGCCATCCCCAACTGGAACCGCTACAAGTGCTGGCGGCACTGTGGCTGGGACTGTTGTGGCAGGTCTTCGTGCCGCAGCTGGGAGGGGCACGACGGACGGATGCGCTATAGAGTTTGCCGTCCCAGCAAGGGTCCCTGGTGCTACAGGCAGGGACCTGTCGGGGAGTGATGTGCCACGATATGTGGACAGCAAGGGTGTGGTCCGGTGGGCATGGAGGTGGCAGTGGTGGAAGCCCTCCATTTGGTCCACGGCCGTTCTGGTTCCAAGCCATTGGGCGGATTTGAGTAACGAACGGAGGGGTTGCAAGAGCTGGCTTGCTTGGGGACACCTATCACTTGTGCCTTTTTAGTAAGAACATATGTCACATCGGCTGCGCGACAAAATTGTGTGATTATCACTTTGAGTGAACTTCTTATGACAGAAAGTGTGCTTAACGCAAGTTTTTGCATCTAGACACTAGCATGTACTTTTACATGAACGACACCAAAGAAACAAAGTGTCACATATAGAAAGTGGATTTCATCAAGAAAATGGTGCCCCCTTCCTTCACCTGCGGCTCAGTCCAGTCAACTAGTTCATCTTCCTCCTCATCACCGTACCCCATCTCAAAACGCAGAACCCCAACGCCACCATTCTCAGCAGGACCAGCGGACAGGAAATTGTTCAGTCTAGCTATGATACGCGGAATCCAGCCTTCAACGTCATTCAAACTGGAAAGTAACACCACACAGTTCTCAATGACGCCGGCGATGCCGACCCACGCCCCTCCACATTCGACGCGAGAACAAAGTTGTCACCGCGTAATTCATCTGGTATCTGTGTGAGTTGTAGAGTTCGTGTGTCGAGGTGGAATTATAGGAGTAAGTCTTGCACTGTATTGTCCGCCCCAGCCGTCATCGTCATCCAGCTCACGGTCACGGCGGCACCTTTGCCAACCACGGCGCTCGGCTTATGATCGAAGTAGCATTTGACGCCCATGGGCGCCGCCGGGCGGCCACCCCAGCTTCTTGTCTTTGAGCTGTACACGTAGGCGAAGGTACTGATGAGAGCCATGGGCGGGAGCCGCCGGGTAGATAGTCCTCGCTTTATGCAAAGACGACGGGGAACGGCGATGAGTGGCAGTCCTCGCCCTTGGCATGGTAGGTGTCGCAGATCAGCGCCGTGCCGCGGCTCTGTCCGGAGAGAAGGCCATGCGCCAGCAGGATGGAGTGCTCCTCCCCGGTCAGAGGATCTCAGACAAGTAGAAGGGCGCGGTCGCCGTCCCTACCGCACGCCGAGGAGCGGACAACCGTGCGTGCAACTGTACACTTGGAACCCAACGGGGGCGGGGGGACCGGCGGTGTAGCACGCGTGGTCGGGGTGAATTGGAGCACTCCTTAGAAGGGGTCGGAGTAGAGGCTGATGAGTGGTGGGATGTCGTGGTGTGCCGCATGGAAGGAGCGGAGGAAGTTCTCCTGGTCGTGGACGACGCGCCGATAGGCATTGTAGGCGGAGGAGACGACAACCGAGGGCGCTGGGATCTGACGGAAGGTGATGGAAGATATTTTGGAGGATGTCGTCGGGAAGCTGATGGGGTGGTGGCGGCGGTAAGGCTGGTCGCCGGCGAGGGGCTAGTCATTCTCCATGGCCGCTGGCTGTGTAGGTCTAGGGCTTCAGGCTAGCGAGAGGAGGGGAGGAAATGGAGCTCTTTCTTCAGGGTACTAGGAATGGAGATTCCCCGGCGAGAAAGAAACGACCGAAACGCAAACGAGTTTTAACTTTGAGTCTAGTTGGATCACGCACCGCTCGCCCGGTTTGTATGCAGTGTGCTTGCTAAGCAATCTTTTTTCTTTTCTTTTTCTCTTTTTTGTGCAGGACGTCAGCTTTAGTGTCTATGTTCTGTGCGAACCATTTATTTATTTTTCCTTCAAAATGATAACATAAACTTGAAACTTTACAATTCAACAAAACAAAACAACTTCAATGTTTTACAGAAAATTCCAGTTTCTTGATACACGGTAAATATCTAAACTGGGATTCTTACAATCAAGCTCTACAATTTGAAGTTCATATAAGCGTACACAAATATATAGGTTTTTTCAAAACATTGTTCATTCCATCTATCATTTAGTTGCAACCCTTCAAATTGACTAGTAATCGGTATACGTGCATTAATGCATGTTAATATTAGGCAATATATATTGCATTGCATATTAATGGTGTACCCGCAATATATATTTTTGGGTAGATCTCAGGGAAAACAGAACTATATTATGACTATAAGTTGAATATCATGTTTAAGATTTAGTACCAAAATCTAGTTTGTTTAATCTGGTATTTATTACTCTGATCTTGATGTGTTCGTATTAATCTCTGAGGTAAAGAGAACATATGAGATAATTTGTGGTGAATCTAGTTTGTTTAATCTGGTATTTATTACTCTGATCTTGATGTGTTCGTATTAATCTCTGAGGTAAAGAGAACATATGAGATAATTTGTGGTGTTCACATTTTATTTTATTGCTAAAGATAGTGGTGTTCACATATATGATAACTTCTTCGCACATGGCTTGTGTCATCTTGTACTTCCTTAAAATGGTTCGACGCTAAATTTGTATTCAATTATGTTTAATATTGTATTCAATATATGCATTGCACATTAATGGTGTACGTCGAATATATATTTTTGGATAGATCAGGAAAAACAGAACTATGTGACTCTAAGTTGAATATCATGTTTAAGATTTAGTACCAATATCTAGTTTGTTAAACTTGGTATTTATTACTCTAATCTTAATTTGTTGGTATTAATCTCAGAGGTAAAAGGAACATATGAGATAATTTGTGGTGTTCACAGTTTATTTATTTCTAAAGATAGTTGTGTTCACATATATGTAAAATTTATGTGATGAAATCTTTCACCATGTGAGCTACACAAAACTGACAAAATAAGATTTTCAGAAGATTAATACTTTATCTACTGCTCACTATTTAGAAATCATGATTTTTGCCATTTTTGTGTAGCTCACATGTTTACTTATTTCATCACCAAGTTTTACACTTCTGTAACGTACATCCATATAAACATAAAAAAATGTTATTAGGAGCTTTTTTAAACTAAAAAAAATCTGATTTTAGAACTGTTCCGAATAATTTGCTGCAATGCGCCCGTGCTCCTAAAATCAGCTTTATGTTCCGTGTCACATGTATATGTTGAATTTGTATTCCATGCATTCAAATTAAAAAGCCAAGTCAATACTCGAAGACGCTTGGTATTTCATTTCCATGCATGGAAAACAAATTCGACCATTGAAAAATTGTAAGAAAGTAATAAATGAGACAAACCATGCATACTAAAAGAAGCAATTATCTCTTTGAAAATCAATCATCCTTCATTTTTTTTTTCTTAGTCCTCCGAGATCTATGCGAATGCAGCTGCAGCGGAGTATGAAATACCAGAGCAAACAAACTAGAAATTGGTACAAAATCTTAAACATAAATTCATCTTCACGGCACATGGTGTTGTTTCCCTGATCTATTCATCCAACAGCTAGTTAACAATATGAAAAGCGGGTATTCAATTTGGTGCCTGGGCCTAGCTGCAGCATGGATCTTAGTTTTTATGGAGGGAAGACGACTAGCTTTCTCGAGTTCTCCACGTACAAATCAGTGGATAAGCCAATGTCATGTCCAAGGGGCTCGCCATGCCATCGGCCTCCTCCTCCTCTGCCATCCACTAGTGGCTGCACGGTGCTGCTAGACGACTCCGACTGCCCCAGAAATCTATCACCACCGGCGGGGGTCCTTGTTAGCCAAGACGGAGCTTTACCGGCCGCCGGAGATGGCATTCTCGGGAATTAAAAGTAGTTGCTAGAGGAGAGTAAGTGACGAAGAGACAGAGAGAGAAGGAAAAGGAGTGGTTTCTGGCCTCGATGTCTCTATTCTTCAGTGGAGCGTTAAATTCATCAATGCAGATGTACAAATCAGTAGGTAAATTACATCTAGGTTCTACCAACTACCTAGACTATGACCACTCCATGGCATATCATGGGAGTGGTTGGTAACCACTGTACATTACCTCGCCACCAATGTCATGATTTTTGGGCATCGGCATGCGGTACGGACCATCCCATATGTAATCAACATACGGGCACCACCTGGGGCCACCCATTAGCATGGGCTTGCCTGGAGACAGGGTTTAACATAACATTCTCCCCCTCAACCTTGTCGTTGGGGTGGGACATTGACGATCCCTATCTTGTCGTGCATTTCCTGGAACTGGACGTGGCGAAGAGCCTTTGTCAAGATGTTGGCCTTTTGCTCACAAGTCCTGGTGAACTCCACATTCACCGTGCCCTTCTCGACGTAGTAATGTATGAAGAATGTATGTAGTGATAGTGGAGATCTATGTGCTTGCTATGGTTGCGAACTTGTTGTCGACGAAGATGAGCACAAGTGCGGTGTATTAATTCAGCATCTCAACATGGAGGTGAGCCAGCCAGATTCGCTCACATGATATAATAGTTATTTTGATGTACTCCGCCTTGCACAAAGACGCGACCACAACCTTCTGCCTCATAGAATACCAGCTGACGGGACTAATCCCGAGGGGAAACAACACGCCCGAGGTTCTTTTGTGGGAGTCCATGTCACCAGTTTGTCAGAGCCACTGTAGCCGACCAGGTTTTTACCATCGACACAGTGATACACACATCTGTGCATGAGCGTAACCACGATGTACCGGAGCAGATGCTTGACGGCAGCGAGGTGGTCGCGTGCCAGGGTTTTCATGAACCTACTCAGGTACCCGACAACGAACGAGATGTCTGGTCGGGTATGTATGAGGTATCCAAGGCTCCAGATAACGTTCTGGTAGAACGTAGCATCCACCATGTTCTAGGGGCTTTCCTTACTGAGCTTAAGTCGTACCTCCATCGATGCATGCACGTCGTGGGAGTTCTCCATGCCAGCCTGCTCAAACATCTTTAAGGCATAGACCGCCTGCGTGATCGCCGTTCGTCCATTCTGCTAGTTAACCTCCAGCTCGAGGTAATGCCGGAGCAGCCTGAGGTCGCTCATGCTGAAGCGATGATGGATCTCTCCCTTGTGATGATCAGGTCATTGATGTAGTTGCCGACGACAAGCAGCGTGTTCTCGGTACCTTGCAAGTACATGATAATCCCCAACTGCAAGGAATTGTCATATCACTTTTCATTGATGGAGGTGGTAAGTATGGAGTGTCGAACCCATAAGGAGCTAAATGTAATATCAATATTCTCTTAGTTCCTATCTACCACTGATATAACAATATGTACACAGAGTGTTTGCTTTATCTAGGACCAAAAAATAAGACTACGACGTGGGTATAAAAGGATAGGTTTTCCAAGATAAAGAATAATGTAAAGATAAGAATTAGGTGCTGCCTAACTAAAAAATATAATATAGTACATTATAATACAAATAGCGAGTTAGGAATAATGGTGGTAAGGTGTGTAGAATTGTCCCTAGGTAATTAGTGAAGTTATTAAACCAATCGTCATTGCAAGTTTATATGTGGGAGAGGCCTAGGGTAAGATTGCCATCAAACAGTCGGTCGGGAAGGATATGCCGGTCGGGAAAAGGCTTTCACATCTAGACTTTCCCCAACAGACAAGGTTAGTCAGCAATGGTCTTTCCCGACCGACTGTCTGTCGGTGCACGTTGTTTTCCCGACCAACCTGTCTGTTGGGGATGTAGTATTGCGGTGTAGTGCCTCTGCTAGCATGCAATCCCTTACATGGAATATTATGTACTTATGATTGTAACTATTAGAAATAATCCTCAACTACTAACAAGTTCATTAAGGTAAACCCAACCGCAGCATTAAGATATATTGGCCCCCCAAAATCATGTATGTATCAATTTCCATGGTCCGACGAGGTTTCAGTCACTCTTGGCCCCACATGCGTAGTCCTATCAACATACAACTAACCCTATGATGTGATCCACACATGCGCTCATATGATGGACTCCAATGGATGGTAAAATATACACAAGCAACTTAAACCAATCATAGTAATTCAGCAATTAACCCATAGGAAACCAATAATCTACACAGACACAAAGAAGACGCAAAAAATCATCAACTTGATAATCCATAGCATCCAACACCATGTTCAAGTAGGGGATTACAACACGCTGGAGGAGAGTGCACCATTAAAAAGAGGTTAGGAAGGCGATGGAGATGTCGATGAAGACATCAACATTGATGAAGGTGATCGGCATGATGGTGGTTCCACCGGCAGCACGCCGGTGCCACTGGGAGAGAAAAGGAGAGAGGTTCCCCCTCAAACTTCCTCCTCCATGGCCTCCACCTAGGTGGGATGAGTCTCTCCCCTCGTCCACCATGGCTCCCGGAGGCGAGAGCCCCTCCAAGATTGGATCTCTTCTCCCTCTGTTTCTTTGTTTTTGCTAGTGTTTTCTCGCTGATCAATGTTTACGTAACTTGATGACCTGTTGCGCCAATTGCACGTAGACAAACTGGATCCTGCAAGTTAAGCAAGCTATATGAAACATAAAATGAAGTCAAGTGAACTCTTTGAATACAAAATTTGCTCTATTTTGCGATGTTTCACTTGTGTCATGTATAACCCTTTTTTTCACGAAAAATAACCATGTGACATTTTTCGCCATCACCGCCACCGCCACGTAAGCTCTGGCCATGAAAAATAGAACTTTGACGGTACCACTTTTAACGTCATGCAAGATCGCATTTTAGGTGACGAACTAATCATGTTACCGATCGGCGTTTTCGGTGATAACCACAATGTCACCTGTGATAGCCCAATCTGTCGTGTAAGATCATTTTAGCGATGATAATCCGTCACCGGTGATCAGTCCGGGGGGGGGGGGGGGGCTGACCGGTCAAAGATTCAGACACATGGGGCCAGGATTTTCTGACGTGCCTTCTTCCATGTGGGTCCGCCGTGGGTTTTATGGCCGACAGTCTCGTCAGTAATAAATCGGCTTCGGTTTTGACCGATCAAAACTGCTAACATATGCGCACAGAAGATACTGATGTGGCTGCTTACATGTGGGACCAGCGTTCTATTTCCGTGACGACGATTCTGACATGTGGGCCCATTGTCGTGCTGACGTGGATGGCGGTGACGGCGTCCATAATCATCGTCACGGTGTGGAGGCACGGTCAATTTGTTTTATGTATTGAAAATGGCGAGCATATTTGATACAAAACAGATGTTAATTTTAAGAATTTTAATATGAATTTGTGCAAAATTTGAATTGCAATGTAAATTCGGCCTGGTCACTACATCGCAAACATAACAATTGTCTCCCAGACTGAGATTTTACAATAGGCAACCATACCACAGTCACACAAAAATTAGACACTTGGCCACAGTTTCATCACCTTCAAACAATGCACCAGTACGATGGCGGTGTTTTTCAGCTAGGGCAATGAATTATTGTGATAGAATCCTGGTGATGTAGCGTAGAGCTCCCTCAAGATCTCGAAGAGTCTTCTCAAGAGCAAAAATTTCCTCTTTGTTTCCTTTGTGGACGACATCATGTTCTTTGCCTAAAATTTTAAGTGCAGTCTTGATACTGAATCTGTTGATGAAGCGCAGCCATGGAAATATTCAGACCGTCAATTTCATCCAAAATGTGAGGCAGAGTCTTCTTGAGAGCTTCACGTACTAACTGCATGTATACAAGTGCATTCTTCACACATCTTAGTTCACAAGACATGCGTTCATATACAACAAATCACACAGGCAGTAATTAATTGTAAAATAAAATGTACCATAGTTGTAGACTTTCGGTCCTCAACAGATGATGCAACCTCAGTAGCAACAACTCCAGTTTTTGAGTTATCGACACTGTCCGTATCTATAGCTTTGTCATCTGAAGAGATACCCATGTTCCTGCGAAACTGCATTCGTCCCACATGCGAATACCCATGTTTTAGAATGCACACGCTCTAAATCGGCAGGTTCTAGACCTTTTTCCCGCAATCTTTACGAAATCAGAGCTAATTTTTTTTTACTGGCCTAAATTATCCTTGATAGTTCGTTTTCTAAGCTTCTCATACTCCGTCAATTTTCCTGAATAAAATTAGAAAGATGAAAGGATCAACAAATATACAACCTTGTGCATGCAGTACAATAAAAAATAAGTTCATTTCCTTTATTAATGTAAATATAACTTTTTGTTAATCGGGAATCAATGTATAAACATAATTTCAAATGAGCATGAAAACTGAAGTAAATTAGTGCATGTCTGGCCAATCTTTTGATATGCAGGGCACTTATATATATATTAAATAAAAATCTTTGTAAAGTTTCTGGTCATTTCGAGCTTTGGAGAATAGCTATCTCTGCTCTAGCTCTTTTAGATTCGGAATTCCAGTTGTCTGCAGTCTTCTTCTTTATATAGTTCTTGCAAATGAAGAGAGAAAAGGCTTTAGAATTGTATCATAAAGTGAAATAATGACCAAAAGCATTGTAAATAATAGTAGGAGAACATGATGCAAAATGGACGTAAAACGCCCCTCCTTCATCCTCCAATTCCTCTCTTGCCTCCACAAGAGGTTCTCTTCAACTTCCTCTACTGATGGCACTCTTCGAGCTCCTCCCTTGTCGTTTATTGTCCGGTGAGGCATTTGCATTTCCATTATCTCGGGCTTCACGGTTGTGGCTCAGCCCTGACGAGTTTCATCTTCTCGTTGCTATGCTCTTATGATGAAGCTTCTGGTGAGCTTCTTTTGTGCTTTTATGTTGTTTTTGTTTTGCCTTACATGGGAGGAATGTTGCTTAGATCTCGACAGTTGCGCATTGCGGGGAGGAGGAGGCAGCAGGAGCGTGGCATGGCGATTGGCAAGCGTTACTTTTCATACATGAACAAGGTCTAAAAAGCCTCCATTTTAGCATGTCTAGCATGTTCTCTCTTGCCGCATCTTCCTCACTCACTCGACTAAATGTGCCTCATCCCGGCCTACTACCCTAGGCGGCCAAGTTTCACGTAGATTTTTCCGAAGTTTGCAAAGAAAACGCACAACATGATTGAACGCCCTATTCCGACCACCTGCTCTAACTGTGATGCCAACTCATATCTCGCCGCCTACAGTGGTACCGCTCCCAGTTGAGGAACCAACACATGTCGCTACCCGTAAAGCCGGTCCTCGCACCTTCAGAGCCAGCACTAGTCGCGGTTCCGGCTGGGAATAGCGGCGCCTATGGAATGATGAAGTGGCTTGCACTCAACCATAGGTTTTGGGAGGACTACCACATGGGAGAACACCGCTTGACTACGTCCATGTGAACCGACGTGTGTCAGAGTTGCCTGGCAGCACCGCGCAGCTGGTAGACGGAACCAAGGAGGAGGCCGACGACATATAGAGCACCTACAATCTAACCTTAGCTTGAGCTACCAATATGTAATTGGAAGCCTCGTGAAAGCTAGTCGTCATTAACACTAGCTTTTCCCTAGATAAACAAATATGGTTCATTATTTTCATACTGTTATCTTATATGTTTGGATAAATCTCAAGGAAAACAAAACTATGTGAAGATAAGTTGAATATCATGTTTATGATTTAGTAGCAATCTCTAGTTTGTTTAATCTTCTATTACTTACTCTAATCTTTGATATGTTCGCATTGATCCAAAAGGGAAAATAACATATGAGATAGATTGTGGTGTTCACATTTTATTTTGTTACAAAGATAGTGGTGTTCAAATATATAATAACTTATTTTAATACATGGTTTGTGTCATCTATTACTTCCGTTAATATGGTTGAATGTCAAAATTCAGATTCAGTTATGTTTAATCCCATTTTCATAAGTTGGGTTCCATGTGAAAAACCACTTGGAGCACGTGCTCTAGTGAGCACTATATTTTGAATAGTGTCAAAATGGTATTTTGAAGGTTCAAAAAATTGGAGAAAAATTAAATATGTTTACATGCATGTAAACTACACATGTTTAAAAATTATGTGATGAAATAAGTAACCATCTGAACTACACAAAATGACAAAATAACATTATGGGAACATGAATAGTGTATGTACTGCTCACTATTAAGAAATCACAATTTTGTCATTTTGTGTAGCTCACATGTTTACTTATTTCATTATCAAATTGTACACATATGTAACATACATCCATATGAACATGCAGAATTGCTTTTTGGAAGAAAAAATAAACTAAAAATGTGATTTTCAAACTGTTCAAAATAAAGTGCTTCAATGCATCCATGCTCGAAAAAAACAGCTTTAGGCTATCGAGAGTTCAGAGTATGATAAGTAGATTAAACAAACAAAAGATTGCTACTATAAGTCTTAAACATCAATTCACCTTATGGGCACATAGTTGTGTTTCCCCGATAGATTTATCCAAAGAGCTTAGATAGCAGCATGAAAAGCATCGATCAGATTTTATTGAGGGTAGACGAGCTATCACGAGGCTTCAACGTACAGATCGGTGGTTCAAGCACTCAAGCCAAGGTGAGGTCCACGGTGCTTGCCGAGCCGTCGGCGTCCTCCTCGATGCTGACTGGTGCTGCTGGACTACTCCCACTGCCCCAGAAAATCTATCTCGGCCGAGGGTCCCCTTCACTTTGGTACACCTTCCAAAACTCAGATTTGGGTGCAAGCTGACGACCGAGCTACCGGGCGCCGCCATGCATAGCTGGAACCGCCACAGGTGAGGGTGGCGGCACAACCAGAACCTCGACAGGGAATTGCAGCACTACGGTGCCGCAGCCGGGAGCGGCACCACGGGCATAAGAACGATAGGGTTTGCCGTTCCGGCTAGGGTCCCTGGTGTGCCACAATATGTGCAGAGCAAGGGAGCGGGTCGTTGCACACTGCGTGCTGCAATGTGGGCACACGCGCGGTACTAGGGGAATCGGTGGTGGCCGTGGCGGTAGCCCTCCTTTTGTTGCGCCACCGTTCCGGTTCCATGCCATCCGGTGGATTTGAGTGAAGAGGGGTTGACGACGAGAGGGTTGACCAAAATGGGCTGGGCATGGTTACACTTATAAAGGATGAGGCTGGAACTCCCAACGGTCAAAACGACGTTCTGACGTGTCATCTACATTCCGAAACTTAGCACCTGTGCTTTTTGGTTAAAATATGTGTCACATCGGATGCACATGCTAGCTTCCCAGCCGTTTTACATCAAATGAACACCCGTCAAAGGAATAATGATATGTTACCGCAAAATAAAAACAATGATATATATAGGAGCCAGAGACATCAATTTTAAATTTCAATTTCTAAAATATTTCAGGCAGCACCGCGCAGCTGGTGGACAGAACCGAAGAGGAGGCCCACGACATATCGAGCACCTACAATCTGACCTTGGTTTGAGCTACCAATATGTAATTGGAAGCCTCGTGAAAGCTAGTTGTCTTTAACACTAGCTTTTCCCTAGATAAACAGATATGATTCATTATTTTCATACTGTTATCTTATATGTTTGGATAGATCGCAGGGAAAACAAAGCTATGTGAAGGTAAGTTGAATATTATGTTTATGATTTAGTAGCAATCTCTAGTTTGTTTCATCTGCTATTACTTATTCTAACCTTTGATATGTTCGCATTGATCTAAAAGGGAAAAATAACATATGAGATAGATTGTGGTGTTCACATTTTATTTTGTTATAAAGATAGTATGGTGTTCAAATATATAATAACTTATTTTAATGCATGGATTGTGTCATCTATTACTTCCGTTAATATGCCTGAATGTTAAAATTCAGATTCAATTATGTTTAATCCCATTTTCGTAAGCTGGGTCCCATGTGAAAAACCACTTTGGTGCACGTGCTCTAGTGAGCACTATATTTTGAATAGTGCCAAAATGGTATTTTGAAGGTTCAAAAAATAGGAGAAAATTGTATGTTTATATGCATGTAAACTACACATGTTTAAAATTTATGTGATGAAATAAGTAACCATCTGAGCTACACAAAAATGACAAAATAACATTATGGGAACATGAATACTGTATGTACTGCTCACTATTAAGAGATCACAACTTTGTCACTTTTGTGTAGCTCAAATGTTTACTTATTTCATCACCAAACTGTAGACATATGTAATAAACATCCATATGAACATGCTGAATTGCTTTTTGGGAAAAATAAACTAAAATGGGATTTTCAAACTATTCAAAATAAAGTGCTTCAATGCCTGCCTGCTCGAAAAAAAAAGATTTGGGGTATCGCAAGTTCAGAGTAAGAAAAAGCAGATTAAAGAAAAAAACATTGCTACTATAAGTCTTAAACATCAATCACCTTATGGCACATAGTTGTGTTTCCCTGATAGATTTATTCAAAAGCTAAGATAACAGCATGCAAAGCATCGATCAGTTTTATTGAGGCTCGATGAGCCATCGTGAGGCTTCAATGTACAGATCGGTGGCTCAAGCAGTCAAGCCAAGGTGAGGTCCATGGTGCTCGCCGACGGCCTCCTGCTCGGTGCTGTCCACCAGCGGCTGAGGGTGCTGCTGGACAACTCCCACAGCCCCAGAAAATCTATCTCGGGTGAGGGGTCCCTTCAATTTGGTACCCTTCCAAAACTTAGATTTGGGTGCAAGCCGAGACACCGAGCTACCGGGCGCCACAAAGCACAGCTGGAACCGCCACAGGTGGGGGTGGCACCATGGCCAGCAGCTCGACAGGGAATGGCCGCACTACTGCCAGGACTGCTGCGACAGGTCTTCGTGCCGCAGTCGGGAGCGGTACCATGGGCATACGCACGATAGGGTTTGCCATCCCGGCTTGGGTCCCTGGTGTTGCATGATATGGGCAGAGCACGGAGCAGGCCGTTGCACACTGCACGCTGCAATGTGCACACACGTACGGTACTAGGAGAATCGGGTGCTGGTCGTGGTGGCAGCCCTCCTTTTGGTGCGCCACCCTTCCGGTTCCAAGCCATCCGGTGGATTTAAGTGAAGAGGGGGTTGACGACGAGAGGTTGGCCAAAATGGGCTGGGAATGGTTACACTTATAAAGGATGCGGCTGGAACTCCCAACGGTCAAAACAATGTCGTGACGCGTCATCTAGATTCGGAAACTTATCACTTGTGCTTTTTTTGGTTAAATTAAAAGATGTGTCACATCGGCTGCATATACTAGCTTCCCGGCCGTTCTACATCAAATGAACACCCGTCAAAGGAATAATGATATATTATCGCCAAAACAGTGATAGGAGCAAGAGTCATCAATTTTAAATTTCAATTCCTAAAATATTTCAGGAACCCATTATTTTGGTTTTCATTTTAGTTTGGCCAGGTGACCAAATGTTTCTCCTGAATTTATTTGTAGCCCGGCTGCCCAAAAACAAAATTTTAATTTATCAAATAAATCTGCCTATATCTATACCAATATTACACTACTAGGGAAAAGTTTATACACAGACGCTTACTAGTAGCGCTGGTTTATACCGCTACTGCTACTTACTAGTAGCGTGGGTTTTTAACCCTCGCTACTACTAAGTTGATAGTAGTAGCGCGGATTTTTAACCCTCGCTACTACTAAGCGGTCTCTACCGTGCCCCCCAGGACATGCATAGTTGTAGCGAGAGTTATAAACCCGCGCTACTACTAAGTTGACAGTAGTAGCGCGGGTTTTTACCCCTCTCTACTACTACCCGGTCTCTACGGTGCCCCCCGGGAAATGCTTAGTTGTCGCGAGTGTTATAAACCCCCGCTACTACTAAGTATTGGGTTTTTTAACAGCCCTGAAATCCCCATCTCCTCGTCCAAATCACTCCACTCCCCCGTCTCTCTCCTCCTCCTCTCTCTCCATAGGATCTCCCATGGCGCTCCTGCCCATGCGCGTCTCCTCCTCCATGACGCCCAACGAGGCTGCCGCCTCGCGCTGGCATCCAGGTGCTCGCCGGTTTTCCCTCGCCTCCCGCCACCAACGACTAGCCCCGTGCTCCCTCCATCTCCTTCCTCTCTCCCTTCTTTCTCTTTTCCCTCTCGCCCTCTGGTTTCACTTCGCCTCCCATGTCCATCCCGTGCAGGTCATTGCCATGGATGAACAAGAGCTCTCGCCTGGCCGTGAAGAGGAGCCCCACACCGCCGCCTTGCTCAGCCCTCGATCCGGTCCCTCTCCAACAACTACCACCTATCTGGTCTGCCACTGCCCGTCCGCGCCATTGGAGACCCCTACCGTCACTGGATTAAATCATTGCCGCCATTGACATCACGCACGGGATCGAGATTTTTTTTTTTTTTGAAACTAATAGTAGTAGCACGGATGGCACCCACGCTACTACTAACACACGCATAGTAGTAGCGCGGGTGGCACCCGCGCTACTACTAACAGTTAGCTGTAGCGAGCTAGTAGTAGCGCGGGCCGCGCTACTACTAGCTATTTAACCCAACGCTACTAGTAGGCTTTTTTCTAGTAGTGCTAGATGACACAAATAGGCATATCTAATTAGTCTCAACTATCAAACCATAGCAATCCAATGACCTAGTTTATTTCAATAGTGAGCACTCAATGTGTAATTAACATCAATCCATTTTAGCCAAAACTAATAACATCATATTCAATATCAACGTACGTGTTAATCATATAATTAACATGTAATATCCTATCTAAGATCAACGTGGAGTTAATTTTCTTCCTAATATAAATGTGCATTGCATGCACACATCTAATATTTACTATTCACTTAGTGATCAAAACGCTCTTATGTTTGTTCACAGAGTGAGTAGTTACTACTAATATATAAAAAGACCCAAATGGGTAGATCCAAGTAATCTCGACCATGAAACCCATGTCAATCCAATGACCTAGATTGGTCCAATGGTGAACCTCGACACGTTTACGCCATAATTAATATGATACCAAATATCAAAGGAAAGTGCAAATAATATCCTATGTAATATTTCATGAAATTAATATAACGTAATATCAACGTGCACATAGACATTTACTAGTCACACAAATACGCAACTCGCTGAAATATGATGTTGTATTTTATGGGCCTTAGCCCACTAAATCTTGTACCTCAGCCTAGTTAAAATTCTAAATCTCAAAGGCCCAACTGAGTTGCATGGAAAATGTTCAAGTTTAGTACCATCTGCCAGCTAGTTACAAAGTTTAGTGTTATTCACAATGCTGGGAAAAACAAAAAATTGCATGGCAGTGCACTATCTACCTCTGGGTGTACATGTTGTGGACACGTTTTTATGCCAAGATTCAAAGTCTAGAAATTAATGTGTAGTAGGATCACTAGGCCAAATTAGAAGTCAAAGTTAATCAATATTTTTGAATTTTTATTTGATAGAAAACAATGAAAACTGTAATTAGGAACCATGTTGCACAAGAGGAAAGCCTTTGTTTGTTTTATGTCATTGATGTAAAACTAGTGGGCACCCTGTTAGTGCACATGATTGTGCTAATCGTTATCCAAACATGATCCTACTTGACTAAAAAGCATCGATAAGCCAGCCTTGCACTTATAATGTAGTTCTTGCACAAGAAAGATCAACGAGTAGATTTTCTCTGTAGTTGATGATATCTAAACTTCTCAGTATATTAACTATTGTAAGACACACCTATATAAACACCTAGTCATCCAAATCACTTCGAGCATAAACCTACCTAGCTATATCTTCGATGCGCTCGTCGGGCCCTTCTCGTAAGAAGTCCCACGGGATGGCCTCAGACGGCTGCAAACCAAATCCATGGTAGTTGTTGTCGCTGCCGCCACGGTCTTCTTGAAGAGTTAATGATAACCTTCTCAGCAAGTCATGGCCCACCGTTGAAACATGCTGGTGAGCCTGCACCTGCCGACCTAAGTTGCGCTAGTAAGTATCATTTTGGTGCCATGGCTGCTTGCCCCCAAACATTCCTTTTGTAAGCAGTAGCATAGGGAGGGTGTCATTGAGTGGAGATTTTCTTCCTCGCATCTTAAGGACGTCGGTGCACCACATTGGATAATTTCGTGGAGCCATAGGTGAACAACGACCCCGACAAGGTGGCAGTCGACAAGTCACCAAACACATTGGACCTGACCTTTGAGGTTCTGATCTATGGAGGGTGACCGGGCGATCGTCTGTAAACATATATTCATTAATTCATCAATCATAACCCAGGCCTACTACCCTATGTGGCAGATTTGCACATAGCCTTTCTCTGAATTGCAAAGAAAAGGCACAGCTTAATTCGTTCCCTCGTTTCGGCTTGTCATCCAACTGTGATGCCAACTAGTATCGCGCTGCCTACCATGGTACTACTCCCAACTGTGGCACCAACACTTGTTGCCAAACGTAGTGCCACTCCCACTACCTTCGATGCCAACACTTGTCGCGGTTCTGGCTGCTGGTGACGGTGCCCATAGAATGACGACGTGGCTTGCAAACAACCATGGATTTTAGGAGGAGTATCGTAGGGGAAAACACCACCAGTCTTCGTCCTTGCAAACCGAAGTGGTTCAGAGTCGTCTCACCGAACCACGTAGCCTGTGTTGGCACCGAAGAGGAGGCCAATGGTTCCGTGAGCACTTGGACCTAAAATTGGTCTGAGCCATCGATATGTACATGGAGATAGTAAAATCTAGTCATCTTTAAGACTAGTTATTCCCTCAATAAAAAATAAGATTCATTTTTTTCATATTGTTATCTTAGATGTTTGGAAGCTATGGAGTCAGCTAGAAGTTTGATAACTTTCAGTAGCAGCAGTGTCAAGTGCGGACGACAGCACTAGAGGATTTCATATTAGGTGGTCCTCCTCGGATGTCGAGTTGTGACTTCAGGATGAAAACTTAAGGTATGGCCTTCATTGGTTATGCCTGGTGATTGGCTTGTTGAAGGTATTGTCTGAGAGCTCGGTCTTTCTCCAGTGTGAAAACTTATGATCTTGGATTGGGCGGCAACGACGCTTGTGTACTGTTACCTTCTTGAAGATGTCTCTTTTGGAGACCTTTTGTGTTTTTCAGGTGTTGTCTTTGGTGATGGTTCGTGTCCTCCTGAGGAGAGCAGTTGACCACTATGGCGAGGCCTTTTTTTTCATTTCTATTTTGCTTTCTTTTAAAATTGTGCGCATCCTGTATGCCTTTCTGACTTTTTGTTGGTGTAGTGATGGGTGTTAGTTTCTGAGGATTAACGTGGAACCTTGGTCGCTGCAGTTGGAGAAAATAAACTTCATATGTCGACCAACTCAACGTAGGCAAATTCCACCCATTTCCAACGTGTGTATTTCGTCCCAAGATCGACTTATCTTTTCATTTGCATGCATGGAAAACAAATTCGGCCCGTTGAACCATTTTAAGAAAGAATAGATGAGAAAACTGTACAGAAAGTGCAAACCTGTCATACAATGTACAAGACCAGGCCGCCTACCAGCCCCAGCAGTGCAGCGTGTTCCACATGCCACCACCGGCTCTCGCAGTACTACAAATCAGCACAACCCTACGACCTGCATCACTCCAAAACCCCTTTCCCCTTCCGTTTCACTTCGATCGGAGATCCATCGGCGATGGCACCCACTCCCTGCTCGTCCCCAAGCCAGATCCCAACGCTACGCCATATCCCATCACTGCGCCCCCTGTCCCGGGGCGGTCCCACTCACCCCCAAGCTCTGCGCCGCGCTTAGCCAGGTGGCCACCAGGTCCGGCGCCGAGCGCCAAAGCGGTGAAGATCCCTCTCACACCCGAGCTCCTCGCCATGCTGACTCGTGAGCTCAACCTCTCCCCCGACGACCACTCCGACTTGGCACTCCGACGAGTACCCAACTCGGCAATGGGGTACATCAACTGCCAGCGGCTTCTTTTTGCCCAGATTCTTGCGTCAGAACTCGGTAAAGGCTGTGGGACTTCACCAGAGCTTAAGACACGTGGAATTTTTCCCGGGCGCCGCTCTCGGTAATTATCATTTCTCAAGTGCTGTACTCGGCAAATATTATTTCAATTGTTTTGTTTACTTCAGTTTTTACATCAGCCCATTCAACAAAAATACATATATGTGTGCATGTTTGTATAGAAAACAGCACCACATCATAGGCAATGCACATACGTATTTTATCAAACCATGTATGTATTAAAATAAGCAATTATGTCTGTGAACATCAATCATCGTTCATGTTTTCTTATTTCTCTGAGATGTATGCAAACACAGCAACATCACAGTAAGAAATTCCAGAGTAAACAAACTAGAAATTTGTACCAAATCTTAAAACTGAAATTCATCTTATCGGCACATGGTTTTGTTTCCCTGATCGATATGTCCAATAGCTAAATCACAGTATGAAAAATGTGGAGCTTAGTTTTTTCGAGGGAAGACAACTAGCTTTCTCGAGGGCTCATACAGATCGGTGGATCAAGCCAATGTCAGGTCCAAGGTGCTCGCCAAGCTGCCACCCTCCTCTTCGGTGCCTTCCACCAGCAGTTGAGCAGTGCTGCTGGACAATTTGGACTGCCACAGAAAGTCTATCACCGCCCGGAGGGGGTGTCTCTCCATTCCGTATTTGCGGTACTCCTTCCAAAACTCAGGATTGTGTGCAAGCCAATCCACTGTCTGGGCGCCACCATCCCCAGCTGGAACCGCTAAAAGTGCTGGTGGCACTGCGGCTGGGACTGCTGCGGCAGGTCTTCGTGCCGCAGCTGGGAGGGGCACGACGGACGGATGCGCTATAGGGTTTGCCGTCCCAGCAAGGGTTCGTGGCGCTACAGGCAGGGAACTGTCGGGTAGTGATGTGCCACGATATGTGGACTGCAAGGGTGTGGTCCGGTGGGCATGGAGGTGGCAGTGGTGGCAGCCCTCCATTTGGTCCACCGACGTTCTGGTTCCAAGCCATCGGGTGGATTTGAGTAAAGAACGGAGGGGTTTGAAGAGCTGGCTTGCTTGGGGAAATTTATCACTTGTGCTTTTTTAGTAAGAAACATGTAACATCGGCTGCGACAAATTTGCGTGATTATCACTTTGAGTGAACTTATTTTGAGAGAAAGTGTTATTAACACAAATTTTTACATCAACAGTTCAAGACACAAGCATGTACTTTTACATGAACGACATCAAAGAAAAAAAATTCTCATATAGAAAGTGGATTTCATCAAGAAAATGGTGCCCCATTCCTTCACCTACGGCTCAGTCCAGTCAGCTAGTTGATCTTCCTCCTCATCACCGTACCCCATCTCAAAACACAGAAGCCCAACGCCACCATTCTCAGCAGGACCAGCGGACAGGAAATTGTCCAGTCTAGCTATGATACGCGGAATCCAGCCTTCAACGCCATTCAACCTGAAAAGTAACGCCACACAGTTCTCAATCACGCCGTCCAATCTTCAATCTGCAGTAGTATTTTCAAATCTGGGCCGTCCAAACACATAAAATAAATGGCCAATATTGATCTGATGTACTGTAAAAGGTCTCTATAGAAAGTGGATTTCGTCAACAAAATGGTGCCCCCTTCCTCCGAGACCTGATCACCTGCGTCTCAGTCCAGTCAACTAGTTCATCTTCCTCCTCATCACCGTACAACATCTCAAGACGCAGAAGCCCAACGCCACCATTCTTAGCAGGACCAGCGAGCATGAAATTATCAAGTCTGGCTACGATCGTGGTACCCAGCCTTCGACGTCATTCTCCCAGGAAAATCACACCATAGTGTTCTCAATTACACCGGCGATGTCGACTCGTGCATTCATGGTCTGTGCGAGAACAAAGTGGTCGCCACGTAATTCATCTGGTATCTCTGTGAGTAGCAGAGTTTGTGTGTCAAGGTGGAATTCTAGGAGTAAGTCAAGAACAGTATTGTCCTCCACAGCTGTCATCGTCATCCGGCTCATGGCAGCACCATTGCCAACCACGACGCTCGGCTTCCTATCGAAGTAGCATTTGACGCCCATGGTGGCCGCCGGGCGGCCACCCTAGCTTCTTGTCTTTGAGTTGTACACGCAGGCGATGGTGCTGATGAGAGCCATGGGTGGGTGCCGCCGGGAGGAACATCCTCGCTGTATACAATGACGGCGGAACAACGATGAGTGGCAGTCGTGCGTCCTTAAGCGTGGTTGGTGTCGCAGATCAGCGCGCCCCCGGCGTGGAAGCCCAAGCGCCCGGTGGGATGGAGTGTTCCTTGCCGGTAAGAGGATCCAGGACAAGTAGGAGCTCGCGTTTGCAGTCTCTGCCCGACGAGGAAGCTAGGCACCGGCGGGATGGAGTGTTCCTTGCCAGTCAGAGGATCCAGGACAAGTAGGAGCTTGCGTTTGCAGTCTATGCCGCCGTGGAGCAGACGACCGTGCGTGCAACCATAGGCTCAAAACCCAGCGGGAGCAAGGGCAATATGGCGGGGTAGGAGGCGTGGTTGGGGTGAATTGGAGCACGCCATAGAAGGGGTCGGAGTAGAACCATTCTGTGGTGGGATGCCGTGGTGTGCCAGCGGAAGGAGCGGAGGAAATTCTCCTCGTCGTGGGCGTCGACACGCTGCCAGGCATTGCAGGCGGAGGAAACGACAATGAAGGTGCTAGGATCCGATGGGAGGTGATGGGAAAAAATTGGAGCATGTCGTCGGCAAGCTGATGGGGTGGTGGCAGCGGGGTAGGCAGGTCTTTGCCGATCAGCTGATCATTCTCCATGTCCGCTAGCTGTCTAGGTTTAAGGCTTCAGACTGGCCAGGAGAGGAGGGTGGAAATGGAGATCTATTTTTAGGGAAGAGGAAATGGAGATCTGACCATGGCCGAAACAAGAAAGAAATGCAGTCGAGTGGGGAAGGTGGCCACGCGTGTAGACCGTTTGTAACGGACAGCTCGCAGGTTTGTCTCCAGTGTAGTTGGTAAGCAACCTATCTATTCCGGCCGTCCCTTTTAGTGTTTAAGATCTGTGTGAACCATTTCGCTCTTTTTCTCCAAAATGATAAAACTTATAAACTTGAAACTTTCCAATTCAACAATACAGAAGAATTACATTGTTTTACGGAAAATCCCAGTTTCATGATACACTGTAAATATCTAAAGTGGGATTCTTCCAATCAAGCTCTACAATTTGGAGATGCTGCCACGGGCGCAAGGCGTCCATTCTCTGTAGCCACATCCACCGGGTGCGCAGCGAGATGCCGGTGCGCTGGAGATCCGGGATGCCAAGGCCGCCGAGGGAGACCGGCCTGCATACCCAGCGCCAGTTGACCTTGCAGTGGCCGCCGCTCGCGTCTTTGCGGCCGTACCGTAGGAAGTTGCGGATCAGGCGATCGGCGGGTTGATGGCCATCACAAGCATGATGTGTGTGGGCATGGCCGACAGCACATGGCGGCAAAGAGCCAAACGATTGCCCCTCGACATCATTGATGCCCACCATGGCAAGAGCCTACGTTCCAGCTTATCGATGGTGCCGATGCACCACCACGAGAGCCTACGTCCCAGCTTGTCAATGCTTTCATGGTGCCGATGCACCACCACGATCCCTGCCCATGACGACGAGTTCACCACTTGGCTTTCCACGACCATCTCCAGCACCACGGCTAGTCCCCACCGCGGCCTGGCCTCCATCGCCATCCTCACTACATGGCACCTATGGAAACATCGAAACGGTTGCTCTATGATGGCGATTAGCCTGCTGTGGGACGGGCAGTGCACACGATCCAGGAGGAGGCGCGACTCTGGGCACGCGTCGGCGCTAAGGGCCTGACCCAAATCATACCCGAGACGTGGGCTAGGACCGCTTGGGCGACACACCCCGTTGCACCATGTGCCACGGCTACCGATGCTTGCCATCCTTGTGTACGAGCTAGTTAGCCGCTTCTACTTCTTGTAATACTTCCATGTATCGCCAACCTATCTATCAATGCAAAGATACGCAAAGCTTTTGTGTATTCGCGAAAAATAAAACTCTACAATTTGAAGTTCATATAGCATACAAAAATATAGGTTTTTTCAAAACATTGTTCATTCCATCTGTTTTTTAATTTCAACCCTTCAAATTGACTAGTAATCATGTATGTGCATTAATGCACGTTAATATTAGGCAATATATATTGCATTGCATATTAATGGTGTACCCATAATATATATTTTTGGGTAGATCTCAGGGAAAACAGAACTATATGACTATAAGTTGAATATCATGTTTAAGATTTAGTACCAATATCTAGATTCGTTTAATCTGGTATTTATTACTCTGGTCTTGATGTGTTCGTATTAATCTCTGAGGTAAAAGAACATATGAGATAATTTGTGGTGTTCACATTTTATTTTATTTCTAACGATAGTGGTGTTCACATATATGATAACTTCTTTCAGTACATGGCTTGTGTCATCTTGTACTTCCTTCAAAATGGTTCAACGCTAAATTTGTATTCAATTATGTTTAATCTCGTTTTCATAGGCTATATACCATGTGAAAAATACTTCGGTGCACATGCTCCAGTGAGTACTATATTTTAAGTAGTCTCAAAATGGCATTTTGCAGTTTCAAAATCCGATAATAAATGTATACGTTCATATGAATGTACATTACACATATGTAGAAGTTATGTGATGAAAACAGTCACCATGTGAGCTACACAAAACTGACAAAATAAGATTTTTCAGAAGATCAATACTGTATATACTGTTTACTATTTAGAAATCATGATTTTTGCCATTTTGTGTAGCTTATATGTTTACTTATTTCATCACCAAACTTTACACTTGTGTAACATACATCAATATAAACATGAAAAACTGTTATTAGGAGCATTTTTTAAACTAAAATAATGTGACTCTAGGACTATTCCAAATAATTTGCTTCAATGCCCGTGTGCTCCTAAATTCAGGTTTGGGGTTCCATGTCACGTGTAAGTGTTGAATTTGTATTCCATGCATGCAAATAAAAAAGCCATGTCGATCCTCGGAGGAACGTGGTTTTCATTTGCATGCATGGAAAAGAAATCGAACATTGAACCATTGTAAGAAAGTAATACATGAGACAAACCATGTATATTAAAAGAAGCAATTATGTGAACATCAATCACCGTTCATTTTTTCAGATTCCTCTGAGATCTATGCGAATGCAGCAACATCACAGTAAGAAATACCAGAGAAAACAAACTAGAAATTGGTAGCAAATTTTGAACATAAAATTCACCTTCATGGCATATGGTTTTGTTTCCCTAGTCGATCCATCCAACAGCTAAATAACTGTATGAAAGGCGGGTATTCAATTTGGTGCCCTGGATCAGCTGCAGCATGGATCTTAGTTTGTATGGAGGGAAGACGACTAGGTTTCTCGAGTCACAAAGTTCCTTTGTAGCTCAGGCTACATGGAACCTCTTATCCTCAATCCTCCAGCCTTGCTTTGAGATTCGTACTCTCCAACTAACTTACAACAAGTAGATATCTATTTATTGTTTCTCTAAAATGATACAACATATGAAATTCAAACTTTGCAGATCGAACA
Source organism: Aegilops bicornis (assembly GCA_021605145.1). NCBI lineage: Eukaryota > Viridiplantae > Streptophyta > Magnoliopsida > Poales > Poaceae > Aegilops > Aegilops bicornis. The sequence continues at coordinate 732,560,376 of CM038673.1, forward strand.
AACATTAGAACATCAACGTGTGAAAAAACTTTCAGATTTTTGGTCTGATATAAATATACAAAATGAGATTTTGTTTGACTAAAAGTATTATTTAAGTATTTAAAATGCATGAAAAATCTGAAAGTTTTTTCCAGATTGTAGTTAGAATGTATTGTTGTTCTGCAAAATTTGAAGTTTATATGTTGTGCCGTTTGAGAGAAATAAAAAAGACAAATGCGTCTGCACGGATCGCGATGCAGAAATGGATGGCAAAGATAAGGGGTACCATGTAGCCTAAGCTACAGAAAACCACACTCTTCTCGAGTCCTCCACGTACAAATTGGTGGATGAGCCAATGTCAGGTCCAAGGTGTTGCTGGACATCCACTAGCAGTTGCACGGTGCTGCTGGACAACTCCCGCCGCCCGGAAAGTCTATCACCACACAGGGGTCCTTGTTAGCCAAGACGGAGCTTTACCCATCGCCGGAGATGGCATTCTGGGGAAGAAAAAATAGTTGTCGTAGGAGAGCAAGCGAGGAAGAGACCGAGAGAGAAGGAAGAGGAGTTGTTTCTGGCCTCAATGTCTATATTCCTTAGTGGAGCGTAGTTTGGAAATAGTCTATTCTATCAGTTGCACCCGAACAGTAGTTTAAAAATTTCCTATCCTATCGGTTGCTAGGAAAGAGAGAATAAAAAGGATTTTACTAAACTAAAACTTAGAACACGAAAATAAACTAAGTTAGGACATGAAGTAAAGAAGTTGGTTTTGTAACTGTAGGATTGAATAGAGAGAAAGGTTGTGTCTAGGTTTCGGTCTCACTATTACTAGAGGGGCATCTTAGTGGCAGTGGGCTAATACAAGTATACATGCAGATGATAAAAAGATCACAAGAAAGGACGTCTCCCAACTACATGCAATGCGAGCAAATAGTAGATCATGCCACAAAGACTAATTTTGCATACTAGATCATACTTAAACCTAGAATCGGATCAATCACTCAAAATAGATGAATAGACACACAAATAGGAATGATTCATTGATGTCATCAACATGTTCAATCTTACAAATTACAAGTGTGAAGATGGATATGGAGAGGGAGATGTCTCAGGCACCCATGGCCTAGCCAGGACCGGCGCCCGGTGATGATGACGACACCACCTCCTACTTGCGTGGCATGGTGGAGTTGTGGAGGGAGAGGCCTCCCCCAAGGGGGGGAGCCACCCGGCGACAGGCAGGAGTTGTGGTGGATGATGATGGCTTGAGATGGCGCTATGGTTGAAGGTGTTTATATAAGAGTCCTTCTCAGGTCTCATCCATTGATGTGGACCCTCCTCCTCCATCCAAGGGCTCTAGAGAAGCCTTATCCAATCCCAACCCCTTCTTTATGATCAAAGGATCTCTAGGAAACAATTGGGGACAAAATCGGTGAAGAATCCCATCTGAAGAGGCAACTTTTAGGCTTGGTTTCATTCCATATGACCATCCATACGACCAGCCATGGTCGTCTTGTCTGCCGTCTTCGTTATGTTCCTCTTGATAAATCGACCGCCATTTCTTCGTATGAACTTCGAATTTGATGTTCTTGAGATAGTTGGATTCGTATGAACGATGCTGATCCATTTCTGGGTATTAGGTATTGGTTTTGAATACTTTGGAAAATTTACTTTTCACTCTCCTAAACAGCTAAGTATGGTATTGTGAGTCCTCTGTATTGAGCCCGTCCTTGGTCTTTTCATCATGCTTGGTCCTAGGTTTCTCTAGAACACCGGTAGACACAAGAAAACAAAGTGAACTAACAAAAACCAAATAAAATACTAAATGTTCGATGCTCACAAGGATAAGTGTAAAAACCGGTAACCATGCATAATTGACCACTATTTGGTTCAATGGGACATAGTATATGAAGAAAACATACAATAAATGAGCTGAAGAAATGTGTAAAATATAGAGCCATCACCGAGCAGACCACAGAGTCCGATAATAGTGGAACTAAGTCCAGTTAGTCATTGTAATGAGTTATAACTTACATCTCAGTGGATACAGATAGGTGGAGGTTCGTTGCCATGTGTCATTGAAACGTATCAGGTAGAGTTTGTTCCTAAGAGTGAGTAGCTATTACTAATACTAATATATAAAAAGACCCAAAGGGATAGATCCAAGTAATCTCGACCATGAAAAAACCAGGTCGATCCAATGACCTAGATTCGTCCAATGGCGAGCCTCAACACGTTTGGCATGCAATTAATATCATACCAAATATCAATGAAATGCGCAAATAATATCCTATGCAATTTTTTCATGCAAATAATACAACGCCTAATATCAATGTGCATTGCACGTAGACCGTTACTAGTCACACAAATATACAACTCATAGAAATATGATGTTGTATTTTATGGGTCTTAGCCCACTAATTCTTCTACCTCAGCCCAGTTAAAATTCTAAATCTCAAAGGCCCAATTGAGTTGCATGGAAAATGTTAAAGTTTAGTACCTTATGCTAGTTGACAAAGTTCAGTGTTATTCACAATGCTAGAAAAACTAATTTTTTGCATGGCAGTGCCCTATCTACCTCTAGGTGTACATGGGGTGGACAAGTTTTGTATGCCAAGATTCAAAGTCCGAAATTAATACTCCGTCCGGAAATACTTGTCATCAAAATGAATAGAAGGGGATGTATCTAGATGTATTTTAGTTCTAGATACACCCCTTTTTGTCCATTTGATGACAAGTTTTTCGAGACGGAGGGAGTATGTAATAGAATCACTAGGCAAAACTAGAAGTATAAGTTAATAAATATTTCTGAATTTTAATTTGATAGAAAACAATGAAAACTGTAATGAGGAACCTTATTGCACAAGAGCAAAGCCTTTGTTTGTTTTATGTCATTCATGTAAAACTAGAGGTAACCCGTTAGTGCACATGATTTTGCTAATGAAACGTTCACTGACAACCATTATTCAAACATGATCCTACTTGACTATAAAGCACTCCGGTAAGCCGGCCTTGCACTTATAATGTAGTTCTTGCATAACAAAGATTGACAAGTAGATTATCTCTACATCTGATGATATCTTTATTCTCAATATATTGCAACAACCAAGGAGGAGCTTCCATTGACTACTGTGAGACACACCTATATAAACACCTAGTCATCCAAATCACTTAGAGCAGAAACCTATCTAGCTATATCTTCGATGCGGTCGCCAGGCCCTTCTCATTAGAAGTCCCATGGGATGGCCTCGGACGGCTGCCCACTAAATTCATGGTAGTTGTTGTCGCTGCCACCATGGTCTTCTTGAAGAGTTAGTCATGCCCTTTTCAGCCAGTCACGGCCAACAACCCAGGTCCTTGGTAGCCACATGTCTATCCACACATGCTTCAATGCCCACCGTAGAAACATGTTGGTGAGCCTACCCCAGCTGACCTAATTTGCACCAGCAGGTATAATTTTGGTGCCATGGCTGCTTGCCCCAAAACATCCTTTTGGAAAAAGTACTGCAGGGGAGGGTGTCATCGAGTGGAGATTTTCTTCCTCGCGTCTTAAGGAAGTCGGTGAACCGCATTCGGAAATTTCGTGGAGCCATAGGTGAACGGCGACCCCGACAAGGTGGTAGTCGACAAGTCACCAAGCATATTGGACCTGACCTTGGAGGTTCTAATATGTGGAGAGTGACCGGGCCATCGTTCGTAAATATATATTCATTAGTTCAGAAATAATCACCCCGGCCTACTACCCTCGGCGGCAGATTGGCACGTAGCGTTTCTCCGAATTGCGAAGAAAAGGCACAACGTAATTCATTGCCCGTTACGGCCTGCCGCTCCAACTGTGATGCCAATTAGTATCGTGCTGCCTACCGCCATTGGGTCCACCGCCATTGGGTGGACTTGAGTACAGAACGGATGGGTTGCAAGAGTTGGCATGCTTGGGGACACTTATCACTCCTGCTTTTTTAGTAAGAAACATGTCACATCGGCTGCGACAACATTGTGTGATTATCACTTTGAGTGAACTTATTATGAGAGAAAGTGTGATTAACACAAATTTTTGCATCAATACACTAACATGTACTTTTACATGAACGACATCAAAGAAACAAAGTTTCTCATATAGAAAGCGGATTTCAATGGTGCACCTTTCCTTCACCTGCGGCTCAGTCCAGTCAGCTAGTTCATCTTCCTCGTCATCACCGTACCCCATCTCAAAACACAGAAGCCCAACGCCACCATTCTCAGCAGGACCAGCGGATAGGAAATTGTCCGGTCTAGCTATGATACGTGGAATCCTGCCTTCAACGCCATTCAACATGAAAATAACACCACAAAGTTCTCAATCACGCCGGCGATGCCGACCCGCGCGTCCTCCACGGTCGGCGCGGGAACAGCATTTTAGGAGGAGGAGACGACAGCGAGGGCGCTGAGATCTGACAGGAGGCGATGGAAGATATTTGAGCATGTCGTCGGGAAGCTGATGGGGTGGTGGCGGCGGGTTAGGCTCATCGCCGCCGAGGGCAGGTCATTCTCCTTGGTCGCTAGATGTGTAGGTCTAGGGTTTCAGGCTAGCGAGAGGAATGGAGCTCTTTCTTTAGGGTAGTGGGAATGGCGATCCCCCGGCGAGAAAGAAACGGTCGAAACGCAGTCCAGTTTTGACTTTGAGTCGACTGGGGAAGGGATCAATCACCGCTCGCCAGGTTTGTATTCGGTGTGCTTGCTAAGCAATCTTTGTGTGTGTGTGTGTGTGTGTGTGTGTGTGTGTGTGTGTGTGTGTGTGGGTGGGTGGGTGGGTGGGTGGGTGTGGGTGGGTGGGTGGGTGGGTGTGTGTCTGCTTGGGGGGGCGCAGGATGTCAGTTTTAGTGTTTATGTTTCGTGCGAACCATTTATGTTTTTTCTCCAAAATGATAACATAAACTTATAAACTTGAAAGTTTACAATTCAACAAAACAAAACAACTTCGAATTGACTAGTAATCATGTGCGTGCATTAATGCCCGTTAATATTAGGCAATTATATTGCATTACACATTAATTGTGTACCTGCAATACATATTTTTGGATAGATCTCAGGGAAAACAGAACTATGTGACTATAAGTTGAATATCATGTTTAAGATTTAGTACCAATATCTAGTTTGTGTGTGTGTGTGTGTGTGTGTGTGTGTGTGTGTGTGTGTGTGTGTGTGTGTGTGTGTGTGTGTGTGTGTGTGTGTGTGTGTGTGTGTGTGTGTGTGTGTGTGTGTGTGTGTGTGTGTGTGTGTGTGTGTGTATAGCAAAGAGCACCACATCATGGCAATGCACATACGTGTGATAACAAACCATGTATATATTAAAACAAGTAATTATGTCTTGAACATCAATCATCATTCATGTTTTATTATTCCTCTGAGAACTATGTGATAATATGAACACAGCAACATCACAGTAAGAAATTCCAGAGTAAACAAACTAGAAACTGGTAACAAATCTTAAAAAAGCAATTAATCTTATCAGCACATGGTTTTGTTTTCCCTGCCATCGTTTTTGTCTTGCCGGAGACAAAAACAGCACTTCAGCGGACGCTGCAAAATAGAGTCTTGCACAAAAAAATTAGCACCACAGCGCTATAAGTGGTATCCTAGGCTGCAAATTCTGGGCGCGGATTATGCGCGCTGCACAATCTCGGCTCCTGCAGGTGGGACCGCCAAATTGGGCGCCGTGTTTTGTGCATCTGGAAAACCTTTTCATCGCTCCAGCATCAAAAGACCATTTTAGGCGCTGTAAAGAATTATACCGCGCCGAGGAGAAGCGCCTGTTAGAGATGCTCTTAGTTTTTTTCGAGGGAAGACGACTAGCTTTCTCGAGGCCTCATAAAGATCGGTGGATTAAGCCAATGTCAGGTCCAAGGTGCTCACCAAGTCGTTGCCCTCCTCTTCGGTGCCTTCCACGAGTAGCTGAGCAGTGCTGCTTGACGATTTGGACTGCCACAGAAAGTCTATCACTGCCGAGGGGTCCCCTCCATTCCGGATTTGCGGTACTCCTTCCAAAGCTCAGGATTTTTTGCAAGCCAATGCACTGTCTGGCGCCGCCATCCCCAGTTAGAACAGCCACAAGTGCTGGCGGCACTACGGTTGGGAGTGATGCGGCAGGTCTTGGTGCCGCAACTGGGAGGGGCACGACTGAGGAATCGCTATAGGGTTTGTTGTCCCAGCAAGGGTTCGTGGCGCTACAGTAAAGACCTGTGGGGGAGTGATGTACCACAATATGTGGACAGCAAGGGCGTGGTCCGATGGGCATGGAGGTGGCAGTGGTGGAAGCCCTCCATTTGGTCCACCGCTGTTGGGTGGACTTGAGTACAGAACGGAGGGGTTGCAAGAGTTGGCATGCTTGGGGACACTTATCACTCGTGCTTTTTTAGTAAGAAACATGTCACATCGGCTGCGACAAAATTGTGTGATTATCACTTTGAGTGAACTTATTATGAGAGAAAGTGTGATTAACACAAATTTTTGCATCAATACACTAACATGTACTTTTACATGAACGACATCAAAGAAACAAAGTTTCTCATATAGAAAGTGGATTTCATCAAGAAAATGCTGCACCTTTCCTTCACCTGCGGCTCAGTCCAGTCAGCTAGTTCATCTTCCTCGTCATCACCGTACCCCATCTCAAAACACAGAAGCCCAACGCCACCATTCTCAGCAGGACCAGCGGATAGGAAATTGTCCGGTCTAGCTATGATACGCGGAATCCAGCCTTCGACACCATTCAACCTGAAAGTAAGAGCATCTCCAGCCGCGCCCCCAACAGGCCCTCCCCAGGCGTTTTTGCCGTGCCGGCGCCGAAAAAACGGCCCAGTTGCGGCCCCAGAAGCCCGTTTTCACCGGCTCGGGCCAAAACGGGTGCCGGCGGACCCAGGCCGAACCAGCGCCACAGGGGCGCCTGAAGCGCCGACACAAGCAAAAAGGGCGCGTGGGTCCGCCCTGTCGGTGAGTCGAGCGCCTCTTCCCGCCGTTTCTTCCCGCTTTTCCCCACTTCCCTCCCATTCTCTCCATTCCTCCCGCCAATCTCCCTCCCGCTCGCCTCCCAGCCAGCCGCCATGCCACCGAAGAAGTACGTCGTCCCCCGCGCCGTGGCGACCGCGACCGCCTCCGTCGCCCAGCGAAGCGAGAGGAAGCCGAGGCGTCGCCCGTACAAGCCACCGGGCATGACAAGCGCCGAGTGGAGGCGGAAGTTCAGCGGCAGGAGGCCGTCACGGCTGACCGGCGGAACAGGGCAATCGCCAGAAGGCCCGTGACAACTGCGGCGCAGCGTCGCGGCTGCGGCTTCGGCGGACCAAGCTGAGGCCGAGGCGACTCGCGCGGGGATGATGAATCCACCCGGCAGCCACGCCCGATCTGCGCCACAGGGCCAGCAAAGCGTCGGCTCTCTGTTACGCAGTCATGGGGATGCCGTCACGGGCTACGCCCGGCGAGGGGCAGCGCGCAGTGGGTTCAACCCCAACGTCACCTTCCCCCATGGACACCCGGCCCAGCGCACGCCCTCGCCCGCCTTCGCCGGCGTGCAGTACCCTATACAACTACCCGCCGCCCGCCTACGCTTCCTCCCCGACACCCCCTCTCCGTCGTGGCGCGCTGCCCTTCTCGCACCTCGGCGACACCGACGAGGTCGAGGCCAACATGGACGACATCATCGCGGCAGGTTCGGCCGCGGCCGCCGCGTCTCCCGGGTTCGTCACCCCGGACGAGACGGTGGATCTCAGCGGCGGCATGGACGGCGATCTCGGCTACGTCTACGGCGAGGAGGAGCAGGAAGAGCAGGAGGAGGACGACGAGGAGGAGGAGGAGGAGGAGGAGCCGGCGACTGTTCCGGCGAGGAGGCGCAAGAAGAAGAAGCGGGCGGCCAGGTCAGGCGAGCCGCACATCAAGTGGGCGTCCAAGGAGGAGGAATGCCTCGCCAAAGCATGGAAAGTCGTCTGCCTCGACCCGACCACCGGCACGAACCAAAGCATCGAGGCGTATTGGGGCGCATCAAGGCCGAGTTCGGCGGCGCAAGCTCGTCGACCCCTACTTTAAAGGCGTCTACATGCAGCGCGGGGCGAAGGCGATGGCGAACCATTGGGGGCGTATCCAGGGGCGTGCAACAAATGGCATGGGATCGTCGAGGAGGTCGCGGCTCGCCCGGAGAGCGGCGCCAGCATTGAGGATCAGGTATGGCACGCCGGTCTCCTGCCTCTCTTCGCCGTGTGCGCCCGCCAACTGTTTGTTCCTCCGTGCAGTTGTTGCGCATGTTCACCCTGTATCGGCAGGGCAACAACGACGCCGAATTCAAGTACCTCCGCGTTTACAAGCGCATTGACAAGTGCAAGAAGTGGGCGGAAGTCCGGCGCACCCTCGACAAGGCCAAGAGACCTACAAGCGGACGCGCGACTCCGGCGCGTCAAAAAAGGCGGAGGAAGGCAACAAAAGGTGCCAAGAAGGGGAAACACGCCCGGCAGCCACCGCTTTCGAGTGTAAAGTCCATCAAGCACTGCCTCGCCGGCGCACAGGCCGGTCCGTCGCCGTGAAGAGAAGACCGGCGTTGTGGTCGGCGTTGATGTCGAGCAGCGCCGTCAAGCTCGACCTACTCCGGACCAACGTCGCCGCAAAGAAGAGAAACACCGACCTGGCTTTCCGGCTGGGCGGGCGGACATGCTCGAGCAACGGCGAAGCGTTCAAGGCGTGGTACTTGGCGGGCGTGGCCTCATCCTGAACCAGCTTCCCTCGGCAGCGCCACCCACGCCGACGCCGCCGCCAAGCCGGCGATGATGCCGCCGAGACTCCCGCAGCACAAAAGCCACGATGATGCCTCCCAGCACAGAGACCCCGCCAAGCCCGCGCACGCCGACTCCGCCGACGCCGGAGGCCGACCTCGCCGTCTGATACCCACGCGCGTCCTTTCTGCTTTTTGTATGCCGAAATTCTCATTCGATCACCGAACTTGTGGCAGCTTGATCGCGGATTTGTGGCGTCTATTTTGTGGCGGGAATGAGACTATGTTTGAATTTTTCACGGCTGGGGCGGCACACAGGCGTGGCTGGGAGCTAGAGTCGCCCGAGGGCCAATCTAGCGCCGATTCGCCCCGAGCCGCTCTTTTCGGCGCCACAGGGGCTGAGCGGCTGGAGATGCTCTAACACCACAAAGTTCTCAATCGGCGGGTGATGCTGACCCAGCGTCCTCCTGATTGGCGCGGGAACAGCATTTTAGGCGGAGGAGGCGACAGCGAGGCGCTGAGATCTGACGGGAGGCGATGGAAGATATTTGAGCATGTCGAAGGGAAGGCGATGGGGTGGTGGTGGCGGCGGGTTAGGCTGGTCGCCGCCGAGGGGCAGGTCATTCTCCATGGTCGCTAGATGTGTAGGTCTAGGGCTTTAGGCTAGCGAGAGGAATGGAGCTCTTTCTTCAGGGTAGTGGGAATGGCGATCCCCCGGCGAGAAAGAAACGGTCGAAGCATGATCCAATTTTGACTTTGAGTCAGTGGGGAAGGGATCAATCACTGCTCGCCAGGTTTGTATGCGATGTGCTTGCTAAGCAATATTTGTGTGTGTGTGTGTGTGTGTGTGTGTGTGTGTGTGTGTGTGTGTGTGTGTGTGTGTGTGTGTGTGGGTGGGTGGGTGGATGGGTGGGTGGGTGGGTGTGTGTGGGGGGGGGGGGGGCGCAGGATGTCAGTTTTAGTGTTTATGTTCCGTGCGAACCATTTATATTTTTTTCTCCAAAATGATAACATAAACTTATAAACTTGAAAATTTACAATTGAACAAAACAAAACAACTTCCATGTTTTACAGAAAATTCTAGTTTCTTGATACACGGTAAATATCTAAAATGGGATTCTTACAATCAAGCTCTACAAGTTGAAGTTCATATATCATACAGAAAAAGGTTTTCTCAAAACATTGTCCATCCAATCCGATATGTTGTTTAATTGCGACCTTTCGAATTGACTAGTAATCGTGTACGTGCATTAATGCCCGTTAATATTAGGCAATTATATTGCATTACACATTAATGGTGTACCTGCAATATATATTTTTGGATAGATCTCAGGGAAAACAGAACTATGTGACTATAAGTTGAATATCATATTTAAGATTTAGTACCAATATCTAGTTTGTTTAATTTGGTATTTATTACTCTGATCTTGATGTGTTGGTATTAATCTAAGAGGTAAAAAGAACATATGAGATAATTTGTGGTGTTCACATTTTATTTTATATCTAAAAGATAGTGGTGTTCACATATATGATAACTTCTTTCAGTACGTGGTTTGTGTAATCTATTACTTCCTTAAAAATGGTTCGACGTTAAATTCGGATTCTATTATGTTTAATCTTATTTTCTTAGGGTATATTCCATGTGAAAAACACTTCGGTGCACATGCTCCTGTGAGTACTATATTTTAAGTAGTCTCGAAATAGTATTTTGAAGTTTCAAAAAAATCTGATAAAAAATGTGCATGTTCAATTTAATGTACATTACACATATGTAAAATTTATGTGATAAATCAGTCACCATATGAGGTACACAAAACTCACAAAATAATACTTGGGAAGATCAATACTTTATGTACTACTCACAATTTAGAAATCATGATTTTTGCCATTTTGTGTAGCTCACATGTTTACTTATTTCATCACCAAAATTTACACTTGTGTAACATACATCCATATAAACACGAAAAATTGTTATTAGGAGTTTTATTGAAAATAATAAATGTGATTTTAGAACTGTTCCAAATAATTTGCTTCAATGCCCGTGTGCTCCTAAAATTAGCTTTTGGGGTTACGTGTCACGTGTATATATTGGATTTATATTCCATGCATGCAAATTAAAAAAGCCAAGTCGATCCTTGGAGGGACTTGGTATTTCATTTGCATGCATGGAAAACAAATTCGGCCGTTGTACTATTTTAAGAAAGTAATAGATGAGACAAAACATGTATATTAAAAGGAGCAATTATGCCTTTGAACATCAATCATCATTCATTTTTCCTTATTCCTCTAAGATTTATGCAAATGCAGCAGCATCGGAGTAAGCAAAACTAGAGTAAACAAACTAGAAATTGGTATGAAATCTTAAACATAAAATTCATCTTCATGGCACATGGTATATTTTGTTTCCCTGATTGATCTATCCAACAGCTAATTAACAGTATGAAAAGTGGGTATTCAATTCGGTGCCCGGGCTTAGCTGCAGCATGGATCTTAGTTTCTCTGGAGGGAAGACGACTAGCTTTCTCGAGTCCTCCATGTACAAATCAGTGGATAAGCCAATGACAGGTCCAAGGGGCTCGCCGTGCCATCGACCTCCTCCTTGGTGCCATCCACTAGCTGTTGTTCTGCTAGATGACTCTGACTGCCCAGGAAAGTCTATCACCACCGGGCGGGGGTCCTTATTAGCCAAGGCGGACTTTACCGACCGCCGGAGGCGGCATTCTTGGGAATTAAAAGTAGTTGCGGAGGAGAAGAAGCGAGGAAGAGACCGAGAGAAGGAAGAGGAGTTGTTTCTGGCCTCAATGCCTCTATTCCTTAGTGGAGCATTAGATTCATCTATGTAGCTATACAAGGCAATAGGTAAATTACATCTAGGTTCTACCAACTACCTAGACTATGACCACTTCATAGCATATCATGGGAGTGGTTGGAAACCACTGTACATTACCTCGCCACCTATGTCGTGATTTTTTGACATGGGCACGCGGTACGGACATCCCATATGTAGTAAACTCATGGGACACCACCTGTTGCCACCCCATTAGCATGGGCTTGCCGGGAGACGGGGTTGAGCGTAACATTCTCCCCCTCAACACTGTCGCTAGGGTTGGACATTGACAATCCTTATATTGTCGTGCATTTCACAGGAACTGGATGTGGGGAAGAGCCTTTGTTAAGATGTTGGCCTCTTGCTCACCAGTCTGGTGAACTCCACATTCATCGTGCCCTTCCGGCGTAGTTATGTATGAAGAATGTATGAAGTGATAGCGGATATCGTTGTCCTTGCTACCGTTTTGAACTTGTTGTCGACGAAGATGAGCACATGTGCGGTGTCTCGATTCAGCATCTCGCCAAGGAGGTGAGCCAGCCTGATTCCCTCACATGATATAATAGCTGTTGCGATGTACTCTGCCTTGAACAAAGACGCGGACACCACCTTTTGCATCATAGAATACCAGATGGCGGGACTACTCCGAGGGAGAAACAACACGCCCGGCGTGCTTTCCGGGAGTCCATGACACTAGTGTGGTCAGGGCCCTTTGTAGCCGACCAGGTTTTCACCACCACCACAATGATACACGCATCCGGCGTGTGGCGTACCACGATGTGCGGGCAGGTGCTTGGCGGTGGCGAGGTGTTAAACTTGCGGGGCTATCATGAACCTACTCGGTACCCGACAGCGAACGAGATGTCTGGTCAGGTATGTATGAGGTATCCGAGGCTCTGGATAACATTGCGGTAGAACGTAACATCCACCACCTTCTTGGGGCTTTCCTTACTGAGATTACAACACGCTGGAGGAGAGTGCACCATTAAAAAGAGGTTAGGAAGGCGATGGAGATGTCGATGAAGACATCAACATTGATGAAGGTGATCGGCATGATGGTGGTTCCACCGGCGACGCGCCGGTGCCCTTGGGAGAGAAAAGGAGAGAGGTTCCCCCTCAAACTTCCTCCTCCATGGCCTCCACCTAGGTGGGATGAGTCTCTCCCCTCGTCCACCATGGCTCCCGGAGGCGAGAGCCCCTCCAAGATTGGATCTCTTCTCCCTCTGTTTCTTTGTTTTTTGCTAGTGTTTTCTCGCTGATCAATGTTTACGTAACTTGATGACCTGTTGCGCCAATTGCACAGAGACAAACTGGATCCTGCAAGTTAAGCAAGCTATATGAAACATAAAATGAAGTCAAGTGAACTCTTTGAATACAAAATTTGCTCTATTTTGTGATGTTTCACTTGTGTCATGTATAACCCTTTTTTTCACGAAAAATAACCACGTGACATTTTTCGGCCATCACTGCCACCGTCCACGAAGCTCCGTCATGAAAAATAGAACTTTGACGGTACCACTTTTAACGTCATGCAAGATCGCATTTTAGGTGACGAACTAATCATGTTACCGATCGCCGTTTTCGGTGATAACCACAATGTCACCTGTGATAGCCCAATCTGTCGTGTAAGATCATTTTAGCGATGATAATCCGTCACCGGTGATCAGTCCGAAGGCTGACGGTCAAAGATTCAGACACATGGGGCCAGGATTTTACGGCGTGCCTTCTTCCATGTGGGTCCGCCATGGGTTTTATCGCCCGACAGTCTCGTCGATAATAAATCGGCTTGGTTTTGACCGATCAAAACTGCTAACATATGCGCCTGAAGATCTTGATGTGGCTGCTTACATGTGGGACCAGCGTTCTATTTCCGTGGCGATGATTACGACATGTGGGCCCATTGTCGTGCTGGCGTGGATGGCGGTGGCGGCGTCCATAATCATAAATCACGGTGTGGAGGCACGGTCAATTTGTTTTATGTATTGAAAATGGCGAGCATATTTGATACAAAACAGATGTTAATTTTAAGAATTTTAATATGAATTTGTGCAAAATTTGAATTGCAATGTAAATTCGGCCTGGTCACTACATATAAACATAACAATTGTCTCCCAGACTGAGATTTTACAATAGGCAACCATACCACAGTCACACAAAATTAGACACTTGGCCACAGTTTCATCACCTTCAAACAATGCACCAATGCGATGGCGGTGTTTTTCAGCTAGGGCAATGAATTATTGTGGTAGAATCCTGGTGATGTAGCGTAGAGCTCCCTCAAGATCTCGAAGAGTCTTCTCAAAACAAAAATTTCCTCTTTGTTTCCTTTGTGGGCGACATCATGTTCTTTGCCTAAAATTTTAAGTGCAGTCTTGATACTGAATCTGTTGATGAAGCGCAGCCATGGAAATATTCAGACCGTCAATTTCATCCAAAATGTGAGGCAGAGTCTTCTTGAGAGCTTCACGTACTAACTGCATGTATACAAGTGCATTCTTCACACATTTTAGTTCACAAGATATGCGTTCGTATACAACAAATCACACAGGCAGTAATTAATTGTAAAATAAAATGTACCATAGTTGTAGACTTTCGGTCCTCAACAGATGATGCAACCTCAGTAGCAACAACTCCAGTTTTTGAGTTATCGACACTGTCCGTATCTATAGCTTTGTCATCTGAAGAGATACCCATGTTCCTTGAAACTGCATTAAGTCCCACATGCGAATACCCATGTTTTAGAATGCACGCTCTAAATCGGCAGGTTCTAGACCTTTTTCCATAATCTTTCTGAAATCAGAGCTAATTTTTTTTTACTGGCCTAAATTATCCTTGATAGTTCGTTTTCTAAGCTTCTCATACTCCGTCAATTTTCCTGAATAAAATTAGAAAGATGAAAGGATCAACAAATATACAACCTTGTGCATGCAGTACAATAAAAAATAAGTTCATTTCCTTTATTAATGTAAATATAACTTTTTGTTAATCGGGAATCAATGTATAAACATAATTTCAAATGAGCATGAAAACTGAAGTAAATTAGTGCATGTCTGGCCAATCTTTTGATATGCAGGGCACTCATATATATATTAAATAAAAATCTTTGTAAAGTTTCTGGTCATTTCGAGCTTTGGAGAATAGCTATCTCTGCTCTAGCTCTTTTAGATTGAATTCCAGTTGTCTGCAGTCTTCTTCTTTATATAGTTCTTGCAAATGAAGAGAGAAAAGGCTTTAGAATTGTATCATAAAGTGAAATAATGACCAACAGCATTGTAAATAATAGTAGGAGAACATGATGCAAAATGGACGTAAAACGCCCCTCCTTCATCCTCCAATTCCTCTCTTGCCTCCACAAGAGGTTCTCTTCAACTTCCTCTACTGATGGCACTCTTCGAGCTCCTCCCTTGTCGTTTATTGTCCGGTGAGGCATTTGCATTTCCATTATCTCGGGCTTCACGGTTGTGGCTCAGCCCTGACGAGTTTCATCTTCTCGTTGCTATGCTCTTATGATGAAGCTTCTGGTGAGCTTCTTTTTGTGCTTTTATGTTGTTTTTGTTTTGCCTTACATGGGAGGAATGTTGCTTAGATCGACAGTTGCGCATTGCGGGGAGGAGGAGGGCAGCAGGAGGCGTGGCATGGCGATTGGCAAGCGTTACTTTTCATACATGAACAAGGTCTAAAAAGCCTCCATTTTAGCATGTCTAGCATGTTCTCTCTTGCCGCATCTTCCTCACTCACTCGACTAAATGTGCCTCATCCCGGCCTACTACCCTAGGCGGCCAAGTTTCACGTAGATTTTTCCGAAGTTTGCAAAGAAAACGCACAACATGATTGAACGCCCTATTCCGACCACCTGCTCTAACTGTGATGCCAACTCATATCTCGCCGCCTACAGTGGTACCGCTCCCAGTTGAGGAACCAACACATGTCGCTACCCGTAAAGCCGGTCCTCGCACCTTGAGCCAGCACTAGTCGCGGTTCCGGCTGGGAATAGCGGCGCCTATGGAATGATGAAGTGGCTTGCACTCAACCATAGGTTTTGGGAGGACTACCACATGGGAGAACACCGCTTGACTACGTCCATGTGAACCGACGTGTGTCAGAGTTGCTTGGCAACACCGCGCAGCTGGTAGACGGAACCAAGGAGGAGGCCGACGACATATAGAGCACCTACAATCTAACCTTAGCTTGAGCTACCAATATGTAATTGGAAGCCTCGTGAAAGCTAGTCGTCATTAACACTAGCTTTTCCCTAGATAAACAAATATGGTTCATTATTTTCATACTGTTATCTTATATGTTTGGATAAATCTCAAGGAAAACAAAACTATGTGAAGATAAGTTGAATATCATGTTTATGATTTAGTAGCAATCTCTAGTTTGTTTAATCTTCTATTACTTACTCTAATCTTTGATATGTTAGCATTGATCCAAAAGGAAAATAACATATGAGATAGATTGTGGTGTTCACATTTTATTTTGTTACAAAGATAGTGGTGTTCAAATATATAATAACTTATTTTAATACATGGTTTGTGTCATCTATTACTTCCGTTAATATGGTTGAATGTCAAAATTCAGATTCAGTTATGTTTAGTCCCATTTTCATAAGTTGGGTTCCATGTGAAAAACCACTTGGAGCACATGCTCTAGTGAGCACTATATTTTGAATAGTGTCAAAATGGTATTTTGAAGGTTCAAAAAATTGGAGAAAAATTAAATATGTTTACATGCATGTAAACTACACATATTTAAAAATTATGTGATGAAATAAGTAACCATCTGAACTACACAAAAATGACAAAATAACATTATGGGAACATGAATAGTGTATGTACTGCTCACTATTAAGAAATCACAATTTTGTCATTTTGTGTAGCTCACATGTTTACTTATTTCGTCACCAAATTGTACACATATGTAACATACATCCATATGAACATGCAGAATTGCTTTTTGGAAGAAAAAATAAACTAAAAATGTGATTTTCAAACTGTTCAAAATAAAAGTGCTTCAATGCATCCATGCTCGAAAAAAACAGCTTTAGGCTATCGAGAGTTCAGAGTATGATAAGTAGATTAAACAAACAAAAGATTGCTACTATAAGTCTTAAACATCAATTCACCTTATGGGCACATAGTTGTGTTTCCCGATAGATTTATCCAAAAGAGCTTAGATAGCAGCATGAAAAGCATCGATCAGATTTTATTGAGGGTGAGCGAGCTATCCACGAGGCTTCAGCGTACAGATCGGTGGTTCAAGCACTCAAGCCAAGGTGAGGTCCACGGTGCTTGCCGAGCCGTCGGCGTCCTCCTCGATGCTGACTGGTGCTGCTGGACTACTCCCACTGCCCCAGAAAATCTATCTCGGCCGAGGGTCCCCTTCACTTTGGTACACCTTCCAAAACTTCGGATTTGGGTGCAAGCTGGCCTTGAGCTACCGGCGCCGCCATGCATAGCTGGAACCGCCACAGGTGAGGGTGGCGGCACAACCAGAACCTCGACAGGGAATTGCAGCACTACGGTGCCGCAGCCGGGAGCGGCACCACGGGCATAAGAACGATAGGGTTTGCCGTTCCGGCTAGGGTCCCTGGTGTGCCACAATATGTGCAGAGCAAGGGAGGCGGAGTCGTTGCACACTGCGTGCTGCAATGTGGGCACAGCAGCGGTACTAGGGGAATCGGTGGTGGCCGTGGCGGTAGCCCTCCTTTTGTTGCGCCACCGTTCCGGTTCCATGCCATCCGGTGGATTTGAGTGAAGAGGGGTTGACGACGAGAGGGTTGACCAAAATGGGCTGGGCATGGTTACACTTATAAAGGATGAGGCTGGAACTCCCCAGCGGTCAAAACGACGTTCTGACGTGTCATCTACATTCGAAACTTAGCACCTGTGCTTTTTGGTTAAAATATGTGTCACATCGGATGCACATGCTAGCTTCCCAGCCGTTTTACATCAAATGAACACCCGTCAAAGGAATAATGATATGTTACCGCAAAATAAAAACAATGATATATATAGGAGCCAGAGACATCAATTTTAAATTTCAATTTCTAAAATATTTCAGGCAGCACCGCGCAGCTGGTGGACAGAACCGAAGAGGAGGCCCACGACATATCGAGCACCTACAATCTGACCTTGGTTTGAGCTACCAATATGTAATTGGAAGCCTCGTGAAAGCTAGTTGTCTTTAACACTAGCTTTTCCCTAGATAAACAGATATGATTCATTATTTTCATACTGTTATCTTATATGTTTGGATAGATACTTGAGGAAAACAAAGCTATGTGAAGGTAAGTTGAATATTATGTTTATGATTTAGTAGCAATCTCTAGTTTGTTTCATCTGCTATTACTTACTCTAACCTTTGATATGTTCGCATTGATCTAAAAGGGAAAAATAACATATGAGATAGATTGTGGTGTTCACATTTTATTTTGTTATAAAGATAGTATGGTGTTCAAATATATAATAACTTATTTTAATGCATGGATTGTGTCATCTATTACTTCCGTTAATATGCCTGAATGTTAAAATTCAGATTCAATTATGTTTAATCCCATTTTTAAGTAAGCTGGGTCCCATGTGAAAAACCACTTTGGTGCACGTGCTCTAGTGAGCACTATATTTTGAATAGTGCCAAAATGGTATTTTGAAGGTTCAAAAAATAGGAGAAAATTGTATGTTTATATGCATGTAAACTACACATGTTTAAAATTTATGTGATGAAATAAGTAACCATCTGAGCTACACAAAATGACAAAATAACATTATGGGATCATGAATACTGTATGTACTGCTCACTATTAAGAGATCACAACTTTGTCACTTTTGTGTAGCTCAAATGTTTACTTATTTCATCACCAAACTGTAGACATATGTAATAAACATCCATATGAACATGCTGAATTGCTTTTTGGGAAAAAATAAACTAAAAATGGGATTTTCAAACTATTCAAAATAAAGTGCTTCAATGCCTGCCTGCTCGAAAAAAAAAGATTTGGGGTATCGCAAGTTCAGAGTAAGAAAAAGCAGATTAAAGAAAAAAAACATTGCTACTATAAGTCTTAAACATCAATCACCTTATGGCACATAGTTGTGTTTCCCTGATAGATTTATTCAAAAGCTAAGATAACAGCATGCAAAGCATCGATCAGTTTTTATTGAGGCTCGATGAGCCATCGTGAGGCTTCAATGTACAGATCGGTGGCTCAAGCAGTCAAGCCAAGGTGAGGTCCATGGTGCTGCTTGACGGCCTCCTGCTCGGTGCTGTCCACCAGCGGCTGAGGGGTGCTGCTGGACAACTCCCACAGCCCCAGAAAATCTATCTCGGGTGAGGGGTCCCCTTCAATTTGGTACCCTTCCAAAACTTAGATTTGGGTGCAAGCCGAGACACCGAGCTACCGGCGCCACAAAGCACAGCTGGAACCGCCACAGGTGGGGGTGGCACCATGGCCAGCAGCTCGACAGGGAATGGCCGCACTACTGCCAGGACTGCTGCGACAGGTCTTCGTGCCGCAGTCGGGAGCGGTACCATGGGCATACGCACGATAGGGTTTGCCATCCCGGCTTGGGTCCCTGGTGTTGCATGATATGGGCAGAGCACGGGAGCAGGCCGTTGCACACTGCACGCTGCAATGTGCACACACGTGCAGTACTAGGAGAATCGGGTGCTGGTCGTGGTGGCAGCCCTCCTTTTGGTGCGCCACCCTTCGGTTCAAGCCATCCGGTGGATTTAAGTGAAGAGGGGTTGACGACGAGAGGTTGGCCAAAATGGGCTGGGAATGGTTACACTTATAAAGGATGCGGCTGGAACTCCCAACGGTCAAAACAATGTCGTGACGCGTCATCTAGATTGAAACTTATCACTTGTGCTTTTTTGGTTAAATTAAAAGATGTGTCACATCGGCTGCATATACTAGCTTCGGCCGTTCTACATCAAATGAACACCCGTCAAAGGAATAATGATATATTATCGCCAAAACAGTGATAGGAGCAAGAGTCATCAATTTTAAATTTCAATTCCTAAAATATTTCAGGAACCCATTATTTTGGTTTTCATTTTAGTTTGGCCAGGTGACCAAATGTTTCTCCTGAATTTATTTGTAGCCCGGCTGCCCAAAAACAAAATTTTAATTTATCAAATAAATCTGCCTATATCTATACCAATATTACACTACTAGGGAAAAGTTTATACACAGACGCTTACTAGTAGCGCGGGTTTATACCGCTCGCTACTGCTACTTACTAGTAGCGTGGGTTTTTAACCCTCGCTACTACTAAGTTGATAGTAGTAGCGCGGATTTTTAACCCTCGCTACTACTAAGCGGTCTCTACCGTGCCCCCCAGGACATGCATAGTTGTAGCGAGAGTTATAAACCCGCTACTACTAAGTTGATTGTAGTAGCTCGGTTTTTTAACCCTCGCTACTACTAAGCGGTCTCTATCGTGCCCCCCCGGACATGCATAGTTGTAGCGAGAGTTATAAACCCACGCTACCGCGCTACTACTAAGTATTGGGTTTTTTAACAGCCCTGAAATCCCCATCTCCTCGTCCAAATCACTCCACTCCCCCGTCTGTCTCCTCCTCCTCTCTCTCCATAGGATCTCCCATGGCGCTCCTGCCCATGCGCGTCTCCTCCTCCATGGCCTTGTGAGGCTGCCGCCTCGCGCCCAACATCCAGGTGCTCGCCGGTTTTCCCCCTCGCCTCCCGCCACCAACGACTAGCCCCGGTGCTCCCTCCATCTCCTTCCTCTCTCCCTTCTTTCTCTTTTCCCCTCTGCCCTCTGGTTTCACTCGCCCTCCCATGTCCATCCCCGTGCAGGTCATTGCCATGGATGAACAAGAGCTCTCTGCCCTGGCCGTGAAGAGGAGCCCCACACCGCCGCCTTGCTCAGCCCTGGATCCGGTCCCTCTCCAACAACTACCACCTATCTGGTCTGCCACTGCCCGTCCGCGCCATTGGAGACCCCTACCGTCACTGGATTAAATCATTGCCGCCATTGACATCACGCACGGGATCGAGATTTTTTTTTTGTTTTTGAAACTAATAGTAGTAGCACGGATGGCACCCACGCTACTACTAACACACGCATAGTAGTAGTAGCGGGTGGCACCAGCGCTACTACTAACGATTAACTATGTGAGCTAGTAGTAGCGCGGGCAGCGCTACTACTAGCTATTTAACCAACCAGCTACTAGTAGGCTTTTTTCTAGTAGTGCTAGATGACACAAATAGGCATATCTAATTAGTCTCAACTATCAAACCATAGCAATCCAATGACCTAGTTTATTTCAATAGTGAGCACTCAATGTGTAATTAACATCAATCCATTTTAGCCAAAACTAATAACATCATATTCAATATCAGCGTGCGTGTTAATCATATAATTAACATGTAATATCCTATCTAAGATCAGCGTGGAGTTAATTTTCTTCCTAATATAAATGTGCATTGCATGCACACATCTAATATTTACTATTCACTTAGTGATCAAAACGCTCTTATGTTTGTTCACAGAGTGAGTAGTTACTACTAATATATAAAAAGACCCAAATGGGTAGATCCAAGTAATCTCGACCATGAAACCCAGGTCAATCCAATGACCTAGATTGGTCCAATGGTGAACCTCAACACGTTTGGCGCGCAATTAATATGATACCAAATATCAAAGGAAAGTGCAAATAATATCCTATGTAATATTTCATGAAATTAATATAACGCGTAATATCAACGTGCACATAGACATTTACTAGTCACACAAATACGCAACTTCGCTGAAATATGATGTTGTATTTTATGGGCCTTAGCCCACTAAATCTTAATACCTCAGCCTAGTTAAAATTCTAAATCTCAAAGGCCCAACTGAGTTGCATGGAAAATGTTCAAGTTTAGTACCATCTGCCAGCTAGTTACAAAGTTTAGTGTTATTCACAATGCTGGGAAAAACAAAAAAAATTGCATGGCAGTGCACTATCTACCTCTGGGTGTACATGTTGTGGACACGTTTTTTATGCCAAGATTCAAAGTCTAGAAATTAATGTGTAGTAGGATCACTAGGCCAAATTAGAAGTCAAAGTTAATCAATATTTTTGAATTTTTATTTGATAGAAAACAATGAAAACTGTAATTAGGAACCATGTTGCACAAGAGGAAAGCCTTTGTTTGTTTTATGTCATTGATGTAAAACTAGTGGGCACCCTGTTAGTGCACATGATTGTGCTAATCGTTATCCAAACATGATCCTACTTGACTAAAAAGCATCGATAAGCCAGCCTTGCATTTTATAATGTAGTTCTTGCACAAGAAAGATCAACGAGTAGATTTTCTCTGTAGTTGATGATATCTAAACTTCTCAGTATATTAACTATTGTAAGACACACCTATATAAACACCTAGTCATCCAAATCACTTGAGCATAAACCTACCTAGCTATATCTTCGATCGCTCGTCGGGCCCTTCTCGTAAGAAGTCCCACGGGATGGCCTCAGGCGGCTGCAAACCAAATCCATGGTAGTTGTTGTCGCTGCCGCCACGGTCTTCTTGAAGAGTTAATGATAACCTTCTCAGCAAGTCATGGCCCACCGTTGAAACATGCTGGTGAGCCTGCACCTGCCGACCTAAGTTAAGCTAGTAAGTATCATTTTGGTGCCATGGCTGCTTGCCCCAAACATTCCTTTTGTAAGCAGTAGCATAGGGAGGGTGTCATTGAGTGGAGATTTTCTTCCTCGCATCTTAAGGGCGTCGGTGCACCACATTGGATAATTTCGTGGAGCCATAGGTGAACAACGACCCGACAAGGTGGCAGTCGACAAGTCACCAAACACATTGGACCTGACCTTTGAGGTTCTGATCTATGGAGGGTGACGAGGCGATCGTCTGTAAACATATATTCATTAGTTCATCAATCATAACCCAGGCCTACTACCCTATGTGGCAGATTTGCACATAGCCTTTCTCTGAATTGCAAAGAAAAGGCACAGCTTAATTCGTTCCCTCGTTTGACTTGTCATCCAACTGTGATGCCAACTAGTATCGCGCTGCCTACCATGGTACTACTCCCAACTGTGGCACCAACGCTTGTTGCCAAGCGTGGTGCCACTCCCACTACCTTCGATGCCAACACTTGTCGCGGTTCTGGCTGCTGGTGGCGGTGCCCATAGAATGACGGCGTGGCTTGCAAACAACCATGGATTTTAGGAGGAGTATCGTGAGGAAAAGACCACCAGTCTCCGTCCTTGCAAACCGAAGTGGTTCAGAGTCGTCTCACCGAACCACGTAGCCTGTGTTGGCACCGAAGAGGAGGCCAATGGTTCCGTGAGCACTTGGACCTAAAATTGGTCTGAGCCATCGATATGTACATGGAGATAGTAAAATCTACTCATCTTTAAGACTAGTTATTCCCTCAATAAAAAAATAAGATTCATTTTTTTCATATTGTTATCTTAGATGTTTGGAAGCTATGGAGTCAGCTAGGAGTTTGATAACTTTCAGTAGCAGCAGTGTCAAGTGCGGACGACAGCACTAGAGGATTTCATATTAGGTGGTCCTCCTCGGATGTCGAGTTGTGACTTCAGGATGAAAACTTAAGGTATGGCCTTCATTGGTTATGCCTGGTGATTGGCTTGTTGAAGGTATTGTCTGAGAGCTCGGTCTTTCTCCAGTGTGAAAACTTATGATCTTGGATTGGGCGGCGGCGGCTTGTGTACTGTTACCTTCTTGAAGATGTCTCTTTTGGAGACCTTTTGTGTTTTCAGGTGTTGTCTTTGGTGATGGTTCGTGTCCTCCTGAGGAGAGCAGTTGACCACTATGGCGAGGCCTTTTTTCATTTCTATTTTGCTTTCTTTTTAAAATTGTCGCATCATGTATGCCTTTCTGACTTCTTGTTGGTGTAGTGATGGGTGTTAGTTTCTGAGGATTAACGTGGAACCTTGGTCGCTGCAGTTGGAGAAAATAAACTTCATATGTCGACCAACTCAACGTAGGCAAATTCCACCCATTTCCAACGTGTGTATTTCGTCCCAAGATCGACTTATCTTTTTCATTTGCATGCATGGAAAACAAATTCGGCCCGTTGAACCATTTTAAGAAAGAATAGATGAGAAAACTGTACAGAAAGTGCAAACCTGTCATACAATGTACAAGACCAGGCCGCCTACCAGCCCCAGCAGTGCAGCGTGTTCCACATGCCACCACCGGCTCTCGCAGTACTACAAATCAGCACAACCCTACGACATGCATCACTCCAAAACCCCTTTCCCTTCCGTTTCACTTGATCGGAGATCCATCGGCGATGGCACCCACTCCCCTGCTCGTCCCCAAGCCAGATCCCAACGCTACGCCATATCCCGTCACTGCGCCCCCTGTCCCGGGGCGGTCCCACTCACCCCCAAGCTCTGCGCCGCGCTTAGCCGGGTGGCCACCAGGTCCGGCGCCGAGCGCCAAAGCGGTGAAGATCCCTCTCACCCGAGCTCCTCGCCATGCTGACTCGTGAGCTCAACCTCTCCCCGGCGACCACTCCGACTTGGCACTCCGGCGAGTACCCAACTCGGCAATGGGGTACATCAACTGCCAGCGGCTTCTTTTTGCCCAGATTCTTGCGTCAGAACTTCGGTAAAGGCTGTGGGACTTCACCAGAGCTTAAGACACGTGGAATTTTTCGAGCGCCGCTCTCGGTAATTATCATTTCTCAAGTGCTGTACTCGGCAAATATTATTTCAATTGTTTTGTTTACTTCAGTTTTTACATCAGCCCATTCAACAAAAATACATATATGTGTGCATGTTTGTATAGAAAACAGCACCACATCATAGGCAATGCACATACGTATTTTATCAAACCATGTATGTATTAAAATAAGCAATTATGTCTGTGAACATCAATCATCGTTCATGTTTTCTTATTTCTCTGAGATGTATGCAAACACAGCAACATCACAGTAAGAAATTCAGAGTAAACAAACTAGAAATTTGTACCAAATCTTAAAACTGAAATTCATCTTATCGGCACATGGTTTTGTTTCCCTGATCGATATGTCCAATAGCTAAATCACAGTATGAAAAATGTGGAGCTTAGTTTTTTCGAGGGAAGACAACTAGCTTTCTCGAGGGCTCATACAGATCGGTGGATCAAGCCAATGTCAGGTCCAAGGTGCTCGCCAAGCTGCCACCCTCCTCTTGATTGCCTTCCACCAGCAGTTGAGCAGTGCTGCTGGACAATTTGGACTGCCACAGAAAGTCTATCACCTCCGGGGGAGGGGGGGGGGTGTCTCTCCATTCCGTATTTGCGGTACTCCTTCCAAAACTCAGGATTGTGTGCAAGCCAATCCACTGTCTGAGCGCCACCATCCCCAGCTGGAACCGCTAAAAGTGCTGGTGGCACTGCGGCTGGGACTGCTGCGGCAGGTCTTGATGCCGCAGCTGGGAGGGGCACGACAGACGGATGCGCTATAGGGTTTGCCGTCCCAGCAAGGGTTCGTGGCGCTACAGGCAGGGAACTGTCGGGTAGTGATGTGCCACGATATGTGGACTGCAAGGGTGTGGTCCGGTGGGCATGGAGGTGGCAGTGGTGGCAGCCCTCCATTTGGTCCACCGACGTTCTGGTTCCAAGCCATCGGGTGGATTTGAGTAAAGAACGGAGGGGTTTGAAGAGCTGGCTTGCTTGGGGAAATTTATCACTTGTGCTATTTTAGTAAGAAACATGTAACATCGGCTGCGACAAATTTGAGTGATTATCACTTTGAGTGAACTTATTTTGAGAGAAAGTGTTATTAACACAAATTTTTACATCAACAGTTCAAGACACAAGCATGTACTTTTACATGAGCGACATCAAAGAAAAAAAGTTTCTCATATAGAAAGTGGATTTCATCAAGAAAATGGTGCCCCATTCCTTCACCTACGGCTCAGTCCAGTCAGCTAGTTGATCTTCCTCCTCATCACCGTACCCCATCTCAAAACACAGAAGCCCAACGCCACCATTCTCAGCAGGACCAGCGGACAGGAAATTGTCCAGTCTAGCTATGATACGCGGAATCCAGCCTTCAACGCCATTCAACCTGAAAAGTAACGCCACACAGTTCTCAATCACGCCGTCCAATCTTCAATCTGCAGTAGTATTTTCAAATCTGGGCCGTCCAAACACATAAATAAATGGCCAATATTGATCTGATGTACTGTAAAAGGTCTCTATAGAAAGTGGATTTCGTCAACAAAATGGTGCCCCCTTCCTCCGAGACCTGATCACCTGCGTCTCAGTCCAGTCAGCTAGTTCATCTTCCTCCTCATCACCGTACAACATCTCAAGACGCAGAAGCCCAACGCCACCATTCTTAGCAGGACCAGCGAGCATGAAATTATCAAGTCTGGCTACGATCGTGGTACCCAGCCTTGACGTCATTCTCCCAGGAAAATCACACCATAGTGTTCTCAATTACACCGGCGATGTCGACTCGTGCATTCATGGTCTGTGCGAGAACAAAGTGGTCGCCACGTAATTCATCTGGTATCTCTGTGAGTAGCAGAGTTTGTGTGTCAAGGTGGAATTCTAGGAGTAAGTCAAGAACAGTATTGTCCTCCACAGCTGTCATCGTCATCCGGCTCATGGCAGCACCATTGCCAACCACGGCGCTCGGCTTCCTATCGAAGTAGCATTTGACGCCCATGGTGGCCGCCGGGCGGCCACCCTAGCTTCTTGTCTTTGAGTTGTACACGCAGGCGATGGTGCTGATGAGAGCCATGGGTGGGTGCCGGCCGCCGGGAGGAACATCCTCGCTGTATACAATGACGACGCGGAACAACGATGAGTGGCAGTCGTCGTCCTTAGCGTGGTTGGTGTCGCAGATCAGCGCCGCGTCCCCGGCGTGGAAGCCCAAGCGCCGGTGGGATGGAGTGTTCCTTGCGGTAAGAGGATCCAGGACAAGTAGGAGCTCGCGTTTGCAGTCTCTGCCCGACGAGGAAGCTAGGCACCGGCGGGATGGAGTGTTCCTTGCCAGTCAGAGGATCCAGGACAAGTAGGAGCTTGCGTTTGCAGTCTATGCCGCCCGTGGAGCAGACGACCGTGCGTGCAACCATAGGCTCAAAACCCAGCGGGAGCAAGGGCAATATGGCGGGGTAGGAGGCGTGGTTGGGGTGAATTGGAGCCGCGCCATAGAAGGGGTCGGAGTAGAACCATTCTGTGGTGGGATGCCGTGGTGTGCCAGCGGAAGGGCGGAGGAAATTCTCCTCGTCGTGGGCGTCGACACGCTGCCAGGCATTGCAGGCGGAGAAGCGACAATGAAGGTGCTAGGATCCGATGGGAGGTGATGGGAAAAAATTGGAGCATGTCGTCGGCAAGCTGATGGGGTGGTGGCAGCGGGGTAGGCAGGTCTCTGCCGATCAGCTGATCATTCTCCATGTCCGCTAGCTGTCTAGGTTTAAGGCTTCAGACTGGCCAGGAGAGGAGGGGTGGAAATGGAGATCTATTTTTAGGGAAGAGGAAATGGAGATCTGACCATGGCGAAACAAGAAAGAAATGCAGTCGAGTGGGGAAGGTGGCCACGCGTGTAGACCGTTTGTAACGGACAGCTCGCAGGTTTGTCTCCAGTGTAGTTGGTAAGCAACCTATCTATTCCGGCCGTCCCTTTTAGTGTTTAAGATCTGTGTGAACCATTTCGCTCTTTTTCTCCAAAATGATAAAACTTATAAACTTGAAACTTTCCAATTCAACAATACAGAAGAATTACATTGTTTTACGGAAAATCCCAGTTTCATGATACACTGTAAATATCTAAAGTGGGATTCTTCCAATCAAGCTCTACAATTTGGAGATGCTGCCAGGCGCAAAGGCGTCCATTCTCTGTAGCCACATCCACGGGTGCGCAGCGAGATGCGGTCGCTGGAGATCCGGGATGCCAAGGCCGCCGAGGGAGACCGGCCTGCATACCAGCGCCAGTTGACCTTGCAGTGGCCGCCGCTCGCGTCTTTGCGGCCGTACCGTAGGAAGTTGCGGATCAGGCGATCGGCGGGTTGATGGCCATCACAAGCATGATGTGTGTGGGCATGGCCGACAGCACATGGCGGCAAAGAGCCAAACGATTGCCCCTCGACATCATTGATGCCCACCACGGCAAGAGCCTACGTTCCAGCTTATCGATGGTGCCGATGCACCACCACGAGCCTACGTCCCAGCTTGTCAATGCTTTCATGGTGCCGATGCACCACCACGATCCCTGCCCATGACGACGAGTTCACCACTTGGCTTTCCACGACCATCTCCAGCACCACGGCTAGTCCCCACCGCGGCCTGGCCTCCATCGCCATCCTCACTACATGGCACCTATGGAAACATCGAAGCAGGTTGCTCTATGATGGCGATTAGCCTGCTGTGGGGACGGGCAGTGCACACGATCCAGGAGGAGGCGCGACTCTGGGCGCAGCGTCGGCGCTAAGGGCCTGACCCAAATCATACCCGAGGCGTGGGCTAGGACCGCAGGCGACACACCCGTTGCACCATGTGCCACGGCTACCGATGCTTGCCATCCTTGTGTACGAGCTAGTTAGCCGCTTCTACTTCTTGTAATACTTCCATGTATCGCCAACCTATCTATCAATGCAAAGATACGCCAAAGCTTTTGTGTATTCGCGAAAAATAAAACTCTACAATTTGAAGTTCATATAGCATACAAAAATATAGGTTTTTCAAAACATTGTTCATTCCATCTGTTTTTAATTTCAACCCTTCAAATTGACTAGTAATCATGTATGTGCATTAATGCACGTTAATATTAGGCAATATATATTGCATTGCATATTAATGGTGTACCCATAATATATATTTTTGGGTAGATCTCAGGAAAACAGAACTATATGACTATAAGTTGAATATCATGTTTAAGATTTAGTACCAATATCTAGTTCGTTTAATCTGGTATTTATTACTCTGGTCTTGATGTGTTCGTATTAATCTCTGAGGTAAAAAGAACATATGAGATAATTTGTGGTGTTCACATTTTATTTTATTTCTAAAGATAGTGGTGTTCACATATATGATAACTTCTTTCAGTACATGGCTTGTGTCATCTTGTACTTCCTTCAAAATGGTTCAACGCTAAATTTGTATTCAATTATGTTTAATCTCGTTTTCATAGGCTATATACCATGTGAAAAATACTTGGTGCACATGCTCCAGTGAGTACTATATTTTAAGTAGTCTCAAAATGGCATTTTGCAGTTTCAAAAATCCGATAATAAATGTATATGTTCATATGAATGTACATTACACATATGTAGAAGTTATGTGATGAAAACAGTCACCATGTGAGCTACACAAAACTGACAAAATAAGATTTTCAGAAGATCAATACTGTATATACTGTTTACTATTTAGAAATCATGATTTTTGCCATTTTTGTGTAGCTTATATGTTTACTTATTTCATCACCAAACTTTACACTTGTGTAACATACATCAATATAAACATGAAAAACTGTTATTAGGAGCATTTTTAAACTAAAATAATGTGACTCTAGGACTATTCCAAATAATTTGCTTCAATGCCCGTGTGCTCCTAAATTCAGGTTTGGGGTTCCATGTCACGTGTAAGTGTTGAATTTGTATTCCATGCATGCAAATAAAAAAGCCATGTCGATCCTCGGAGGAACGTGGTTTTCATTTGCATGCATGGAAAAGAAATTCGAACATTGAACCATTGTAAGAAAGTAATACATGAGACAAACCATGTATATTAAAAGAAGCAATTATGTGAACATCAATCATCGTTCATTTTTTTCAGATTCCTCTGAGATCTATGCGAATGCAGCAACATCACAGTAAGAAATACCAGAGAAAACAAACTAGAAATTGGTAGCAAATTTTGAACATAAAATTCACCTTCATGGCATATGGTTTTGTTTCCCTAGTCGATCCATCCAACAGCTAAATAACTGTATGAAAGGCGGGTATTCAATTTGGTGCCCTGGATCAGCTGCAGCATGGATCTTAGTTTGTATGGAGGGAAGTCGACTAGGTTTCTCGAGTCACAAAGTTCCTTTGTAGCTCAGGCTACATGGAACCTCTTATCCTCAATCCTCCAGCCTTGCTTTGAGATTCGTACTCTCCAACTAACTTACAACAAGTAGATATCTATTTATTGTTTCTCTAAAATGATACAACATATGAAATTCAAACTTTGCAGATCGAACAAACATTAGAACATCAACGTGTGAAAAAACTTTCAGATTTTTGGTCTGATATAAATATACAAAATGAGATTTTGTTTGACTAAAAGTATTATTTAAGTATTTAAAATGCATGAAAAATCTGAAAGTTTTTTCCAGATTGTAGTTAGAATGTATTGTTGTTCTGCAAAATTTGAAGTTTATATGTTGTGTCGTTTGAGAGAAATAAAAAAGACAAATACGTCTGCACGGATCGCGATGCAGAAATGGATGACAAAGATAAGGGGTACCACGTAGCCTAAGCTACAGAAAACCACACTCTTCTCGAGTCCTCCACGTACAAATTGGTGGATGAGCCAATGTCAGGTCCAAGGTGTTGCTGGACATCCACTAGCAGTTGCACGGTGCTGCTGGACAACTCCAGCCGCCCCAGAAAGTCTATCACCACCTGGGGGGTCCTTGTTAGCCAAGACGGAGCTTTACCCGTCGCCGGAGATGGCATTCTGGGGAAGAAAAAATAGTTGTCGTAGGAGAGCAAGCGAGGAAGAGACCGAGAGAGAAGGAAGAGGAGTTGTTTCTGGCCTCAATGTCTATATTCCTTAGTGGAGCGTAGTTTGGAAATAGTCTATTCTATCAGTTGCACCGAACAGTAGTTTAAAAATTTCCTATCCTATCGGTTGCTAGGAAAGAGAGAATAAAAAGGATTTTACTAAACTAAAACTTAGAACACGAAAATAAACTAAGTTAGGACATGAAGTAAAGAAGCTGGTTTTGTAACTGTAGGATTGAATAGAGAGAAAGGTTTTGTCTAGGTTTCGGTCTCACTATTACTAGAGGGGCATCTTAGTGGCAGTGGGCTAATACAAGTATACATGCAGATGATAAAAAGATCACAAGAAAGGACGTCTCCCAACTACATGCAATGCGAGCAAATAGTAGATCATGCCACAAAGACTAATTTTGCATACTAGATCATACTTAAACCTAGAATCGGATCAATCACTCAAAATAGATGAATAAACACACAAATAGGAATGCTTCATTGAAGTCATCAACATGTTCAATATTACAAATTACAAGTGTGAGGATGGAGATGGAGAGGAGATGTCTCGAGGCACCCATGGCCTAGCCAGGACCCGGCGCCCGGTGATGATGACGACACCACCTCCTACTTGCGTGGCATGGTGGAGTTGTGGAGGAGAGGCCTCCCCAAGGGGGAGCCACCAGCTGACAGGCAGGAGTTGTGGTGGATGATGATGTCTTGAGATGGCGCTATGGTTGAAGGTGTTTATATAAGAGTCCTTCTCAGGTCTCATCCATTGATGTGGACCCTCCTCCTCCATCCAAGGGCTCTAGAGAAGCCTTATCCAATCCCAACCCCTTCTTTATGATCAAAGGATCTCTAGGAAACAATTGGGGACAAAATCGGTGAAGAATCCCATCTGAAGAGGCAACTTTTAGGCTTGGTTTCATTCCATATGACCATCCATACGACCAGCCATGGTGCGTACTGTCTGCCGTCTTCGTTATGTTCCTCTTGATAAATCGACCGCCATTTCTTCGTATGAACTCGGAATTTGATGTTCTTGAGATAGTTGGATTCGTATGAACGATGCTGATCCATTTCTGGGTATTAGGTATTGGTTTTGAATACTTTGGAAAATTTACTTTTTCACTCTCCTAAACAGCTAAGTATGGTATTGTGAGTCCTCTGTATTGAGCCCGTCCTTGGTCTTTTCATCATGCTTGGTCCTAGGTTGCTCTAGAACACCTGTAGACACAAGAAAACAAAGTGAACTAACAAAAACCAAATAAAATACTAAATGTTCGATGCTCACAAGGATAAGTGTAAAAACCGGTAACCATGCATAATTGACCACTATTTGGTTCAATGGGACATAGTATATGAAGAAAACATACAATAAATGAGCTGAAGAAATGTGTAAAATATAGAGCCATCACCGAGCAGACCACAGAGTCCGATAATAGTGGAACTAAGTCCAGTTAGTCATTGTAATGAGTTATAACTTACATCTCGGTGGATACAGATAGGTGGAGGTTCGTTGCCATGTGTCATTGAAACGTATCAGGTAGAGTTTGTTCCTAAGAGTGAGTAGCTATTACTAATACTAATATATACAAAGACCCAAAGGGATAGATCCAAGTAATCTCGACCATGAAAAAACCAGGTCGATCCAATGACCTAGATTCGTCCAATGGCGAGCCTCAACACGTTTGGCATGCAATTAATATCATACCAAATATCAATGAAATGCGCAAATAATATCCTCATAATTTTGCATGCAACTAATACAACGCCTAATATCAATGTGCATTGCACGTGAACCGATTACTAGTCACACAAATATACAACTCACAGAAATATGATGTTGTATTTTATGGGTCTTAGCCCACTAATTCTTCTACCTCAGCCCAGTTAAAATTCTAAATCTCAAAGGCCCAATTGAGTTGCATGGAAAATGTTAAAGTTTAGTACCTTATGCTAGTTGACAAAGTTCAGTGTTATTCACAATGCTAGAAAAACTAATTTTTTGCATGGCAGTGCCCTATCTACCTCTAGGTGTACATGGGGTGGACAAGTTTTGTATGCCAAGATTCAAAGTCCGGAAATTAATACTCCCTCCGTCCGGAAATACTTGTCATCAAAATGAATAGAAGGGGATGTATCTAGATGTATTTTAGTTCTAGATACACCCCTTTTTGTCCATTTTGATGACAAGTTTTTTCGGACGGAGGGAGTATGTAGTAGAATCACTAGGCAAAACTAGAAGTATAAGTTAATAAATATTTCTGAATTTTAATTTGATAGAAAACAATGAAAACTGTAATGAGGAACCTTATTGCACAAGAGCAAAGCCTTTGTTTGTTTTATGTCATTCATGTAAAACTAGAGGGTAACCCGTTAGTGCACATGATTTTGCTAATGAAACGTTCACTGACAACCATTATTCAAACATGATCCTACTTGACTATAAAGCACTCCGGTAAGCCGGCCTTGCACTTATAATGTAGTTCTTGCATAACAAAAGATTGACAAGTAGATTATCTCTACATCTGATGATATCTTTATTCTCAATATATTGCAACAACCAAGGAGGAGCTTCCATTGACTACTGTGAGACACACCTATATAAACACCTAGTCATCCAAATCACTTAGAGCAGAAACCTATCTAGCTATATCTTCGATGCGGTCGCCAGGCCCTTCTCATTAGAAGTCCCATGGGATGGCCTCGGACGGCTGCCCACTAAATTCATGGTAGTTGTTGTCGCTGCCACCATGGTCTTCTTGAAGAGTTAGTCATGCCCTTTTCAGCCAGTCACGGCCAACAACCCAGGTCCTTGGTAGCCACATGTCTATCCACACATGCTTCAATGCCCACCGTAGAAACATGTTGGTGAGCCTACCCCAGCTGACCTAATTTGCACCAGCAGGTATAATTTTGGTGCCATGGCTGCTTGCCCCAAAACATCCTTTTGGAAAAAGTACTGCAGGGGAGGGTGTCATCGAGTGGAGATTTTCTTCCTCGCATCTTAAGGAAGTCGGTGAACCGCATTCGAAATTTCGTGGAGCCATAGGTGAGCGGCGACC
This sequence comes from Aegilops bicornis, assembly GCA_021605145.1. Taxonomy (NCBI): domain Eukaryota; kingdom Viridiplantae; phylum Streptophyta; class Magnoliopsida; order Poales; family Poaceae; genus Aegilops; species Aegilops bicornis. Next base: position 732,593,671 of record CM038673.1, read on the forward strand.
CGACAAGGTGGTAGTCGACAAGTCACCAAGCATATTGGACCTGACCTTGGAGGTTCTAATATGTGGAGAGTGACCGGGCCATCGTTCGTAAATATATATTCATTAGTTCAGAAATAATCACCCCGGCCTACTACCCTCGGCGGCAGATTTGCACGTAGCGTTTCTCCGAATTTGGAGGTTCTACCATTTATGTTTTTTCTCCAAAATGATAACATAAACTTATAAACTTGAAAGTTTACAATTCAACAAAACAAAACAACTTTGAATTGACTAGTAATCATGTGCGTGCATTAATGCCCGTTAATATTAGGCAATTATATTGCATTACACATTAATTGTGTACCTGCAATACATATTTTTGGATAGATCTCAGGGAAAACAGAACTATGTGACTATAAGTTGAATATCATGTTTAAGATTTAGTACCAATATCTAGTTTGTGTGTGTGTGTGTGTGTGTGTGTGTGTGTGTGTGTGTGTGTGTGTGTGTGTGTGTGTGTGTGTGTGTGTGTGTGTGTGTGTGTGTGTGTGTGTGTGTATAGCAAAGAGCACCACATCATGGCAATGCACATACGTGTGATAACAAACCATGTATATATTAAAATAAGTAATTATGTCTTGAACATCAATCATCATTCATGTTTTATTATTCCTCTGAGAACTATGTGATAATATGAACACAGCAACATCACAGTAAGAAATTCCAGACTAAACAAACTAGAAACTGGTAATAAATCTTAAAAAAGCGATTAATCTTATCGGCACATGGTTTTGTTTTCCCTGCCATCGTTTTTCTGCGCCGGAGACAAAAAACAGCACTTCAGCAGACGCTGCAAAATAGAGTGCGCACAAAAAAATTAGCACACGCGCTATAAGTGGTATTCTGGGCTGCAAATTCTGGGTGCCGGATTGTGCGCGCTGCGAAATCTCGGCTCCGGCAGGTGGGACCGCCAAATTAGGCGCCCGTGTTTTGTGCATCTGGAAAACCTTTTCATCGCTCCAGCATCAAAAAGACCATTTTGGCGCTGTAAAGAATTATACCGCGCCGAGGAGAAGCGCGCCTGTTAGAGATGCTCTTAGTTTTTTCGAGGGAAGGCGACTAGCTTTCTCGAGGCCTCATAAAGATCGGTGGATTAAGCCAATGTCAGGTCCAAGGTGCTCACCAAGTCGTTGCCCTCCTCTTCGGTGCCTTCCACGAGTAGCTGAGCAGTGCTGCTTGACGATTTGGACTGCCACAGAAAGTCTATCACTGCCGAGGTCCCCTCCATTCCGGATTTGCGGTACTCCTTCCAAAGCTCAGGATTTTTTGCAAGCCAATGCACTGTACGGGCGCCGCCATCCCCAGTTAGAACAGCCACAAGTGCTGGCGGCACTACGGTTGGGAGTGATGCGGCAGGTCTTGGAGCCGCAACTGGGAGTGGCACGACTGAGGAATGAGCTACAGGGTTTGTTGTCCCAGCAAGGGTTCGTGGCGCTACAGTAAAGACCTGTGGGGAGTGATGTACCACAATATGTGGACAGCAAGGGCGTGGTCCGATGGGCATGGAGGTGGCAGTGGTGGAAGCCCTCCATTTGGTCCACCGCTGTTGGGTGGACTTGAGTACAGAACGGAGGGGTTGCAAGAGTTGGCATGCTTGGGGACACTTATCACTCGTGCTTTTTTAGTAAGAAACATGTCACATCGGCTGCGACAAAATTGTGTGATTATCACTTTGAGTGAACTTATTATGAGAGAAAGTGTGATTAACACAAATTTTGCATCAATACACTAACATGTACTTTTACATGAACGACATCAAAGAAACAAAGTTTCTCATATAGAAAGTGGATTTCATCAAGAAAATGCTGCACCTTTCCTTCACCTGCGGCTCAGTCCAGTCAGCTAGTTCATCTTCCTCGTCATCACCGTACCCCATCTCAAAACACAGAAGCCCAACGCCACCATTCTCAGCAGGACCAGCGGATAGGAAATTGTCCGGTCTAGCTATGATACGCGGAATCCAGCCTTCGACACCATTCAACCTGAAAGTAAGAGCATCTCCAGCCGCGCCCCAATAGGCCCTCCTCAGGCGTTTTTGCCGCGCTGGCGCCAAAAAAAGGCCCAGTCGCCCCCCCCTCCCCAGAAGCCCGTTTTTCGGCGGCTCGGGCCGAAACTGGTGCCGGCGGACCCAGGCAGAACCCGGCGCCCTGTGGGGCGCCTGGGGTGCCTGCACAAGAGAAAAGGGCGCGTGGGTCCGCCCTGTCGGCGAGTCCAGCGCCTATTCCTGCCCGTTCTTCCGCTTTTCCCCACTTCCCTCCCATTCTCTCCATTCCTCCCGCCAATCTCCCTCCCGCTCGCCTCCCAGCCAGCCGCCATGCCACCGAAGAAGTACGTCGTCCCCCGCGCCGTGGCGACCGCGACCGCCTCCGTCGCCCAGCCGAAGCAGAGGAAGCCGAGGGCGTCGCCGTACAAGCCACCGGGCATGACAAACGCCGAGTGGAGGGCGGAAGTTCAGCGACGGGAGGCCGTCACGGCTGACCGGCGGAACAGGGCAATCGCCAAGAAGGCCCGTGACACTGCGGCAGCGTCGCGGCTGCGGCCAGCGGACCAAGCTGAGGCCGAGGCGACTCACGCGGGGATGATGAATCCACCCGGCAGCCACGCCCAGTACGCGCCCTGGGGCCAGCAAGGCGTCGGCTCTCTGTTGCCGCAGTCATGGGGATGCACGTCACCGGGCTACGCCGACGGGGACGCGCACGGTGGGTTCAACCCCAACGTCACCTTCCCCCATGGACACCCGGCCCAGCGCACGCCCTCGCCCGCCTTCGCCGGCGTGCAGTACCCTATACAACTACCCGCCGCCCGCCTACGCTTCCTCCCCGACACCCCCTCTCCATCGTGGCGCGCTGCCCTTCTCGCACCTCGGCGACACCGACGAGGTCGAGGCCAACATGGACGACATCATCGCGACAGGCTCGGCCACGGCCGCCGCGTCTCCCGGGTTCGTCACCCCGAACGACACGGTGGATCTCAGCGGCGGCATGGACGGCGAGCTCGGCTACGTCTATGGCGAGGAGGAGCAGGAGGAGCAGGAGGAGGAGGACAAAGAGAAGGAGGAGGAGGAGGAGCCGGTGGCTGTTCCGGCGAGGAGGCGCAAGAAGAAGAAGCGGGCGGCCAGGTCCGGCGAGCCGCGCATCAAGTGGGCGTCCAAGGAGGAGGAATGCCTCGCCGAAGCATGGAAAGTCGTCTGCCTCGACCCGACCACCGGCACGAACCAGAGCATCGAGACGTACTGGGAGCGCATCAAGGCCGAGTTCGACGAGCGCAAGCTCGTCGACCCCTACTTTAAAGGCGTCTACATGCAGCGCGGGGCGAAGGCGATGGCGAACCATTGGGGCGTATCCGAGCGTGCAACAAATGGCATGGGATCGTCGAGCAGGTCGCGGCTCGCCGGAGAGCGGCGCCCGGCATTGAGGATCAGGTATGGCACGCCGGTCTCCTGCCTCTCTTCGCCGTGTGCGCCCGCCAACTGTTTGTTCCTCCGTGCAGTTGTTGCGCATGTTCACCCTGTATCGGCAGGGCAACAACGACGCCGAATTCAAGTACCTCCGTGTTTACAAGCGCATTGACAAGTGCAAGAAGTGGGCGGAAGTCCGGCGCACCCTCGACAAGGCCAAGGAGACCTACAAGCGAGCAGCGCGCCGACTCCGGCGCGTCAAAAAAGGCGGCGGGACGGCAACAAAGGTGCCAAGAAGAAACACGCCGACGCGGCCACCGCTCGAGTGTAGGAGTCCATCAAGCACTGCCTCGCCCGGCCTTAGGCCAGTCCGTCGCCGTGAAGAGAAGACCGGCGTTGTGGTCGGCGTTGATGTCGGCAGCGCCGTCAAGCTCGACCTACTCCGGACCAACGTCGCCGCAAAGAAGAGAAACACCGACCTGGCTTTCCGGCTGGGCGGGCGGACATGCTCGAGCAACGACGAGGCGTTCAAGGCGTGGTACTTGGCGGAGCGTGGCCTCATCCTGAACCAGCTTCCCTCGACGACGCCACCCACGCCGACGCCGCCGCCAAGCCCGAGCGATGATGCCGCCGAGACTCCCCGCAGCACAAAAGCCACGATGATGCCTCCCAGCACAGAGACCCCGCCAAGCCCGCGCACGCCGACTCCGCCGACGCGGAGGCCGACCTGCGCCGTCCCGATACCCACGCGCGTCGCTTTACGCTTTTGTATGCGAAATTCTCATTCGATCACCGAACTTGTGGCCGCTTGATCGCGGATTTGTGGCGTCTATTTTGTGGCGGAATGAGACTATGTTTGAATTTTTCACGGCTGGGGGGCGGCACCTGGGGGCGTGGCTGGGAGCTAGGTCGCCCCCAGGGGCCAATCTAGCGCCAGTTCGCCCCCAGGCCGCTCTTTTTCGGCGCCCTGGGGGGCTGAACGGCTGGAGATGCTCTAACACCACAAAGTTCTCAATCGAGCGGGTGATGCTGACCCGCGTCCTCCTGATTGGCCTTGGGAACAGCATTTTAGGCGGAGGAGACGACAGCGAGGCGCTGAGATCTGACGGGAGGCGATGGAAGATATTTCGGAGCATGTCGTAGGGAAGCTGATGGGGTGGTGGCGGCGGAGTTAGGCTGGTCGCCGCCGAGGGGCAGGTCATTCTCCATGGTCGCTAGATGTGTAGGTCTAGGGCTTTAGGCTAGCGAGAGGAATGGAGCTCTTTCTTCAGGGTAGTGGGAATGGCGATCCCCCGGCGAGAAAGAAACGGTCGAAACGCAGTCCAATTTTGACTTTGAGTCGAGTGGGGAAGGGATCAATCACTGCTCGCCAGGTTTGTATGCGATGTGCTTGCTAAGCAATATCTGTGTGTGTGTGTGTGTGTGTGTGTGTGTGTGTGTGTGTGTGTGTGTGTGTGTGTGTGTGTGTGTGTGTGTGTGTGTGTGTGTGTGTGTGTGTGTGTGTGTGTGTGTGTGTGTGTGTGTGTGTGGGTGGGTGGGTGGATGGGTGGGTGGGTGGGTGTGTGTCTGTGTGGGGGGGGGGGCGCAGGATGTCAGTTTTAGTGTTTATGTTCCGTGTGAACCATTTATATTTTTTTCTCCAAAATGATAACATAAACTTATAAACTTGAAAATTTACAATTGAACAAAACAAAACAACTTCCATGTTTTACAGAAAATTCTAGTTTCTTGATACACGGTAAATATCTAAAATGGGATTCTTACAATCAAGCTCTACAATTTGAAGTTCATATATCATACAGAAAAAGGTTTGCTCAAAACATTGTCCATCCAATCCGATATGTTGTTTAATTGCGACCTTTCGAATTGACTAGTAATCGTGTACGTGCATTAATGCCCGTTAATATTAGGCAATTATATTGCATTACACATTAATGGTGTACCTGCAATATATATTTTGGATAGTTCTCAGGGAAAACAGAACTATGTGACTATAAGTTGAATATCATATTTAAGATTTAGTACCAATATCTAGTTTGTTTAATTTGGTATTTATTACTCTGATCTTGATGTGTTGGTATTAATCTAAGAGGTAAAAAGAACATATGAGATAATTTGTGGTGTTCACATTTTATTTTATATCTAAAGATAGTGGTGTTCACATATATGATAACTTCTTTCAGTACGTGGTTTGTGTAATCTATTACTTCCTTAAAAAAGGTTTTCTCAAAACATTGTCCATCCAATCCGATATGTTGTTTAATTGCGACCCTCCGAATTGACTAGTAATCGTGTACGTGCATTAATGCCCGTTAATATTAGGCAATTATATTGCATTACACATTAATGGTGTACCTGCAATATATATTTTTGGATAGATCTCAGGGAAAACAGAACTATGTGACTATAAGTTGAATATCATATTTAAGATTTAGTACCAATATCTAGTTTGTTTAATTTGGTATTTATTACTCTGATCTTGATGTGTTGGTATTAATCTAAGAGGTAAAAAGAACATATGAGATAATTTGTGGTGTTCACATTTTATTTTATATCTAAAAGATAGTGGTGTTCACATATATGATAACTTCTTTCAGTACGTGGTTTGTGTAATCTATTACTTCCTTAAAAATGGTTCGACGTTAAATTCGGATTCTATTATGTTTAATCTTATTTTCTTAGGGTATATTCCATGTGAAAAACACTTGATTGCACATGCTCCTGTGAGTACTATATTTTAAGTAGTCTCGAAATAGTATTTTGAAGTTTCAAAAAAATCTGATAAGAAATGTGCATGTTCAATTTAATGTACATTACACATATGTAAAATTTATGTGATAAATCAGTCACCATATGAGGTACACAAAACTCACAAAATAATACTTGGGAAGATCAATACTTTATGTACTACTCACAATTTAGAAATCATGATTTTTGCCATTTTTGTGTAGCTCACATGTTTACTTATTTCATCACCAAAATTTACACTTGTGTAACATACATCCATATAAACACGAAAAATTGTTATTAGGAGTTTTATTGAAAATAATAAATGTGATTTTAGAACTGTTCCAAATAATTTGCTTCAATGCCCGTGTGCTCCTAAAATTAGCTTTTGGGGTTACGTGTCACGTGTATATATTGGATTTATATTCCATGCATGCAAATTAAAAAAGCCAAGTCGATCCTTGGAGGGACTTGGTATTTCATTTGCATGCATGGAAAACAAATTCGGCCGTTGTACTATTTTAAGAAAGTAATAGATGAGACAAAACATGTATATTAAAAGGAGCAATTATGCCTTTGAACATCAATCATCATTCATTTTTTCCTTATTCCTCTAAGATTTATGCAAATGCAGCAGCATCGGAGTAAGCAAAACTAGAGTAAACAAACTAGAAATTGGTATGAAATCTTAAACATAAAATTCATCTTCATGGCACATGGTATATTTTGTTTCCCTGATTGATCTATCCAACAGCTAATTAACAGTATGAAAAGTGGGTATTCAATTGATTGCCCGGGCTTAGCTGCAGCATGGATCTTAGTTTTTCTGGAGGGGAGACGACTAGCTTTCTCGAGTCCTCCATGTACAAATCAGTGGATAAGCCAATGACAGGTCCAAGGGGCTCGCCGTGCCATCGACCTCCTCCTTGGTGCCATCCACTAGCTGTTGTTCTGCTAGATGACTCTGACTGCCCCTGAAAGTCTATCACCACCGGGCGGGGGTCCTTATTAGCCAAGGCAGACTTTACCGACCGCGGAGACGGCATTCTTGGGAATTAAAAGTAGTTGCGGAGGAGAAGAAGCGAGGAAGAGACCGAGAGAGAAGGAAGAGGAGTTGTTTCTGGCCTCAATGCCTCTATTCCTTAGTGGAGCATTAGATTCATCTATGTAGCTGTACAAGGCAATAGGTAAATTACATCTAGGTTCTACCAACTACCTAGACTATGACCACTTCATAGCATATCATGGGAGTGGTTGGAAACCACTGTACATTACCTCGCCACCTATGTCGTGATTTTTTGACATGGGCACGCGGTACGGACATCCCATATGTAGTAAACTCATGGGACACCACCTGTTGCCACCCCATTAGCATGGGCTTGCCGGGAGACGGGGTTGAACGTAACATTCTCCCCCTCAACACTGTCGCTAGGGTTGGACATTGACAATCCTTATATTGTCGTGCATTTCCTGGAACTGGATGTGGGGAAGAGCCTTTGTTAAGATGTTGGCCTCTTGCTCACCAGTCCTGGTGAACTCCACATTCATCGTGCCCTTCCGACGTAGTTATGTATGAAGAATGTATGAAGTGATAGCGGATATCGTTGTCCTTGCTACCGCTTTTGAACTTGTTGTCGGCGAAGATGAGCACATGTGCGGTGTCTCGATTCAGCATCTCGCCAAGGAGGTGAGCCAGCCTGATTCCCTCACATGATATAATAGCTGTTGCGATGTACTCCGCCTTGAACAAAGACGCGGACACCACCTTTTGCATCATAGAATACCAGATGACGGGACTACTCCCGAGGAGAAACAACACGCCCGACGTGCTTTTCCGGGAGTCCATGACACTAGTGTGGTCAGGGCCATTGTAGCCGACCAGGTTTTCACCACCACCACAATGATACGCATCCGGCGTGTGGCGTACCACGATGTGCGGAGCAGGTGCTTGACGGTAGCGAGGTGTTCGCTTGCCGGGGCTATCATGAACCTACTCAGGTACCCGACAACGAACGAGATGTCTGGTCAGGTATGTATGAGGTATCCGAGGCTCTGGATAACATTGCGGTAGAACGTAACATCCACCACCTTCTTGGGGCTTTCCTTACTGAGATTCATTGGTGCCTCCATCAAAGCGTGCACGGCGTGACAGTTCTCCATGCCAGCCCGCTCAAGCATCTTAGCGGCATAGGACGCCTGCGTGATCGTTGTGCGACCACGCTGCAGGTTCACCTCTAGCTCGAGGTAATACCGGAGCAGCCCAAGGTTGCTCATGCTGAAGCGATGATGGATATCTCCCTTGAAGCGTAGACACTCATCGGGCTCTGCCCCGGTGATGACCAGGTCATTGATGTAGATGCCAACGACGAGCAGCGTGTTCGCGGTACCTTGCAAGTACATGCTAATCCCCAAGTGCAAGGAATTGTTATTGCCAGAGCATACACGCATGAGGTCGGGATGAAGATCAAGATGTACATTCTTGGCCAACCCGATCTTGATATCATGGTGCACTTGCCTAATTGTCGTGCCCCCCCCCCCCCCCCCAAGTGTTTATGACCATTTATATTACTTGCTATAACTAATCTTGCACACATATAATTTTGACATATTACTTCACTGGGTGCCAAGAAACTCATAGGATTGTAGACAGGAGGCATGTCACTATACGTACTACTCTTTCTTAGCAAGAGATGGACTAGCTCGTAGGCTTTGTGGACAACATTCAGACACTTGTTGAGGTGTGCAATGTTGCCCCTTATGATCAATCATCCGTGCCATTCATGCACAGCTTGAATGAGAGCAATGTTGAGAAGCCACTCCTAGTAAGAGTTGTATTTAATGTCTAATTTTTCATGTACTATTTGTAAATTGAATAGATTATGTGTACTATACATATACCTATATGTTCTTACTAACTGTGCTCTTGCAACAGAAACTTCCAAGACGTGGGGTGCCTGAGCAAATGCAGGCTCAACATAGTTGCGACATGAGAGTCATTGTATACGACAAGACGGACATATCATCCACCTACTCGACTTCATCAGAAGATGGGTGCCTCATAATCAATGGGTGGAAAGATCTCTTTGACATCTATACTATAGAAGTTGGAGACAAGATCATTGCCCTGCTGCACCATGGACATGCAGGCCTGATCCCCTTCCTGATACTATCGTTAAGGGCACTGAAGAGTATGTGTTTGAGAGTCTTTTAAGTACATTGTTAAGTGGACTTTTGTTTGGAATTGTTACGTGGCATTTTGTTTGGAATTAAGTACCATGTTTGCAATTGCTATGGTGCACAAACTATGGTTGTTAAGTGTGTTGAACAATGTTTGTTTAGATTATGAAGTTTTAAGCTTCATATTAGTTTTTGGTAGCCCAAAATGGTGTCATGGCAGCATATATAACGATCCCTTTTGCCTAGAAAATGTTGACATGGCACCATCTTGGGCTACAAAATGTTTTGCATGGCAGCATTTCATATTTTTACCATTGATTACAAAATGCTGATAAATAAATAAATTTATATTAGCAGTGCTTGTCTACTAAGCGCGATTGCCAAAATTAGTAGCGCTCAAGCTTCCATGCATGCCCCTGGCCTACATCATATTAGTGGTGTTTTTTTTTGCGGGTATCATATTAGTGGTGTTCACTACACTTGCCACTGGTCTACATGTTATTAGCGGTGAACAGTCCACACGCGGTTGTAGTTCAGTTACTGGCAATGTTCGACGTCCGCACCGCTAGTAACAACTTGCCAGCGGCGTATGAGCTGGGCACCGCTAGTTAAGCACGCTGCTAACTAGGGAGTCCAGCATTGGTATAAATCCAAGCACACGTGCGAAAAAATTATGAAGGAAAAATATAGATCATTCCGTATACATTCCCTTTGAGATATGTCCGAACAACAAGGATCATAGTAAGAAAGTAGATTAACCAAACTAAATGTGCATGAAACTTAAACATGATTCTCATCATATCTTTTCATAGTTTCTTCCCTTGAGATCTAAACAAACACGTGAAACAAAGAGATCACTGTAATAAATATAGATTAAACAACCAAAATGCTACCATGAAACTTAAATGCAGTTGATACTTATTGTATCTCCACCTAGTTTTACTTTGATGTGGATCAAATAAAACTATAGGTTGCATTGTGTACCCTCCACTGATAAGAGCCTCAAGGTCGGCTCCAAATTGTGATCACCTAACATCTGTGTTTTAGAAGATTCCCTTTGATGTGAAATTTTTTTATAATGGCAAACACCTAACATCTGTGTTTTAGGCCCTTTTTGAATAAGAGGATTCATGGAGAGTGAGTAGTACAATATTGCAATCCAAAGAAAAAAATCCATATAATTGTTGTTTGAATCATATGATTAATTGCATTGAAGGAATTTCAGTGGAAGAAACCAAGCGTGAGCTCAAGTCTGGTGTCTAAAATTTCATCTAGGAGTTCCAATTATACACATTATCCCTTTATCTCACCCTCTATTTCTAATCCCAAAAAAAAACTCATCATAACGTTCCCCATTTTTCTGCGCATGAGGCCACGGCATTTCAATCCTATGTTACTATCATTTCAGATTTAATTTCTCTTGTAGGAGTACTAGCATATAACGAATGTGAGCGTCATCTTGCACGCTTGGCCAACAATTTGAATCTATTCTTTGTCCTTCAGCCTTGATGTCTTCTCGGAATAAAGGACCTACGTATAGATTTCATAAGGCAAGATCTTGCATGAAATTTCACTATGTTGCTCTTTAGATTTTAGGATAGGTTATATTTGTAAAATCCTAATATGAATTTTGTTTCTCCATTTGGGGGATCCTTACCCAAATATTTGCTCAAACCTCATGTTTTTATATTGTTTTAGTAGTCCAACACAGCATGTCAACTTCTCTGTTTCTAATCAAGAAATACAATCCTGCAAGATAATTTAGCCTATATTAACAAACATGCTGCTTCTTTTTCTGCTGCTTCAATAATATATATATATATATATATATATATATATACTAATAATAATATAATGAGTAGATAGCAGAGCTAATTTAATACTGCATATTAACACTAAGTACCCAGTTTTTAGAACCAAGATCATCTGGTAAACTAGTGTCACCCGCTAATATCATACAACAGAATGGGTGGCAATTCTGTTCCAATTATCTTGCACTCTCCTAGCAGTTGATGCCACACATTTGGATATCTGGCCCAGTGACTCTTGTGGTGAACGGGTCAATGCGAACCCACAGCAAGGAGAAGATGGATGCAAGAAGGATGGCCCAGACGACAACGATGGTCGGCGTGCGGTTCTGCCGTCCCATGAGCCCCTTGAGGAATGGGTACAAGTGGATAATCACCCAGAAGGCAAAGAAGAGCTTCCCGAAAAGTGGGCCCCATGACTGATAGCCGCTGTTGATCGGCGTAGGAGGTACCAGCCACAACTCCGACAAGGTTGATGATCAAGATAGTTGTTGGTGGGATCAGAAGAGTAGTCCACTTGAACATGTAGAGCTCAGCAAAATCATTATCTTCATCGGATGCTTTTGAAGTGACAGTGAAGCTGGTGTCGATACCAGCAAGTACCTTCAGGAGACCTTGGAAGACAGCAAATAGATGTGCAGAAATGCCTCCGATGACCCAGAACTGTTCATTCCTCCACCACTCGTCGATGCCAACACCACTCCACCTCATCTCAAGGATACCAGTGGCGAAGATCGAAATAAAGAGAGAGATAAACCAAATACTGGCAATGTTGCTAATCTGCATTTCAATATATAGTCAGTATAAATATTTTCGCAGTTTTGTACACGCAAGAGCAAAAAGACCGAGCCGTGTTTTACCTGTGGGATGATAAACTTTCCCGTGAGAAGACAAACAGCTGGTAATATGCAGTATATGAGGAGTGGTATTGATGTGAGTGGATAGATAGTGGTGTTGATGTAAGCAAATCTCTCCAGGAATTTAAGCCGTCCGCCATAGCCATACCATATCGGACAATGCCTGCTGAAAAGAATTTCCACCGAACCAAGCGCCCACCGAAGCACTTGGTTCAGACGATCTGAAAGGTTGATGGGGCAGACCCTTGAAAGCTGGTCGCTTAGGCATGCAGTAGATTGATCGCCAGCCGCGTGCATGCATCTTAAACCCGGTAAGAATATCTTCTGTAACAGAACCATAGATCCAACCAATCTGCAAAACACAACAGGAAGATTACAGATACGAAGCAAAAAAACAGGCTTGAAGCCAACAATAAATAGATCATCTCAGAGGTACGACCACAAAGAACATTCATGAATTTAGATTTAGTTTCTTCTAACGAGCTCACATGTGAAACCTTTAGTTATGTAAACCAGAATAAGAAACTTGACTTGATCATCAAAAAAAAATGACGCAACAGATGATGCAACCTCAGTAGCAACAACTCCAGTTTTTGAGTTATCGACACTGTCCGTATCTATAGCTTTGTCATCTGAAGAGATACCCATGTTCCTGCGAAACTGCATTCGTCCCACATGCGAATACCCATGTTTTAGAATGCACACGCTCTAAATCGGCAGGTTCTAGACCTTTTTCCCGCAATCTTTACGAAATCAGAGCTAATTTTTTTTTACTGGCCTAAATTATCCTTGATAGTTCGTTTTCTAAGCTTCTCATACTCCGTCAATTTTCCTGAATAAAATTAGAAAGATGAAAGGATCAACAAATATACAACCTTGTGCATGCAGTACAATAAAAAATAAGTTCATTTCCTTTATTAATGTAAATATAACTTTTTGTTAATCGGGAATCAATGTATAAACATAATTTCAAATGAGCATGAAAACTGAAGTAAATTAGTGCATGTCTGGCCAATCTTTTGATATGCAGGGCACTTATATATATATTAAATAAAAATCTTTGTAAAGTTTCTGGTCATTTCGAGCTTTGGAGAATAGCTATCTCTGCTCTAGCTCTTTTAGATTCGAATTCCAGTTGTCTGCAGTCTTCTTCTTTATATAGTTCTTGCAAATGAAGAGAGAAAAGGCTTTAGAATTGTATCATAAAGTGAAATAATGACCAAAAGCATTGTAAATAATAGTAGGAGAACATGATGCAAAATGGACGAAACGCCCTCCTTCATCCTCCAATTCCTCTCTTGCCTCCACAAGAGGTTCTCTTCAACTTCCTCTACTGATGGCACTCTTCGAGCTCCTCCCTTGTCGCTTATTGTCCGTGAGGCATTTGCATTTCCATTATCTCGGGCTTCACGGTTGTGGCTCAGCCCTGACGAGTTTCATCTTCTCGTTGCTATGCTCTTATGATGAAGCTTCTGGTGAGCTTCTTTTTGTGCTTTTATGTTGTTTTTGTTTTGCCTTACATGGGAGGAATGTTGCTTAGATCTGACAGTTGCGCATTGCGGGGGGGGGGGGGAGGAGAAGGGCAGCAGGAGCGTGGCATGGCGATTGGCAAGCGTTACTTTTCATACATGAACAAGGTCTAAAAAGCCTCCATTTTAGCATGTCTAGCATGTTCTCTCTTGCCGCATCTTCCTCACTCACTCGACTAAATGTGCCTCATCCCGCCTACTACCCTAGGCGTGCCAAGTTTCACGTAGATTTTTCCGAAGTTTGCAAAGAAAACGCACAACATGATTGAACGCCCTATTCCGACCACCTGCTCTAACTGTGATGCCAACTCATATCTCGCCGCCTACAGTGGTACCGCTCCCAGTTGAGGAACCAACACATGTCGCTACCAGTAAGCCGGTCCTCGCACCTTCAGAGCCAGCACTAGTCGCGGTTCCGGCTGGGAATAGCGGCGCCTATGGAATGATGAAGTGGCTTGCACTCAACCATAGGTTTTGGGAGGACTACCACATGGGAGAACACCGCTTGACTACGTCCATGTGAACCGACGCGTGTGTCGAGTTGCTGGCAGCACCGCTGCAGCTGGTAGACGGAACCAAGGAGGAGGCCGACGACATATAGAGCACCTACAATCTAACCTTAGCTTGAGCTACCAATATGTAATTGAAGCCTCGTGAAAGCTAGTCGTCATTAACACTAGCTTTTCCCTAGATAAACAAATATGGTTCATTATTTTCATACTGTTATCTTATATGTTTGGATAAATCTCAAGGAAAACAAAACTATGTGAAGATAAGTTGAATATCATGTTTATGATTTAGTAGCAATCTCTAGTTTGTTTAATCTTCTATTACTTACTCTAATCTTTGATATGTTCGCATTGATCCAAAAGGGAAAATAACATATGAGATAGATTGTGGTGTTCACATTTTATTTTGTTACAAAGATAGTGGTGTTCAAATATATAATAACTTATTTTAATACATGGTTTGTGTCATCTATTACTTCCGTTAATATGGTTGAATGTCAAAATTCAGATTCAGTTATGTTTAATCCCATTTTCATAAGTTGGGTTCCATGTGAAAAACCACTTGGAGCACGTGCTCTAGTGAGCACTATATTTTGAATAGTGTCAAAATGGTATTTTGAAGGTTCAAAAATTGGAGAAAATTAAATATGTTTACATGCATGTAAACTACACATGTTTAAAAATTATGTGATGAAATAAGTAACCATCTGAACTACACAAAATGACAAAATAACATTATGGGAACATGAATAGTGTATGTACTGCTCACTATTAAGAAATCACAATTTTGTCATTTTGTGTAGCTCACATGTTTACTTATTTCATCACCAAATTGTACACATATGTAACATACATCCATATGAACATGCAGAATTGCTTTTTGGAAGAAAAATAAACTAAAATGTGATTTTCAAACTGTTCAAAATAAAGTGCTTCAATGCATCCATGCTCGAAAAAAACAGCTTTAGGCTATCGAGAGTTCAGAGTATGATAAGTAGATTAAACAAACAAAAGATTGCTACTATAAGTCTTAAACATCAATTCACCTTATGGGCACATAGTTGTGTTTCCCCGATAGATTTATCCAAAGAGCTTAGATAGCAGCATGAAAAGCATCGATCAGATTTTATTGAGGGTAGACGAGCTATCACGAGGCTTCAACGTACAGATCGGTGGTTCAAGCACTCAAGCCAAGGTGAGGTCCACGGTGCTTGCCGAGCCGTCGGCGTCCTCCTCGATGCTGACTGGTGCTGCTGGACTACTCCCACTGCCCCAGAAAATCTATCTCGGCCGAGGGGTCCCCTTCACTTTGGTACACCTTCCAAAACTCAGATTTGGGTGCAAGCTGACGCACCGAGCTACCGGCGCCGCCATGCATAGCTGGAACCGCCACAGGTGAGGGTGGCGGCACAACCAGAACCTCGACAGGGAATTGCAGCACTACGGTGCCGCAGCCGGGAGCGGCACCACGGGCATAAGAACGATAGGGTTTGCCGTTCCGGCTAGGGTCCCTGGTGTGCCACAATATGTGCAGAGCAAGGGAGCGGGTCGTTGCACACTGCGTGCTGCAATGTGGGCACACGCGCGGTACTAGGGGAATCGGTGGTGGCCGTGGCGGTAGCCCTCCTTTTGTTGCGCCACCGTTCCGGTTCCATGCCATCCGGTGGATTTGAGTGAAGAGGGGTTGACGACGAGGGTTGACCAAAATGGGCTGGGCATGGTTACACTTATAAAGGATGAGGCTGGAACTCCCAACGGTCAAAACGACGTTCTGACGTGTCATCTACATTCCGAAACTTAGCACCTGTGCTTTTTTGGTTAAAATATGTGTCACATCGGATGCACATGCTAGCTTCCCAGCCGTTTTACATCAAATGAACACCCGTCAAAGGAATAATGATATGTTACCGCAAAATAAAAACAATGATATATATAGGAGCCAGAGACATCAATTTTAAATTTCAATTTCTAAAATATTTCAGGCAGCACCGCGCAGCTGGTGGACAGAATCAAGAGGAGGCCCACGACATATCGAAAGCACCTACAATCTGACCTTGGTTTGAGCTACCAATATGTAATTGAAGCCTCGTGAAAGCTAGTTGTCTTTAACACTAGCTTTTCCCTAGATAAACAGATATGATTCATTATTTTCATACTGTTATCTTATATGTTTGGATAGATCGCAGGGAAAACAAAGCTATGTGAAGGTAAGTTGAATATTATGTTTATGATTTAGTAGCAATCTCTAGTTTGTTTCATCTGCTATTACTTATTCTAACCTTTGATATGTTCGCATTGATCTAAAAGGGAAAAATAACATATGAGATAGATTGTGGTGTTCACATTTTATTTTGTTATAAAGATAGTATGGTGTTCAAATATATAATAACTTATTTTAATGCATGGATTGTGTCATCTATTACTTCCGTTAATATGCCTGAATGTTAAAATTCAGATTCAATTATGTTTAATCCCATTTTCGTAAGCTGGGTCCCATGTGAAAAACCACTTTGGTGCACGTGCTCTAGTGAGCACTATATTTTGAATAGTGCCAAAATGGTATTTTGAAGGTTCAAAAATAGGAGAAAATTGTATGTTTATATGCATGTAAACTACACATGTTTAAAATTTATGTGATGAAATAAGTAACCATCTGAGCTACACAAAATGACAAAATAACATTATGGGAACATGAATACTGTATGTACTGCTCACTATTAAGAGATCACAACTTTGTCACTTTTGTGTAGCTCAAATGTTTACTTATTTCATCACCAAACTGTAGACATATGTAATAAACATCCATATGAACATGCTGAATTGCTTTTTGGGAAAAAATAAACTAAAAATGGGATTTTCAAACTATTCAAAATAAAGTGCTTCAATGCCTGCCTGCTCGAAAAAAAAAGATTTGGGGTATCGCAAGTTCAGAGTAAGAAAAGCAGATTAAAGAAAAAAACATTGCTACTATAAGTCTTAAACATCAATCACCTTATGGCACATAGTTGTGTTTCCTGATAGATTTATTCAAAAGCTAAGATAACAGCATGCAAAGCATCGATCAGTTTTTATTGAGGCTCGATGAGCCATCGTGAGGCTTCAATGTACAGATCGGTGGCTCAAGCAGTCAAGCCAAGGTGAGGTCCATGGTGCTCGCCGACGGCCTCCTGCTCGGTGCTGTCCACCAGCTGGCTGAGGGGTGCTGCTGGACAACTCCCACAGCCCCAGAAAATCTATCTCGGTGAGGGGTCCCTTCAATTTGGTACCCTTCCAAAACTTAGATTTGGGTGCAAGCCGAGACACCGAGCTACCGCGCCACAAAGCACAGCTGGAACCGCCACAGGTGGGGTGGCACCATGGCCAGCAGCTCGACAGGGAATGGCCGCACTACTGCCAGGACTGCTGCGACAGGTCTTCGTGCCGCAGTCGGGAGCGGTACCATGGGCATACGACGATAGGGTTTGCCATCCCGGCTTGGGTCCCTGGTGTTGCATGATATGGGCAGAGCACGGAGCAGGCCGTTGCACACTGCACGCTGCAATGTGCACACACGTACGGTACTAGGAGAATCGGGTGCTGGTCGTGGTGGCAGCCCTCCTTTGGTGCGCCACCCTTCCGGTTCCAAGCCATCCGGTGGATTTAAGTGAAGAGGGGGTTGACGACGAGAGGTTGGCCAAAATGGGCTGGGAATGGTTACACTTATAAAGGATGCGGCTGGAACTCCCAACGGTCAAAACAATGTCGTGACGCGTCATCTAGATTCGAAACTTATCACTTGTGCTTTTTTGGTTAAATTAAAAGATGTGTCACATCGGCTGCATATACTAGCTTCCCGGCCGTTCTACATCAAATGAACACCCGTCAAAGGAATAATGATATATTATCGCCAAAACAGTGATAGGAGCAAGAGTCATCAATTTTAAATTTCAATTCCTAAAATATTTCAGGAACCCATTATTTTGGTTTTCATTTTAGTTTGGCCAGGTGACCAAATGTTTCTCCTGAATTTATTTGTAGCCCGCTGCCCAAAAACAAAATTTTAATTTATCAAATAAATCTGCCTATATCTATACCAATATTACACTACTAGGGAAAAGTTTATACACAGACGCTTACTAGTAGCGCGGGTTTATACCGCTCGCTACTGCTACTTACTAGTAGCGTGGGTTTTTAACCCTCGCTACTACTAAGTTGATAGTAGTAGCGCGGATTTTTAACCCTCGCTACTACTAAGCGGTCTCTACCGTGCCCCCCAGGACATGCATAGTTGTAGCGAGAGTTATAAACCCGCGCTACTACTAAGTTGATGGTAGTAGCTCGGGTTTTTACCCCTCGCTACTACTAAGCGGTCTCTATCGTGCCCCCCGGGACATGCATAGTTGTAGCGAGAGTTATAAACCCACGCTACCGCGCTACTACTAAGTATTGGGTTTTTTAACAGCCCTGAAATCCCCATCTCCTCGTCCAAATCACTCCACTCCCCCGTCTCTCTCCTCCTCCTCTCTCTCCATAGGATCTCCCATGGCGCTCCTGCCCATGCGCGTCTCCTCCTCCATGACGCCTAACGAGGTTGCCGCCTCGCGCTGGCATCCAGTGCTCGCCGGTTTTCCTCGCCTCCCGCCACCAACGACTAGCCCCGTGCTCCCTCCATCTCCTTCCTCTCTCCTTCTTTCTCTTTTTCCCTCTGCCCTCTAGTTTCACTCGCCCTCCCATGTCCATCCCCGTCTAGTTCGTCGCCATCGATGAACAAGAGCTCTCTGCCTTGGCCGTGAAGAGGAGCCCCACACCGCCGCCTTGCTCTGCCCTGGATCCGGTCCCTCTCCAGCAACTGCCACCGTATCTGGTCTACCGCTGCCTGTCTGCACCATTGGAGACTCCTACCGTCGCAGGATCGAATCATTGCCACCATTGACATCACGCACGGGATCGAGATTTTTTTTTTGTTTTTGAAACTAATAGTAGTAGCACGGATGGCACCCACGCTACTACTAACACACGCATAGTAGTAGCGCGGGTGGCACCCGCGCTACTACTAACAGTTAGCTGTAGCGAGCTAGTAGTAGCGCGGGCCGCGCTACTACTAGCTATTTAACCCGCGCTACTAGTAGGCTTTTTTCTAGTAGTGCTAGATGACACAAATAGGCATATCTAATTAGTCTCAACTATCAAACCATAGCAATCCAATGACCTAGTTTATTTCAATAGTGAGCACTCAATGTGTAATTAACATCAATCCATTTTAGCCAAAACTAATAACATCATATTCAATATCAACGTACGTGTTAATCATATAATTAACATGTAATATCCTATCTAAGATCAACGTGGAGTTAATTTTCTTCCTAATATAAATGTGCATTGCATGCACACATCTAATATTTACTATTCACTTAGTGATCAAAACGCTCTTATGTTTGTTCACAGAGTGAGTAGTTACTACTAATATATAAAAAGACCCAAATGGGTAGATCCAAGTAATCTCGACCATGAAACCCATGTCAATCCAATGACCTAGATTGGTCCAATGGTGAACCTCGACATCGCTTGGCCAAGAATTAATATGATACCAAATATCAAAGGAAAGTGCAAATAATATCCTATGTAATATTTCATGAAATTAATATAACGCGTAATATCAACGTGCACATAGACATTTACTAGTCACACAAATACGCAACTCGCTGAAATATGATGTTGTATTTTATGGGCCTTAGCCCACTAAATCTTGTACCTCAGCCTAGTTAAAATTCTAAATCTCAAAGGCCCAACTGAGTTGCATGGAAAATGTTCAAGTTTAGTACCATCTGCCAGCTAGTTACAAAGTTTAGTGTTATTCACAATGCTGGGAAAAACAAAAAAAATTGCATGGCAGTGCACTATCTACCTCTGGGTGTACATGTTGTGGACACGTTTTTTATGCCAAGATTCAAAGTCTAGAAATTAATGTGTAGTAGGATCACTAGGCCAAATTAGAAGTCAAAGTTAATCAATATTTTTGAATTTTTATTTGATAGAAAACAATGAAAACTGTAATTAGGAACCATGTTGCACAAGAGGAAAGCCTTTGTTTGTTTTATGTCATTGATGTAAAACTAGTGGGCACCCTGTTAGTGCACATGATTGTGCTAATCGTTATCCAAACATGATCCTACTTGACTAAAAAGCATCGATAAGCCAGCCTTGCACTTATAATGTAGTTCTTGCACAAGAAAGATCAACGAGTAGATTTTCTCTGTAGTTGATGATATCTAAACTTCTCAGTATATTAACTATTGTAAGACACACCTATATAAACACCTAGTCATCCAAATCACTTCGAGCATAAACCTACCTAGCTATATCTTCGATGCGCTGTCGGGCCCTTCTCGTAAGAAGTCCCACGGATGGCCTCAGACGGCTGCAAACCAAATCCATGGTAGTTGTTGTCGCTGCCGCCACGGTCTTCTTGAAGAGTTAATGATAACCTTCTCAGCAAGTCATGGCCCACCGTTGAAACATGCTGGTGAGCCTGCACCTGCCGACCTAAGTTGCGCTTAGTAAGTATCATTTTGGTGCCATGGCTGCTTGCCCCCAAACATTCCTTTTGTAAGCAGTAGCATAGGGAGGGTGTCATTGAGTGGAGATTTTCTTCCTCGCATCTTAAGGACGTCGGTGCACCACATTGGATAATTTCGTGGAGCCATAGGTGAACAACGACCCCGACAAGGTGGCAGTCGACAAGTCACCAAACACATTGGACCTGACCTTTGAGGTTCTGATCTATGGAGGGTGACCGGCGATCGCCTGTAAACATATATTCATTAATTCATCAATCATAACCCAGGCCTACTACCCTATGTGGCAGATTTGCACATAGCCTTTCTCTGAATTGCAAAGAAAAGGCACAGCTTAATTCGCTCCCTCGCTTCGCTTGTCATCCAACTGTGATGCCA
This sequence comes from Aegilops bicornis, assembly GCA_021605145.1. NCBI lineage: Eukaryota > Viridiplantae > Streptophyta > Magnoliopsida > Poales > Poaceae > Aegilops > Aegilops bicornis. The sequence goes on from CM038673.1 coordinate 732,614,646, forward strand.
ACTAGTATCGCGCTGCCTACCATGGTACTACTCCCAACTGTGGCACCAACACTTGTTGCCAAACGTAGTGCCACTCCCACTACCTTCGATGCCAACACTTGTCGCGGTTCTGGCTGCTGGTGACGGTGCCCATAGAATGACGACGTGGCTTGCAAACAACCATGGATTTTAGGAGGAGTATCGTAGGGGAAAACACCACCAGTCTTCGTCCTTGCAAACCGAAGTGGTTCAGAGTCGTCTCACCGAACCACGTAGCCTGTGTTGGCACCAAGAGGAGGCCAATGGTTCCGTGAGCACTTGGACCTAAAATTGGTCTGAGCCATCGATATGTACATGGAGATAGTAAAATCTAGTCATCTTTAAGACTAGTTATTCCCTCAATAAAAAAATAAGATTCATTTTTTTCATATTGTTATCTTAGATGTTTGGAAGCTATGGAGTCAGCTAGAAGTTTGATAACTTTCAGTAGCAGCAGTGTCAAGTGCGGACGACAGCACTAGAGGATTTCATATTAGGTGGTCCTCCTCGGATGTCGAGTTGTGACTTCAGGATGAAAACTTAAGGTATGGCCTTCATTGGTTATGCCTGGTGATTGGCTTGTTGAAGGTATTGTCTGAGAGCTCGGTCTTTCTCCAGTGTGAAAACTTATGATCTTGGATTGGGCGACGACGACGCTTGTGTACTGTTACCTTCTTGAAGATGTCTCTTTTGGAGACCTTTTGTGTTTTTCAGGTGTTGTCTTTGGTGATGGTTCGTGTCCTCCTGAGGAGAGCAGTTGACCACTATGGCGAGGCCTTTTTTTCATTTCTATTTTGCTTTCTTTTAAAATTGTGCGCATCCTGTATGCCTTTCTGACTTTTGTTGGTGTAGTGATGGGTGTTAGTTTCTGAGGATTAACGTGGAACCTTGGTCGCTGCAGTTGGAGAAAATAAACTTCATATGTCGCACCAACTCAACGTAGGGCAAATTCCACCCATTTCCAACGTGTGTATTTCGTCCCAAGATCGACTTATCTTTTTCATTTGCATGCATGGAAAACAAATTCGGCCCGTTGAACCATTTTAAGAAAGAATAGATGAGAAAACTGTACAGAAAGTGCAAACCTGTCATACAATGTACAAGACCAGGCCGCCTACCAGCCCCAGCAGTGCAGCGTGTTCCACATGCCACCACCGGCTCTCGCAGTACTACAAATCAGCACAACCCTACGACCTGCATCACTCCAAAACCCCTTTCCCCTTCCGTTTCACTTCGATCGGAGATCCATCGGCGATGGCACCCACTCCCCTGCTCGTCCCCAAGCCAGATCCCAACGCTACGCCATATCCCATCACTGCGCCCCCTGTCCCGGGGCGGTCCCACTCACCCCCAAGCTCTGCGCCGCGCTTAGCCAGGTGGCCACCAGGTCCGGCGCCGAGCGCCAAAGCGGTGAAGATCCCTCTCACACCCGAGCTCCTCGCCATGCTGACTCGTGAGCTCAACCTCTCCCCCGACGACCACTCCGACTTGGCACTCCGACGAGTACCCAACTCGGCAATGGGGTACATCAACTGCCAGCGGCTTCTTTTTGCCCAGATTCTTGCGTCAGAACTCGGTAAAGGCTGTGGGACTTCACCAGAGCTTAAGACACGTGGAATTTTTCCCGGGCGCCGCTCTCGGTAATTATCATTTCTCAAGTGCTGTACTCGCAAATATTATTTCAATTGTTTTGTTTACTTCAGTTTTTACATCAGCCCATTCAACAAAAATACATATATGTGTGCATGTTTGTATAGAAAACAGCACCACATCATAGGCAATGCACATACGTATTTTATCAAACCATGTATGTATTAAAATAAGCAATTATGTCTGTGAACATCAATCATCGTTCATGTTTTCTTATTTCTCTGAGATGTATGCAAACACAGCAACATCACAGTAAGAAATTCCAGAGTAAACAAACTAGAAATTTGTACCAAATCTTAAAACTGAAATTCATCTTATCGGCACATGGTTTTGTTTCCCTGATCGATATGTCCAATAGCTAAATCACAGTATGAAAAATGTGGAGCTTAGTTTTTCGAGGGAAGACAACTAGCTTTCTCGAGGGCTCATACAGATCGGTGGATCAAGCCAATGTCAGGTCCAAGGTGCTCGCCAAGCTGCCACCCTCCTCTTCGGTGCCTTCCACCAGCAGTTGAGCAGTGCTGCTGGACAATTTGGACTGCCACAGAAAGTCTATCACCGCCGGGGGAGGGGGGGGGTGTCTCTCCATTCCGTATTTGCGGTACTCCTTCCAAAACTCAGGATTGTGTGCAAGCCAATCCACTGTACGGGCGCCACCATCCCCAGCTGGAACCGCTAAAAGTGCTGGTGGCACTGCGGCTGGGACTGCTGCGGCAGGTCTTCGTGCCGCAGCTGGGAGGCACGACGGACGGATGCGCTTATAGGGTTTGCCGTCCCAGCAAGGGTTCGTGGCGCTACAGGCAGGGAACTGTCGGGTAGTGATGTGCCACGATATGTGGACTGCAAGGGTGTGGTCCGGTGGGCATGGAGGTGGCAGTGGTGGCAGCCCTCCATTTGGTCCACCGACGTTCTGGTTCCAAGCCATCGGGTGGATTTGAGTAAAGAACGGAGGGGTTTGAAGAGCTGGCTTGCTTGGGGAAATTTATCACTTGTGCTTTTTTAGTAAGAAACATGTAACATCGGCTGCGACAAATTTGCGTGATTATCACTTTGAGTGAACTTATTTTGAGAGAAAGTGTTATTAACACAAATTTTTACATCAACAGTTCAAGACACAAGCATGTACTTTTACATGAACGACATCAAAGAAAAAAAATTCTCATATAGAAAGTGGATTTCATCAAGAAAATGGTGCCCCATTCCTTCACCTACGGCTCAGTCCAGTCAGCTAGTTGATCTTCCTCCTCATCACCGTACCCCATCTCAAAACACAGAAGCCCAACGCCACCATTCTCAGCAGGACCAGCGGACAGGAAATTGTCCAGTCTAGCTATGATACGCGGAATCCAGCCTTCAACGCCATTCAACCTGAAAAGTAACGCCACACAGTTCTCAATCACGCCGTCCAATCTTCAATCTGCAGTAGTATTTTCAAATCTGGGCCGTCCAAACACATAAAATAAATGGCCAATATTGATCTGATGTACTGTAAAAGGTCTCTATAGAAAGTGGATTTCGTCAACAAAATGGTGCCCCCTTCCTCCGAGACCTGATCACCTGCGTCTCAGTCCAGTCAACTAGTTCATCTTCCTCCTCATCACCGTACAACATCTCAAGACGCAGAAGCCCAACGCCACCATTCTTAGCAGGACCAGCGAGCATGAAATTATCAAGTCTGGCTACGATACGTGGTACCCAGCCTTCGACGCTATTCTCCCAGGAAAATCACACCATAGTGTTCTCAATTACACCGGCGATGTCGACTCGTGCATTCATGGTCTGTGCGAGAACAAAGTGGTCGCCACGTAATTCATCTGGTATCTCTGTGAGTAGCAGAGTTTGTGTGTCAAGGTGGAATTCTAGGAGTAAGTCAAGAACAGTATTGTCCTCCACAGCTGTCATCGCTATCCGCTCATGGCAGCACCATTGCCAACCACGGCGCCGCTTCCTATCGGCAGCATTTGACGCCCATGGTGGCCGCCGGGCGGCCACCCTAGCTTCTTGTCTTTGAGTTGTACACGCAGGCGATGGTGCTGATGAGAGCCATGGTGGGTGCCGCCGCCGGAGGAACATCCTCGCTGTATACAATGACGACGCTGAACAACGGCGAGTGGCAGTCGCCGCCCTTAGCGTGGTTGGTGTCGCAGATCAGCGCCAAGGCCCCCGGGCGTGGAAGCCCAAGCGCCGTGGGATGGAGTGTTCCTTGCCGTAAGAGGATCCAGGACAAGTAGGAGCTCGCGTTTGCAGTCTCTGCCCGACGAGGAAGCTAGGCACCAAGGGATGGAGTGTTCCTTGCCAGTCAGAGGATCCAGGACAAGTAGGAGCTATGCTATGCAGTCTATGCCGCCGTGGAGCAGACGACCGTGCGTGCAACCATAGGCTCAAAACCCAGCGGGAGCAAGGGCAATATGGCGGGGTAGGAGGCGTGGTTGGGGTGAATTGGAGCACGCCATAGAAGGGGTCGGAGTAGAACCATTCTGTGGTGGGATGCCGTGGTGTGCCGCAAGGAAGGAGCGGAGGAAATTCTCCTCGTCAGGACGCCGACACGCTGCCAGGCATTGCAGGCGGAGGAAACGACAATGAAGGTGCTAGGATCCGATGGGAGGTGATGGGAAAAATTGGAGCATGTCGTCGGCAAGCTGATGGGGTGGTGGCAGCGGGTAGGCAGGTCTCTGCCGATCAGCTGATCATTCTCCATGTCCGCTTAGCTGTCTAGGTTTAAGGCTTCAGACTGGCCAGGAGAGGAGGGGTGGAAATGGAGATCTATTTTTAGGGAAGAGGAAATGGAGATCTGACCATGGTCAAACAAGAAAGAAATGCAGTCGAGTGGGGAAGGTGGCCACGCTGTAGACCGCTTGTAACGGACAGCTCGCAGGTTTGTCTCCAGTGTAGTTGGTAAGCAACCTATCTATTCCGCCGCCCCTTTTAGTGTTTAAGATCTGTGTGAACCATTTCGCTTTTTTCTCCAAAATGATAAAACTTATAAACTTGAAACTTTCCAATTCAACAATACAGAAGAATTACATTGTTTTACGGAAAATCCCAGTTTCATGATACACTGTAAATATCTAAAGTGGGATTCTTCCAATCAAGCTCTACAATTTGGAGATGCTGCCACGGGCGCAAGGCGCCCATTCTCTGTAGCCACATCCACCGGTGCGCAGCGAGATGCCGGTGCGCTGGAGATCCGGGATGCCAAGGCCGCCGAGGGAGACCGCCTGCATACCCAGCGCCAGTTGACCTTGCAGTGGCCGCCGCCGCTGCCTTTTGCGGCCGCATCAGAGAAGTTGCGGATCAGGCGATCGGCGGGTTGATGGCCATCACAAGCATGATGTGTGTGGGCATGGCCGACAGCACATGGCGGCAAAGAGCCAAACGATTGCCCCTCGACATCATTGATGCCCACCACGGCAAGAGCCTACGTTCCAGCTTATCGATGGTGCCGATGCACCACCACGAGAGCCTACGTCCCAGCTTGTCAATGCTTTCATGGTGCCGATGCACCACCACGATCCCTGCCCATGACGACGAGTTCACCACTTGGCTTTCCACGACCATCTCCAGCACCACGGCTAGTCCCCACCGCGGCCTGGCCTCCATCGCCATCCTCACTACATGGCACCTATGGAAACATCGAAACGGTTGCTCTATGATGGCGATTAGCCTGCTGTGGGACGGGCAGTGCACACGATCCAGGAGGAGGCGCGACTCTGGGCACGCTGTCGGGCGCTTAAGGGCCTGACCCAAATCATACCCGAGACGTGGGCTAGGGACCGCTATGACACACCCTGCTGCACCATGTGCCACGGCTACCGATGCTTGCCATCCTTGTGTACGAGCTAGTTAGCCGCTTCTACTTCTTGTAATACTTCCATGTATCGCCAACCTATCTATCAATGCAAAGATACGCAAAGCTTTTGTGTATTCGCGGAAAATAAAACTCTACAATTTGAAGTTCATATAGCATACAAAAATATAGGTTTTTTCAAAACATTGTTCATTCCATCTGTTTTTTAATTTCAACCCTTCAAATTGACTAGTAATCATGTATGTGCATTAATGCACGTTAATATTAGGCAATATATATTGCATTGCATATTAATGGTGTACCCGCAATATATATTTTTGGGTAGATCTCAGGGAAAACAGAACTATATGACTATAAGTTGAATATCATGTTTAAGATTTAGTACCAATATCTAGTTCGTTTAATCTGGTATTTATTACTCTGGTCTTGATGTGTTCGTATTAATCTCTGAGGTAAAAAGAACATATGAGATAATTTGTGGTGTTCACATTTTATTTTATTTCTAACGATAGTGGTGTTCACATATATGATAACTTCTTTCAGTACATGGCTTGTGTCATCTTGTACTTCCTTCAAAATGGTTCAACGCTAAATTTGTATTCAATTATGTTTAATCTCGCTTTCATAGGCTATATACCATGTGAAAAATACTTCGTGCACATGCTCCAGTGAGTACTATATTTTAAGTAGTCTCAAAATGGCATTTTGCAGTTTCAAAAATCCGATAATAAATGTATATCGTTTCATATGAATGTACATTACACATATGTAGAAGTTATGTGATGAAAACAGTCACCATGTGAGCTACACAAAACTGACAAAATAAGATTTTTCAGAAGATCAATACTGTATATACTGTTTACTATTTAGAAATCATGATTTTTTGCCATTTTTGTGTAGCTTATATGTTTACTTATTTCATCACCAAACTTTACACTTGTGTAACATACATCAATATAAACATGAAAAACTGTTATTAGGAGCATTTTTTAAACTAAAATAATGTGACTCTAGGACTATTCCAAATAATTTGCTTCAATGCCCGTGTGCTCCTAAATTCAGGTTTGGGGTTCCATGTCACGTGTAAGTGTTGATTTAGATTCCATGCATGCAAATAAAAAGCCATGTCGATCCTCGGAGGAACGTGGTTTTCATTTGCATGCATGGAAAAGAAATTCAACATTGAACCATTGTAAGAAAGTAATACATGAGACAAAACCATGTATATTAAAAGAAGCAATTATGTGAACATCAATCACCGCTCATTTTTTTCAGATTCCTCTGAGATCTATGCTAATGCAGCAACATCACAGTAAGAAATACCAGAGAAAACAAACTAGAAATTGGTAGCAAATTTTGAACATAAAATTCACCTTCATGGCATATGGTTTTGTTTCCTAGTCGATCCATCCAACAGCTAAATAACTGTATGAAAGGCGGGTATTCAATTTGGTGCCCTGGATCAGCTGCAGCATGGATCTTAGTTTGTATGGAGGGAAGACGACTAGGTTTCTCGAGTCACAAAGTTCCTTTGTAGCTCAGGCTACATGGAACCTCTTATCCTCAATCCTCCAGCCTTGCTTTGAGATTCGTGACTTCCAACTAACTTACAACAAGTAGATATCTATTTATTGTTTCTCTAAATGATACAACATATGAAATTCAAACTTTGCAGATCGAACAAACATTAGAACATCAACGTGTGAAAAACTTTCAGATTTTTTGGTCTGATATAAATATACAAAATGAGATTTTGTTTGACTAAAAGTATTATTTAAGTATTTAAATGCATGAAAAATCTGAAAGTTTTTTCCAGATTGTAGTTAGAATGTATTGTTGTTCTGCAAAATTTGAAGTTTATATGTTGTGCCGCTTTGAGAGAAATAAAAGACAAATGCTGCCTGCACGGATCGCGATGCAGAAATGGATGGCAAAGATAAGGAGTACCATGTAGCCTAAGCTATAGAAAACCACACTCTTCTCGAGTCCTCCACGTACAAATTAGTGGATGAGCCAATGTCAGGTCCAAGGTGTTGCTGGACATCCACTAGCAGTGGCACGGTGCTGCTGGACAATTCCAACTGCCCCCGAAAGTCTATCACCACCAGGGGGGTCCTAGTTAGCCAAGACGGAGCTTACCCATCGCCGGAGATGGCATTCTGGGAAGAAAAATAGTTGTCGAGGAGAGCAAGCGAGGAAGAGACCGAGAGAGAAGGAAGAGGAGTTGTTTCTGGCCTCAATGTCTATATTCCTTAGTGGAGCGTAGTTTGGAAATAGTCTATTCTATCGCTTGCACCCTAACAGTAGTTTAAAAATTTCCTATCCTATCGGGTTGCTAGGAAAGAGAGAATAAAAAGGATTTTACTAAACTAAAACTTAGAACACGTAAAATAAACTAAGTTAGGACATGAAGTAAAGAAGTTGGTTTTGTAACTGTAGGATTGAATAGAGAGAAAGGTTGTGTCTAGGTTTCGTCTCACTATTACTAGAGGGGCATCTTAGTGGCAGTGGGCTAATACAAGTATACATGCAGATGATAAAAGATCACAAGAAAGGACGTCTCCCAACTACATGCAATGCGTAGCAAATAGTAGATCATGCCACAAAGACTAATTTTGCATACTAGATCATACTTAAACCTAGAATCGGATCAATCACTCAAAATAGATGAATAGACACACAAATAGGAATGATTCATTGATGTCATCAACATGTTCAATCTTACAAATTACAAGTGTGAAGATGGATATGGAGAGGGAGATGTCTCAGGCACCCATGGCTTCCAGCCAGGACCGGGCGCCGTGATGATGACGACACCACCTCCTACTTGCGTGGCATGGTGGAGTTGTGGAGGGAGAGGCCTCCCAAGGGGGGAGCCACCCGACAGGTAGGAGTTGTGGTGGATGATGATGGCTTGAGATGGCGCTATGGTTGAAGGTGTTTATATAAGAGTCCTTCTCAGGTCTCATCCATTGATGTGGACCCTCCTCCTCCATCCAAGGGCTCTAGAGAAGCCTTATCCAATCCCAACCCCTTCTTTATGATCAAAGGATCTCTAGGAAACAATTGGGGACAAAATCGGTGAATAAACCCATCTGAAGAGGCAACTATTAGGCTTGGTTTCATTCCATATGACCATCCATACGACCAGCCATGGTCGCATCACGCCGTCTTCGTTATGTTCCTCTTCGGTAAATCGACCGCCATTTCTTCGTATGAACTCGGAATTTGATGTTCTTGAGATAGTTGGATTCGTATGAACGATGCTGATCCATTTCTGGGTATTAGGTATTGGTTTTGAATACTTTGGAAAATTTACTTTTTCACTCTCCTAAACAGCTAAGTATGGTATTGTGAGTCCTCCGTATTGAGCCCGTCCCTGGTCTTTTTCATCATGCTTGGTCCTAGGTTGCTCTAGAACACCTGTAGACACAAGAAAACAAAGTGAACTAACAAAAACCAAATAAAATACTAAATGTTCGATGCTCACAAGGATAAGTGTAAAACCGGTAACTATGCATAATTGACCACTATTTGGTTCTAATGGGACATAGTATATGAAGAAAACATACAATAAATGAGCTGAAGAAATGTGTAAAATATAGAGCCATCACCGAGCAGACCACAGAGTCCGATAATAGTGGAACTAAGTCCAGTTAGTCATTGTAATGAGTTATAACTTACATCTCAGTGGATACAGATAGGTGGAGGTTCGTTGCCATGTGTCATTGAAACGTATCAGGTAGAGTTTGTTCCTAAGAGTGAGTAGCTATTACTAATACTAATATATACAAAGACCCAAAGGGATAGATCCAAGTAATCTCGACCATGAAAAACCAGGTCGATCCAATGACCTAGATTCGCCCAATGGCGAAGCCTCAACACGCTGGCATGCAATTAATATCATACCAAATATCAATGAAATGCGCAAATAATATCCTATGCAATTTTTTCATGCAAATAATACAACGCCTAATATCAATGTGCATTGCACGAGACCGTTACATTAGTCACACAAATATACAACTCATAGAAATATGATGTTGTATTTTATGGGTCTTAGCCCACTAATTCTTCTACCTCAGCCCAGTTAAAATTCTAAATCTCAAAGGCCCAATTGAGTTGCATGGAAAATGTTAAAGTTTAGTACCTTATGCTAGTTGACAAAGTTCAGTGTTATTCACAATGCTAGAAAAACTAATTTTTGCATGGCAGTGCCCTATCTACCTCTAGGTGTACATGGGGTGGACAAGTTTTGTATGCCAAGATTCAAAGTCCGAATTAATATTCTCTCCGTCTGAATACTTGTCATCAAATGAATAGAAGGGGATGTATCTAGATGTATTTTAGTTCTAGATACACCCCTTTTTGTCCATTTTGATGACAAGTTTTTTCGGACGGAGGGAGTATGTAGTAGAATCACTAGGCAAAACTAGAAGTATAAGTTAATAAATATTTCTGAATTTTAATTTGATAGAAAACAATGAAAACTGTAATGAGGAACCTTATTGCACAAGAGCAAAGCCTTTGTTTGTTTTATGTCATTCATGTAAAACTAGAGGGTAACCCGTTAGTGCACATGATTTTGCTAATGAAACGTTCACTGACAACCATTATTCAAACATGATCCTACTTGACTATAAAGCACTCCGGTAAGCCGGCCTTGCACTTATAATGTAGTTCTTGCATAACAAAGATTGACAAGTAGATTATCTCTACATCTGATGATATCTTTTATTCTCAATATATTGCAACAACCAAGGAGGAGCTTCCATTGACTACTGTGAGACACACCTATATAAACACCTAGTCATCCAAATCACTTAGAGCAGAAACCTATCTAGCTATATCTTCGATGCGGTCGCCAGGCCCTTCTCATTAGAAGTCCCATGGGATGGCCTCGGACGGCTGCCCACTAAATTCATGGTAGTTGTTGTCGCTGCCACCATGGTCTTCTTTGAAGAGTTAGTCATGCCCTTTTCAGCCAGTCACGGCCAACAACCCAGGTCCTTGGTAGCCACATGTCTATCCACACATGCTTCAATGCCCACCGTAGAAACATGTTGGTGAGCCTACCCCAGCTGACCTAATTTGCACCAGCAGGTATAATTTTGGTGCCATGGCTGCTTGCCCCAAAACATCCTTTTGGAAAAGTACTGCAGGGGAGGGTGTCATCGAGTGGAGATTTTCTTCCTCGCGTCTTAAGGAAGTCGGTGAACCGCATTCGAAATTTCGTGGAGCCATAGGTGAACGGCGCACCCGACAAGGTGGTAGTCGACAAGTCACCAAGCATATTGGACCTGACCTTGGAGGTTCTAATATGTGGAGAGTGACCGCCATCGCTCAGAATATATATTCATTAGTTCAGAAATAATCACCCCGCCTACTACCCTCGGCGGCAGATTTGCACGTAGCGTCCGAATTATGCGAAGAAAAGGCACAACGTAATTCATTGCCCTGCTACGGCCTGCCGCCCAACTGTGATGCCAATTAGTATCGTGCTGCCTATCACATTGGGTCCACCGCCATTGGGTGGACTTGAGTACAGAACGGATGGGTTGCAAGAGTTGGCATGCTTGGGGACACTTATCACTCCTGCTTTTTTAGTAAGAAACATGTCACATCGGCTGCGACAACATTGTGTGATTATCACTTTGAGTGAACTTATTATGAGAGAAAGTGTGATTAACACAAATTTTTGCATCAATACACTAACATGTACTTTTACATGAACGACATCAAAGAAACAAAGTTTCTCATATAGAAAGCGGATTTCAATGGTGCACCTTTCCTTCACCTGCGGCTCAGTCCAGTCAGCTAGTTCATCTTCCTCGCCATCACCGTACCCCATCTCAAAACACAGAAGCCCAACGCCACCATTCTCAGCAGGACCAGCGGATAGGAAATTGTCCGGTCTAGCTATGATACGTGGAATCCTGCCTTCAACGCCATTCAACATGAAAATAACACCACAAAGTTCTCAATCACGCCTGGCGACAGCCGACCAAGGCCCTCCACGGTCGGGCGCTGAACAGCATTTTAGGAGGAGGAGACGACAGCGAGGGCGCTGAGATCTGACAGGAGGCGATGGAAGATATTTCGGAGCATGTCGTCGGGAAGCTGATGGGGTGGTGGCGGCGGGTTAGGCTCATCGCCGCCGAGGGCAGGTCATTCTCCTTGGTCGCTAGATGTGTAGGTCTAGGGTTTCAGGCTAGCGAGAGGAATGGAGCTCTTTCTTTAGGGTAGTGGGAATGGCGATCCTCAAGTAGAAAGAAACGGTCAAACGCAGTCCAGTTTTGACTTTGAGTCGACTGGGAAGGGATCAATCACCGCCGCCAGGTTTGTATTCGTGTGCTTGCTAAGCAATCTTTGTGTGTGTGTGTGTGTGTGTGTGTGTGTGTGTGTGTGTGTGTGTGTGTGTGTGGGTGGGTGGGTGGGTGGGTGGGTGGGTGGGTGGGTGGGTGGGTGTGTGTCTGCTTGGGGGCGAGGATGTCAGTTTTAGTGTTTATGTTTCGTATGTAACCATTTATGTTTTTTCTCCAAAATGATAACATAAACTTATAAACTTGAAAGTTTACAATTCAACAAAACAAAACAACTTCAATTGACTAGTAATCATGTGCGTGCATTAATGCCCGTTAATATTAGGGTAATTATATTGCATTACACATTAATTGTGTACCTGCACATATATTTTTGGATAGATCTCAGGGAAAACAGAACTATGTGACTATAAGTTGAATATCATGTTTAAGATTTGGTACCAATATCTAGTGTGTGTGTGTGTGTGTGTGTGTGTGTGTTGTGTGTGTGTGTGTGTGTGTGTGTGTGTGTGTGTGTGTGTGTGTGTGTGTGTGTGTGTGTGTGTGTGTGTGTGTGTGTGTGTGTGTGTGTGTGTGTGTGTATAGCAAAGAGCACCACATCATGGCAATGCACATACGTGTGATAACAAACCATGTATATATTAAAACAAGTAATTATGTCTTGAACATCAATCATCATTCATGTTTTATTATTCCTCTGAGAACTATGTGATAATATGAACACAGCAACATCACAGTAAGAAATTCCAGAGTAAACAAACTAGAAACTGGTAACAAATCTTAAAAAAGCAATTAATCTTATCAGCACATGGTTTTGTTTTCCCTGCCATCGTTTTTGTGCGCCGGAGACAAAAAACAGCACTTCAGCGGACGCTGCAAAATAGAGTGCGCACAAAAAAATTAGCACACGCGCTATAAGTGGTATCCTAGGCTGCAAATTCTGGGCGCCGGATTGTGCGCGCTGCACAATCTCGGCTCCTGCAGGTGGGACCGCCAAATTGGGCGCCGTGTTTTTGTGCATCTGGAAAACCTTTTCATCGCTCCCGCCAGAAAAGACCATTTTGGCGCTGTAAAGAATTATACCGCTACCGAGGAGAAGCGCCGCCTGTTAGAGATGCTCTTAGTTTTTTCGAGGGAAGACGACTAGCTTTCTCGAGGCCTCATAAAGATCGGTGGATTAAGCCAATGTCAGGTCCAAGGTGCTCACCAAGTCGTTGCCCTCCTCTTCGGTGCCTTCCACGAGTAGCTGAGCAGTGCTGCTTGACGATTTGACTGCCACAGAAAGTCTATCACTGCCGAGGGGTCCCTCCATTCCGGATTTGCGGTACTCCTTCCAAAGCTCAGGATTTTTGCAAGCCAATGCACTGTACGGGCGCCCGCCATCCCCAGTTAGAACAGCCACAAGTGCTGGCGGCACTACGGTTGGGAGTGATGCGGCAGGTCTTGGTGCCGCAACTGGGAGGGGCACGACTGAGGAATGCGCTACAGGGTTTGTTGTCCCAGCAAGGGTTCGTGGCGCTACAGTAAAGACCTGTGGGGAGTGATGTACCACAATATGTGGACAGCAAGGGCGTGGTCCGATGGGCATGGAGGTGGCAGTGGTGGAAGCCCTTCCATTTGGTCCACTGCTGTTGGGAGGACTTGAGTACAGAACGGAGGGGTTGCAAGAGTTGGCATGCTTGGGGACACTTATCACTCGTGCTTTTTTAGTAAGAAACATGTCACATCGGCTGCGACAAAATTGTGTGATTATCACTTTGAGTGAACTTATTATGAGAGAAAGTGTGATTAACACAAATTTTTGCATCAATACACTAACATGTACTTTTACATGAACGACATCAAAGAAACAAAGTTTCTCATATAGAAAGTGGATTTCATCAAGAAAATGCTGCACCTTTCCTTCACCTGCGGCTCAGTCCAGTCAGCTAGTTCATCTTCCTCGTCATCACCGTACCCCATCTCAAAACACAGAAGCCCAACGCCACCATTCTCAGCAGGACCAGCGGATAGGAAATTGTCCGGTCTAGCTATGATACGCGGAATCCAGCCTTCGACACCATTCAACCTGAAAGTAAGAGCATCTCCAGCCGCCGCTTCAACAGGCCCTCCCCAGCGCTTTTGATACGTGCCGGGCGCCAAAAACAGCCCAGTCCTCAAGCCCGCTTTTCACCCGCTGGCCCAAACTTGTGTCGGCGGACCAGTGCAGAACCCGGCGCTGGGCGCCTGGGCGCCGACACAAGCAAAAGGGCGTGGGTCCGCCTGTCGGTGAGTCGAGCGCTTCTTCCCGCCGCTTTTCCCGCTTTTCCCCACTTCCTCCCATTCTTCCATTCTCCCGCCAATCTCCTCCCGCCGCCCCCAGCCAGCCGCCATGCCACCGAAGAAGTACGCCGTCCCCTCGCCTGGCGATCGCGACCGCCTGCCGCCCAGCCGGCGCAGAGGAAGCCGAGGGCGTCGCCGCATAAGCCACCGGCATGACAAACGCCGAGTGGAGGGCGGAAGTTCAGCGACGGAGGCCATCACGGCTGACCGGCGGAACAGGGCAATCGCCAAGACGGCCCGTGACAACGGGGCGCGTGCGGCTACGGCTTCGGCGGACCAAGCCGAGGCCGAGGCGACTCACGCGGGGATGATGAATCCACCCGCAGCCACGCCCAAGACGCGCCTGGGCCAGCAAGGCGCCGCTTCGCTGTCAGAAAGTCATGGGGATGCACGCCACCGGCTACGCCGACGGGACGCGCACGGTGGGTTCAACCTCAACGCCACCTTCCCCATGGACACCCGCCCAGCAAGACGCTTCGCCGCTTTCGCCGGCGGCAGTACCTTATACAACTACCCGCCGCCCGCCAACGCTTCCTCCCCGACACCCCCTCTCCGTCGTGGCGCGCTGCCCTTCTCGCACCTCGGCGACACCGACGAGGTCGAGGCCAACATGGACGACATCATCGCGACAGGCTCGGCCACGGCCGCCGCGTCTCCCGGGTTCGTCACCCCGAACGACACGGTGGATCTCAGCGGCGGCATGGACGGGCGAAGCTCGGCTACGCCTATGGCGCAGGGAGGAGCAGGAGGAGCAGGAGGAGGAGGACAAAGAGAAGGAGGAGGAGGAGGAGCCGGTGGCTGTTCCGGCGAGGAGGCGCAGAAGAAGAAGCGGGCGGCCAGGTCCGCGAGCCGCGCATCAAGTGGGTGTCCAAGGAGGAGGAATGCCTCACCAAAGCATGGAAAGTCGCCTGCCTCGACCCGACCACCGCACGAACCAGAGCATCGAGACGATTGGGAGCGATCAAGGCCGAAGTTCGACGAAGCGCAAGCTCGCCGACCCTACTTTAAAGGCGCTTACATGCAGCGCGGGCGCGCGATGGCGAACCATTGGGGGCGATCCAGGGGCGTGCAACAAATGGCATGGGATCGCCGAGGAGGTCGCGTCGCCCGGAGAGCGGCGCCAATGTTGAGGATTAGGTATGCCACACCGGTCTCCCGCCTCTCTTCGCCGTGCACGCCTGCCAACTGTTTGTTCCTCCGCGCAGTTGCTGCGCATGTTCACCCTGTACCGGCAGAGCAACAGCGACGCCGAATTCAAGTTCCTCCACGTTTACAAGCGCATTGACAAGTGCGAGAAGTGGGCGGAAGTCCAGCGCACCCTCACAAGGCCAAGGAGACCTACAAGCCGGACGCGCCGACTCCGAGCGCGTCAAAAGGGCGGCCGGAAGGCAACAAAGGTGCCAAGAAGGGGAAACACGCCGACGCGGCCACCGCTCGAGTGTAGGAGTCCATCAAGCACTGCCTCGCCGACGCACAGGCCCGGTCCGTCCTTCGTGAAGAGAAGACCGAGGCGTTGTGGTCGGCGTTGATGTCGAGCAGCGCCGTCAAGCTCGACCTACTCCGGACCAACGTCGCCGCGAAGAAGAGAAACACCGACCTGGCTTTCCTTCTGGGCGGGCGGACATGCTCCAGAGCAACGACGAGGCGTTCAAGGCGTGGTACTTGGCGGAGCGTGGCCTCATCCTGAACCAGCTTCCCTCGACGACGCCACCCACGCCGACGCCGCCGCCAAGCCCGAGCGATGATGCCGCCGAGACTCCCCGCAGCACAAAAGCCACGATGATGCCTCCCAGCACAGAGACCCCGCCAAGCCCGCGCACGCCGACTCCGCCGACGCCGGAGGCCGACCTCGCCGTCTGATACCCACGCGCGTCCTTTCTGCTTTTTGTATGCCGAAATTCTCATTCGATCACCGAACTTGTGGCCGCTTGATCGCCGGATTTGTGGCGTCTATTTTGTGAGCGGGAATGAGACTATGTTTGAATTTTTCACGGCTGGGGGGCGGCACCTGGGGGCGTGGCTGGAGCTAGGTCGCCTCAGGCCAATCTAGCGCCAGTCGCCCCTGTGCCGCTTTTTTCGGCGCCTGGGGCTGAACGGCCGGAGATGCTCTAACACCACAAAGTTCTCAATCGAAGGGTGATGCTGACCTGCTGCCCTCCACGGTTGGCGCGGGAACAGCATTTTAGGCGGAGGAGACGACAGCGAGGGCGCTGAGATCTGACGGGAGGCGATGGAAGATATTTTGAGCATGTCAAGGGAAGCTGATGGGGTGGTGGCGGCGGTTAGGCTGGTCGCCGCCGAGGGGCAGGTCATTCTCCATGGTCGCTAGATGTGTAGGTCTAGGGCTTTAGGCTAGCGAGAGGAATGGAGCTCTTTCTTCAGGGTAGTGGGAATGGCGATCCCCCGGCGAGAAAGAAACGGTCGAAACGCAGTCCAATTTTGACTTTGAGTCGAGTGGGGAAGGGATCAATCACTGCTCGCCAGGTTTGTATGCGATGTGCTTGCTAAGCAATATTTGTGTGTGTGTGTGTGTGTGTGTGTGTGTGTGTGTGTGTGTGTGTGTGGGTGGGTGGGTGGGTGGATGGGTGGGTGGGTGGGTGTGTGTGGGGGGGGGGGGGCGCAGGATGTCAGTTTTATTGTTTATGTTCCGTAAGTAACCATTTATATTTTTTTCTCCAAAATGATAACATAAACTTATAAACTTGAAAATTTACAATTGAACAAAACAAAACAACTTCCATGTTTTACAGAAAATTCTAGTTTCTTGATACACGGTAAATATCTAAAATGGGATTCTTACAATCAAGCTCTACAAGTTGAAGTTCATATATCATACAGAAAAGGTTTTCTCAAAACATTGTCCATCCAATCCGATATGTTGTTTAATTGCGACCTTCTCAATTGACTAGTAATCGTGGTACGTGCATTAATGCCCGTTAATATTAGGGCAATTATATTGCATTACACATTAATGGTGTACCTGCAATATATATTTTTGGATAGATCTCAGGGAAAACAGAACTATGTGACTATAAGTTGAATATCATATTTAAGATTTAGTACCAATATCTAGTTTGTTTAATTTGGTATTTATTACTCTGATCTTGATGTGTTGGTATTAATCTAAGAGGTAAAAAGAACATATGAGATAATTTGTGGTGTTCACATTTTATTTTATATCTAAAGATAGTGGTGTTCACATATATGATAACTTCTTTCAGTACGTGGTTTGTGTAATCTATTACTTCCTTAAAAATGGTTCGACGTTAAATTCGGATTCTATTATGTTTAATCTTATTTTCTTAGGGTATATTCCATGTGAAAACACTTCAGTGCACATGCTCCTGTGAGTACTATATTTTAAGTAGTCTCAAATAGTATTTTGAAGTTTCAAAAAATCTGATAAAAATGTGCATGTTCAATTTAATGTACATTACACATATGTAAAATTTATGTGATAAATCAGTCACCATATGAGGTACACAAAACTCACAAAATAATACTTGGGAAGATCAATACTTTATGTACTACTCACAATTTAGAAATCATGATTTTTGCCATTTTTGTGTAGCTCACATGTTTACTTATTTCATCACCAAAATTTACACTTGTGTAACATACATCCATATAAACACGAAAAATTGTTATTAGGAGTTTTATTGAAAATAATAAATGTGATTTTAGAACTGTTCCAAATAATTTGCTTCAATGCCCGTGTGCTCCTAAAATTAGCTTTTGGGGTTACGTGTCACGTGTATATATTGATTTATATTCCATGCATGCAATTAAAAAGCCAAGTCGATCCTTGAGGGACTTGGTATTTCATTTGCATGCATGGAAAAACAAATTCGGCCGTTGTACTATTTTAAGAAAGTAATAGATGAGACAAAACATGTATATTAAAAGGAGCAATTATGCCTTTGAACATCAATCATCATTCATTTTTTTCCTTATTCCTCTAAGATTTATGCAAATGCAGCAGCATCGGAGTAAGCAAAACTAGAGTAAACAAACTAGAAATTGGTATGAAATCTTAAACATAAAATTCATCTTCATGGCACATGGTATATTTTGTTTCCCTGATTGATCTATCCAACAGCTAATTAACAGTATGAAAAGTGGGTATTCAATTCGGTGCCCGGCTTAGCTGCAGCATGGATCTTAGTTTTTCTGGAGGAGACGACTAGCTTTCTCGAGTCCTCCATGTACAAATCAGTGGATAAGCCAATGACAGGTCCAAGGGGCTCGCCGTGCCATCGACCTCCTCCTTGGTGCCATCCACTAGCTGTTGTTCTGCTAGATGACTCGACTGCCCCAGAAAGTCTATCACCACCGGGCGGGGGTCCTTATTAGCCAAGACGGAGCTTTTACCGATCACCGGAGACGGCATTCTTGGGAATTAAAAGTAGTTGCCGGAGGAGAAGAAGCGAGGAAGAGACCGAGAGAGAAGGAAGAGGAGTTGTTTCTGGCCTCAATGCCTCTATTCCTTAGTGGAGCATTAGATTCATCTATGTAGCTATACAAGGCAATAGGTAAATTACATCTAGGTTCTACCAACTACCTAGACTATGACCACTTCATAGCATATCATGGGAGTGGTTGGAAACCACTGTACATTACCTCGCCACCTATGTCGTGATTTTTTGACATGGGCACGCTGCACGGACATCCCATATGTAGTAAACTCATGGGACACCACCTGTTGCCACCCCATTAGCATGGGCTTGCCGAGACGGGTTGAACGTAACATTCTCCCCTCAACACTGTCGCTAGGGTTGGACATTGACAATCCTTATATTGTCGGCATTTCGGAACTGGATGTGGGGAAGAGCCTTTGTTAAGATGTTGGCCTCTTGCTCACCAGTCCGTGAACTCCACATTCATCGTGCCCTTCCGACGTAGTTATGTATGAAGAATGTATGAAGTGATAGCGGATATCGTTGTCCTTGCTACCGTTTTGAACTTGTTGTCGACGAAGATGAGCACATGTGCGGTGTCTCGATTCAGCATCTCGCCAAGGAGGTGAGCCAGCCTGATTCCCTCACATGATATAATAGCTGTTGCGATGTACTCTGCCTTGAACAAAGACGCGGACACCACCTTTTGCATCATAGAATACCAGATGACGGGACTACTCCCGAGGAGAAACAACACGCCCGACGTGCTTTTCCGGGAGTCCATGACACTAGTGTGGTCAGGCCATCAGAAATGTACCAGGTTTTCACCACCACCACAATGATACACGATCCGCTGCGGTGAGCTGCACTCCACGGCGTACCGGAGCAGGTGCTTGACGGTAGCGTAGGTGTTCGCTGCCGGGCTATCATGAACTCTACTCAAAATTCGACAACGAACGAGATGTCCGGGTCAGGTATGTATGAGGTATCCGAGGCTCGATAACATTGCGGTAGAACGTAACATCCACCACCTTCTTGGGGCTTTCCTCATCGAGATTACAACACGCTGGAGGAGAGTGCACCATTAAAAAGAGGTTAGAAGGCGATGGAGATGTCGATGAAGACATCAACATTGATGAAGGTGATCGGCATGATGGTGGTTCCACCGGCAGCACGCCGTGCCACTGGAGAGAAAAGGAGAGAGGTTCCCTCAAACTTCCTCCTCCATGGCCTCCACTCTAGGTGGGATGAGTCTCTCCCTCGCCCACCATGGTTCTTGAGGCGTAGAGCCCTCCAAGATTGGATCTCTTCTCCTCTCGCTTTTGTTTTTGCTAGTGTTTTCTCGCTGATCAATGTTTACGTAACTTGATGACCTGTTGCGCCAATTGCACAGAGACAAACTGGATCCTGCAAGTTAAGCAAGCTATATGAAACATAAAATGAAGTCAAGTGAACTCTTTGAATACAAAATTTGCTCTATTTTGTGATGTTTCACTTGTGTCATGTATAACCCTTTTTTTCACGAAAAATAACCACGTGACATTTTTTCGCCATCATCGCCACCGCCACGTAAGTCTGGCCATGAAAAATAGAACTTTGACGGTACCACTTTAACGCCATGCAAGATCGCATTTTAGGTGACGAACTAATCATGTTACCGATCGGGCGCTGTGATAACCACAATGTCACCTGTGATAGCCCAATCTGTCGTGGTAAGATCATTTTAGCGATGATAATCCGCCACCGTGATCAGTCCGGGGGGGCTGACCGGTCAAAGATTCGTACACATGGGGCCAGGATTTTCCGACGCGTTTCTTCCATGTGGGTCCGCCATGGGTTTTATCGCCGACAGCCTCGCCAAGAATAAATCGGCTTCGGTTTTGACCGATCAAAACTGCTAACATATGCGCACGTAAGATACCGATGTGGCTGCTTACATGTGGGACCAGCGCTCTATTTCCGTGACGATGATTCTGACATGTGGGCCCATTGTCGTGCCGACGTGGATGGCGGTGACGGCGCCCATAATCATCATCGCCACGGTGTGGAGGCACGGTCAATTTGTTTTATGTATTGAAAATGGCGAGCATATTTGATACAAAACAGATGTTAATTTTAAGAATTTTAATATGAATTTGTGCAAAATTTGAATTGCAATGTAAATTCGGCCTGGTCACTACATCGCAAACATAACAATTGTCTCCCAGACTGAGATTTTACAATAGGCAACCATACCACAGTCACACAAAAATTAGACACTTGGCCACAGTTTCATCACCTTCAAACAATGCACCAAAGGTACGATGGCGGTGTTTTTCAGCTAGGGCAATGAATTATTGTGGTAGAATCCTGGTGATGTAGCGAGAGCTCCCTCAAGATCTCGAAGAGTCTTCTCAAGAGCAAAAATTTCCTCTTTGTTTCCTTTGTGGACTACATCATGTTCTTTGCCTAAAATTTTAAGTGCAGTCTTGATACTGAATCTGTTGATGAAGCGCAGCCATGGAAATATTCAGACCGTCAATTTCATCCAAAATGTGAGGCAGAGTCTTCTTGAGAGCTTCACGTACTAACTGCATGTATACAAGTGCATTCTTCACACATTTTAGTTCACAAGATATATGCTCAGATACAACAAATCACACAGGCAGTAATTAATTGTAAAATAAAATGTACCATAGTTGTAGACTTTCGGTCCTCAACAGATGATGCAACCTCAGTAGCAAACAACTCCAGTTTTTGAGTTATCGACACTGTCCGTATCTATAGCTTTGTCATCTGAAGAGATACCCATGTTCCTGCTAAACTGCATTCGTCCCACATGCTAATACCCATGTTTTAGAATGCACACGCCTAAATCGGCAGGTTCTAGACCTTTTTCCGCAATCTTTACGTAAATCAGAGCTAATTTTTTTTACTGGCCTAAATTATCCTTGATAGTTCGCTTTCTAAGCTTCTCATACTCCGTCAATTTTCCTGAATAAAATTAGAAAGATGAAAGGATCAACAAATATACAACCTTGTGCATGCAGTACAATAAAAAATAAGTTCATTTCCTTTATTAATGTAAATATAACTTTTTGTTAATCGGGAATCAATGTATAAACATAATTTCAAATGAGCATGAAAACTGAAGTAAATTAGTGCATGTCTGGCCAATCTTTTGATATGCAGGGCACTCATATATATATTAAATAAAAATCTTTGTAAAGTTTCTGGTCATTTCGAGCTTTGGAGAATAGCTATCTCTGCTCTAGCTCTTTTAGATTCGGAATTCCAGTTGTCTGCAGTCTTCTTCTTTATATAGTTCTTGCAAATGAAGAGAGAAAAGGCTTTAGAATTGTATCATAAAGTGAAATAATGACCAAAAGCATTGTAAATAATAGTAGGAGAACATGATGCAAAATGGACGTAAAACGCCCCTCCTTCATCCTCCAATTCCTCTCTTGCCTCCACAAGAGGTTCTCTTCAACTTCCTCTACTGATGGCACTCTTCGAGCTCCTCCCTTGTCGTTTATTGTCCGATGAGGCATTTGTATTTCCATTATCTCGGCTTCACGGTTGTGGCTCAGCCCCGACGAAGTTTCATCTTCTCGCTGTTATGTTTTATGATGAAGCTTCCGTGAGCTTCTTTTTGTGCTTTTATGTTGTTTTTGTTTTGCCTTACATGGGAGGAATGTTGCTTAGATCTCGACAGGCCATGCATTGCGGGGAGGAGGAGGGCAGCAGGAGCGTGGCATGGCGATTGGCAAGCTGCTACTTTTCATACATGAACAAGGTCTAAAAGCCTCCATTTTAGCATGTCTAGCATGTTCTCTCTGCCGCATCTTCCTCACTCACTCGACTAAATGTGCCTCATCCCGCCTACTACCCTAGGCGTGCCAAGTTTCACGAGATTTTTCCAAGTTTGCAAAGAAAACGCACAACATGATTGAACGCCTCTATTCCGACCACCTGCTCTAACTGTGATGCCAACTCATATCTCGCCGCCACAAAGTGGTACCGCCTCCCAGCTTGAGGAACCAACACATGTCGCTACCCGTAAAGCCGGTCCTCGCACCTTCAGAGCCAGCACTAGTCGCGGTTCCGGCTGGGAATAGCGGGCGCCTATGGAATGATGAAGTGGCTTGCACTCAACCATAGGTTTTGGGAGGACTACCACATGGGAGAACACCGCTGACTACGCCCATGTGAACCGACGTGTGTCGAGTTGCTTGGCAACACCGCTGCAGCTGGTAGACGGAACCAAGGAGGAGGCCGACGACATATAGAGCACCTACAATCTAACCTTAGCTTGAGCTACCAATATGTAATTGAAGCCTCGTGAAAGCTAGTCAATTAACACTAGCTTTTCCCTAGATAAACAAATATGGTTCATTATTTTCATACTGTTATCTTATATGTTTGGATAAATCTCAAGGAAAACAAAACTATGTGAAGATAAGTTGAATATCATGTTTATGATTTAGTAGCAATCTCTAGTTTGTTTAATCTTCTATTACTTACTCTAATCTTTGATATGTTCGCATTGATCCAAAAGGGAAAATAACATATGAGATAGATTGTGGTGTTCACATTTTATTTTGTTACAAAGATAGTGGTGTTCAAATATATAATAACTTATTTTAATACATGGTTTGTGTCATCTATTACTTCCTAATATGGTTGGAATGTCAAAATTCAGATTCAGTTATGTTTAGTCCCATTTTCATAAGTTGGGTTCCATGTGAAAAACCACTTGGAGCACATGCTCTAGTGAGCACTATATTTTGAATAGTGTCAAAATGGTATTTTGAAGGTTCAAAAAATTGGAGAAAAATTAAATATGTTTACATGCATGTAAACTACACATGTTTAAAAATTATGTGATGAAATAAGTAACCATCTGAACTACACAAAAATGACAAAATAACATTATGGGAACATGAATAGTGTATGTACTGCTCACTATTAAGAAATCACAATTTTGTCATTTTGTGTAGCTCACATGTTTACTTATTTCGTCACCAAATTGTACACATATGTAACATACATCCATATGAACATGCAGAATTGCTTTTTGGAAGAAAAAATAAACTAAAAATGTGATTTTCAAACTGTTCAAAATAAAGTGCTTCAATGCATCCATGCTCGAAAAAACAGCTTTAGGCTATCGAGAGTTCAGAGTATGATAAGTAGATTAAACAAACAAAAGATTGCTACTATAAGTCTTAAACATCAATTCACCTTATGGGCACATAGTTGTGTTTCCCCGATAGATTTATCCAAAGAGCTTAGATAGCAGCATGAAAAGCATCGATCAGATTTTATTGAGGGTAGACGAGCTATCACGAGGCTTCAACGCATAGATCGGTGGTTCAAGCACTCAAGCCAAGGTGAGGTCCACGGTGCTTGCCGAGCCGTCGGGCGCCCTCCTCGATGCTGACTGGTGCTGCTGGACTACTCCCACTGCCCCAGAAAATCTATCTCGCCGAGGGGTCCCCTTCACTTTGGTACACCTTCCAAAACTCGGATTTGGGTGCAAGCTGACGCACCGAGCTACCGGCGCCGCCATGCATAGCTGGAACCGCCACAGGTGAGGGTGGCGGCACAACCAGAACCTCGACAGGGAATTGCAGCACTACGGTGCCGCAGCCGGGAGCGGCACCACGGGCATAAGAACGATAGGGTTTGCCGTTCCGGCTAGGGTCCCTGGTGTGCCACAATATGTGCAGAGCAAGGGAGCGGGTCGCTGCACACCGCGCGTGCTGCAATGTGGGCACACGCGTACTAGGGGAATCGGTGGTGGCCGTGGCGGTAGCCCTCCTTTTGTTGCGCCCACCGCTCCGGTTCCATGCCATCCGTGGATTTGAGTGAAGAGGGGTTGACGACGCAGAGGGTTGACCAAAATGGGCTGGGCATGGTTACACTTATAAAGGATGAGGTTGAACTCCCAACGGTCAAAACGACGTTCTGACGTGTCATCTACATTCAAACTTAGCACCTGTGCTTTTTTGGTTAAAATATGTGTCACATCGGATGCACATGCTAGCTTCCCAGCCGCTTTTACATCAAATGAACACCCGCCAAAGGAATAATGATATGTTACCGCAAAATAAAAACAATGATATATATAGGAGCCAGAGACATCAATTTTAAATTTCAATTTCTAAAATATTTCAGGCAGCACCGCTGCAGCTGGTGGACAGAATCAAGAGGAGGCCCACGACATATCGAAAGCACCTACAATCTGACCTTGGTTTGAGCTACCAATATGTAATTGAAGCCTCGTGAAAGCTAGTTGTCTTTAACACTAGCTTTTCCCTAGATAAACAGATATGATTCATTATTTTCATACTGTTATCTTATATGTTTGGATAGATCGTAGGGAAAACAAAGCTATGTGAAGGTAAGTTGAATATTATGTTTATGATTTAGTAGCAATCTCTAGTTTGTTTCATCTGCTATTACTTACTCTAACCTTTGATATGTTCGCATTGATCTAAAAGGGAAAAATAACATATGAGATAGATTGTGGTGTTCACATTTTATTTTGTTATAAAGATAGTATGGTGTTCAAATATATAATAACTTATTTTAATGCATGGATTGTGTCATCTATTACTCAAGTAATATGCCTGAATGTTAAAATTCAGATTCAATTATGTTTAATCCCATTTTCGTAAGCTGGGTCCCATGTGAAAACCACTTTGGTGCACGTGTTTCAGTGAGCACTATATTTTGAATAGTGCCAAAATGGTATTTTGAAGGTTCAAAAAATAGGAGAAAATTGTATGTTTATATGCATGTAAACTACACATGTTTAAATTTATGTGATGAAATAAGTAACCATCTGAGCTACACAAAATGACAAAATAACATTATGGGAACATGAATACTGTATGTACTGCTCACTATTAAGAGATCACAACTTTGTCACTTTTGTGTAGCTCAAATGTTTACTTATTTCATCACCAAACTGTAGACATATGTAATAAACATCCATATGAACATGCTGAATTGCTTTTTGGGAAAAATAAACTAAAATGGGATTTTCAAACTATTCAAAATAAAGTGCTTCAATGCCTGCCTGCTCGAAAAAAAGATTTGGGGTATCGCAAGTTCAGAGTAAGAAAAGCAGATTAAAGAAAAAACATTGCTACTATAAGTCTTAAACATCAATCACCTTATGGCACATAGTTGTGTTTCCCTGATAGATTTATTCAAAAGCTAAGATAACAGCATGCAAAGCATCGATCAGTTTTTATTGAGGCTCGATGAGCCATCGTGAGGCTTCAATGTACAGATCGGTGGCTCAAGCAGTCAAGCCAAGGTGAGGTCCATGGTGCTCGCCGACGGCCTCCTGCTCGGTGCTGTCCACCAGCGGCTGAGGGTGCTGCTGGACAACTCCCACAGCCCCAGAAAATCTATCTCGGTGAGGGGTCCCTTCAATTTGGTACCTTCCAAAACTTAGATTTGGGTGCAAGCCGAGACACCGAGCTACCGGCGCCACAAAGCACAGCTGGAACCGCCACAGGTGGGGGTGGCACCATGGCCAGCAGCTCGACAGGGAATGGCCGCACTACTGCCAGGACTGCTGCGACAGGTCTTCGTGCCGCAGTCGGGAGCGGTACCATGGGCATACGCACGATAGGGTTTGCCATCCCGGCTTGGGTCCCTGGTGTTGCATGATATGGGCAGAGCACGGGAGCAGGCCGTTGCACACTGCACGCTGCAATGTGCACACACGTACGGTACTAGGAGAATCGGTGCTGGTCGTGGTGGCAGCCCTCCTTTTGCGCGCCACCCTTCCGGGTTCCAAGCCATCCGGTGGATTTAAGTGAAGAGGGGGTTGACGACGAGAGGTTGGCCAAAATGGGCTGGGAATGGTTACACTTATAAAGGATGCGGCTGGAACTCCCAACGGTCAAAACAATGTCGTGACGCGTCATCTAGATTCGGAAACTTATCACTTGTGCTTTTTTTGGTTAAACTAAAAGATGTGTCACATCGGCTGCATATACTAGCTTCCCGGCCGTTCTACATCAAATGAACACCCGCCAAAGGAATAATGATATATTATCGCCAAAACAGTGATAGGAGCAAGAGTCATCAATTTTAAATTTCAATTCCTAAAATATTTCAGGAACCCATTATTTTGGTTTTCATTTTAGTTTGGCCAGGTGACCAAATGTTTCTCCTGAATTTATTTGTAGCCCGCTGCCCAAAAACAAAATTTTAATTTATCAAATAAATCTGCCTATATCTATACCAATATTACACTACTAGGGAAAAGTTTATACACAGACGCTACTAGTAGCGCTGGTTTATACCGCTGCTACTGTTATTTACTAGTAGCGTGGGTTTTTAACCTCGCTACTATTGTTGATAGTAGTAGCGGATTTTAACCCTCGCTACTACTAAGCGGTTCTCTACCGTGCTCCCCAGGACATGCATAGTTGTAGCGAGAGTTATAAACCCGCTTACTATTGTTGATGGTAGTAGCTCGGGTTTTACCCTCGCTACTACTAAGCGGTCTCTATCGTGCCCCCGGACATGCATAGTTGTAGCGAGAGTTATAAACCCACGCCACCGCTGCCACTACTAAGTATTGGGTTTTTAACAGCCCTGAAATCCCCATCTCCTCGCCCAAATCACTCCACTCCCCGCCTCTCTCCTCCTCCTCTCTCCATAGGATCTCCCATGGCGCCCTGCCCATGCGCTGCCTCCTCCTCCATGACGCCCAACGAGGTTGCCGCCGCCAAGGCCGCTGGCATCCAGGTGCTCGCCGGTTTTCCTCGCCTCCCGCCACCAACGACTAGCCCCGTGCTCCCTCCATCTCCTTCCTCTCTCCTTCTTTCTTTTTCCCCTCTGCCCTCTGGTTTCACTTCGCCTCCCATGTCCATCCCTGCAGGTCATTGCCATGGATGAACAAGAGCTCTCGCCTGGCCGTGAAGAGGAGCCCCACACCGCCGCTTTGCTCAGCCCTCGATCCGTCCTCTCCAACAACTACCACCTATCTGGTCTGCCACTGCCCGTCCGCTTATTGAGACCCCTACCACACCGGATTAAATCATTGCCGCCATTGACATCACGCACGGGATCGAGATTTTTTTTTTTTTGAAACTAATAGTAGTAGCACGGATGGCACCCACGCTACTACTAACACATTATAGTAGTAGCGCTGGTGGCACCCGCTACTACTACTAACAGTTAGTTAGAAGTAGCTAGTAGTAGCGCCGGGCCGCGCTTACTACTAGCTATTTAACCCGCTACTAGTAGGCTTTTTTCTAGTAGTGCTAGATGACACAAATAGGCATATCTAATTAGTCTCAACTATCAAACCATAGCAATCCAATGACCTAGTTTATTTCAATAGTGAGCACTCAATGTGTAATTAACATCAATCCATTTTAGCCAAAACTAATAACATCATATTCAATATCAACGCACGTGTTAATCATATAATTAACATGTAATATCCTATCTAAGATCAACGTGGAGTTAATTTTCTTCCTAATTATAAATGTGCATTGCATGCACACATCTAATATTTACTATTCACTTAGTGATCAAAACGCCTTATGTTTGTTCACAGAGTGAGTAGTTACTACTAATATATAAAAAGACCCAAATGGGTAGATCCAAGTAATCTCGACCATGAAACCCAGGTCAATCCAATGACCTAGATTGGTCCAATGGTGAACCTCAACACGCTTACGCCAAGAATTAATATGATACCAAATATCAAAGGAAAGTGCAAATAATATCCTATGTAATATTTTCATGAAATTAATATAACGCGTAATATCAACGTGCACATAGACATTTACTAGTCACACAAATACGCAACTCGCTGAAATATGATGTTGTATTTTATGGGCCTTAGCCCACTAAATCTTGTACCTCAGCCTAGTTAAAATTCTAAATCTCAAAGGCCCAACTGAGTTGCATGGAAAATGTTCAAGTTTAGTACCATCTGCCAGCTAGTTACAAAGTTTAGTGTTATTCACAATGCTGGGAAAACAAAAAATTGCATGGCAGTGCACTATCTACCTCTGGGTGTACATGTTGTGGACACGTTTTTTATGCCAAGATTCAAAGTCTAGAAATTAATGTGTAGTAGGATCACTAGGCCAAATTAGAAGTCAAAGTTAATCAATATTTTTGAATTTTTATTTGATAGAAAACAATGAAAACTGTAATTAGGAACCATGTTGCACAAGAGGAAAGCCTTTGTTTGTTTTATGTCATTGATGTAAAACTAGTGGGCACCCTGTTAGTGCACATGATTGTGCTAATCGTTATCCAAACATGATCCTACTTGACTAAAAAGCATCGATAAGCCAGCCTTGCATTTATAATGTAGTTCTTGCACAAGAAAGATCAACGAGTAGATTTTCTCTGTAGTTGATGATATCTAAACTTCTCAGTATATTAACTATTGTAAGACACACCTATATAAACACCTAGTCATCCAAATCACTTCGAGCATAAACCTACCTAGCTATATCTTCGATGCGCTGTCGGGCCCTTCTCGTAAGAAGTCCCACGGGATGGCCTCAGACGGCTGCAAACCAAATCCATGGTAGTTGTTGTCGCTGCCGCCACGGTCTTCTTGAAGAGTTAATGATAACCTTCTCAGCAAGTCATGGCCCACCGTTGAAACATGCTGGTGAGCCTGCACCTGCCGACCTAAGTTGCGCTAGTAAGTATCATTTTGGTGCCATGGCTGCTTGCCCCCAAACATTCCTTTTGTAAGCAGTAGCATAGGGAGGGTGTCATTGAGTGGAGATTTTCTTCCTCGCATCTTAAGGACGCCGGTGCACCACATTGATAATTTCGTGGAGCCATAGGTGAACAACGACCCGACAAGGTGGCAGTCGACAAGTCACCAAACACATTGGACCTGACCTTTGAGGTTCTGATCTATGGAGGGTGACCGGGCGATCGCCTGTAAACATATATTCATTAGTTCATCAATCATAACCCAGGCCTACTACCCTATGTGGCAGATTTGCACATAGCCTTTCTCTGAATTGCAAAGAAAAGGCACAGCTTAATTCGTTCCTCGTTTCGCTTGTCATCCAACTGTGATGCCAACTAGTATCGCGCTGCCTACCATGGTACTACTCCCAACTGTGGCACCAACGCTTGTTGCCAAACGTAGTGCCACTCCCACTACCTTCGATGCCAACACTTGTCGCGGTTCTGGCTGCTGGTGACGGTGCCCATAGAATGACGACGTGGCTTGCAAACAACCATGGATTTTAGGAGGAGTATCGTAGGGGAAAACACCACCAGTCTCCGTCCTTGCAAACCGGTGGTTCAGAGTCGCCTCACCGAACCACGTAGCCTGTGTTGGCACCAAGAGGAGGCCAATGGTTCCGTGAGCACTTGGACCTAAAATTGGTCTGAGCCATCGATATGTACATGGAGATAGTAAAATCTACTCATCTTTAAGACTAGTTATTCCTCAATAAAAAATAAGATTCATTTTTTTCATATTGTTATCTTAGATGTTTGGAAGCTATGGAGTCAGCTAGGAGTTTGATAACTTTCAGTAGCAGCAGTGTCAAGTGCGGACGACAGCACTAGAGGATTTCATATTAGGTGGTCCTCCTCGGATGTCGAAGTTGTGACTTCAGGATGAAAACTTAAGGTATGGCCTTCATTGGTTATGCCTGGTGATTGGCTTGTTGAAGGTATTGTCTGAGAGCTCGGTCTTTCTCCAGTGTGAAAACTTATGATCCTGGATTGGGCGCATTTACGACGCTTGTGTACTGTTACCTTCTTGAAGATGTCTCTTTGGAGACCTTTTGTGTTTTTCAGGTGTTGTCTTTGGTGATGGTTCGTGTCCTCCTGAGGAGAGCAGTTGACCACTATGGCAGGCCTTTTTTTTCATTTCTATTTTGCTTTCTTTTAAAATTGTGCGCATCATGTATGCCTTTCTGACTTCTTGTTGGTGTAGTGATGGGTGTTAGTTTCTGAGGATTAACGTGGAACCTTGGTCGCTGCAGTTGGAGAAAATAAACTTCATATGTCGACCAACTCAACGTAGGCAAATTCCACCCATTTCCAACGTGTGTATTTCTGTCCCAAGATCGACTTATCTTTTTCATTTGCATGCATGGAAAACAAATTCGGCCCGTTGAACCATTTTAAGAAAGAATAGATGAGAAAACTGTACAGAAAGTGCAAACCTGTCATACAATGTACAAGACCAGGCTGCCTACCAGCCCCAGCAGTGCAGCGTGTTCCACATGCCACCACCGGCTCTCGCAGTACTACAAATCAGCACAACCCTACGACCTGCATCACTCCAAAACCCCTTTCCCTTCCGCTTCACTTCGATCGGAGATCCATCGGCGATGGCACCCACTCCCCTGCTCGTCCCCAAGCCAGATCCCAACGCCACGCCATATCCCGTCATCACTGCGCTTCTGTCCCGGGCGGTCCCACTCACCCCCAAGCTCTGCGCGCCGCTTAGCCGGGTGGCTACTCAGGTCCGCGCCGAGCGCCAAAGCGTGAAGATCCTTCACACCCGAGCTCCTCGCCATGCTGACTCGTGAGCTCAACCTCTCCCCGACGACCACTCCGACTTGGCACTCCGACGAGTACCCAACTCGCAATGGGGTACATCAACTGCCAGCGGCTTCTTTTTGCCCAGATTCTTGCGCCAGAACTCGGTAAAGGCTGTGGGACTTCACCAGAGCTTAAGACACGTGGAATTTTTCCCGGCGCCGCCTCGTAATTATCATTTCTCAAGTGCTGTACTCGCAAATATTATTTCAATTGTTTTGTTTACTTCAGTTTTTACATCAGCCCATTCAACAAAATACATATATGTGTGCATGTTTGTATAGAAAACAGCACCACATCATAGGCAATGCACATACGTATTTTATCAAACCATGTATGTATTAAAATAAGCAATTATGTCTGTGAACATCAATCATCGTTCATGTTTTCTTATTTCTCTGAGATGTATGCAAACACAGCAACATCACAGTAAGAAATTCCAGAGTAAACAAACTAGAAATTTGTACCAAATCTTAAAACTGAAATTCATCTTATCGGCACATGGTTTTGTTTCCTGATCGATATGTCCAATAGCTAAATCACAGTATGAAAAATGTGGAGCTTAGTTTTTCGAGGGAAGACAACTAGCTTTCTCGAGGGCTCATACAGATCGGTGGATCAAGCCAATGTCAGGTCCAAGGTGCTCGCCAAGCTGCCACCCTCCTCTTCGGTGCCTTCCACGTGCTGTTGAGCTGTGCTGTTTTCCAATTTTGACTTCCACAGAAAGTCTATCACCGCCGGGGGAGGGGGGGGGGTGTCTCTCCATTCCGTATTTGCGGTACTCCTTCCAAAACTCAGGATTGTGTGCAAGCCAATCCACTGTACGGGCGCCACCATCCCCAGCTGGAACCGCTAAAAGTGCTGGTGGCACTGCGGCTGGGACTGCTGCGGCAGGTCATCGTGCCGCAGCTGGGAGGGGCACGACGGACGGATGCGCTTATAGGGTTTGCTGGCCCCAGCAAGGGTTCGTGGCGCCACAGGCAGGGAACTGTCGGGTAGTGATGTGCCACGATATGTGGACTGCAAGGGTGTGGTCCGGTGGGCATGGAGGTGGCAGTGGTGGCAGCCCTCCATTTGGTCCACTGACGTTCTGGTTCCAAGCCATCGGGTGGATTTGAGTAAAGAACGGAGGGGTTTGAAGAGCTGGCTTGCTTGGGGAAATTTATCACTTGTGCTTTTTTAGTAAGAAACATGTAACATCGGCTGCATAAATTTTGCGTGATTATAACTTTGAGTTAACTTATTTTGAGTGTAAGTGTTATTAACACAAATTTTTACATCAACAGTTCAAGACACAAGCATGTACTTTTACATGAACGACATCAAAGAAAAAAAGTTTCTCATATAGAAAGTGGATTTCATCAAGAAAATGGTGCCCCATTCCTTCACCTACGGCTCAGTCCAGTCAGCTAGTTGATCTTCCTCCTCATCACCGTACCCCATCTCAAAACACAGAAGCCCAACGCCACCATTCTCAGCAGGACCAGCGGACAGGAAATTGTCCAGTCTAGCTATGATACGCGGAATCCAGCCTTCAACGCCATTCAACCTGAAAAGTAACGCCACACAGTTCTCAATCACGCCGTCCAATCTTCAATCTGCAGTAGTATTTTCAAATCTGGGCCGTCCAAACACATAAATAAATGGCCAATATTGATCTGATGTACTGTAAAAGGTCTCTATAGAAAGTGGATTTCGTCAACAAAATGGTGCCCCCTTCCTCCGAGACCTGATCACCTGCGTCTCAGTCCAGTCAGCTAGTTCATCTTCCTCCTCATCACCGTACAACATCTCAAGACGCAGAAGCCCAACGCCACCATTCTTAGCAGGACCAGCGAGCATGAAATTATCAAGTCTGGCTACGATACGTGGTACCCAGCCTTCGACGTCATTCTCCCAGGAAAATCACACCATAGTGTTCTCAATTACACCGGCGATGTCGACTCGTGCATTCATGGTCTGTGCGAGAACAAAGTGGTCGCCACGTAATTCATCTGGTATCTCTGTGAGTAGCAGAGTTTGTGTGTCAAGGTGGAATTCTAGGAGTAAGTCAAGAACAGTATTGTCCTCCACAGCTGTCATCGCTATCCGGCTCATGGCAGCACCATTGCCAACCACGGCGCTCGGCTTCCTATCGAAGTAGCATTTGACGCCCATGGTGGCCGCCGGGCGGCCACCCTAGCTTCTTGTCTTTGAGTTGTACACGCAGGCGATGGTGCTGATGAGAGCCATGGGTGGGTGCCGCCGCCGAGGAACATCCTCGCTGTATACAATGACGACGGAACAACGGCGAGTGGCAGTCGCCGCCCTTAGCGTGGTTGGTGTCGCAGATCAGCGCCGCGACCCCGGCGTGGAAGCCCAAGCGCCCGTGGGATGGAGTGTTCCTTGCCGTAAAGAGGAACCAGGACAAGTAGGAGCTCGCGTTTGCAGTCTCTGCCCGACGAGGAAGCTAGGCACCGCGGGATGGAGTGTTCCTTGCCAGTCAGAGGATCCAGGACAAGTAGGAGCTATGCTTGCAGTCTATGCCGCCGTGGAGCAGACGACCGTGCGTGCAACCATAGGCTCAAAACCCAGCGGGAGCAAGGGCAATATGGCGGGGTAGGAGGCGTGGTTGGGGTGAATTGGAGCACGCCATAGAAGGGGTCGGAGTAGAACCATTCTGTGGTGGGATGCCGTGGTGTGCCGCGCGGAAGGAGCGGAGGAAATTCTCCTCGTCAGGACGTCGACACGCTGCCAGGCATTGCAGGCGGAGGAAACGACAATGAAGGTGCTAGGATCCGATGGGAGGTGATGGGAAAAAATTGGAGCATGTCGTCGGCAAGCTGATGGGGTGGTGGCAGCGGGGTAGGCAGGTCTCTGCCGATCAGCTGATCATTCTCCATGTCCGCTAGCTGTCTAGGTTTAAGGCTTCAGACTGGCCAGGAGAGGAGGGGTGGAAATGGAGATCTATTTTTAGGAAGAGGAAATGGAGATCTGACCATGGTCAAACAAGAAAGAAATGCAGTCGAGTGGGGAAGGTGGCCACGCTGTAGACCGCTTGTAACGGACAGCTCGCAGGTTTGTCTCCAGTGTAGTTGGTAAGCAACCTATCTATTCCGCCGTCCTTTTAGTGTTTAAGATCTGTGTGAACCATTTCGCTTTTTTCTCCAAAATGATAAAACTTATAAACTTGAAACTTTCCAATTCAACAATACAGAAGAATTACATTGTTTTACGGAAAATCCCAGTTTCATGATACACTGTAAATATCTAAAGTGGGATTCTTCCAATCAAGCTCTACAATTTGGAGATGCTGCCACGGGCGCAAGGCGCCCATTCTCTGTAGCCACATCCACCGGTGCGCAGCGAGATGCCGGTGCGCTGGAGATCCGGGATGCCAAGGCCGCCGAGGGAGACCGCCTGCATACCCAGCGCCAGTTGACCTTGCAGTGGCCGCCGCCGCTGCCTTTTGCGGCCGCATCAGGGAAGTTGCGGATCAGGCGATCGGCGGGTTGATGGCCATCACAAGCATGATGTGTGTGGGCATGGCCGACAGCACATGGCGGCAAAGAGCCAAACGATTGCCCTCGACATCATTGATGCCCACCACGGCAAGAGCCTACGTTCCAGCTTATCGATGGTGCCGATGCACCACCACGAGAGCCTACGTCCCAGCTTGTCAATGCTTTCATGGTGCCGATGCACCACCACGATCCCTGCCCATGACGACGAGTTCACCACTTGGCTTTCCACGACCATCTCCAGCACCACGGCTAGTCCCCACCGCGGCCTGGCCTCCATCGCCATCCTCACTACATGGCACCTATGGAAACATCAAACGGTTGCTCTATGATGGCGATTAGCCTGCTGTGGGACGGGCAGTGCACACGATCCAGGAGGAGGCGCGACTCTGGGCACGCTGTCGGGCGCTTAAGGGCCTGACCCAAATCATACCCGAGACGTGGGCTAGGGACCGCTATGACATACACCCTGTTGCACCATGTGCCACGGCTACCGATGCTTGCCATCCTTGTGTACGAGCTAGTTAGCCGCTTCTACTTCTTGTAATACTTCCATGTATCGCCAACCTATCTATCAATGCAAAGATACGCAAAGCTTTTGTGTATTCGCGAAAAATAAAACTCTACAATTTGAAGTTCATATAGCATACAAAAATATAGGTTTTTTCAAAACATTGTTCATTCCATCTGTTTTTTAATTTCAACCCTTCAAATTGACTAGTAATCATGTATGTGCATTAATGCATCGTTAATATTAGGCAATATATATTGCATTGCATATTAATGGTGTACCCGCAATATATATTTTTGGGTAGATCTCAGGGAAAACAGAACTATATGACTATAAGTTGAATATCATGTTTAAGATTTAGTACCAATATCTAGTTCGTTTAATCTGGTATTTATTACTCTGGTCTTGATGTGTTCAGATTAATCTCTGAGGTAAAAAGAACATATGAGATAATTTGTGGTGTTCACATTTTATTTTATTTCTAAAGATAGTGGTGTTCACATATATGATAACTTCTTTCAGTACATGGCTTGTGTCATCTTGTACTTCCTTCAAAATGGTTCAACGCTAAATTTGTATTCAATTATGTTTAATCTCGCTTTCATAGGCTATATACCATGTGAAAAATACTTCGTGCACATGCTCCAGTGAGTACTATATTTTAAGTAGTCTCAAAATGGCATTTTGCAGTTTCAAAAATCCGACATTAAATGTATATGTTCATATGAATGTACATTACACATATGTAGAAGTTATGTGATGAAAACAGTCACCATGTGAGCTACACAAAACTGACAAAATAAGATTTTTCAGAAGATCAATACTGTATATACTGTTTACTATTTAGAAATCATGATTTTTGCCATTTTTGTGTAGCTTATATGTTTACTTATTTCATCACCAAACTTTACACTTGTGTAACATACATCAATATAAACATGAAAAACTGTTATTAGGAGCATTTTTAAACTAAAATAATGTGACTCTAGGACTATTCCAAATAATTTGCTTCAATGCCCGTGGTGCTCCTAAATTCAGGTTTGGGGTTCCATGTCACGTGTAAGTGTTGATTTAGATTCCATGCATGCAAATAAAAAGCCATGTCGATCCTCGGAGGAACGTGGTTTTCATTTGCATGCATGGAAAAGAAATTCAACATTGAACCATTGTAAGAAAGTAATACATGAGACAAACCATGTATATTAAAAGAAGCAATTATGTGAACATCAATCATCGTTCATTTTTTTCAGATTCCTCTGAGATCTATGCGAATGCAGCAACATCACAGTAAGAAATACCAGAGAAAACAAACTAGAAATTGGTAGCAAATTTTGAACATAAAATTCACCTTCATGGCATATGGTTTTGTTTCCTAGTCGATCCATCCAACAGCTAAATAACTGTATGAAAGGCGGGTATTCAATTTGGTGCCCTGGATCAGCTGCAGCATGGATCTTAGTTTGTATGGAGGGAAGACGACTAGGTTTCTCGAGTCACAAAGTTCCTTTGTAGCTCAGGCTACATGGAACCTCTTATCCTCAATCCTCCAGCCTTGCTTTGAGATTCGTACTCTCCAACTAACTTACAACAAGTAGATATCTATTTATTGTTTCTTCTAAATGATACAACATATGAAATTCAAACTTTGCAGATCGAACAAACATTAGAACATCAACGTGTGAAAAAACTTTCAGATTTTTTGGTCTGATATAAATATACAAAATGAGATTTTGTTTGACTAAAAGTATTATTTAAGTATTTAAAATGCATGAAAAATCTGAAAGTTTTTTCCAGATTGTAGTTAGAATGTATTGTTGTTCTGCAAAATTTGAAGTTTATATGTTGTGCCGTTTGAGAGAAATAAAAAAGACAAATGCGTCTGCACGGATCGCGATGCAGAAATGGATGGCAAAGATAAGGGGTACCATGTAGCCTAAGCTACAGAAAACCACACTCTTCTCGAGTCCTCCACGTACAAATTGGTGGATGAGCCAATGTCAGGTCCAAGGTGTTGCTGGACATCCACTAGCAGTTGCACGGTGCTGCTGGACAACTCCAGCCGCCTGTAAAGTCTATCACCACCGGGGGTCCTTGTTAGCCAAGATGGAGCTTTACCTGTCAGCCGGAGATGGCATTCTGGGGAAGAAAAATAGTTGTTGTAGGAGAGAAAGCGAGGAAGAGACCGAGAGAGAAGGAAGAGGAGTTGTTTCTGGCCTCAATGTCTATATTCCTTAGTGGAGCGTAGTTTGGAAATAGTCTATTCTATCAGTTGCACCCGAACAGTAGTTTAAAAATTTCCTATCCTATCGGTTGCTAGGAAAGAGAGAATAAAAAGGATTTTACTAAACTAAAACTTAGAACACGAAAATAAACTAAGTTAGGACATGAAGTAAAGAAGCTGGTTTTGTAACTGTAGGATTGAATAGAGAGAAAGGTTTTGTCTAGGTTTCGGTCTCACTATTACTAGAGGGGCATCTTAGTGGCAGTGGGCTAATACAAGTATACATGCAGATGATAAAAGATCACAAGAAAGGACGTCTCCCAACTACATGCAATGCGAGCAAATAGTAGATCATGCCACAAAGACTAATTTTGCATACTAGATCATACTTAAACCTAGAATCGGATCAATCACTCAAAATAGATGAATAGACACACAAATAGGAATGATTCATTGATGTCATCAACATGTTCAATCTTACAAATTACAAGTGTGAAGATGGATATGGAGAGGGAGATGTCTCAGGCACCCATGGCCTAGCCAGGACCGGCGCCCGGTGATGATGACGACACCACCTCCTACTTGCGTGGCATGGTGGAGTTGTGGAGGGAGAGGCCTCCCCCAAAGGGGGGGAGCCACCCGCGACAGGCAGGAGTTGTGGTGGATGATGATGGCTTGAGATGGCGCTATGGTTGAAGGTGTTTATATAAGAGTCCTTCTCAGGTCTCATCCATTGATGTGGACCTCCTCCTCCATCCAAGGGCTCTAGAGAAGCCTTATCCAATCCCAACCCCTTCTTTATGATCAAAGGATCTCTAGGAAACAATTGGGGACAAAATCGGTGAAGAATCCCATCTGAAGAGGCAACTTTTAGGCTTGGTTTCATTCCATATGACCATCCATACGACCAGCCATGGTCGTACTGTACGCCGTCTTCGTTATGTTCCTCTTCGGTAAATCGACCGCCATTTCTTCGTATGAACTCGGAATTTGATGTTCTTGAGATAGTTGGATTCGTATGAACGATGCTGATCCATTTCTGGGTATTAGGTATTGGTTTTGAATACTTTGGAAAATTTACTTTTTCACTCTCCTAAACAGCTAAGTATGGTATTGTGAGTCCTCTGTATTGAGCCCGTCCTTGGTCTTTTTCATCATGCTTGGTCCTAGGTTGCTCTAGAACACCTGTAGACACAAGAAAACAAAGTGAACTAACAAAACCAAATAAAATACTAAATGTTCGATGCTCACAAGGATAAGTGTAAAACCGTAACCATGCATAATTGACCACTATTTGGTTCAATGGGACATAGTATATGAAGAAAACATACAATAAATGAGCTGAAGAAATGTGTAAAATATAGAGCCATCACCGAGCAGACCACAGAGTCCGATAATAGTGGAACTAAGTCCAGTTAGTCATTGTAATGAGTTATAACTTACATCTCAAAGGATACAGATAGGTGGAGGTTCGCTGCCATGTGTCATTGAAACGTATCAGGTAGAGTTTGTTCCTAAGAGTGAGTAGCTATTACTAATACTAATATATAAAAAGACCCAAAGGGATAGATCCAAGTAATCTCGACCATGAAAAACCAGGTCGATCCAATGACCTAGATTCGTCCAATGGCGAGCCTCAACACGTTTGGCATGCAATTAATATCATACCAAATATCAATGAAATGCGCAAATAATATCCTACGCAATTTTTGCATGCAACTAATACAACGCCTAATATCAATGTGCATTGCACGTAGACCGTTACTAGTCACACAAATATACAACTCACAGAAATATGATGTTGTATTTTATGGGTCTTAGCCCACTAATTCTTCTACCTCAGCCCAGTTAAAATTCTAAATCTCAAAGGCCCAATTGAGTTGCATGGAAAATGTTAAAGTTTAGTACCTTATGCTAGTTGACAAAGTTCAGTGTTATTCACAATGCTAGAAAAACTAATTTTTTGCATGGCAGTGCCCTATCTACCTCTAGGTGTACATGGGATGGACAAGTTTTGTATGCCAAGATTCAAAGTCCGAATTAATATTCTCCGTCCGGAAATACTTGTCATCAAAATGAATAGAAGGGGATGTATCTAGATGTATTTTAGTTCTAGATACACCCCTTTTTGTCCATTTTGATGACAAGTTTTTTCGGACGGAGGGAGTATGTAGTAGAATCACTAGGCAAAACTAGAAGTATAAGTTAATAAATATTTCTGAATTTTAATTTGATAGAAAACAATGAAAACTGTAATGAGGAACCTTATTGCACAAGAGCAAAGCCTTTGTTTGTTTTATGTCATTCATGTAAAACTAGAGGGTAACCCGTTAGTGCACATGATTTTGCTAATGAAACGTTCACTGACAACCATTATTCAAACATGATCCTACTTGACTATAAAGCACTCCGGTAAGCCGGCCTTGCACTTATAATGTAGTTCTTGCATAACAAAGATTGACAAGTAGATTATCTCTACATCTGATGATATCTTTATTCTCAATATATTGCAACAACCAAGGAGGAGCTTCCATTGACTACTGTGAGACACACCTATATAAACACCTAGTCATCCAAATCACTTAGAGCAGAAACCTATCTAGCTATATCTTCGATGCGGTCGCCAGGCCCTTCTCATTAGAAGTCCCATGGGATGGCCTCGGACGGCTGCCCACTAAATTCATGGTAGTTGTTGTCGCTGCCACCATGGTCTTCTTGAAGAGTTAGTCATGCCCTTTTCAGCCAGTCACGGCCAACAACCCAGGTCCTTGGTAGCCACATGTCTATCCACACATGCTTCAATGCCCACCGTAGAAACATGTTGGTGAGCCTACCCCAGCTGACCTAATTTGCACCAGCAGGTATAATTTTGGTGCCATGGCTGCTTGCCCCAAAACATCCTTTTGGAAAAAGTACTGCAGGGGAGGGTGTCATCGAGTGGAGATTTTCTTCCTCGCATCTTAAGGAAGTCGGTGAACCGCATTCGGAAATTTCGTGGAGCCATAGGTGAACGGCGACCCCGACAAGGTGGTAGTCGACAAGTCACCAAGCATATTGGACCTGACCTTGGAGGTTCTAATATGTGGAGAGTGACCGGGCCATCGTTCGTAAATATATATTCATTAGTTCAGAAATAATCACCCCGGCCTACTACCCTCGGCGGCAGATTTGCACGTAGCGTTTCTCCGAATTTGGAGGTTCTACCATTTATGTTTTTTCTCCAAAATGATAACATAAACTTATAAACTTGAAAGTTTACAATTCAACAAAACAAAACAACTTCGAATTGACTAGTAATCATGTGCGTGCATTAATGCCCGTTAATATTAGGCAATTATATTGCATTACACATTAATTGTGTACCTGCAATACATATTTTTGGATAGATCTCAGGGAAAACAGAACTATGTGACTATAAGTTGAATATCATGTTTAAGATTTAGTACCAATATCTAGTTTGTGTGTGTGTGTGTGTGTGTGTGTGTGTGTGTGTGTGTGTGTGTGTGTGTGTGTGTGTGTGTGTGTGTGTGTGTGTGTGTGTGTGTGTGTGTGTGTGTGTGTGTGTGTGTGTGTGTGTGTGTGTGTGTGTGTGTGTGTGTGTGTGTGTGTGTGTGTATAGCAAAGAGCACCACATCATGGCAATGCACATACGTGTGATAACAAACCATGTATATATTAAAATAAGTAATTATGTCTTGAACATCAATCATCATTCATGTTTTATTATTCCTCTGAGAACTATGTGATAATATGAACACAGCAACATCACAGTAAGAAATTCCAGAGTAAACAAACTAGAAACTGGTAACAAATCTTAAAAAAGCAATTAATCTTATCAGCACATGGTTTTGTTTTCCCTGCCATCGTTTTTGTGCGCCGGAGACAAAAAACAGCACTTCAGCGGACGCTGCAAAATAGAGTGCGCACAAAAAAATTAGCACACGCGCTATAAGTGGTATCCTGGGCTGCAAATTCTGGGCGCCGGATTGTGCGCGCTGCACAATCTCGGCTCCTGCAGGTGGGACCGCCAAATTGGGCGCCGTGTTTTTGTGCATCTGGAAAACCTTTTCATCGCCTCCGCAGAAAAGACCATTTTGGCGCTGTAAAGAATTATACCGCCGAGGAGAAGCGCGCCTGTTAGAGATGCTCTTAGTTTTTTTCGAGGGAAGACGACTAGCTTTCTCGAGGCCTCATAAAGATCGGTGGATTAAGCCAATGTCAGGTCCAAGGTGCTCACCAAGTCGTTGCCCTCCTCTTCGGTGCCTTCCACGAGTAGCTGAGCAGTGCTGCTTGACGATTTGGACTGCCACAGAAAGTCTATCACTGCCGAGGGGTCCCCTCCATTCCGGATTTGCGGTACTCCTTCCAAAGCTCAGGATTTTTTGCAAGCCAATGCACTGTACGGGCGCCGCCATCCCCAGTTAGAACAGCCACAAGTGCTGGCGGCACTACGGTTGGGAGTGATGCGGCAGGTCTTGGTGCCGCAACTGGGAGGGGCACGACTGAGGAATGCGCTACAGGGTTTGTTGTCCCAGCAAGGGTTCGTGGCGCTACAGTAAAGACCTGTGGGGGAGTGATGTACCACAATATGTGGACAGCAAGGGCGTGGTCCGATGGGCATGGAGGTGGCAGTGGTGGAAGCCCTCCATTTGGTCCACCGCTGTTGGGTGGACTTGAGTACAGAACAGAGGGGTTGCAAGAGTTGGCATGCTTGGGGACACTTATCACTCGTGCTTTTTTAGTAAGAAACATGTCACATCGGCTGCGACAAAATTGTGTGATTATCACTTTGAGTGAACTTATTATGAGAGAAAGTGTGATTAACACAAATTTTTGCATCAATACACTAACATGTACTTTTACATGAACGACATCAAAGAAACAAAGTTTCTCATATAGAAAGTGGATTTCATCAAGAAAATGCTGCACCTTTCCTTCACCTGCGGCTCAGTCCAGTCAGCTAGTTCATCTTCCTCGTCATCACCGTACCCCATCTCAAAACACAGAAGCCCAACGCCACCATTCTCAGCAGGACCAGCGGATAGGAAATTGTCCGGTCTAGCTATGATACGCGGAATCCAGCCTTCGACACCATTCAACCTGAAAGTAAGAGCATCTCCAGCCGCGCTTCAACAGGCCCTCCCCAGCGCTTTTTGCGTGCCGGCGCCAAAACAGCCCAGTCCCCCGCCCCGAAGCCCGTTTTTCGCCGGCTCGGGCCCAAACTTGTGTCGGCGGACCCAGGCAGAACCCGGCGCCCTGGGGGGCGCCTGGGGCGCCGACACAAGCAAAAAGGGCGCGTGGGTCCGCCCTGTCGGTGAGTCGAGCGCCTCTTCCCGCCGTTTCTTCCCGCTTTTCCCCACTTCCCTCCCATTCTCTCCATTCCTCCCGCCAATCTCCCTCCCGCTCGCCTCCCAGCCGGCCGCCATGCCACCGAAGAAGCACGCCGTCGTCCGCGCCGTGGCGATCACGACCGCCTGCCGCCCAGCCGGGCAGAGAAGCCGAGGCGTCGCCAGACAAGCCACCGAGCATGACAAACGCCGAGTGGAGGGCGGAAGTTCAGCGACGGGAGGCCATCACGGCTGACCGGCGGAACAGGGCAATCGCCAAGACGGCCCGTGACAACGGGGCGCGTGCGGCTACGGCTTCGGCGGACCAAGCCGAGGCCGAGGCGACTCACGCGGGATGATGAATCCACCGGCAGCCACGCCCAAAGACGCGCTTCAGGGCCAGCAAGGCGTCGGCTCGCTGTTGCGCAGTCATGGGGATGCACGCCACCGGCTACGCCGACGGGACGCGCACGGTGGGTTCAACCCCAACGCCACCTTCCCCATGGACACTCGCCCAACAAGACGCCGGCCGCTTTCGCCGGCGTGCAGTACCCTATACAACTACCCGCCGCCCGCCTACGCTTCCTCCCCGACACCCCCTCTCCGTCGTGGCGCGCTGCC
Organism: Aegilops bicornis; assembly: GCA_021605145.1. Lineage (NCBI taxonomy): Eukaryota > Viridiplantae > Streptophyta > Magnoliopsida > Poales > Poaceae > Aegilops > Aegilops bicornis. Next base: position 732,657,902 of record CM038673.1, read on the forward strand.
CTTCTCGCACCTCGGCGACACCGACGAGGTCGAGGCCAACATGGACGACATCATCGCGACAGGCTCGGCCACGGCCGCCGCGTCTCCCGGGTTCGTCACCCCGGACGACACGGTGGATCTCAGCGGCGGCATGGACGGCGAGATCGGCTACGTCTATGGCGAGGAGGAGCAGGAGGAGCAGGAGGAGGAGGACAAAGAGAAGGAGGAGGAGGAGGAGCCGGTGGCTGTTCCGGCGAGGAGGCGCAAGAAGAAGAAGCGGGCGGCCAGGTCCGGCGAGCCGCGCATCAAGTGGGTGTCCAAGGAGGAGGAATGCCTCACCAAAGCATGGAAAGTCGTCTGCCTCGACCCGACCACCGGCACGAACCAGAGCATCGAGACGTATTGGGAGCGCATCAAGGCCGAGTTCGACGAGCGCAAGCTCGTCGACCCCTACTTTAAAGGCGTCTACATGCAGCGCGGGGCGAAGGCGATGGCGAACCATTGGGGGGGCGTGCAACAAATGGCATGGGATCGTCGAGGAGGTCGCGGCTCGCCGGAGAGCGGCGCCAAAGATTGAGGATCAGGTATGGCACGCCGTCTCCTGCCTCTCTTCGTGGTGCGCCGCCAACTGTTTGTTCCTCCGTGCAGTTGTTGCGCATGTTCACCCTGTATCGGCAGGGCAACAACGACGCCGAATTCAAGTACCTCCGCGTTTACAAGCGCATTGACAAGTGCAAGAAGTGGGCGGAAGTCCGGCGCACCCTCGACAAGGCCAAGGAGACCTACAAGCCGGACGCGCCGACTCCGAGCGCGTCAAAAGGGCGGCCGGACGGCAACAAAGGTGCCAAGAAGGGGAAACACGCCGACGCGGCCACCGCTCGAGTGTAGGAGTCCATCAAGCACTGCCTCGCCGACGCACAGGCCCGGTCCGTCCTTCGTGAAGAGAAGACCGAGGCGTTGTGGTCGGCGTTGATGTCGAGCAGCGCCGTCAAGCTCGACCTACTCCGGACCAACGTCGCCGCAAAGAAGAGAAACACCGACCTGGCTTTCCGGCTGGGCGGGCGGACATGCTCCAGAGCAACGACGAGGCGTTCAAGGCGTGGTACTTGGCGGAGCGTGGCCTCATCCTGAACCAGCTTCCCTCGACGACGCCACCCACGCCGACGCCGCCGCCAAGCCCGAGCGATGATGCCGCCGAGACTCCCGCAGCACAAAAGCCACGATGATGCCTCCTCCCAGACAGAGACCCCGCCAAGCCCACAAGACGCCGACCACGACGCCGGAGGCCGACCTCGCCGTCTGATACCCACGCGCGTCCTTTCTGCTTTTTGTATGCCGAAATTCTCATTCGATCACCGAACTTGTGGCCGCTTGATCGCCGGATTTGTGGCGTCTATTTTGTGAGCGGGAATGAGACTATGTTTGAATTTTTCACGGCTGGGGGGCGGCACCTGGGGGCGTGGCTGGGAGCTAGGTCGCCCCCAGGGGCCAATCTAGCGCCAGTTCGCCCCCAGGCCGCTCTTTTTCGGCGCCCTGGGGGGCTGAACGGCTGGAGATGCTCTAACACCACAAAGTTCTCAATCGAGCGGGTGATGCTGACCCGCGCGTCCTCCACGGTTGGCGCGGGAACAGCATTTTAGGCGGAGGAGACGACAGCGAGGGCGCTGAGATCTGACGGGAGGCGATGGAAGATATTTCGGAGCATGTCGTAGGGAAGCTGATGGGGTGGTGGCGGCGGGTTAGGCTGGTCGCCGCCGAGGGGCAGGTCATTCTCCATGGTCGCTAGATGTGTAGGTCTAGGGCTTTAGGCTAGCGAGAGGAATGGAGCTCTTTCTTCAGGGTAGTGGGAATGGCGATCCCCCGGTGAGAAAGAAACGGTCGAAACACAGTCCAATTTTGACTTTGAGTCGAGTGGGGAAGGGATCAATCACTGCTCGCCAGGTTTGTATGCGATGTGCTTGCTAAGCAATATTTGTGTGTGTGTGTGTGTGTGTGTGTGTGTGTGTGTGTGTGTGTGTGTGTGTGTGTGTGTGTGTGTGTGTGTGTGTGTGTGTGTGTGTGTGTGGGTGTGTGTGTGTGTGTGTGTGTGTGTGTGTGTGGGTGGGTGGGTGGATGGGTGGGTGGGTGGGTGTGTGTCTGTGTGTGGGGGGCGAGGATGTCAGTTTTAGTGTTTATGTTCCGTAAGTAACCATTTATATTTTTTCTCCAAAATGATAACATAAACTTATAAACTTGAAAATTTACAATTGAACAAAACAAAACAACTTCCATGTTTTACAGAAAATTCTAGTTTCTTGATACACGGTAAATATCTAAAATGGGATTCTTACAATCAAGCTCTACAATTTGAAGTTCATATATCATACAGAAAAAGGTTTGCTCAAAACATTGTCCATCCAATCCGATATGTTGTTTAATTGCGACCTTTCGAATTGACTAGTAATCGTGTACGTGCATTAATGCCCGTTAATATTAGGCAATTATATTGCATTACACATTAATGGTGTACCTGCAATATATATTTTTGGATAGTTCTCAGGGAAAACAGAACTATGTGACTATAAGTTGAATATCATATTTAAGATTTAGTACCAATATCTAGTTTGTTTAATTTGGTATTTATTACTCTGATCTTGATGTGTTGGTATTAATCTAAGAGGTAAAAAGAACATATGAGATAATTTGTGGTGTTCACATTTTATTTTATATCTAAAGATAGTGGTGTTCACATATATGATAACTTCTTTCAGTACGTGGTTTGTGTAATCTATTACTTCCTTTAAAAAGGTTTTCTCAAAACATTGTCCATCCAATCCGATATGTTGTTTAATTGCGACCCTCCGAATTGACTAGTAATCGTAATGCGTGCATTAATGCCCGTTAATATTAGGCAATTATATTGCATTACACATTAATGGTGTACCTGCAATATATATTTTTGGATAGATCTCAGGGAAAACAGAACTATGTGACTATAAGTTGAATATCATATTTAAGATTTAGTACCAATATCTAGTTTGTTTAATTTGGTATTTATTACTCTGATCTTGATGTGTTGGTATTAATCTAAGAGGTAAAAAGAACATATGAGATAATTTGTGGTGTTCACATTTTATTTTATATCTAAAGATAGTGGTGTTCACATATATGATAACTTCTTTCAGTACGTGGTTTGTGTAATCTATTACTTCCTTAAAAATGGTTCGACGTTAAATTCGGATTCTATTATGTTTAATCTTATTTTCTTAGGGTATATTCCATGTGAAAAACACTTCGGTGCACATGCTCCTGTGAGTACTATATTTTAAGTAGTCTCGAAATAGTATTTTGAAGTTTCAAAAAATCTGATAAAAAATGTGCATGTTCAATTTAATGTACATTACACATATGTAAAATTTATGTGATAAATCAGTCACCATATGAGGTACACAAAACTCACAAAATAATACTTGGGAAGATCAATACTTTATGTACTACTCACAATTTAGAAATCATGATTTTTGCCATTTTTGTGTAGCTCACATGTTTACTTATTTCATCACCAAAATTTACACTTGTGTAACATACATCCATATAAACACGAAAAATTGTTATTAGGAGTTTTATTGAAAATAATAAATGTGATTTTAGAACTGTTCCAAATAATTTGCTTCAATGCCCGTGTGCTCCTAAAATTAGCTTTTGGGGTTACGTGTCACGTGTATATATTGGATTTATATTCCATGCATGCAAATTAAAAAAGCCAAGTCGATCCTTGGAGGGACTTGGTATTTCATTTGCATGCATGGAAAACAAATTCGGCCGTTGTACTATTTTAAGAAAGTAATAGATGAGACAAAACATGTATATTAAAAGGAGCAATTATGCCTTTGAACATCAATCATCATTCATTTTTTTCCTTATTCCTCTAAGATTTATGCAAATGCAGCAGCATCGAGTAAGCAAAACTAGAGTAAACAAACTAGAAATTGGTATGAAATCTTAAACATAAAATTCATCTTCATGGCACATGGTATATTTTGTTTCCCTGATTGATCTATCCAACAGCTAATTAACAGTATGAAAAGTGGGTATTCAATTCGGTGCCCGGGCTTAGCTGCAGCATGGATCTTAGTTTTTCTGGAGGGGAGACGACTAGCTTTCTCGAGTCCTCCATGTACAAATCAGTGGATAAGCCAATGACAGGTCCAAGGGGCTCGCCGTGCCATCGACCTCCTCCTTGGTGCCATCCACTAGCTGTTGTTCTGCTAGATGACTCTGACTGCCCCAGAAAGTCTATCACCACCGGGGCGGGGGGGTCCTTATTAGCCAAGACGGAGCTTTACCGACCGCCGGAGACGGCATTCTTGGGAATTAAAAGTAGTTGCCGGAGGAGAAGAAGCGAGGAAGAGACCGAGAGAGAAGGAAGAGGAGTTGTTTCTGGCCTCAATGCCTCTATTCCTTAGTGGAGCATTAGATTCATCTATGTAGCTGTACAAGGCAATAGGTAAATTACATCTAGGTTCTACCAACTACCTAGACTATGACCACTTCATAGCATATCATGGGAGTGGTTGGAAACCACTGTACATTACCTCGCCACCTATGTCGTGATTTTTTGACATGGGCACGCTGCACGGACATCCCATATGTAGTAAACTCATGGGACACCACCTGTTGCCACCCCATTAGCATGGGCTTGCCGAGACGGGTTGAACGTAACATTCTCCCCTCAACACTGTCGCTAGGGTTGGACATTGACAATCCTTATATTGTCGTGCATTTCCTGAACTGGATGTGGGGAAGAGCCTTTGTTAAGATGTTGGCCTCTTGCTCACCAGTCCTGGTGAACTCCACATTCATCGTGCCCTTCCGACGTAGTTATGTATGAAGAATGTATGAAGTGATAGCGGATATCGTTGTCCTTGCTACCGTTTTGAACTTGTTGTCGACGAAGATGAGCACATGTGCGGTGTCTCGATTCAGCATCTCGCCAAGGAGGTGAGCCAGCCTGATTCCCTCACATGATATAATAGCTGTTGCGATGTACTCCGCCTTGAACAAAGACGCGGACACCACCTTTTGCATCATAGAATACCAGATGACGGGACTACTCCCGAGGAGAAACAACACGCCCGACGTGCTTTTCCGGGAGTCCATGACACTAGTGTGGTCAGGGCCATTGTAGCCGACCAGGTTTTCACCACCACCACAATGATACACGCATCCGCGTGTGAGCGTACCCACGATGTACCGGAGCAGGTGCTTGACGGTAGCGAGGTGTTCGCTTGCCGGGGCTATCATGAACCTACTCAGGTACCCGACAACGAACGAGATGTCTGGTCAGGTATGTATGAGGTATCCGAGGCTCTGGATAACATTGCGGTAGAACGTAACATCCACCACCTTCTTGGGGCTTTCCTTACTGAGATTCATTGGTGCCTCCATCAAAGCGTGCACGGCGTGACAGTTCTCCATGCCAGCCCGCTCAAGCATCTTAGCGGCATAGGACGCCTGCGTGATCGTTAGCGACCACGCTGCAGGTTCACCTCTAGCTCGAGGTAATACCGGAGCAGCCCAAGGTTGCTCATGCTGAAGCGATGATGGATATCTCCCTTGAAGCGTAGACACTCATCGGGCTCTGCCCCGGTGATGACCAGGTCATTGATGTAGATGCCAACGACGAGCAGCGTGTTCGCGGTACCTTGCAAGTACATGCTAATCCCCAAGTGCAAGGAATTGTTATTGCCAGAGCATACACGCATGAGGTCGGGATGAAGATCAAGATGTACATTCTTGGCCAACCCGATCTTGATATCATGGTGCACTTGCCTCATTGTCGTGCCCCCCAAGTGTTTATGACCATTTATATTACTTGCTATAACTAATCTTGCACACATATAATTTTGACATATTACTTCACTGGGTGCCAAGAAACTCATAGGATTGTAGACAGGAGGCATGTCACTATACGTACTACTCTTTCTTAGCAAGAGATGGACTAGCTCGTAGGCTTTGTGGACAACATTCAGACACTTGTTGAGGTGTGCAATGTTGCCCCTTATGATCAATCATCCGTGCCATTCATGCACAGCTTGAATGAGAGCAATGTTGAGAAGCCACTCCTAGTAAGAGTTGTATTTAATGTCTAATTTTCATGTACTATTTGTAAATTGAATAGATTATGTGTACTATACATATACCTATATGTTCTTACTAACTGTGCTCTTGCAACAGAAACTTCCAAGACGTGGGGTGCCTGAGCAAATGCAGGCTCAACATAGTTGCGACATGAGAGTCATTGTATACGACAAGACGGACATATCATCCACCTACTCGACTTCATCAGAAGATGGGTGCCTCATAATCAATGGGTGGAAAGATCTCTTTGACATCTATACTATAGAAGTTGGAGACAAGATCATTGCCCTGCTGCACCATGGACATGCAGGCCTGATCCCCTTCCTGATACTATCGTTAAGGGCACTGAAGAGTATGTGTTTGAGAGTCTTTTAAGTACATTGTTAAGTGGACTTTTGTTTGGAATTGTTACGTGGCATTTTGTTTGGAATTAAGTACCATGTTTGCAATTGCTATGGTGCACAAACTATGGTTGTTAAGTGTGTTGAACAATGTTTGTTTAGATTATGAAGTTTTAAGCTTCATATTAGTTTTTGGTAGCCCAAAATGGTGTCATGGCAGCATATATAACGATCCCTTTTGCCTAGAAAATGTTGACATGGCACCATCTTGGGCTACAAAATGTTTTGCATGGCAGCATTTCATATTTTTACCATTGATTACAAAATGCTGATAAATAAATAAATTTATATTAGCAGTGCTTGTCTACTAAGCGCGCGATTGCCAAAATTAGTAGCGCTCAAGCTTCCATGCATGCCCCTGGCCTACATCATATTAGTGGTGTTTTTTTTTGCGGGTATCATATTAGTGGTGTTCACTACACTTGCCACTGGTCTACATGTTATTAGCGGTGAACAGTCCACACGCGGTTGTAGTTCAGTTACTGGCAATGTTCGACGTCCGCACCGCTAGTAACAACTTGCCAGCGGCGTATGAGCTGGGCACCGCTAGTTAAGCACGCTGCTAACTAGGGAGTCCAGCATTGGTATAAATCCAAGCACACGTGCGAAAAAATTATGAAGGAAAAAATATAGATCATTCCGTATACATTCCCTTTGAGATATGTCCGAACAACAAGGATCATAGTAAGAAAGTAGATTAACCAAACTAAATGTGCATGAAACTTAAACATGATTCTCATCATATCTTTTCATAGTTTCTTCCCTTGAGATCTAAACAAACACGTGAAACAAAGAGATCACTGTAATAAATATAGATTAAACAACCAAAATGCTACCATGAAACTTAAATGCAGTTGATACTTATTGTATCTCCACCTAGTTTTACTTTGATGTGGATCAAATAAAACTATAGGTTGCATTGTGTACCCTCCACTGATAAGAGCCTCAAGGTCGGCTCCAAATTGTGATCACCTAACATCTGTGTTTTAGAAGATTCCCTTTGATGTGAAATTTTTTTATAATGGCAAACACCTAACATCTGTGTTTTAGGCCCTTTTTGAATAAGAGGATTCATGGAGAGTGAGTAGTACAATATTGCAATCCAAAGAAAAAAATCCATATAATTGTTGTTTGAATCATATGATTAATTGCATTGAAGGAATTTCAGTGGAAGAAACCAAGCGTGAGCTCAAGTCTGGTGTCTAAAATTTCATCTAGGAGTTCCAATTATACACATTATCCCTTTATCTCACCCTCTATTTCTAATCCCAAAAAAAAACTCATCATAACGTTCCCCATTTTTCTGCGCATGAGGCCACGGCATTTCAATCCTATGTTACTATCATTTCGTATTTAATTTCTCTTGTAGGAGTACTAGCATATAACGAATGTGAGCGTCATCTTGCACGTTTGGCCAACAATTTGAATCTATTCTTTGTCCTTCAGCCTTGATGTCTTCTCGGAATAAAGGACCTACGTATAGATTTCATAAGGCAAGATCTTGCATGAAATTTCACTATGTTGCTCTTTAGATTTTAGGATAGGTTATATTTGTAAAATCCTAATATGAATTTTGTTTCTCCATTTGGGGGATCCCTTACCCAAATATTTGCTCAAACCTCATGTTTTTATATTGTTTTAGTAGTCCAACACAGCATGTCAACTTCTCTGTTTCTAATCAAGAAATACAATCCTGCAAGATAATTTAGCCTATATTAACAAACATGCTGCTTCTTTTTCTGCTGCTTCAATAATATATATATATATATATATATATATATACTAATAATAATATAATGAGTAGATAGCAGAGCTAATTTAATACTGCATATTAACACTAAGTACCCAGTTTTTAGAACCAAGATCATCTGGTAAACTAGTGTCACCCGCTAATATCATACAACAGAATGGGTGGCAATTCTGTTCCAATTATCTTGCACTCTCCTAGCAGTTGATGCCACACATTTGGATATCTGGCCCAGTGACTCTTGTGGTGAACGGGTCAATGCGAACCCACAGCAAGGAGAAGATGGATGCAAGAAGGATGGCCCAGACGACAACGATGGTCGGCGTGCGGTTCTGCCGTCCCATGAGCCCCTTGAGGAATGGGTACAAGTGGATAATCACCCAGAAGGCAAAGAAGAGCTTCCCGAAAAGTGGGCCCCATGACTGATAGCCGCTGTTGATCGCGTAGGAGGTACCAGCCACAACTCCGACAAGGTTGATGATCAAGATAGTTGTTGGTGGGATCAGAAGAGTAGTCCACTTGAACATGTAGAGCTCAGCAAAATCATTATCTTCATCGGATGCTTTTGAAGTGACAGTGAAGCTGGTGTCGATACCAGCAAGTACCTTCAGGAGACCTTGGAAGACAGCAAATAGATGTGCAGAAATGCCTCCGATGACCCAGAACTGTTCATTCCTCCACCACTCGTCGATGCCAACACCACTCCACCTCATCTCAAGGATACCAGTGGCGAAGATCGAAATAAAGAGAGAGATAAACCAAATACTGGCAATGTTGCTAATCTGCATTTCAATATATAGTCAGTATAAATATTTTCGCAGTTTTGTACACGCAAGAGCAAAAAGACCGAGCCGTGTTTTACCTGTGGGATGATAAACTTTCCCGTGAGAAGACAAACAGCTGGTAATATGCAGTATATGAGGAGTGGTATTGATGTGAGTGGATAGATAGTGGTGTTGATGTAAGCAAATCTCTCCAGGAATTTAAGCCGTCCGCCATAGCCATACCATATCGGACAATGCCTGCTGAAAAGAATTTCCACCGAACCAAGCGCCCAATCGAAGCACTTGGTTCAAACGATCAGAAAGATTGATAGGAGCAGATCCCTTAAATGCTGGACGAGGAGGCATGCAATAGATTGATATCCACCCACGAGCATGCATCTTAAAACCAGTCAAAATATCTTCTGTAACAGAACCATAGATCCAACCAATCTGCAAAACACAACAGGAAGATTACAGATACGAAGCAAAAAAACAGGCTTGAAGCCAACAATAAATAGATCATCTCAGAGGTACGACCACAAAGAACATTCATGAATTTAGATTTAGTTTCTTCTAACGAGCTCACATGTGAAACCTTTAGTTATGTAAACCAGAATAAGAAACTTGACTTGATCATCAAAAAAAAATGGAACACCAGTTGATATAAGAAAAATGCTGGTATTATAGAGTGTACAACTTACCTCCCTTCCCCAATCACTTCTGTCCTCATAACCACAGCTGATGACATGGATTGCTTCTTTCAGAAGAGACTCTGGAGTTGCAGACTGGGGAACACCACCGTACTCCATTAGAGTGGAGGCTACGAAAACACTGGACTGGCCAAATCTCTTCTCCAGGCTCATTTGAGACATAAGAAGTGATTTCTCGTCGTCAAATCCAGAACCTATTATACGAATAGCATTCAGGTAAGAAAGAAATGTAGCCCTGTCCTACCTACCCTAGTCAAAAAAAATGCTACGCTGCCTAGCAACTACAGACAAAACAAACTGAGCAACGGTTATTATAGAGCCCAAAGATACCTTCAATACCCTCCTCTATATCTTCAAGATTGAACACTGGCACAGAACCGTCCGCATGCTTATCTGACTTCTTACTCCCTGCGCTCTTCGATTTTGAGGTTCTACCCCCACAAAGCTTAGAGAATAAACCTGACTCCTTGCTCTTCATCGGGGGTTCATAACCATATAAAGCTGTTCTGTTGAACACGCAACCAGTCCCCACATAAACTGGTCCTTGGATGCCATCGAGACCCCTCAAGTTAATCTGCAGCAAACAGATACAGGTAAGTTACAAATCATTGTCAAACAAATTTTAAGAAAACGCTCATCCAGCAACAATATTAACAACAGTGGTTCATTAAAACTACTTGGTGCCAGTGAGATAAGAAAGTGATAAGCACAAGAACTTACATCGAAAAATACAGTGTTCCTGTTTGCATATCTATCATTCGTATCAATTCCATCGAACCTCTGAGGAAACTGGACATAACAGATTTTCCTCCCTAGGTTAGGGTCCATAAGAAAGCACATAGCCTCTCTTAGAGCGCTGCTATTGTTGATGTAGTGATCACAATCAAGATTCAACATGTACTGCCCATTAGTAAGGACAGCTGATACACGAACCTGCAGAAAGCATTCCACTTCCATTACACCCTGGTAATCAAAGTATATAAGGCAACTTACGACTTCAGTGTTTAACTACTCACAAGGGCATTCATGGCACCAGCTTTCTTGTGGTGCTGGAATCCAGCACGTTTCTCACGAGACACATAAACCAAACGAGGAAGCTCATTGCCGTCACTATCAAGGCCTCCACTATGACCAAGGAAAACCTGAACATGACCAGAAACTTAAGTTAGAAAATGGTTACTGTGATAAACAGTCCTGCTGGCAGATCCAGCTCTTAATCAAGTAACCTTTGCTAGAACATGAGTCTGACCCGAAGCATTCCAGGATGGTCCCTAGTATTGTTCCCAGGCCAAGGTGTGCCATCTTGCATGATCCATCCTTCCTCAGGAACTTTCTCGGCCTTGGCTACCAGGCTATTGACGAACTTTGAACTCTTCATATTCTCTCTGTGGAGTTTAATAGAAATTAATGTCCTCAAACAGAAACTGGAACAACCAACAAATATACACTAATAAACTAAAATCTACCTTCATGGCTCGACGATCTTTAATGAATGAAGTCTGAACTTTGTCTTTCAAGAAATCAATTTTCTGAGCAAAGTACCACTCTGGTGCTCTGGGTTCTATGTTATACTTTTTACAAAACGGTACCCATTTTCTAGCAAACTCTGAAGTCTCAGCAAGTGCATCAAAGGTAAGCATCGCAGCTCCATCATCAGATACATAGCAAGATACTTTGTCAACAGGGTAGTCCACAGCAAGGATAGAAAGCACAGTATTTGCAGTGACAAGAGGAGGCTCCTTCATAGGATCCACAGTACTGACAAAAATGTCAACAGGAGCCAGCTGAGACAACTCACCATCCCGGTCATACCTGATAGTGCAAGTGATATACTGTCAGTACTATCTCAGTATAAACATTTTTATTAGCACTACATATTGCACATCACCTTAAAGCCAGCCTATCAAGGTAAGTTTCACGATTGACTGGAGACCACTTGGGGAACTGATCCAAAATCCAGGAAAAAGCAAACCAAATCTCACATATCACGGACAGCAGCCAAAGTGGATATGCATTACGGACAGGGTTTGTGATACGGTAGTGCAGGAAGATGCAGAGGACAATCAATCGTAGCACAATGACCATCCTGTAGGGATTTATTCTGGATGAAGGAATTGGCACTTTTCTAGACAGAGGCTGGCGAGTTTCATCATTCCTGCAATTCATATGGCCCAAGACAAAAGTTATTGCTGCAAGTCATATACAAAAACTAGTATTTACAGTTTCGGCAAGACATGTATACCCATTTAGAATATGATCTAGCAATCTCTGTTCAAATGCAGGGTTAATACCAGAAGGTATTCAAATATAAAAGAAACCCACCCAAGCTTACCTCACATAGATGTAAATTAGTCGGATAGAGCGAACAACATGAAGATGAATAATGGTGTGCAAGAGAAATTATAACTCACAGTAAGGGGTCTTCCATGCCATAGTCAGTGCATGCATCGATATCACCATTTCCACGGCCTTCAGAAGGAGCGATGCTTGTTCCATTAGTCATGGGAATTGCACCCTTGTCTTTCATTTTCCAGCCATCAACTCTCTCTTTCCACGCAACATTGCCAAGGCTGCCAGAGAACTCCCTTGATGGATTTGCTGGAAATATTCAGAAGCATGAAACAGCTATTACATACTCACAGCGGGATGCAAGTAAAAAATCAAAGTATACACAAGATCATAATGGTACATATATACATATGAGAATGTTACATATATACATACGAGAATGGTTCACATAGGCAAATGGATGTCCACGCTTGCCAGCATTTCCCGCAGGGGACATCATATGATCGGGGGAAGCTCCAGAAATCTCTCCTGAGACCTGTGCAGACATAGACGAAAGCAAATGTCAGTTTCATATTCCCGAATACTGTTGTCACAATCAAAACAGGTTGCAATTTTTACAACCTGGCTATGAGAGAAGCGCGGGATGTATCCATGAGGGATTTCTCCACTGTCATACTTGTGAAGCCCGATCTCACCGCTGCCGAACTTAGTGAGGCCAATATCATCACTGGCTCCCGAGTTCCTGCGCCAGGTGAGCATCTTCTCAGGAACCTTGTTCTTCTGATCCTGGTTGGCAGAAGCTGGGTAGTTGAAGTCGCTGGCATCGTCCTCGCTTTCATCCCCACGTGCTGGTGGGCTGCCTGAACAACACAAGACAAGATTCACAGGTTGAATTCTCAGCTGCTCCAGCCTTTGGATGCTGCTAGGTATTTTTTAATCGGAATCGCAGTGAAGAGGGGGGTGAGTGAGCAGCAGCAGCGAGCGTACCCTTGTGGCGCTTGTACTTGGTCTTGCACTGCGGGCAGGCCTGCGTGCCCTCCTTGCGCTCGTACTCGTAGCAGGGGCGGCAGACGGGGAAGGCGCAGACGTCGCAGGCGGCGAAGAGCTCGCCGTCCGCCGCCGCGCCCACGCCGTCGCCGCAGATCTGGCACACCTGCCCGCCGCCCTGCCTCGCCGTTCCCGATTTCTGCGCACACGCACAAGAAAATAAAAGGACGGGACAGCAGAGTGAGACCAATCGCCGGATTATCTATCCACGCACACAGAAAACCCCAACCAAACCTCCCAAAAACGCCACTCACCGCCGCGTCGCCGCCGCCGGCCATGGCGCCCGCCGCGCCGCGAGCTCACCCCCGAATCCGAGCCGCGCCCCGCGACGAACGGACCAACTCACAGGCCACTTGCCGCGCCCCACAGCCCTGCTCCGAGGACCCTGATCAGCAAGCAGACCGGCCGCGAACCCCCTCAGCCCAGCCGGGTCCCCCCAAATCGCCCCCTGATCCCCCCGCGCCGTACTAGTAGCAGGGGCACCGGTGGAGTCCAGCTCACGCGGATTGGAGCCGGGGCGTTTGGGAGGGGACCGGGAGGAGGGCGACGGCGATGGCGTGTGCGAGGAGGAGGAGCGCCGCGTCCGCGCACTGGTGCTAGTGCTGGCGCTGTTGTCGCTTGCGCGGCGGGGTTTAGCCATTTCTGGGGAGCTCCCCTAATGCGCCGCTTAATTGCCATCGGATTTAGTGGCGCGGAGATGGACGAGGAATTGAGGATGATCGGCGGGGTGGGCCCGCGGAGCAGTGGGCGTGGACCGGACCGCGGTCGTCGCGTAATAAACAACGGAAACGGCAGGAAGCGTGACCGGAATTTGGGTGCGGGGGCGTGGGGCCGGGTGGCCGTGTCAGTGCGCGCGACAAAGGGGTAGAGACGGGACGACAGCTGGCGATGATCGCGCTCGCACTCGCACTCGCAGGAGGGAAGAGAGACTTGTTGGCTCTTGCTGCGCTTGAGCTGTCGAGCAGAGGAGAGGCCAGCGTGAGCTCAGGCATCATTGCACCTTTTATTCGAAAAATGTAGTAGTACGATGTAAATTCGAAAATCCACGATAAAGAAACATCGTGGATTGAGCACCTTTGTGTTCATATTTGAATCTTTTTTCGGAGATTTTTGACAAATTTGTGGCACACGGTCGACCGTTTAAAGTTTCCTTTGACGAGTAGCTTCACCTCGTTGTCTAACACGACTTTCTTGTTGTGGGTTTTCTGTTTCATGTTGTGCTATAGCTAATCCACCGTCGTCGCTCGCGGCCTCCTCCACCATCCCCTTCTGCAACGTTGCGATGGACTCGAACCCGTTGCTATTGTTGTTGTTGTTGTTGTTGTTGTTGTTGTTGTTGTTGTTGTTGTTGTTGTTGTTGTTGTTGTTGTTGTTGTTGTTGTTGTTCTCCGCGTCGTCGTCGCACGAGTACGGGGACCCCGCGACGGCGCCGCGGTGAGGATGAGCAGGAGGAGGGAGCTGGCATTGGCAGCTCGTACAGCAGACCGCGAAAGCTGTTGAAGCCGCTGAGCCTGGCATCCGCGGCGCACCGCTCATCCAGCTGCAGGGACAGCGGCGCGATCCTTGACTCGGAAAGCACCCGATTCTCCTCCTCGGCCGCCATGGAGTTCATGTACTCGTCAACCACCGATCGTCGGGGCGACAGGTGGAGCTGGCCAACGAGCACCATGAGCTACGAGTGCAGTCCCCTAGGCAGCGGTCTCGCCAGGGTCGCAAAGAAGGCGTTCACCATGGCTCTGCAATCGGTCGCTAGCAGTATTGTGCGGTGTCGTGAGGTCGGGATCGAGCTGGAAGCCGATGGGCGGCTGCTGGTACACCGGCGGCGGCGGTGCTGGCGCCGACCAGTAGTCGTGTTTGTGGTTCCCTCTGCCGTAATCATCCCATCTGCGACTGAAGCACGTGTGCATTCTACTGTAATCTTCTTGTTAAGTGTAGTAGTTGTTAACTCCTAATTACAATGTATGTATACAACCAAACACCAGGTGAAATTGCTTTCATGATGACAAGACCCCGTATGTAGACAACCAAAGTACCTGAAAACGTCGTTTTTTGCCTCAGTTTTTCTTAACCAAACCCTATTCAGCCTGCCTTGTTTTCCTCTTTCATCCAAGCCCTGCTCAGAAAGTAACCAAACACGCTCTTAGTGACTTCAAGGTTAAGCGTCTAGGCCTCTCTAAGAAGATGTAGAGACACGTGAACAACATGATCTTGTGGATAGATTGTAGTGTATTCTTTTTTTTGTGAAAAGAAGGATCCAGAGGACCACAAAGCTGCATTATAATAAAACAAAGCATGTACACAGCATATTACAACAAAACTCATAACTAAAAGAAAATAACAAACTAGTTCCTAACTATTACAAAAAAGACCAAAGAACAAAGATGGGGAATGCAATCAGGTCTAAAGCTTCCTCTCCACCGGAATATCCGCACCGCCACCGCAGGCAGCATTACATTGGACGGGAAGACCTTCGAGTCACCATGTCAAGGACTCCGAGAAGAAGAAACTTTGCCTCCCATTAGGCTCCATGCCTCGGGAGGAAAAAAAATTAGCCGCCCTTCGACCCGCAGAAAGGATGGTGTGATGAAGCAAGCCGATAGCCAAACGCCGCAATTGGTGCCAAAGCCACCCCGGAACAGCCACCAGGGTTGTGCTCTATCACGATTAGGACCTCCATCTCTATCCACTACGAGTTCACCACCACTGTGACTTACTAGGTAAGGGCATCTCCAACGCGGATCCGGATCCTCAAACCGGTTCAAACGTGTTGTGTCATCCAACGTAGACCTGTATCGGTCCGCTGGGAGGTCCAGACACATTTTTTCCTGCAAACCGGATACAAAGTAGGGGGCCGGGGGAGGGATGGCTTTAGAGCGTCCGGACACCGCCACGCCCGCGTCCCACAAAAATCCCCCACCCGCCTCTCCTGCATTTTCCATCCAACTCCCGCGCCGCATTCATGCCGGCCCAGAGCATGCAGTGACCGAAATTGATGTCGAGCGACGCGACCGGACGTGAAGCCATCGCTGATGGACGCGACCTCTCGTACATCGCCGCTTCAATGCAGTCATCGACTAGGTGACTTTTCCTCGAGGTATCCTCAGCGTATAGGGATGCAGATAATCTTAATCAAATGGAAATTTGTGGTAGGCTATAACAAAAAATTGAAAAATATTACCACTATAAATACATGGCAGTGAGTCTCAAACTCTCAATACAGAAATGGACAAACAATTTTGCCAAAGTTTTAGCAGGTACAACTATGGTCATGATTCAAAGAACAGTTACATAGTACCAAAGTTTTGGTCGGGCAAGTTGAACCTCAAATACAAACCAAACACACCCAGTTTGTAACTTTGTATTTCAATCACTTAAATTGTGCGAAGTTTGGCGGCAAGCTCTCATGGCTCCGTCCACGTCAGGAGGAACACGGACTCGAAGATCGCGCGGTCATACAGAACAGGGGAGATGCCGGGGCGGTCTTCAACACGCGTCAGATCTAGGAGGGCGGAAGAGATCCCGCCGATGTAGTTGGAGCAGGCGTCAACAAGTTGTTCGCCGAACATCCCAGCCGCCTCCACCGTCACTAGGGGCTGCACAATCCGCTGCATCGTTTGGGCGAACGGCACTCGGTCAAGACACACGTACACCTCGCCGGCGGGGAACCGGCGCGAGGCGCCGAACGGCGTCGCGTGGTCGTAGAGCCCAGCGATGGCCTCCCTCGCGGCCCTGAGGGAAGTCTCCTCTTTGAGGTTCATCAGGAGGAGAGAGCGGAGGGCGGGGATGATGGCCGAGTAGGGCGCCCAGCTGTGTGCTCCGGCCATGCCCACGGCCACAGTGGGGCTGTAGCCCCCGTGGCATGCAGGCATGGAGCGCGAGGCGGCGGCCGCCGCGCGGATGACACGAGCGACCGGGACGGCAACAGGGAGAGCCACGACGTCGCTGGCGTCAGGACAAGGCCGCTTCGCGCGGGTGACGCGGCTCTGCCCGGGCTCGGCGTCGTCGTCGCCGTCGCTGCGGGCCTCCGACGAGCTGTGACTCATGGTGGTCGATGATGCAACTTCGGCGTGGAAGCAACGAGATATATATAGATCACTCGTCGTCTCGTCTTGATATACATATAACTCGCCGGAAATAATAAAAATTCAGTTGAGTCATTCAACATTTCTCCCCTTTGATTAGTTTTGAGATGGTCAGCTCTCTGCTGAAATATCATTGTATATGCCATATCAACTTGTGATTACTGTATGCAAGAAACCATTACCCAGCGCCTAACAGCCTGGCCCTGTCGAATTTTGCAAGCTTGACTTCAACCTAGACACCTACCGTTAGTTGTGTCGCATCTCGCATGATAGTCTCACACATTTATTTCTTCGGAAAGCATCATCACATACATTAACGTGAGGGAGAATGGCGGCCAGCCAGCATGGCCACGTGGTGCATGCTGGTTGGCCGGGGCGAGAAACTTTTTGATTTTTTTTTTTAAGGATGGAAGTGAGATTTTTTTTTGAAAAAAGTTTTTTAATATTATATTTGGAAGTGGCAATTTTTTCCTTTTTGAGAAAAGTTTTTTAGGCTTTTTCTTTTTATTTTTGAGATGGATGTGATGTCTTTTTTTATTTTTTTTGGTAGATGAAAGTGAGACTTTTTTTTCTTTTTGAGTAAAGTTTTTTAGGCTTTTTTTTTTAGATCACTAGTAGAAAAAGGGTCAAATGTGAGACACATTAGTTCCGGTTTGTAACAGAACCGGCACTAATGTGGCCATTAGTGCTTGATTCCAACGGCTAGCCGGGAGGAGCTCTTTAGTACCGGTTCATGGCAAACCTTTAGCACCGGTTCGTGCCACGAGCCGGTACTAATGAGAGTGGTGGCAGGATGTTGTCAGAATGGGGCCCTTCCAGCACCTTTAGTACCGGTTCATGGCACGAACCGGTACTAAATATCGTCCTATATAAATCCTTCGTCCACCCGCTTTTCTGTTCTTCCCCTTTCCCTCTCCTCTCCTCTGTTCTTCCCTTCTTCCTCTCGAGTTCATCACAAAATTTGCCCCAAATTTGTCAAGATTTGCAGGCCCTCATCCATTCAAATGATCACCAAGGTTAGCAACTTTGTCCTTTCATCTCTCATTGCTAGATTAGCTCTTGCATTGGTTTATATAGTGATTAATTGTGGGTTTTAGTAATTTGGGAGGAATTATATGTGGTAGTATTTGATTTATATGCAATTTGAGGTCAAAATAACACTTAGTTTGCATATATAGGTGTGGTTTACTTAGTGCCTTCTAAATCTCTGTCGTAACCACCGCCGATCGCTCAAGACCGTCCCGTCAGCCACCACCTTGTGGTGAGCCTCTTGTTCATGAAATTTTATATAAAAAATTGATGTTTGTGTGATTTGGATATATAGTTACTCGTATAATAATTATCTTACCCGTCGTTGTTTGTTATACATAGTGCCATGGTTTTGATATCCGTCCCGTCGGCCCCTCGTCCTTGTTATGATTCGGATGTGGTATATTCTCTTTTAAAACTATTTGTTGCATTTCGTGTTTATGACAAATTATGCCCATCAAGTTGACATAGATATTTTTATCTAGGAGATATGTGAACCGGAAATTCCAACTGACCCTATTGTCGAGAGGTTAAATTTAGTTGAAAGAGAAAATGAGTACTTGAAAGAAAAATTGGAAAGAATTGAGGGGGAGAAGATGGAATTGGAGTTGCATGTTGCCGATGTAAATCGATGATCACAAGATCAAGAGGGATAAAATGCGCTTGAAGATTAGAAAGATTAGAAAATATGCCATCGATAGTGAGGCTTGGTATCATTATGCTGTTGGATCAATTGTTACCTTAGTTGCGATCTTGATCGCATTTGTTGTTGCATTTAAATGCTTTAGCTAGAGAGTTATTTGTTTGTTGCATTTAAGTGTTGTATGAACTTTATGTATGAACTTGTATTAATTTGGTCTATTCGGTGTTGTGTAATGAAGATGAGCCGGCAATGGATGTACGATGACCGATGCTCTCCCAGTTCGTTGAGGGCGTGCATACTTTTCTCGCTATGGCCGAGGCAAACAAGCGGGCAGATGGTTTTATGCCTTGTCCATGTGCTGGCTGTAAGAATGGTCGCAATTACTCTACGCCAAGAACCATTCACGCCCACCTGTTTGAGTCTGGTTTCATGCCCCACTATAATGTTTGGACCAAGCACGGAGAAAGAGGGGTTATGATGGAAGACAATGAAGAAGAAGAGGACGACAGCTATCCCGGCCATGGGTTCCCCGAATACGATGATACAACAATGGGGAAGAAGCTGAGCCGGTAATGCGGGAAGAAGTTGGGCGGCAATGCGGGAAGAAGTCGAAGAAGAGGCATCGGATGAGCCCGTTGATGATCTAGGTCGGGCCATTGCCGATGCAAAGAGAAACTGCAAGTGATTTGGAGAAGAAGAAGTTGCAGCGCATGTTAGAGGATCACAAAAATTGTTGTACCCATTGCGTGGGTGACAAGAAAAAGCTGGGCACCACACCGAATTGCTGCAATGGAAGGCGGAGAATGGTGTATCGACAAGGGATTTGGAAAGTTGCTTTGGTAATGATAAAGGATATGCTTCCAAAGGACAACGAATTGCCCGAGAGTACGTCTGAAGCAAAGAAGGTTGTCTGCCCTCTAGGGTTAGAGGTGCGTAAGATACATGCATGCCCTAATGATTGCATCCTCTACCGCGGTGAGTACGAGGATTTGAACGCTTGCCGGTATGTGGTGCATTGCGCTATAAGATCAGCCGCGATGAGCATGGTGATGTCGAGGGCGGCGCCCAGAAGAAGATTCCTGCCAAGATGATGTGGTATTCTCCTATAATACCACGGTTGAAACGTTTGTTCCAAAAAAAGAGCATGCCAAGGCGATGCAATGGCACAGAGAAGACCGTAAGAAAGACGGAAAGTTGAGAGTACCAGCTGACGGGTCGCAGTGGAGAAAAATAGAAAGAAAGTACGGGAAGGAGTTTGCAGATGACGCAAGGAGCGTATGGTTTGGTCTAAGCGCAGATGGTATTAATCCTTTTGGGGAGCAGAGCAGCAACCATAGCACATGGCCTGTGACTCTATGTTTGTATAACCTTCCTCCTTGGTTGTGCATGAAGCGGGAGTTCATTATGATGCCAGTGCTCATCCAAGGCCCTAAGCAACCCGACAACGACATTGATGTGTACCTAAATGACCGTGAAATTGAAAATCACTACAAAATGAACTCTGAAAATGTTGAATTTTGGTAAACTAGATGAAAAACTACTCACAAATAAATAGAAGAAAATAAATATAACAGAAAAGAAAAAACTATACAAAAAACTACGCAAAATAAATAGAAGAAAATAAAGCGAGAAAAGAAAAAACTATAAAAAAATTGGGCGCTGCCTGTGGGCCTGATAGGACATAGGTGTGTAATAACAGGAATTAAAGGCCCAGCAGACTCACATGGCAGCTCGCAGAGTTTAGGCCCACAAACCTGCTATATAGAGGAGTTCGAAGTTGTAGCAGGCTGGGTTTATAAACCGGTCTGGCTGCCCTTCACCCGGCGAGGTGGGACTAAACTTTGGGGTGTGTGAGGCCTTTAGTACCGGGTCGAGGCACAAACCCGGTACTAAGGGGCTTTAGTACCGGTTTGTGCCACCACCCGATACTAAAGGGTCGCTTCCGCCGCTTGGGCTGGCAAAACAGGCCTTTAGTACCGGTTGGTGGCTCCAACCGTACTAAAGGTGCCTTCTATATATACAACACTTGAAATTTTCATTCCCCTCTGTTTCTTCCTCTGTTTACATCGTCTCCGTCGTCTTCGCCCGTCCCGTCGCCGCCCTCGTCTCCGTCATCGCCCCGTCCCGTCGCCGCCCTCGTCTCCTCGCCCGCCCGTCCCGTCGCCCGCCCTCGTCTCTCGCCGCCCGGGCCCGTCCCTATCAGCGCCGTCCCAGCGTACCCGGCCGTCACCGCCCCGACCGTCGCCTCGCCATCGCCGTCGCCCATTGTGAGCTCTCCCCCTCTAACCCCTCTCCCTCGCCCCCGGCGGCCACCATGGGCGCCGCCCCGCCCCGAGCCCATACACACATACACACAAGCATGATGAACACACACACCCACATATGTATGAATTAATGCATGTATATATGAGTATCTACGTATTTTGTATGTTTAATTAGTTTAGATTATTTAGATTATTTTTTCACTATTATATATGTATGAATGCATGTTAGATGGATATAATTAGTGTTTAATTAGTATGGAAATTTTTTATATAATGTTGTTTTTCAGTTTTTAATGGATGTATAGAAGTTGTGTTTTTTGTTTTTAGTGTTAGATGCTTAATTAGTATGAAATAGTATATAGATTTTTGAAATAGTAGAAATGTTAGAAATTTTAGTTATCAAAATCCAATCATTAAAAAATATTACTTTTTATGGGCATATAGCTAGTATTTGTTCTCGACGATGCCCGGCCCGCATCCTCGCCGTCGACCCGTCATGGCGGCGTCTAGCCGACCCATGTCCGGACTGGCTCCGCTGGCTGGCACTGGAGGTGCTGCACTGAGGGCGCGCCACTTGATGAGGAACCCGGCCCGGGTCCCGTCGTCGACCCCGATCTCGTTTGGTGGCGTTCGCGTGGGCCAGTTTGGTGCGGAGGACCCGGCCCGCGAGGAGGTACCTCGCCGTGTCGGGGAGGAGGACGAGCACGTCCATCGCTACATGGTTGCGTTAGAGGGCGGCAGGTTTTCCAATACTGGCGGTATCTTGAGGATCTCACTTCAGCTATGATCATGTGAGGGTTTCTTCTCTTTGGGTGTCCACCGCCCGCGCCACAGGAACCGCGAGTGTCCTAGATTCTTCTGTAGTATTCGATCTTTAATTAGCTAGCCAGTGATGTACTATTCAATATTATATATTATTCGAGACGATGTATTCGAGATTGTATCTATTATTCTAGACGAAGTATTCGAGATTATATCTATTATTCGAGACGATGTGATTTGAATACTAAATTGTTTTATATTTCTTTTGAATTAGTTAAATAAAAGCTATGGCGCATAATACCGACAGAGAGGGAGAACATACCATGTTCGATATGATACGCGGGCCGATGATGATCGAATGAAGAAGATTATGACGGCTCGAATTTCTAAACAACACCGGAGAGGGTGATATGATATTCGATCGCGACGACCGAATTGATGAAGTCATGAACTACGATTATGACGATGACGAAGAACATGTTGATCCTGAAACAACAAAGACCGACGAGGTATATATATTTATATAAGCAGGTATCTGGTGATCATCACATGTTTTAAATGACTTGAAGATATATTAACGAATCGATCTTTGTTCTTTCAGCCATCCGGATCGAGCAAATCTTGAGCAAAAGGACGAAACGAGGCCCGAACAAAAAGTTGAAGGAGGGCGTAAAGTACAATATCGAGGCGATCGGACCTAATGGCGAACCATTAGCGCCTAAGAAGATTGCGGACAAGTTCGTTTCGTCGGTCTGGAGTTCTTGTGAAGGACCAACTCCCGATCTCCCTTCAAGAATGGAGAGAGCCAGCAAAAGACAAAGGACAAAAAGGCAAAGAGGACGCTGCTCCACGTCCAAATGTTACTTTTGTCAACAAGAATCAAAAAGATCTGCTTTGGGATACTCTCATGGAACATTTCACCCTACCAGATCATTTCACAGAAGCAGGTGTGCAGAAAGTCAAGGACGCTGCTCTTAGGAAGATGGCGGTTGCATTCAAGAACCACAAGAATCGTGAATGGGACAAGTACGTCAAGGGAGGAAGGAAGACTCCAGATTCGAGGGAACACTAGAGAACCAACGTGCTCATTGGGACGATTTCGTGAAATTCAAGGATTCGGAATTAGCTAAGGAACTGCCGAGAATAAACAAGAAGAATGCCGAAAAAGGATAAGTTCCATAAGTCAGCTGGTGGCTATGCAAGGGCAATGCCTAAGTGGGATAAGTCCGAGAAAGAGATGGAGGATGCAGGTGCCACTCCGGTTACTAAGAGCTGGCCCCTGTGGTCGGGACTTGGTTCTATGCGCATGGGGGAGTTGGACCCGAAGACAGGCAATGTTTCGACGAGGGCAAGTCGATGGGAGCCGACGATGCGATACTTGTTGCAATAGAAGAGGCGCGATCGGGGTGTTCCAGCCCAACAGAGAGAACGACGAGCTTACTGGCGTGCCACAGGAAATCCTGAACACAGGAAGAACACGAGGCAAGGGCGCTATTCCGTGGTATGAGGGATTTTCAGACCGAACACCGACTACGTAACCCGTGCGAGAAAGAAGATTGCGGAGGAGAAGAAGAGGAAGATGGAGGAGGAGCAGAGGAAGCGAGACTATGAACGCCTTCAAGGCCTAGAAGCAAGTCAAGCGGAATTGGTAGTCAAATTCAGCGGCAGCGAGGAGCAGATCGACTCACTTACCCAGCAAAGGGGTCTCAAAGAATGCGGCAGCCTAGCGAATGATCCAAGATTGGATAGCACCGCCCCATCCATGTCGAGAAGCGGCGTGGGTTCCGCCCGGATGACGCAATGCTGGGTAGATACCCGTGGATGACATCACGGAGAACACTAACTGCGAGCTACACGTCAAAATGAAGAACATATCCATGAAGGTGGCGGACGGCGTTGCTTTTCCAGCTACCCCCAAAGCAACCTACCATTGCATCCCGATTCCGATGGGCTATGCTCGTGTCATGGTTGACTAGGTGGTGCACCCATATTCGGGCTAGAGCTTGACATTCACGGAGGTGACGACGAGCGCTTTCGGAGACGCCAACCATCGTATCATCCTATGGAAAAAGGATTGCATCATCTTTGAAGGCCACCGACACAGCGTCATCCGACTCCTCGTCGAAGTCCGCCACCGAGTCAGCAGTCTCCCGCTCCTGCAAGTCCACCAAGTCCGGCAAAGTGTCAGGCCACTCCTCCTCCAAGTCCGGCAAAGTGTCAGGCCACTCCTCCTCCTCCTCCAAGTCCGCCACAGCGTCAGACGTCCACTCCTCCTCCAAGTCCGGCACAACCTCAGGCCACTCCTCCTCCAAGTCCGGCACAACTTCAGGCGGCCACTCCTCCTCGTCCAACTCAGCCCCGTCAGCCGGCGTCTCCGCCGCCTCAGCAATCGCAGAAGAGACACCCCGCGGCTATGGTGCGTAGCGGTACGAGTCAAGGTAGTACAGGAAGTACATGCGGAGGCAAGCGATATAAATATGGTCCAAGCCTCACGCCTCTTCCGCAGAGGTCTTATGACAGGTCCGAGGAGGAAATCGCAGCCATATCGAAGTCCGAGGTGGAAGCCCATTTTGCACAGAAACCGCCACCGCCGCCAAGGGAGAAAGTGCCTGAGGAAACGATTGACCACTTCATTCGTATGGCTCAACCACCAGCTCCCAAGTGTTGACACAGACTATGAGCGCCACACCAGGAAGTTAAATCGAGCACGTCTACGTAAGGAGGCGAGCTCGGGATCGAGCAAACAAGAAGCAGCTGTCAAAAAATGCGGGAAAACCATTCCCCAATTTGGGAGAACAAAGCGGCATAATCGATCCCTCGCTTGTTGTGCCAACAACACGTGATAAAGACTGTGCGCCCAATATTATTGTGGGCAAACAGTTTACGTTCCTGAGGTGGGCAATGTGGTAATAACGGAGGACCATATAATGTAGGCTGAAGTTCTCAAAATCACTGTTGGACAACTCCTCGAGATCGAGCCCATGCCTGTGCTTAGAGAGGATGAAATAAAACGGAAATATGTCCGGGGCCAACCTTTGGTCGAGACAGACAAGGTCAAGAACCTCCCAACGAGAATGTATGAATTACATCAATGGTACATGAACATTACCAAGATTTCCGATCGATTGTCCCTCATGGTGAATGTCAAGGAGGAGCATTACTTCCATGAGAAAGCTGTGTCCGTTGAGTATTCTGAAATGTTTCAGCTATACAATCAAGACGCACTCGACAAATCTATCGTCAGTTGCTATTGTCTGTAAGTGATTTTTTTCTGTAATTTAAGTCTCAAGCTAGCTGTACTGATCCTTTTGATCAATCATTACCTGTAATTATCCTCACTATATTCTTTTCTGTGGTATTATATGCAGGATGAAGATGTATGAAATGAGAAAAGGTGGACGCTTTGGCATTGGGTTCATTGACCCAAACACCGTTAATGAATACACATGGAAAATAAATCAACGTCATCAAAAGGCCGTGAGGACAACATGCTAGAGTTCTTGAAGCGCCTCAAATACAATGAAGATATACTACTTCCTTACAACTTCCAGTGAGTCACACTGTCTTGTACTACAAATTCTCTGTTTTTGCCTACTAGCTAGCTACATGTTTTTGCTTACATATGTCCGCTTAATTAAGACATGCAAACGTGTGTGCATGCAGATTTCACTGGGTCTTGTGTATCATTAAAGTTGGCCTTGAACAGTTGAAATACTGGACTCACTACTCAAAGAAAAATTGTCTATAACATCTTGTTTGGGATAGTCAACAGGTAATTTCAATCATTATTAACTATATATCTCGGCCTATTTAGTTCATCATTTTTCATGATATGAACTATTTAATAACCCCTTTATTCATTTTCTTTGTCGGCGGGAGGGCTTGGGCAAGGTTCATCAGCGTGACCCCAGGAGAATGGAAACAAAAGCTTAAATGGATTCGACCCAAGGGAAGTAATTAAGTAGTACTAGCTAGCTAGGTAGCTGCCATCTCTTTAATTATCATGCTTGATTAATTATTATCTGATCAAATTCCATTCTCGTAAAGGCCACTGAAGCGGTAGCGAGGGACTGGTCTGTGTGCATTCTGCTTATGAGAACATTCGCATGATGGCGTCCGAAAGGAGCAGATCTCAAAGACAGGAATGGGTACGCTTGTCAAAACACTATTCACAATTTTACACCATTATCGATATCTAGTCACACAACTAATACACATGCATATTGATCTCCTTCTTAACAGTTCACAGAGGTGCGGAGAAGCTCCTAGAAACGGAGCGTAGAAGCACTTCAAGAGGAAATAAGCGGGATTTTTGCTCGACCAGGTCATAAATCCGAAGGGAGAATACTATTACCCGCTACCGCCCCCATGAAAACCACTTCCAATTGTCATCGTGCTCCGAAGGCACCAATTAGGCTAATGCCACTGACTCCGAAGGCAAGATGCATATGTAGGAGAAATTGTATATAGCTATACATGTGTGTATGTGTGAATTAATTAATATGATGGTTTGTGAGACATTGATGATATATATATATATATATATATATATATATATATATATGTGTGTGTGTGTGTGTGTGTGTGCATAACGTGTACAATGTGTAGTATCGTAAAATACCAGCAAACGAAAAAGAATTAAAATGGAAACACAAAATTAAATGAAAAAAAATCATAAAACTAAAAAACCCCCAAACCTTATAGTACGGTTGGTCTTACCAACCGGTACTAAAAACTCCAG
Organism: Aegilops bicornis; assembly: GCA_021605145.1. Taxonomy (NCBI): domain Eukaryota; kingdom Viridiplantae; phylum Streptophyta; class Magnoliopsida; order Poales; family Poaceae; genus Aegilops; species Aegilops bicornis. Next base: position 732,684,480 of record CM038673.1, read on the forward strand.
CCCACGGAGCTGGCTCGTGCTGCGTGGTTTCCCTTTAGCACCGGTTCGTCTTTGAACCGGTACTAAAGAGAGGCTTTAGTGCCCACACTTTAGTGCCGGTTATGGAACCGGCACTAAAGGGCCTTACGAACCGGTGCTATTGCCCGGTTCTGCACTAGTGGATGGATGTGATGTCCACGTGATATGAGAAAGTTTTTTTAAAATTTGAGATGAAGATGAAGTTTTTTTAGAATAACAGATCCTGTTCAAGTAAGGCCTTTTTTTTCTCTGAGAGGGAAAAATGCGCGCACAACTTCCTCTCAAGAATCCCGCAATGACGGGCCCCAACCATTAGTTAAAGAAAAAGTGGAGGTGCTGAGATGGTTTCTTGCACTGCATCCAAAAGAACTAACAAATGAAAAGAGAGGCCAGATTAATAATTGCAAGCCTATCATAGTGCTTAGCCTCTCTATTGTGCTATTTAACTTCTGCACATCCTCATTGTGTGGCAGCGATGTGGAAGTATTTTACCATGTTTGTCATATATGGTTGTCAAATACGAGTCAGATGTGAAGTTGCTAAGTCGCCCTTTGTATCTCCAAATGCCAATATGCCTGGCTTTTATTTGAAATGTGTAACTTTGTATCAACAAAATAAACCATCATGATGTCGGCTTCGAAAAAATTAACATTACTAGTCTATTATAAAAGTTCACCGGAAGTACAACATCTCAAACATAATAGTAATTACATCAAAATTCCGACACCACCGAACGACCAATACTATTGCCAGAATAAGCCGTCGACGCCCCGCTGTCGCCTCTCCCTTATGAGAGCTGGTTTGACCTTGTAGATGACAGTCAGGAAGTCTTCATGCACGTATCCTTAAAGATTAGCACCCTAAAGTTACAGTCATTCATGTTAAATATTTGCATAGATCTAAAGCACGTGACATCAAATCTCGCTACATGATAAGAAACCCTAACCTCACCGTCCCAAGAGACGACAAAAATCTACACCGAGGTCTGTTGACTACGTCTAGACGGACGAATTTAAGGAGGATCAAAGTTTGGAAGACAAACTCGAAGAAAAAGCGTCGCATGCGCTCGAGCCCGCATCTACAAGGACTAAAAATGCTAACCTAAACTACTAATCAGAACGAAGGCACCGAAATTCCCCTCCCTCCACCGACCGCCGGAACTGCGGGTAGAGAGGAGGCGAATCCGTGGGCTCATCGGTGAAACCTGGTGGAGAGAGTTTGGCTTAGACGCCTAAGGTTATGGGAGAAAAACGAGACGAAGTCTTTGGCCACGTCGTGATCGTCTCACACACAAGTTGCATGATAATAATACATAGCTGTGCTGGTGGTTAGGCATCGTGGTAAGTGCTAGCAGGCAAAGCAGTTTCTAAAAAAATTTTGTTTCGACATTTTCAAAATGGCTAGTTCTTGTAGCAATTTTCAGAACTTGCAAATTCGCCAAAAAAAAGAAGAAATAAATCATGGTTGTTTATGACCAGCCGGCCCAGCCGGCTCAAGCCGAAAGTAAGCTGGGGTTGAGCCTTGTTCTCCGGCTCACCGCAGCTCGGCTCTAGGAACGGCAAGCTCGGACCAAGTCCGGCTCACCTCGGCTTGTGTCAATCCTTAGATGTATGTAGGCGCTAATTTTTTTTAAATAATACATATTTTTTATTAAGTTTCAGAAATATTACGCCGTAATTATATTTTTCAAAAATAATACTCAGTCGGCCTACTGTTGGCCGATTGGATCGATCAACTGCTGCTGGCGATTGGACGATCATTACTGTGAGCGATTGGATCCGATCGACCACTAAACCGATAGGCTAACCGACCCACTGCTGGCCGATTGGCGCCCAGTTTGCTTCCTCTAGGCCGACAGGTGCATGCACACATTTATCTTTGGAATGAGTATTTGAAAAATGTTGAAGAAGTATTTAAAAAAATGTTGATCATGCATATAAAAATGTTAGTTAAGCATTTGAAAAAAATGTTGAACAAGTATCTGAAAAATGTTGAAAAAATATTTTAAAACTGTTGAATAGGTATTTGAAAAATGTTAAAGAAGTATTTAAAAAAATGTTGATCATGTATATAAAAATGCTAAACAAGTATTTAAAAATGTTGATCATGTATATAAAATGTTAAAGAAGTATTTTCAAAAATGTTGATCATGTATATAAAATGTTGAACAAGTATTTGCGAAAATGTTAAACAAGTATTTTAAAAATTGAACAAGTATTTGAAAAATATTTAACATGTGTATAATATACATGACCAATATTTTTATATTGATCAACATTTTTATATACATGATCAACATTTTTACAAATACTTTTTCAACATTTTTATATACATGATCAATATTTTTTCAAATACTTGTTTAGCCTTTTTTTTCAAATAATTGTTTAATTTTTTTGCAAATGCTAGATTAACAAATTTTTATACATGATCAACATTTTTACAAATACTTTTTCAACATTTTTATATAAATGATCAATATTTTTCCAAATACTTGTTTCATTTTTTCAAATAATAGTTTATTATTTTTGCAAATGCTAGATTAACATTTTTTATACATGATCATCATTTTTTAAGATACTTCTTCAACATTTTTCAAATACCTATTCAACAGTTTCAAATATTGTTTCAATATTTTTCAAATACTTGTTAAATATTGTTTTTTCAAATGCTTGATTAACATTTTTATATGCATGATCAACATTTTTTTTAAATACTTCTTCAACATTTTTCAAATATTCATTCGAAAGATAAATGGGTGCATGCATCTGTCGGCCTAGAGGAAGCAGACTGGGCGCCAATCGGTCAGCAGTGGGCCGACTGGGGCCTATCGGCCAGCAGCAGGCCGACTGGATCCAATCGGCCAGCAGTAGGCTGACTGGGTATTATTTTTGAAAAATATAATTACGGTGTAATATTTCTGAAATTTAATAAAGAATATGTATTATTTTAAAAAAATTAGCTACGTAGGCGACATAGGATAGAATGACTTATCACGGTATGCCCATTTTACTAACTATAGATAATACCTGCACGTTGTTGCGCGGATATTTTGCAATATATTTAATTGATATTTGATTATATGGAAGACAAACATTCAGAGTAATAATATGAAAATTAAAACTGCAAAATACATATGTTTTATTGTGTTAGATTAATTATAGTCTTAAAATAGGTATTAGATATCTCATGCATGTTTGCATGTTGAGACGAACATTTTTATATGCATGATTGCATGTTGTGCCTTTTATCATGCATGTTGCTTGATGAGGTGGCATGCTTTCATGTTGAGAGAAATAAGTTAATGTGGGCTAGCTATTTAGATATAACTAATAACTAACTAGATGATACGCTAGCTATTTAGATATAACTAATAACTAACTAGATGTTACCTCGCACATTGTTGCAGGAATATTTTGCAATATATTTCATTGATATTTGATTGTATGCAAGATAAACATTCAGAGTAATAATATGAAACTTAAAACGCAAATAGATATGTTTATTGTGTTAGATTAATTATAGTCGTAGAATAGGTATTAGATATCTCATGCATGTTTGCATGTTGAGATGAACATTTTTTTATGCATGATTGCATGTTGTGATGGGCCTTTTGTCGTGCATGTTGTTTGATGAGGTGGCATGCTTGCATGTTGAGAGAAATAGGTTAGTGGAGGCTAATTATTTATATATAGAAGTTGTTACGGTGCACTGATTGTATGTGGCTTTAGCACGACGACTTCCTAACTGTCTACTATAATAAGGTTTGCCCCGCTCCGATGAGGGGCGAAGACGGCAGCACGCCTAGATGTGCTTTTACTTCTGGTGTTCTTTATACTACCTTAACCACTGTTTGAACTAACCGATAAAATTCACGCAAACACGACGGATTTCATATAAACTAAAAGAAATTCATTACATTTCAGACATTTTTCATATAAGCCGGAGAAAAATCATTACATTTTTCATATAAACCGAACTAAACCCTACTCTAAACATAATCTAAATGACCACCAGCGCCCGTCCCCATGTTCGGCCATGAGCCCCGAGAACTGAAGCTCCGACTATTGCCTTTGCTTTCTTCGGTTTCGCCTCGGTGCTCTCCGGCTCCCCTTCCGTAACCTCTGCCTCCGGAGCCCCGGGAAGTGAAGTTGTCTGCCGCCACGTCGCCGCCAAGCGGCTAATCAGCTGACGATGTTCAACCCATCAAGCTTGGCTTCAATGGGAGGGGAAGAGCGGTGGCCTTCTTGGGACCCCGAGCGGCGGCAAACTACCATGTAGTACTCTTCCTCGCTGCCGGCGGCTCCGGCGGACGTGTGCCGACTTCGTGGTCGTGCCGGCAGGGCACGGCCGGGGCGGAGCTGGCGATGTCCTCCTCGTTGTCGCTCTTGCCCCACACCTCATCCGCCGCCTGGTCGAACTTTCTCGAGAACCTCACCCCCTAGTTTTTGGTGGGCCAGGGAAGTCAGACGCGGCCGTGGAAGTGGTCCGGACACCCGCAAAGGCCCACAAGTTTGACTTCGGTTTAAGAAAAAAAGTGTGTCCGAAACACTGAGCGGACCGATACAAGCCCATCTCGGATGGCACAACACGGTCGCACCACGTGGTCTGGACGTATGTGGGAGGTTTAAGGGTCCGCGTTGGAGATGCCCTTAAGCTGCCATAATCCAAAGATGCATCCCACAATGTTGATCACAATTCCAAATAAATTTTCTTTTCAAGTTATTATTTTCAAACTCTCCAGATATACGTCTGCCATGCGTGCATATATAATTCCAGCCGGACCGCGTAGTCCAGCAATCGTACGTGCATGGTTTGCTACCTCTGGTCTTTCTCCTCCTGAACTCTAGATCTGCCGGCGCGCTAACGAACAGCTCATCGGCATGACGACGTCGACGGCCTGCTCCATCGCCGTGCTCATGGCCACCGTCATCCTGGTGGCGGCCGCGATCCTCTCCGCCGCTGCCGGCCGGTGCAACGTACGGAAGGATCTCGTCATATGGCAGAGCCTCGGCGAGCCTCAGAGGGACCTCTCGGCGAGGTACAGGGTGGAGGTGGTGAACCAGTGCAGCGGCGACGGGCGCACCGGCAGGCCCTGCTCGATGTCGAAGATCCACCTGCGGTGCGGCAACTTCCGCTCCCTCGTCCCGGTCGACCCCAAGCTGCTCCGGCGCATCGGCTCCGGCGTCTGCCTCCTCAACAACGGCCACTCCATCCCGCAGAACGGCAACGTCTCCTTCGTCTACGCCAATTACCGGCGCAACAACCTCTACGTCCGGTCGGCCAGATGCAATTGATCCATGTCTTGTTTTCTTGGTGCATGCCTGTGTAAAAAGCGGCCATATTTTTTGAGATAGTTATATATAGTTCTGTTAGATGACTTCGAGGACTGTGATGTGATCAAGATGTGATACATCTCTGTACTTCCGCACCGTGGTTTATTGCATGAACATCCCTATTTTTAACTCTCGTCGTAGTGACTCATCTCACCGGGTTTATTCAAGGGTTTCTGTACGCACCATAAATAGGCGTGGCCGTGTGCTTTGCATAATCTTTAGTTGTTTTTTTCTTGCGGTAATTGCATAATCTTTAGTTGATCATCCCTGTTAGACACAGTAACTCTGTAACTGTCGAAGTCATAGCATCAATATCCAGCCAATTGCAACTGCCAAGATTCGATGAGAGCCAACATATCTGGTACACAAACTCTCAAAGCCCTTTGGCGGCGGTGGATTGGACGCCGTCCAGGTAGGATCGCCACCACCTTGTCGATGCCGCTAGAAGAATAAAATCTAAGAAAAAAAATAAAGCAGACGAGTCTCCACTCGCCTTGTCACTAGCGAGGCCGTCAGGCGTGGAAGAGGGGGGTGGGGGGGGGGGGGGGGGCGGGGAAACGACATGAAGGAGACTTTGGTGGCGACAGCTAGGGTTGAGAACATGAGTGCCAACTGGTTGCACACCTCTCCTTCTTTTAGGAGAGAAGGAGAAGCTCCTACTGCGCTATCTCTATATGACGATTGGTCTGTCATCCTTCATGCCGTGTGTAACTACACTTGCACGCCCATTCGGCCCGAGGCGTAATTGAAGTTGCGCGCCCACTTACATGCGTGCAACTGTGGCTACACGCTTGTTTGCAACACATGTTAATTGGTCTTGGTCGCGCGTAAGTGCAGTTGCACGCCTGCCGGCTGTGTGCAACTGCATGTCCACCGACCACGTGCAACTAGTTGCACGTCAGCTCACCAGTGTGTAATTGATGTTGTACGCAGGATGTGCCCAACTACATGCTTACTTGTCGTGCACAACTATAGTTGCATGTCTGTGCACCCAGTGCTGTATATCTACCAACCGCTCACAACTACATTTACGTGTTTTGTAGAAAAACAAAAACAGTAAAAGGTGAGGAAACAACAATAATAAGAGGGAAAGTGAAAAAGAAGGAAAACAAAAAAGCAAAAAAAATTCTGTGTTGATGTAAGCTGGATGAAATGTACTAGTTATTAATATAACAATAAAGTGACATGCGCAAGCCACTTTGCCAGTTGAAATATCATCTTAAACAACCCCCTTCCATTTGCTTAAGCAACTACTAAGTTTAGTGAAATTATTACTTGTCCATTGCTGAACATAGCTTCTTCTTTTTTTGCGGGGGTGAACATAGCTTCTTTGTTTGCACTTGCACCAATAAGTGAAGGACTTGTTGCGACCCATTCATGTATCATTGACATTGAGATTAATGGAGAGGGTCAGAGTAAAATATCGGGACGTCGATGTCTCGACTTAGTAATGAAGAGGGTATATACCGTTGAATGCAAGTTCGTATTAACACGTTATGTTTCTTTTTCAGTATATTTGTTTTCACGATCGTCAAAGGTGATCCACAGCTGCAAAGTAACGAGCATCCGTTGACGCTGAATTACTTCCAATTATCTACTCTCTTTGTCCTGAAATATAAGACGTTTTTTAGGCTTAGATCAAGTCTAAAAAATGTCTTACATTTTGGAACGGACGAAGTAGTCTATTACTAGTTGGGTTGGATGTATGCAGTATGCTATAAAGTTAGTTGTTAGGCTCAAAGCCAGCATCTAAAGCACCGACCACTTGCTAATTAAGCTGTGCGCCATGGAGATTTTCTTAAGTTTGTGTTTAGTTACCGTAGCCACGGTGCTATTCCTTTGGTTTCTTAGCTCTTCCGGCGAGAAGTCCAAGACCAAGAAGAGGTTGCCCCCCGGGCCATGGACCCTTCCGATCATCGGCAGCCTCCACCACCTCGTCGGCCAGCTCCCGCACCGAGCCCTGGCGGAGCTGTCTCGCCGGCACGGCCCGCTCATGTACCTCAAGTTCGGCGAGGTCCCCACCGTGGTGGTCTCCAGCGCCGAGGCGGCGGCGCTGGTCATGAAGACCAACGACCTTACCTTCGCGGACCGGGGAAGCGGCGTCGCGCTGGACATCGCCGGCTGCGGCGGGAAGGGGATCATGCTGGCCCCCTACAGCGACCGTTGGCGGCAGATGCGGAAGGTCTGCATCGTGGAGCTTCTCAGCGCCGCGCAGGTGAGGCGCATGGCGTCCATCAGGGCGGAGGAGGTGGCCGGCCTCGTCCGCTCCCTGGCCGCCTCGCCCGCGGGTAGCATCGTCAACCTCAGCGAGAAGTTGCCGGTGCTGGCGAACGACATCGTCGCTAGGGCCGCGTTCGGTGGGAAGTGCGCGCAGCAGGGAGAGTATCTCCGCGAGCTCGACGAGGTCATGACGCTGCTGGGGGGCTTCATCCTCGCTGACCTCTTCCCGTCGTCAAAGCTGGTGCGGTGGCTGGGCACCGGCGAGCGCCGCCTGAGGAGGAGCTGTGGCCGGATCCAGCGCATCATCGACAACATCATCGACGACCGCAGGGCGAGGCGTGCAGCCGACGGTCCCCGCAGCACCGACGACGAGGACCTGCTAGACGTGCTGCTCAGGTTGCAGGAGGAGGACTCGTTGACATTCCCTTTAACCGCGGAGATAATTGGCGTGGTCATATTTGTGAGTACTGTTATTCCATTCCTCCTCTATATCTTAGTTTCCTGGCTAGCTCTCATCTAAAAAAAATTTAACTAAGTCACATCTAACTTTTGCACCATTTGATTTTACGCAAAGATTTGTGCAACTTTTCTTTCTTTCATTTTTGTTTGATTAATCAAATGATGTAAGATTTAGATGAGACTTTGTTATCTTATCTAGATGAGAATTAGCAAATCGGTAGTTTCTTCTGTCATGTGCTCCCATGCCATAAAACCATGAATAATAGGCGTGGTTAGCTAACTAATACTATTGTTTGTTTGTATTCTATTTCTATATGCAGGACATGTTTGCAGCTGCTAGTGAGACCACGGGAACGACGTTAGAGTGGGCAATGTCGGAGCTCATGAACAATCCCAAAGTCATGGCAAAGGCACAACTAGAGGTGCATGAAGTGCTAGGTCCAGAACGAGCAGCCATCACAAACTCCGACCTCGGTGGACTCCACTATCTTCGGATGGTGATCATGGAGACCCTGAGGTTGCATCCCGCGGGTGTTATCATCCTCCGAGGGGCCAGAGAGGATTGTGAAATATTAGGTTACGACATTCCTAAAGGCACCAAGGTGCACATTAACGTCTTCGCAATATCGAGGGATTCTAGATATTGGGAAGACCCTGAAGCCTTTCAACCAGAGAGGTTTGAGAACAGCGACAAAGATTATAAGGGCATACACTTTGATTTCATCCCCTTTGGGGCTGGGAGACGGCAGTGCCCAGGAATTCTGTTTGGTATGTCAACCCTGGAGCTAGCACTGACGAACCTTCTCTACCACTTTGACTGGATGCTCGCTGATGCGGCGATCACAAAGTCGGTGGACATGTCCGAAAAGTTTGGACTCACTGTATCTAGGAGGTCTGACCTCCTGCTTAGGGCTATTCCGCGTGTATGCTCCAAAGCTGCATAGATTTGGACCTTGTTAAGTATGTCAACATATGTACACCTCCCTTTTATACCGACATCATCTTCTGTATACAAATAAGCTTAACGAAAATTATGGTTTTTTCTATCATTGCTCATAGAGTACTCTTCTTCACATATGCTCAAAAGCTGCGTAGATTGGGATTGTGTTAAGTGTGTCAACATATCTACACTTCCCTTTTAACATACACCGACATCACCTGTTGTATACATATAAGCTTAACAAAACATTATGGTTTCACAATATTGAACATGTATTTATGACACTTAGAAAATATTCTCATGCTCATGATGTTTTTGAAAATGTTCAACGTGTGTATAAAAGATGTTCAATGTGTACTTGACAAATATGTTCATGATATTTATAAAAATATTCACATGGTCGTGATATTTTTGAAAAATATTCAACGTGTGTTCAGAAAATGTTCAACTTGTGTTCGGAAAATGTTCAACATGATTTTTTTTTGAAAATTAACATGTATCTAAAAAATGTTTTACATGTATCTGAATATTGTTTGACGTGTATTTGAAAAAAAAATAACGTGCATTTCAAAAAATAAAAAAAGCAAAAATTAACAACAAAACAGAAAAAGAAAAGTAATTAGAGAACCAAAAAGAAAACCATTGAAAAACAATACAGATAGAAAATCGGGCGGAACCTTTACAAACTCGGTGGAAGGTTCCTAAATTTGGTCCATACCGGTTGGCCGACCAGTAAGGAAGAGGTTGTAGGCAAGGCTTCCTTCGGTTGCAAATAAACAATACACAGCTCTGATGCAAAAAACAGATTTGGTTGTCTTAAAAAATCCGCTTCCGAAATTACTTTGAAAATGAAAAACATATTCAACGTTAAAAATTGTTCGAAAAATGAAATAATGTTCCAGAACTTTAAAATTGTTCTTTTATTTTTAAATTGTTCATTAAAATACAAAAAAACACAATTCCAAAAACCTTTACGAAAAAAATATTCACAAAAATATGAAGTAAAAATTGTTCTCAAATTATTATTTTTATAAATTTCAACATGGAAATCTTGAATTCAACAAATGTTCTCGACTTCCATAAAATGTTCTCAAACTCAAAACCACAAAAACAAACATAGTGTTGATTGTTGGAAAAATAAACATTTTTTAGAAATTCAAAAAATTCTGAAATTCCGAATATTTCTATAAAAATATGGAATTTTTCTGTAAGATCGTTATTTTGAAAGAAAGAACATTCTTTTCAAAATGTGAAGTCATTTTTAAAAAGCGACTTTCTGAAAAGCAACAAAAATTTGAAATGTTTAGGGTTTTTAAATTTGAAAAAAATTATGATAATTCTTCAAAATTCTGCACATTTTTCAAAGAGGAATTAATTTGGAAATATGCCCAAAGTTTTGACTTTTTTTGGAAAAGACGAGCTTATTTTGAATTTTTTTAACAATTTTTGGATTTATATTAATTAAAAGTTAAAACTATGGAAAATAAAAAAACAGGGGACAAAGTAAAAGGTAAACTAAAAAATATAAAAAGCATAAAAACGTATAATATAATAGAAATAGAAAAACAGGGTAAAAACCGGTTCACAAAACCTTTTGGTTCCACAAACCGGAAAAGCCGGAAGGAACCAGTTAGAAGGTTCCCAAAACCAAAACGAATGAGAAAAGCTAAATGGGCCAGCCCAGTGCGTTTGACCTTATGCGTTTGGTCGATGGGACGACGCATCGAGCGCCTTGTAGAGATTTCGCCTGCTACAAAACACACCTGCGGTTGGTCGAGGAACATGATAAGGGGCTGATCACAGTATAGCCCATTAGTGTGTATATTTTTGTCTTCAATAAAAGGGGCAACCTGAAAAACATTTAAAAGCTTTGAGTATCAGTTTAATCATGGATATAATTTATATACAAGATGTAAAAGTTATGTATCTGAAAAAAAAATTGATTATATTTGGAAGCAAGTCTAACCCTCTAGTATTTACAAAACATTCACTAAATACAGAAAAATTTATATATGTCAAACAAGTCCATCCCTTTGAGAATAGTTTTTCAAGTGTGTTAGAATATATGTTTGTGCAATTTTAAAAAGCATTTATACAAACTAATATAAATGGAAACAAAAAATTGCCAAATAAAAAGGTAAATAGACACACAGAAAAAACAAAATGACACAGGGAAGAAAAGGAGAAAAAAAAAACAAGTCACACCTACTTTCTGACCCATCGATGGAGCGGTTCAGGTGCGCCATATAGGATTTTCTGACTCAGACCACCCCGGCTAGACAAGGTTAACAAATCTACTTTCAAACACGCAAGCAAGGAACCTCTCAAATCTCTACTACCTCAATTTTTATACCAAATTTCCATCTTACGTCAAATGTTTCTTCCTACCTCTTCGTCTACACTCTTTTAGGTTCCACCTCCCTCCCATGTCTGTTTTTATTCCCATATCAATGAGCCTCCCACCTTTGATTTTTCTACCAAGATTTGATCTCATTACAGTACACCCACCTTCCTCTCTTCCAGACTCCTCTCCTAGCTCTAACCCTAGCACCAGATGCACCCGAGCGCCGCCCTCCATCGTAACTGCAACTTTTATTCTTCCAAGGCCATCGATACAACCCGTTGCCTCACAATCTCCTCTGCTTCACTTTTCGCGTTGCCGATGCCACCTGCACTAGAGCCCACACCGCCACCTACAACTACCACCAATATAGACGCCATGACCGTCACCATGCACATAACCTCCAAAATGGCACCATCCTACACCGATCCCAGCAGTCAGGCGCTACACACGAATGCCTCAGTGGTATCCACATCACCATCAACAATCAACACCAGGCTTGTGCCTTCCACTTCACCAACACTCGTCTGCAATATGTTTGTTGCAGCTTCAGCAATATGTTAGTTGCACATTCCACATCCGTGTGCAATTTCAATAGTAACAAATGTGCAACTCATATTTTTGATTTCTTATAAATCTCCCTTTCCTTTCCAAGTGTCTATTTTGTTGGATATATTGCATATTCTTAAGATTTATTGGCATAGTTTTGTTTGTCCTTTTATTCTATTTTTTATTGGTATTTCTTGCAATTGTTTTGGTTAATGTGGGCTTTTTCTAAGGATCCCAAAAATGGTTTATGTGGCATCAGAACTTTCATTTTTTTTGCATCAGAATTTCCATTTTTATTTTATATTTTTTGACCAACTTTTATTTTATAGATGTTTCGAAGACAATGATTGCATAAAAAATACTATATGCTCAGTTGGTGTGTACGAACTATGGTAAGTTACACATTTCTTAAGATACGATTACTCATAATATTAAGTGTTTTTGTTCATTCTTGCTTCCTTTTTATCTTCTGTTGGTATTACTCTCACTGGTTGATGTAGATTTTTTTAAAGCATCTGAGCCATGACTTCAGATCTTCAATTTCTGTAGGAAATGTTAGCAAAATGGATAGTAAATTGGCCAAAGGGGAGCATAACATATCTCCTATGTTTATCTTCAGTGCTAGGAAATCGTCCTAGCATTTGTGTACCCATCTACTATTTCCTAGTGCTGATACAGTTAAATTGTTCTCTTATGTCCCGGCCAAAAAAAAAATTGTTCTCTTATGTACAATTTAGGCTAGTTAAAATTGATCAAGATAACATCATGTCCCCTGACCGGGCGTTTATATATAAAAATCTCTATCTCTACTACCTAAAAGATACGTAAGGTTCCCTCTCTTCTCTTACGTCAATTTTCTTCCCACCTGTTCGTCAAACATTTTCCCTTCCGTTGTAGTACGTCGTCCACCCCGTCCATCTCGATTTTTCCCTTTTTTTCAACTGATTTTCCTGCAAATCAGGCTTAACTAATGGTTTTTATTTGTTTCCGCCATCTCCACAATCAGCGCTTTGGTGTCTACTAGGAGCACGACACGCCCTCCCACAAGAGGATAAGAGAAGAGGTAAATACACTCGTGGTTATTGTATTTGAAGCGAAAGCACGATACGGTCATTGAACTTTAAAATACGCTTGTTACGGTCACTGTATACGCGAAGCGGTGATTATACGGTCACCGACTCGCCGTATAGCGTCGTATTGAAATCTGTTGACCAGTCAAATGGTCTAGCTCTGTTGACCAGTCAAAGATTATGTGGCTAATATTGCAGTGGGCCTGTCTGTCAACGGGTCAGCGCGCGCGTGGTAGCCAGTGCACCCATCGAAACGGTTTATTTTCGCTTAGGCGCTCACCTGTATATTAAAAAGCATGCACGCAGCCTAGCGCAGCTTCATCACTGTGCATTTCTTACTGTCCTGTGGGTCCGACCCGACGCGGGTGGAGGTTCGAAACCAGGTCCTCGCTCAAAAATCCGATGCACGCCAGCCAACTGTGCCACGCCCCATTATGATTACATGCAGAAGCTTAGTTTGTTGATTGAAACGGCACACATGCACGCAAGCATGTGCCACGTAAAAGAATCCACAAGCAAAAAATATTCACGCCAACTCATAATTGATTAAAAAATATTCAATTTTATATAAACATATTGATATTTATGTAGTCTAAAAGGTGTTTATTTAATTAAAAATATATTCATACGATTTTAAAAATTGTGCATGCATTTTTACAAATACTCATGTAATGTAAAAAAAATGCGAGTAATACTCATGTAATGTCAAGTAATGTTACTTTTATAGGAATGTCCGTCCGTTTCCATAAAAATTAATGTATTTTTAAGAAATATTTCATGAATTTTAATATAAAATTACATACAGTTTACAAAAAATACAAACATTTTTCTAAAAAAAATTGCATGATTTTTTTTAAGAAAAGATGCAAATACTTTTAAAAGTTGAATGAAAAATATTTAATTATTTTGGCACAGTTATATAATTTTATAAAACGAAAATAATTTTCTAAATATGCCTCTTTCCGGAATATGTGCATGTTTTATTTTTTAGCTTGTGTGCATTGTGTGAATTGTGCTGTTTAAAAAGGAAAGCGCCTACCAAATGACAAGTTGATTCATCTCGCAGAGCGGTTCCGCTCAGGCTCCTCATGAGAGAGGGCACAGTTCGAATCCTCTTCTCTCTGCTCGCACGCACTGTTTTTGTTTCTTTTATTTAATTTCTTGACCACTGACAGGCATGGCCCAGTACAATATTTGACCGGTCAACTGAGCCATTTGACTGGTCAACAGATCTCAATACGGTGCTATACAGCGAGTCGGTGATGGTATAATCACCGCTTCACGTATACAATAAGCGTATTTCAAAGTTCAGTGACCGTATCGTGCTTTCGCTTCAAATACAATGACCACGAATGTATTTACCTCATGAGAGAAACCGAGACGAGAGGACGGGAGAAACCTGACACGCCCGAACGCCGCCGCTCCTCCCTAACTGCCATGCCGATTCTTCTCCCCGGCCGCGGCCTCCTCTGCTCCTCTTTCCGCACGTCACCACCTCACTCAAGCCTACGCTGCCAAATAAAGCTCATGCCACGATGGAGGATGCCATGTCCGCTGCTCCCACCACCCAACGCCGATCAACAGCCAGAGGGTGCGCCCTGATGGCAACCCAACGCCCTCGGCCACCTGAACACTGGGATGTCCTTCGACTCCATCAACTGCGCCGCCATGCTTTGTCAATCTTTTCGTCCGATTCAGGTCGCCCGAGGGACCGTACGGACATGGGGAAGGCAGCCCTGTGGTCGATCGGTTCCCTCATCATCTACAACAGCGTCCGAATTTGGCTGTCTTCCTCAACTCCTCTCTAGAATTCCCCTTTCTCAAACAGCGTAAAGAAAGGCAGCCCTGGGTAAGGAAGTTTGTCCATGATAATACCACTAATACGAGTATCGTTGCATGGTGCTTAGTATTCAGAATTCCATAGACGTTTCAGGTCTGCTTCCGGGTAGATGTTGTTATATCCATCTGTATTCGTGTAACTTCAGTTTCTGAATCACTTTTTAGACATGTTTGATTAATTGTGTTGCCAAAGTTACTTAAAATAGCATTGCAGAAACATTGTGCCTAGCAGCCGGAAGGCACATGTGATGGCATGCATGTCTAAATTTCATCACCTGTAAGATAACAAGCGTGATTGTTACTTTCTTTTTGGGCTTGACAGCGGCACGCCGGCACCAAGCACCATATATGATATATATGTATGCCTTGACAGCGGCACAGGTGAGAGTAATACTTGTTAAGGAAGAACCAAATTGTCACAAAGAAAATCAGTAACATCTCACCACTTTTTTCTGGTCACATATGACACCATTTAAATCGGTCGTTCTTTTAAGTGTGTTACAAATTCTTCAAGTATGCTTGTGAAAATAACGATCATGGTCTCGATGGTGATAAGTACTACTATATGGATCTTGAAGATAATAGTTGCACATTACCAATTTGGAGAGCGGTGCCCAGTACAACGAGGAGCACAACAACATCTTGAAGACCGGAACCCAAAATTTGAATTTAAAAGTAAAAGACGGTTTTGTATCCAGAAACCCTATATATGACCAGAAAATCTTTCATTATTAG
This sequence comes from Aegilops bicornis, assembly GCA_021605145.1. Classification (NCBI taxonomy): domain Eukaryota; kingdom Viridiplantae; phylum Streptophyta; class Magnoliopsida; order Poales; family Poaceae; genus Aegilops; species Aegilops bicornis. The sequence continues at coordinate 732,699,984 of CM038673.1, forward strand.
ATTTGTAGTTTATTACTTAGAAAAGGTATAACAGACCAATAACAGAGCGGTATTGCTTAGAAAAGGTATTTAATATGTGATCGGTCGAAGTAATGGGTCTTCCTTTGTGGCGAAAATTTGCCTACTTAACTGCTTTGATATGGCGGGAGTCATTGGTTCAAATCCAGTAGTAGGTAAGTAGGTACACAAATTATTAGATAGCATTGGACTTGCTTCGCTTTGATATATAATAACTTTTTCTATCCCTCTTCCGTGTTTCTTTGTATCGACTATAAACCACTCGATTGTCTTTAATTGGGCGGGGGGGGGGGGGGGGGGGTCCAGTTGACAACCTTGATTCGTATCCTACCTCGTCTGAGAGCAAGCTTCGCTTCAACCAAATCTTTCGTACCCTGAGCTTTACTCAAGTTAGCTTCGGCTATTTCTCGCTTCTTCTTTCACTTCCACGCTTGTGCTTTCAACAAGGTTGTGCCAACACAAACACTTTGATTTGTAATTGAATGCTTTATATTTCAAATAGGTATGATTACATGATCAATTGACACTATCTGGTGTAGCATGTTGTTTTGCATTTAAGAGATATATCTCTTATAAGGTTAGGAAGATTTTCAACGGAGAAGTTGTCATGACAACATTGCAAGTCAACCTGACAGAAGGAAGTCCTTATAGGGGCTTTACAATATTTATACACCGTTGCAACGCACGGGCAATTACCTAGTATAGTTAAGATTGATCAAGATAACATCATGTCCCCTGACCAGGCGTTTTCGGTTTTCATCGATCACCAGGAAGCTTTGACAAATGCTTGCGAGATGTCCATTTTTGGTACAACAGAAATCAATCATTGAACCATTCCACTAATTTCCTATTTCACCACCAGTATTATTAATTGTTATGTACATCAATGAATGAAAGAATAGAAATAAAAGAAGAATAATGTCGTCCAATGTTACACTGCCACCGCGTGATATAATAGACACACACAAAACTATACTAAACAAAAACAATGATGCTGTTGCAGCGACCTGATGGATCAAGAGCTCCGCGCTTGATCGGCGACGGAAGCAGCACCGCACCCGACGGGATCGATCGATCTGCAACAAGACGGGCAAAGCGGGCAGATCATGACCAAGTCGAGTCATATGAAATAGTACTGTACTAGCTAGGAAGGAAGAAACAAACCAACAAAATACCCCTAAGAAAGACCCAACATAATAAGTACAGAAAAATTATGGCTGGGGCACTATCTGTAGTCAAACAAAGTGAACAAGAGCTCTGTGGAAATCGGTCCATTTCAGGGGAGAACTTGAATAAATTAGAGCAGGGAGTGTCCATGCATGATCAAGAACCATAAAGGAGCAAGGATAAGTTCAGGGAAGGTCAGCTACCTGCAGGAAGGGAGACAGCGAGGAGCGTCAGATGCCGGGCCGGAAGGATCCGACGATGTCCCCTGTCCGGAAGGCGCGCGCGACGGCGGTGGCGCCGGCGAGGCAGGACGACACCCACACCGCCAGGACCTCCCACACCATGTCCACGACGGACACGGTCATCGCCCACGGCATTGACATCGCGCGCCTCTGCCTCTCTCTGTCTCTCTCTGCTCTCCTATCCCCTGCCACGACCAAGAAGAAGAAGAAGAAGAAGAAGAAGAAGAAGAAGAAGAAGAAGAAGAAGAAGGTTCAATGATCCCAACAGCTTCCGTGCATGGACCAGCAAGCCAGGCGGCGACTAAAACTGAATTAAAACCGCGACGAGCCCACGCGAGATATCCATGATCCGGGGGAAAAGACTGGATCCCTGTGCGCACGTCACGGGCAGGCGGGCAGCTACGCGCTGTTGCCGGGATGAGACGGAATTCATTGGAGAAAACGATCTAGTTAATGAATTCTCTCGCTGTCACCTCACCGGCCTTCACGAGGGAGAGGGGAGAGAACACGTACGCGCGCTCCATCGAGTCCATGTCCATGACGACACCGACCAGGAGCCGATTTAGCGCATCGTAATCCAGATTTGCACACAAAAGCGACATGGGTAGTTGAGTGCCACGGCGTGCTTCCTCGGCACGGTGGGACAGTTCTACGGCTTTCTCCCTCCGTGACAGGCCCGGACCATCGCCGATTGGTCCGTGGAGACAAAAATGACCAGCCAACGAGGGCCTGTTTGTATGCATAGCGTACTACCACGTGACACCGAGAGAAAGGTCCCCGATATTGTGCTATAAGGTCCCTGTCCAGGGTGGGAGCGTATGAACATATCGGTACACGTTGACGGCTATCCATCTGTCTGTCTTGCCTCCCATGCCATGCCTTAGTTTGGCGACGAGCCGTGCATGACGACGGTGATGGAGCCACGTACGTAGTGAAGCATCGAGCCGTGATCTCTGCCCGTTCACCGTCCAAATGTTGCACGATTCGTGAACGGTATTTTTCGTTTGTTTCTCAAACTTTATCACTAGCATACTACTACTTTTTCAATGATTGCCTGGGTCATGTGGTAAGCAAATCAAATTATTAATTTATGAACATTTTTTTCATGATCATACGTGTCTCATTTATATTATAAGGATCATAGTATAAGTCAAGTACAAAACTTAAAAAATAACAGAATGCTAGCCATCGCACAAAGAAACATCAACCGAGAAGAAAAAAAAATACAATCAAGACCAAAGAATCCTCTCAGCTTGACACCTAACACCCATCGCATGCCTCTAGCACCACCACAGTAACCATCAAAGGAAAAAAAGATGAATCACTTCCTCATCCGAGCTCGATGCGGCTCCATCGCTGATATGCAGCTTTGCGGACCTCCAAGGCAGCTCACAAAAGGCGAGGCCATTACCGTTGAACGAACCTGACCGGGACAACACCCCGGACACGACATCAAACTCCAGATCTGGCACCCGCACGACTACAACGTTGAAGGAGGAAACCATACCTGTCTTTCACGAACCATGAACCCGAGGACACAAGTCCACCATGAGGAAGTTGTCGCTGCCACGCCATCCTTACTTGAACAGACAAGTTTCCAAACCCATCCGCAACCATAGACCCGATTGAATCATCTGGATAGTATCCGAATAATCTTTATTTAGCGCCGTCAACATCGCCACTAAAACCAAGACGATGAACATCGCGCGTAACTACACTTGCATGCATGTATGGCAGGAGGCGTAATTGCAGTTGCACGCCCGCTTAGATGCATGCAACTGTAGCTGCACGCTTGCAAGCTGTTTGAAACTACATATTATCTAGCCACACGCAACTGCAGTTTCATGCCTGCCTGTTAGGAATCTATGGGTCCGGCGGTAATTTTGTTGATTATTTTCTTTATAATGAAATAACTATACAATGTTTCTAGGCTATTTTCCCCAAAAGTTGTGAGATCGTCCATCACCTGTCTTCGGCACCACCAGAACAGTCACTAAAGGAAAAAATAACGGATCACGTCTTCATCCGAGTTTAATGTGGCTCCATCACTGATATGTAGTTTTGTGGACCTCCAAGATGGCTTACCAGTGATGAAGCCATTGTCGTTGAACGAATAAGACAGGGGCAACACTCGAGACACGCCATCGAACTCCAAATCTGACTCCCTTGCACGACTAAGACGTCGGAGGAGGAAGCCACACCTGCCTGCCATGAACCACAAACTCAGCACATGATCTACCATCTTTCAGATGCCACCAATGCAGACCACAATCTGCCTCTGCTTCTGGACTACCTCCTAAGCTACACGCCAACACTGGAGCAAACGTCGTCGCAACGGCAGGGCCCTAGGACACAGATCCACCACGAGGATGCCGCCGCCACACCATCCTTGCTTGAATATATTGATTTTCATATCCATCCCCAACCATAGGATTGTTCCCCCCGCTAGGGAAGGATCTGAAGCTTTCTCATTCAGTGCCGCCATCGCCCGTGAAGCCTAGATGATGAACGATCCAAAACCTTAGCTAGTACGGCCAAAAACCTGAACCTACCCGATCTACATGCGTGGATCCGCGTCTTCACCACCGATTTATCGAGGTCGCTTAAGAAGGGAGCCGACGGAGGTCGGCAACTGAAGGACCTGGCGGCTGGCTAGTTCACCCTTTCTTTCCTCATAAGGAAGAAAGACAAGCGATTCACCTTGCCGCGCAGTCTAGTACACTACTACTAGTACACGCATCCATGGTTATTGTATTTTTTTCTACCGCCTCATCTTTTTCAAATGCTTAGGGCATCTACAATTGGAGTGGTCAACCTTTTCTTCTCTCTCATGTCTGGTCAATGGTCCTACGACCTCCCGATCAATTCGGACAGTCCGGCTATACATGCTCTTATTGGAAGTGCGCTATAGACATACTATACATGCCAATTCCTATTTGATGCCTATAGCACCGGTTATAGGCAAAATGGTAAGCATCACATATCCCCATTCCCTTTGCGAGATTTCTTGGGCTGACACATATAGGCACCTTTCTGTGAAGAGCTTCCCGTCATTTTTTTCATTTTTCATTTCTGGTTTTCTAGCCTGGTTTATGTTTTTTCCTTTTTTATAAATGCATGATTTTTTCACGAATTCATGAACCATTTTTATATTAGTGTACTTTTTATTTTTGGAAAACATTTTGAAATTCATGAAATATCTTCAATTCATTTTAAAAAGTGATTTTTTCCCAAATTCTTGAACTTTTTTTAAAAGTACAGACATTTTTTAAATTCATGAATTTTACCAAATTCGTATTTTATTTTTATTTGTTAACACTTTTCAAGGTCATGACTTTTCAAAAGTCAACGGTCAACATCCACAATCACCGGTCAATGATCAATGTTAATGGTTGCGGTCCAAAATTCTATGGTCAAATGCTCTCGTGGGCGATGGCCCATATATCACATGTGTGAGCGCCAGTAGCCTAATGAGCGCTATAAGCACCAATTAGGAGGTCTCTACATACTTATGCTATCTACTACATTATAAGGTAGTCTCGTACCGGGTATTGTATGGTGAATCAACCGCTCATGGGCGAGTACTAGGCCGGATAGACATTGGTTTGGAGGGCCTGCCGTGAGGATGCTTGTATCGCACATCCGGACGGGTGAGTTTATTTCTAAACTTAGCAGGATAGATATCTGGCTTACTATGAGATGGACGGAGCTCTTGCCTACATGGATGTTCTATCTGAAGTGCCTGTCAGCTCAGGATTTAGGAACCTTCTACCAGATGAAGCTTCTTGTCATTTTTCTTTTTCAAGTTTCTTTATCGGATTCTTTGATTTTCTTTTTCTTTCTTCCTTTTTTGTTTGGTATTTTACTTTATTTGGTTTCATTTTTTCATTTTTATTGCTTAATTTTCTTCCTTCATTTTTCTAGATATACGAACCTTTTAAATCTGTTCAATATAATGCAAATTTTTTTACATCCCATAAATATCTCTTAAAAATTGCACCAATTTTTTTTTTACTTTTTGATGAATATTTTGTATGTGTGTTGAACACTTATATTACATGGCACAAACATTGATTATACGTTATGTTTTTTTAAAAAGTTGCCCAATTAAATTTTATTATTTTCATGAACATTTTGTAAATGTTGAAAACATTTTTTTCTACATGACACAAGGATTTTCCCCTATTCAAGAATTACTCCCATTAAACATTTACTTGTCTATTAATCCCTACTCGTAGGGTCACCGAATAGCCGATAAACTGATAAATTGGCCGAGTAACTGATTAGATGACTGATTAACATGCCGTAGCCCATTAATCCCCTACTCACCAACCAACGGAACAGCTACCAGTTAATGAAATCCTCAACAATGGGATTTTTATATGTTAGAAACATTCTCTAAAAATTGCTCAAATACATTTTACACTTTCATAAGTATTCTTTGAAAAATGCCATGTCTCCTTAAGTTTGCAATTCTTTTTAAAAAAAAGGGGATGAACTGTTTGACAAATGGTACAATTTTTTACTAAATGTCGTGAGCATTTTTTAAATGTACAAACAAATTCTTAAAACTGCTGGATTTGTTTTTCGTGAACATCGTTTTCCAGATGCTTGAAACATTTAAAAAAATTTAAATAGCTATTTTTTAAAGCACGCGGACACATTTTTTTAGCAGTAGGAATATTTTTTGGAATTTACATAAAAAATTAAATATTTTGCCAGAATAACAATACTTTTTGCAAATACAGAAGATAAATAAATAAAAACGAAAGGTGAAAGAAATGAATGAAGGAAGAAAAATGTGCGTACGTTTACAGTGTGTTGCAGATGAGCAGCCGAGAGCTAGGTGCGCGAAACTTGAACCAGACCCTTTTAAGGTGCATTTTGGCGAGCAACCTTTACGCCTCGCAACAAGTGAGGTATAGATGCTCCCCTATTTTTCGCCCATAGTTAGAGCCAGCGAGCTCTCGCTTAAGGGTACGAGACGGGCCAAATACCCAGTAGGACAGTAGGTATGTAGGAAGCGGTATTCCCTGTTTTCTTCATAATAAATTTTGGCCCTTTTGAACCTGTATTTATGGTTTTTATCATATCTGGAAAAAACAATTGGTGTTTTTTCCTATTTGCACACACAAATTCAGATGTTTTTTCAAAAATTATATTGAAATGCAATGTTTTACTAGTTTGAAAAAATGGTCATCGTGTGTTTACGTAGTTCATTGCTTGTTAATTTTTTATCATTTATGAAGAAACATTCATAGTGATTACAGAATTTTTATCACCTATTTTAAATATTCACCTTATATTAAAAATATTCCTCGTGTACTAAAATATTTATGATGTATTAAAAAATACTCATCTTGCACTAAAGTAATATTCTCATTTTTTTATTTAAACTATTTTCACGCGCATTAAAGAATGTTCATCGGGTATTGAAAAAAATGTCCATCGTATATTAAAACAATGTTCGTGATCTATTTAAGAAATATTTGCAATGCATTTAAAAAATACTCATGGTGTATTAAAATATATTCAGATTATTTGAAGCATAAAAATAAAAAGGTGACAAAAAGTAAATGAAAGAAACAAAAAAGATGATACAGGAAAAGGAAAAGAATAAAATAAAAGAAGAATAAGTAAAAAAAAACCAACAAAAAAATAACATAGAAAAACCAACATACATCCGGTCCATGTTGGGAGTGACCGGGTCAGAAAATAAACCATTAGATAGGCGAGCTCTCTTTATATCGCAATAAGCGAAATATAGATTTTGGGCATCCAGACATGTTCCGGTTCAAAACAAAAAAAGGTCCAATCCTCCTCCTACTCCATTTTTTCCATTGCAAGTCGCTTTAATAGAATGGGACATATAAGGATGATTAGAAGGGCTAGGGGCAACTCTGACGTGGTTCACCAAAATGGACATCACCATTGTCTGTGGACACGTTCGGACGTGTCCGCAGATAGCGGAGCGAGTGCCAGCAATCAAACCATATTCACCAAATGTCCGCTCCTTGTCCAATGGAGAGAGGAGAGAGGGCGGGAGATGAAAAGTGGGTTTGTGGTGGGTTCAAGGTTGAGTTGGCGTGTCTGGACTACTCACAGACCTCCCCTACATTTGGCTTTGATTTGTGGGATTTCGGACATTTGTCTGTGTCAAAGGACATTTGGTGACCCACTTTGTACGGCAAAAAGTGTCCAGACCGTCTAGTTCTGTCATTAAAGGGTGATTTGGTGATCCATGTTGAAGTTGCCCTAATACATAGTGCCAGAACCACAAAAGTTTTGGAGCCTGGAGATTTATTGTTAAATCTAAAAAGTTATAGAAATTTTTAGTTTTTTCCTTCAAAATACAACACCATGCTTGTGTAAATATAAGTTTAGTGTTGTATGCTGAAGTGTTTTAGGAGAGTTAGTCGTGGTGTGAGGGCTATGAGCATGAGACATCATGACATGTCTAGACTTGTTTTCGTTCTCTTTATTATTTTGTTGTTTAACCATTGTTAGTTTTATCAGTGTACCTTGTGTCTAGAAGTTGTTTATTACCATGAGCATTGCTTAGTTTAATTCAGTATTTAAATTCTTATTTCTACATAACTTGTTCTTACTTTAGCTTTACCTTTCCATTGTGTGCCTTGATAAAGGTAGCATGGCTAACTTTTGCACCATATTTCAAAGAAAATATAAAGTGCCGACATCCAAATTCAAACTGTAGTAAATAGGGAACACCTAATCTTACCTTCCAAGTGTTGGGGAACGTAGTAATTTCAAAAAATTTCCTACGTACATGCAAGATCATGGTGATGCATAGCAACGAGAGGGGAGAGTGTTGTCCATGTTCCCTCGTAGACCGAACACTACTAGAAAAACCCCTACTAATGGCGCACCTAGTATGGCTATTAATGGCGCATCTGTGGTGCGCCATTAATAGCACGCCATTAGTAATTTTTACTAATGGCGCACCACCTCTGGATGCGCCATTAGTATCTGGTATACTAATGGCGCACCGCGGGTGCGCCATTAATATAGGCCAGGGTGCGCCATTAGTATGCCTCCCAAGGGCCATGTATACCCAGGTGCTTTGGCATACTAATGGCGCACCACCTCTGGATGCGCCATTAGTAACCGCGGCATACTAATGGCGTACTACCTGGTGATGCGCCATTAGTATGCACTGTCATACTAATGGCGCACTGTCATGTGATGCGCCATTAGTATGAGTATTAGGTTTTTTTATTTTTTATTTTTTTTGCACAGGTTTCAATATGTTTTATTTGACAAAATATAGACAGCACACATCAACAACAGATTCATCAAATACAATAGAAGATTAGTCTTTGAATACAATTCATCATATTAGTCTCCGGATACAATTCATCATATTAGTCTCCAAATTGAAAAGACCGAACAAAGATAGAACATTATATTACAAGTCTCGAGACCGCGAGTAGCGAAGTTTGTCTTCACATTACAAGTCGATATCGATCATCTAAACTACCATCACATAGAAGAGAGCTGCGGTCATCACGATGAGCATCATCACGATGAAACTTCGTCTTCATCCGGTTCCTCCAACGCTCCCTCCCTCTCCCGCTAGATAGCGGGCGATTCTAGATTCGGCCTCGGCCCTAGTGGTGTACCCTTTGTAACTGTTACCGCTGAATCGGTGAACCTGTCTCCGACACTCCTCCCGATCATCGTAGACTCCGAACCTTACCCTTGTACACGACATACGTCGGCATCGCTATGCACTAGCCAAACGAAACGTTAGTACCAATTCACGCACAATACATAAGCAATATATAAGTATGCAAATGTAACGATCGGAAGAGAAAAGCAAGACATTAATAGCATCGATTATATCTAAGTTGAACGACTCTCAAACCAAAGAGACATACTACAAGTTCATTAAAGTTTAATTACAACATGAGCCAATCGATGTTTCGTAACTAGACAACTCGACTCAAGGGATCGGAGCGTGGATGAAGCCGCCGTCTATCGTGGGAGTCATGAAAGAACGGGCGTTGTCATCCTGCATTTGTAGCATTGTGTCGATGTCACCGCGGACGGTTGATTTCTGAGGTAGAACTGCCCCGAGGTACGAAGGACATCTTGATGGATGATTTCCGCAAACTCCGATGGATGCGAAGAATTCTTGTCGGAGGTCCGCGTCTGGATTGCCGACACGCCGCGGCCCAATCTTTGAGTTTACTCGGTAGCGAAGTTGATGATGGTCCCGCACGATCGCCCGCATGTGATGGATGGCGTAGTAGGCACCCTTCGACCGCCAGCGGCCGCTTGACGCAGCGAACGTCAGATTGTGGGAGAACACGTGCTTGCCGTGCATTACGAATAGGCCTGGTGAAGGTGCCTCCAGATTTGGCGAGCCGGGAGAACATCATCAAGAACCTTCTTGACATTTGTGTAGTCTACGTTCGATCGACGGTCCGGGTCGAAATACGTGGCCATGGAATATTTGGGGCTTAGGGGATGAGCGTGCAACGTGTGTCATCAGAGAAAACACGGAATGTTAAAAGAAAACGATCGAAATGTAAGAATTCATATGTTACGGGCGGTTGAGGGAGGACTTACTCGGAAAGTAAGGCACGAGGAAGTTATCCTTATCTTGGTTTGCGAATGACGCCTTCGAGGTAAGAACTCGCGACTTGCCGGTCCCCGCCGCTGCCCAAGATCTTGGCACGCATGTAGAAGGGGTCGACTATCACGATGTCCGGTCTTGTCGCGAATGATCCGCATCTCCATACTCAGCGAAAATAGCCGAACGAAGGTGTAGTGCAGCGGATGAAGGTTCAACATAGCGTGGATGTCATCAAAACGCAGGACGATCGTACGCCCGATGGAGTTATCCACAAAGCCCTTGCCCTCTGGCACCTTGGCCACGAAAACCGGGTATGCCACATCCTTCTCTCTGAGAGGCCGCTTCTCCAAAGAAAGAACACTGTCATGCAGACTCCGCATAGCACCGGTTGCAGCGTTGAGCATATTTGTCGGTAGCATCGCCCTACCCGCCACATGCACCCTCCTCGAGATATCCTGCGGTAAAGGTGGCCCGTCCTGAGCACGGATCGCATTTCGGTGCCGGGCTGGCTCGCACCCTTCTTAGTCTTTCTTTGCGTGCCTTCTTCTTCTCCCCGTAATGGGACCGAGTTTTGCTCACGACCGCCTTCTTGAGAGTGTTGGGGCTGATAATATTTCGCACCTCGCCTATCTCGAGGCTCGGTGAAGTCGGCAATGGAGGCGTCTCGAGAGCTGAACGCCAGACGGCGCTGTTGCAACTTGGCTTCTCCGCGGTACCAGCTAGATCGCACACGTCTTTTGTTGGGTTTGGTTCTTGAGAAGGAGGCCCCATGAAGTCGCCATCGCACCCATGCTCGGCAAAGTATTGATCGACGCTGCCAAATGTATCATAGTCGCCGTCGCCGCCGTTACGATCCGTGCCATATGCATGTTTGGATCGATGGCATAGGGATGTCCGCACCGTTACGGGCGGTCTTGCCATGGGGCCGACTTGGCGCCGACACGACCGGGCGGTGTTGTCTTTGGGGTGGTGTCCCCGCCCCCAAACGAATCTGGCTCTTCGGCCAAAGCAGGGCCAGCTCAGGCGGCCGAGGGTCATCACGTCTTCATCGCCGGGCCCCGACGGGTCGATTCGAGGTAACAACTCGTCGCAGCCTGGCAGCACCGAACCAGTTGAACCCTAAACAAGTTGGGTGGCATCCGGGTACCGTGGAACAAGGGTTGCCGGTTGAACTATTTTGCCCTTGGCGACATCGACCAACTCGTTGTTCACGAAGTGGAGGAGAGTGCACGAACGCGTCGGCGGCGCCCTGCGAAAACATGTAGGGCGTCAGGGATGCCCAGTCAAAGGCAAGGAGATGAAGTCCTCGGCCGAGAGAGGCTTAATTAGTTACCGTGATGATGGCGTCGAGCTCGACTAATGTCGACGCACCGCCAACGGCGGGCGTCAGCTTGACGGAGGGGCCGCTTATGAAGAGGTGCCGGCGGCGTACACCCGGTGCATTAAGCTCCCGTGCGGCGTCGGAGACACCAATGCCGCCTCCGGAGGCACCAATGGCCCCGCCATCGCATTATGCGAAGTTGCTGGCCGTGAAGCTAGGGAATCGGGCGGCCCCTGTTGGCCGCCCGCAATCCACGCACTCAACCCCGAGATCAAGGTAGGCACAAGGGCGGTGATCGTCGCTCCGGTCGTTGTTCCACTTGCTCTTGGACAATCTCCGAATCCGCGCCACCTGTGCCTTGAGTTCTTGAACCTCTCGCGCTGGCTTTCCGAGCTGGTCTTTTCTCCTTCCGCACACCAGCGGTATAGTATGACCCCATTTTGTCGACAAGCCTTTGCCGCCACACGACCAGCCGACGCCGGCTTATCGAGCTTATCCTTGTTCTTCATTACATTCAACCCCTATTTAGAGTGGTGTCCCAAGGGTTGCTCTTAGTCGACCCAGCGCTACCGCTTTCATCGCTGCGGAAGGAATGTGAACCATTTAGAAATTCGGCTTCATTAATTAGAATGCAACCATATGGAGCTAATTACGGGGTGTATTCCTTACGAGAACAAGCTCAAGCTGCACGGTCTTCGGATCCGTGGTAAGCTCCTTTGTTTCCGGGTCCTTCTTGTACCGGCCCCGACAAAGTTCCTGATGCGCTTGTCACCGTATGTATCGAAGAGGGGCGGTAGGCCTTGCTCGGCACGGTCCGCCTCCTTGTCCCATATAGGCTCCGCCACTCTGTAACCGCCGGGACCGAGTGTGTGTTCCCCTATGTTCAGCTCCCGCATTTGTTTCCCCCACTCACTTTATTGGGAGCTTGCGGTGCTCGAGCAATTGATCTTGAAGTCGTTGTAGTCATCTTCGGTGAACGAAGGTTTTTTCTCCTTGATCTTACGATAACTCTCACCTTTCTCGATCATTCTCTTCACATTGCTTTTCCAAGTAGACAGGGCCTTGCTCATCTTCGTGAGGGCAGCATTGTTCACTTTATTCCCTTTGAGGCTTGTGTTTTCAAATTCAGCGGGAACTTGTATCGTTCGTGCAGCTTCGTGAAGAGGAGGTTGCGCAAATTCCCTCGGTCAGATGCCTCGGGTTCTCGGTGTTGATCGAGACGGTGCTCCGGACAATGCACCCGAGCTGAAGCGAGTACCCCTTGACTATTCGTTCGGCGCCGTTGGATTCCCGTTGGAGTCCACTTCAAGAACTTCCTCCTTGAGGGTGCGGAGCACGATCGGGCGCCAGTCCTTCCGTTGCCTCTTCGGTTGGCTGCCATCTGTGCGTGCGCCGCCATCATCGATGGTGGCATCCTCGGCGGCACCATCGGTGGTGGCATCGGTGTGGTCATCCTCGGCGGCACCATCCGTGGTCTCGAGATTGGTGGGAAAGCGGCGGCCTCATACAAGTGAGGTTGTTCCTCCATCTCCTGGGACAGCTCCTGTAATGCCTTGCCGCTTGAACCCCGGCCTCATCGTTGTGGGCCATGTTTCTCTCTAAATAGAAACAAAGTTTGGTCAAAAGTTGGTTATTGTCAAGGAACAAGATCATGGTCTCAACATTTAGGGTTTGTCGACACCGGGCATCCTAAAATCTAAGCTTTTATCATTGAGGGTTTTTCGGCGCCAAGGCACCCTAAAAGCCTAACCTTTCATCATTTCGGTTTTTATCGACACGAGGCACCCTAAAAGCCATGCATTAGTCACAAGTACGCCGGGCACTTGATCCTACTTAATTAACTACTAAGATACCCGGCCCATGCATTAGTCACAAGTACCCCATATGTCCTATTTTTAGCAAAGTCATGCTAAAATTCACGGAAAATTTCAGCATGACCTTTGCTGAAAATATGACATATGGAGTACCAATTTGCCGGAACGGAAGTTAATCGACATTCCGGCAAACTCAAGGGCCTCTCGGGTACCTGCAAAATCATTATCCCAGGTGGACATGGATGCAATGTCACATGTCACATGGATCCCACACCCACAGGAGCTGGTGAAGCTTCATGTGTATTTCACTAAAACCAGCCGACTAAAGAGCTTTATGTAGAAAACAAATCACTCCACCAGCTCACAGGATCATTGGTCACAACCCCTTTAATCTCTCTCGTCTACTTTTTCTAAAACAAAGGCACAAATAATTCTGCAAGACATTACAAATAATTCAAGAATTTGAGAATAATCAGAGGAAATTAATCAACTTGTAAACTGATAAAGAATGCCATGGACAACCGCACTTCAAGATGCAAAATGCACTTCAAGATGCCATGGACAACCTCGACTATCAAACTAAAAGATAAGTTACTAAAAACAGAATAGGTTCATTTTAAACAGAAGTTTGTAAATAGACATTTACAACAAACATGGTAATATTATTATTAATATATCAAGCTGAAATCAAAACTTCACACGAAACAAATAGTTTCCAAAAAATAGTGATGCATTGACTATTTCCTGAACATGCATTAAATCATAATGTATATTCAAGTGACGATAACATCAGGACATAACTATGATTTACTGAAAGCTCAAGGAAAGTGGCACACCTTTAAAAATAAAAATACTAATACCATGCCATTTTAGATGCGATAGTTTTATGCATCAAGACAAACACTCAAGAACAAAACTCCACACAATCTCTTTTAGAAACAAAACTCCAAAACACCCCATGTAGTAAAATAAGTTGGCTAAGTAAAAAAGAGAGCAAATATTCGACATGCCTGACATTGACAATACTACGAAATATCACGGCACTGTCAACACTGTCAATTCTCTTCCTGTAAACATTACCTTCACTTAGGGATAGTATTAATTTAGTCTACGGACATGGTTACAAGCTTCTAGGTTAGTGCACAGCAGGAGGAAAACAAACATAGACCTGAATGACACAGCAGGAGGAAAACATAGTTATGAACAAGCAAGCTGGAGTCTGCAGATGTAAATGAACCTGATATTTGTTCCTTGCTCCAGCAGGAATATAGCTACAACTACTAAATTGACATGGGAATCAACACACTTGGAGGGGCATGTAGTCAGCACACATATATGTTTGGTTCATGCAAGTGAAACAAATGAAATTCCATTACAGGTGACATGGTATTTCCCTCTACTGAACTATGATTTAAAGACCTTATTAAAAAATGAACTTATTCTATTTCCATAGGTCCCATCAACACAAGAATCTCATGTCATTGGCTCTCAAGATATTTCATTTGTTTCTAAGAAACACGTATATACCAAACTAAAAGTTTGAAATGCTTTGAATGAGCTCCGTCAAACAGGACACAGACTCCCTTGAATCATAAAAGAGAGGCTCTATGCTACCATAAATTCTGTTTAAAGGGTCAGTCGATGTTGTGATGTCCATCATTACCATATTGTTTTCAGATTAATATAAAGAGAAGCTCAATCAAGCGAGTGGTCAACAGTCAAAATTCAGAGCTAGTAGACAATGAGCCCGACACATATGCCATTTTCATAGGCCCCATCAATCGAACAAATCTCATGTGCTGGGCACTAAAGTTTTTATTTGATTCTCTACTAGACAACAAAAAGAAACACATATACCAAGCTAATAGCTCAAATACCTAGATGAGCTCTGTCCTACCATAATTTCAGAGAGCAAAAACATCTAATTTGAAGCTTTAATTTCAGATACCCTCAAATACATCTTGTTAATTTGAAGCTTTAAGTTCAGAGAACAAATATTAAGAAGCACTGGAAGAGGGAAATACCTGTTGGCTGGTCGGACGGTGGCAGCCGGGCGGGAGGCCGGAGGCAGTGGCGAGGTCACCGGACGCCGAGGTGGCGGGGCAGCGGGGGCGGGTCGAGGCGGCGGCTGGGCGGCGGGCGGGCGCCGAGGCGGCGCTGGGCGGCGGGCAGCGCCGAGGCGGCGGGGCAGCGTCGGGAGAGGAGAGGAAGGGATCTAGGGCGAGGGAGAGGCGAGGGAGAGGGAAGGCGAGGAGAGGGCGAGGGAGGGAGAGGGCGAGGGCGAGGCGCAGCGGTCAGGCAGCAAGGCGCGGCGGGCGGTGGATCGAGAGGGAGAGGGAATCGTGAGGGGAGAGGGAAGGGGGATCAAGGGGAGAGGGAAGGGGGATCGGGCACAATACTAATGGCGCACCTCACCGTGGTGCGCCATTAGCATGTTCACACTAATGGCGCACCTCACGCGGTGCGCCATTAGTATTTATTTTATTTCAACTCGAGCCAACAGGTTATGTACAACCAGGAACTGATCCACATCAAGTCCTCTACTAGCTCGACTGGTCGCCAGCCAGTTCTCACACCAGGAGGTCCTGGGTTCGACTCCCAGGCTCCACAAATCTTTTTTAGCATTTAAAAAGCTGTTTGATACTTATTTGTGTTTAAATATGTTCAAACTTGTTTAAATAATAACAGTAATATTTTTTATAAGACAATAGCATTTAAAAAGCTGTTTGATACTTATTTTTTATAAGACGGAGAGCTGGGTGCGGGGGGTCGGCGGCTGCGGTTGAGTAGGCGAATCGAGGGTGCGGGGGGTTCGGCGGCGAGGGGACCGGATCTGGCGAGGTGGGATAGCGATCGAGAAGGAGGGGGATCGAGATCGAGTGTCCATGAAATTTAAAAATATTCATGATAGTTCAAAAAGTACCCATGAAATACAATCGAGAAATGAAGGCTACGATTTAAATACAATCGATCTTAGCTAGCTATCTGTTCACAATCTTCTTGCCCTTCTTTTTTCGCAAATGGAGTTCTTCCGTGGAACGGACGTCCTTTAGGTAGGGTGGTCCTGCTTCTTCTTGTGGTGTATGCTGCTACTTCATCATCGCCGTCATGTTCGATCCTCGGTCGCCCGTGCTTGTCGAAGTCTTGCTCATTGGCTACTCCATCCATTCCGATGATCTTCCTTTTGCCTCTCCTCACGACAACACAACCGGGCTTTGGCGGGTCGGTAATGAAGAAGCATTGGTCCACTTGGGAAGCCGCATACCCATGGCTCATTTTTCGGTGACGCTTATGCGCCGCGGTCTTGGATTTGGCCGGGTATAACCATGGTGGTGAAATACCGGTCTTCTTTTATGACGTTCTTGGCCCATCGACACGGAACATCGGACCTTCTCTCCAACAGTAGCTCGGCTCCCAGATCTCCTCGATCCTTCCGTAGTATCTGTCCTTGTCGTTACGGTGTAGGATTCCATCGTTACCCGGAGTTACGATAACCATCGCTCTTCATGTCCTTGGCCTCGGTGTAGAATGTGTAGCCGTTGATATAAATGCGCCTCATAGGTCATCGAGGTTGTGCTCGGCGCTGCGTGACAAAGGCGAATATGAGTTGTTCTTCCGGAAGAATCCTCATGTAAAGGGTACGGCGAAGCTTCGCTTGAACCAACGCGTGAAACATGAGTTGTGCTCTTTGAGTATATCTCCGTCCGTCCTCTGTTGGCCTCGGTCATTGTACGTCTTCTTAATAAAGGTTTTGTGCTGTACCACCCAAGGATCGACCACGTCTATGTGTTGTAGCGCGACTAGGTTTGCTCTTTCAAAGTCGGCGAGTCGACCATCGAAGTCGACATGCATTTCGCGGCGACCCTCACGGTAACCCCATCCAGCGAGCCTGCCGAGGTGCGTGTTGACGGGCAGACCAACGGGTTTTCGATGCCTAGATAATTCGTGGCAGTAGGAGATGCACTCTTCGGTCGAGAAAAGCCCCGCTATGCTTCCTTCGGGCGTGACATGTTGCGAACGTATCCTTTGATGACACCATTCATCCTTTCGAACGGCATCATGCTGTGCAGGAACGTCGGCCCAAGTTGGATGATATCCTCCACTATATGGACCAGCAGATGCACCATAACGTCGAAGAATGCGGGCGTGAAGTACATCTCAAGCTCGCATAGTATCACCACGATCTCTTCCTGTAGACTTCTGAGTTGCCTCACGCCAATAGACTTCAGAGAGATGACGTCGAAGAAGTTGCATAGGCCAAATAGCGTTTCACGGACGTGCGTGTCCACGATCCCACGGATTGCAACTGGAAGTATCTGCGTCATCAACACGTGACAGTCGTGAGATTTCATCCCGCTGAACTTCGCTTTGGGTCTAGGTATCTGCTTATCTTCCCAGCGTAACCGTGGAAGTTTTACTCCTAGGAGGCAGGTGAAAAACTGCTCGATCTCCTCGACTTAGAGTGAAGCACGCGGGAGGGTAGTCATTTCCGGTCTTCTTGGCCTTTTGCCTTTGCGACGACTTTCTGTGTCCTGCTTCGCCTCATCATCATCATCATCATCATCATCATCATCATCATCATATATAGCGTGAAGCTCCTGCCTGATGCCCATTGATTTCAAGTCTGCCCTTGCTTTCGGCCCATCTTTGGTCCTCTCTGGCATGTTGAGCAGGGTACCAAGCAGACTCTCGCACACGTTCTTCATGATATGCATAACATCAAGGCTGTGAGGCACACGGTGGATCTTCCAGTACGGCAAGTCCTAGAAAACAGACCTCGTTTTCCATACCTTCAGCAGCGGCTCTGGCGCCTTTTGCTTCTTTCCCGGCAGTGGGCAGTCTTTCCAATTTTTCAACAACTTGTCTATTTCCTCGCCGCTCCTCGTACACGGGCGTTTTGGGTTCGGTTTCACCATCGAACAGATCCTTGCGTTTCCTCCACGGGTCATCGTCGCGAAGCCACCTTCGATGTCCCATGAACACGGTTTTCAAGACCCGGGATCTCTATCTAGCTGGCGATACGTTGTGTCATCCATGCACCCTCGCATCCGGAAAATCCGTGGACTACACGCCCGCAAGATATCCGTAATCGAGATAGTCGTGCACCGTCGTGAGCAAGGCGGCTCTCATAGGGAAATATTCTTTCTGCGGCGTCCACGTATTGGTGGCGTTTTCCACAGCGTGTCAAGCTCCTCTTTCAGCAGCCCCAGACAGATTGATGTCGTTCCCTGGTTGTTTCGGCCCTTCAATTAGCATACTCATGTGAATGTACTTCCTCTTCATGCACAACCAGGGGGGAGGGTTGTACATCCACACAAACACAGGCCAGGTGCTATGTGTGCTTCTCTGGCTGCCAAACGGATTGACTCCGTCGGTGCTCGCGCCCAGCATGATGTTCCTTGGATCGTTCCCAAATTCTGGGTATTTGAAGTTCAACGCTTGCCACTGGCTCGCATCCTTAGGGTGACTCAGCATCTTATCTTTTTTATCTATCTCCGGATCATTTGCGTCATCTTCTCGCTTCTTCTCCTCCCTATCCGCGTGCCAACGCAGGAGCTTTGCTACCTTAGGATCCGCGAAATACCGCTGCAGACGAGGAGTGATCGGAAAGTACCACACCACTTTTCGAGGAGCTTTCTTCCTCTTCTTGTATCGAGTGACACCGCACACCGGACATATGGTAGACTCCAGCGTGCTCGTCACGATAAATGATGCAATTGTTCATGCACACATGGTATTTCACGTGCGGTAAATCCAGAGGACACACGATTTTCTTCGCCTCCTCCAAACTGGTCGGGCACTTGTTCCCCTTGGGAAGACGTTCGTGCCAGAATGACATGTTCTCGTCGAAGCATGCGTCGGTCATTTTGTGTTTTACCTTCATCTCCGAGCCATGAGCGTTACTTTCAAAGCGGGTATCCTCGGGCCTGCATCCTTCATACAATGGAGTAACGCGTCTAACTCAAGTTGATCCATCTTGGCTTTCTCTCGGGCAGCTCTTGCGTTATCCGTCTGCTTGAGAAGCAGCTCTTGAATATGAGGGTCCTGCACCCAGCCCATCGATGGTCCAGCGCCGTCTCGCCGGCATCATCATCATCATGTCCTGCATCTTCTACATGATGATTTGTGTACAAGATCACCGTCGTGATCATCTCGGGATTCTTCATCTTCGCCCCGAGCCGCGGTGGTTGTCTTGCTGCCCTTCCTCATTTCTTGCCCGGCCCCCATGGGCGACTTCGTAGTCATCTTCATCACCTTGCCACCGATAGCCATCCATGAAACCACGCAAGAGCAGGTGGTCCCGCACCTGCCTGGAATCCGGGTCCGCAATAAGGCTATTCAGCTTGCATCTTCGACACGGACATCTTATCTCCGTCTCGTTCTTTTGAAGCATCTCGGCCTTCGCGGACCTCAAAAACCTATTCACGATGCCTTCGGTCATCGTGCGGACCATGGTCGCCTGCGGGGTAGAGGAAAACGATATTTTAGAACCAAGAAAATTTTTGGCATGACTTTCCCTAAAATAGGACCAAAAGAATGCTTAATGCCAAAATTCTCAAAAAGGAAATGAATCAACATTCCGGCAAAATATTGACAACTATCGCATTTCAAATACCGGTACACCTCCAAACACAAACACATATGCAACACCACAAACATATGCAACACCACGAACATACATAGATCTAGCTAGGCAATAAAAAGTGCATGTGCACATTGTTGTAGGGAGAACAACATAAATATAGCTTCCCCCCTTACTTACCTAGCAAAACAAGGTAACTTAACCACTTAATTTGAATGAATCTATGGTGGAAATGAGGTGAAAAGAGGAGGCACCGAGACAATGAGGAGGCAGTGGAGAGAATGAAGTGGGGAGAAAGTGAGTGTGGGAGGAGTGGCTGTCCAAAATATCTTGTTGCTGCCCACTTACTAATGGCGCACCAGCAACAAATGCGCCATTAGTAATCCAGGTTACTAATGGCGCACCCCCTGATGGTGCGCCATTAGTAATCCATGTTACTGATGGCGCACCCCCTGGTGGTGCGCCATTAGTACTTTTGCAAAAAAAGGAATAAAAACAATAATAAAAAAAAACATTAGTGGCGCACCTCCTGGCTGGTGCGCCATTACTAGTTGTACTAGTAATGGCGCACCACAAGCGGATGCGCCATTAGTATGTTTGGACAGGCGCACTAGTTAAAAAAAAAATTGGTACTATTGGCGCACCGTGGGCGAGGTGCGCCATTAGTAGTTTCAACACTAATGGCACATCAGATGGTGGTGCGCCATTAGTATATACTAATGGCGCACCACATGTCTGGTGCGCCATTAGTGTCAATTCCATCTATAGCCCTTTTCCTAGTAGTGGAAAGCGGAAGCGTTAGCACAACGCAGTTGATGTAGTCGCACGTCTTCATGATCCGACCGATCAAGTACCGAACGTACGGCACCTCCGAGTTCAGCACACGTTCAGCCTGGTGACGTCCCTCGAACTCCGATCCAGCCGAGTGTTGAGGAAGAGTTTCGTCAGCACGACGGCGTGGTGACGATGTTGATGTTCTACCGACGCAGGGCTTCGCCTAAGTACCGCTTCTGATATTATCGAGGTGGACTATGGTGGAGGGGGGCACCGCACACGGCTAAAAGATCAAACGATCAATTGTTGTGTCTATGGGATGCCCCCTGCCCCCGTACATAAAGGAGCAAGGGAGAGGCCGGCCCTAGAGGGGGCGCGCCAAGTGTGGGAGTCCTACTAGGACTCCCAAGTCCTAGTAGGATTCCCCTTTCATTTCCGGAGTAGGAGAGAAGGAAAGAGGAGGAGAGGGAGAAGGAAAAGGGGGCTGCACCCCTTGTCCAATTCGGACCAGAGGGGGGGGGGGGCGCACGCCTCCTTCCTTTTGGCCTCTCTCATCTATTCCCGTATGGCCCAATAAGGCCTAATACTTCTCCCGGTGAATTCCCGTAACTCCCCGGTACTCCGAAAATACCCGAATCGCTCGAAACCTTTCCGATGTCCGAATATAGTCGTCCAATATATCGATCTTTACGTCTCGATAATTTCGAGACTCCTCGTCATGTCCCCGATCTCATTCGGGACTCTGAACTACCTTCGGTACATCAAAACACATAAACTCATAATATAAGCATCGCTATCGAAACTTTAAGCGTGCGGACCCTACGGGTTCGAGAACTATGTAGACATGACCGAGACACGTCTCCGGTCAATAACCAATAGCGCAACATGGATGCTCATATTGGCTCCCACATATTCTACGAAGATCTTTATCGGTCAGACCGCATAACAACATACGTTGTTTCCCTTTGTCATTGGTATGTTACTTGCCCGGGATTCGATCGTCGGTATCTCAATACCTAGTTCAATCTCGTTACCGGCAAGTCTCTTTACTCGTTCCGTAATACATCATCCCGCAACTAACTCATTAGTTACAAGGCTTGCAAGGCTTATAGTGATGTGCATTACCGAGTGGGCCCAGAGATACCTCTCCGACAATCGGAGTGACCAATCCTAATCTCGAATACGGCAACCCAACAAGTACCTTCGGAGACACCTGTAGAGCACCTTTATAATCACCCGATTCGTTGTGACGTTTGGTAGCACACAAAGTGTTCCTCCGGTAAACGGGAGTTGCATAATCTCATAATCACAGGAACATGTATAAGTCATGAAGAAAGCAATAGCAACATACTAAACGATCGAGTGCTAAGCTAATGGAATGGGTAAAGTCAATCACATCATTCTCCTAATGATGTGATCCCGTTAATCAAATGACAACTCATGTCTATGGTTAGGAAACATAACCATCTTCGATTAACGAGCTAGTCAAGTAGAGGCATACTAGTGACACTCTGTTTGTCTATGTATTCACACATGTATTATGTTTCCGGTTAATAGAATTCTAGCATGAATAATAAACATTTATCATGATATAAGGAAATAAATAATAACTTTATTATTGCCTCTAGGGCATATTTCCTTCAGTCTCCCACTTGCACTAGAGTCAATAATCTAGTTCACATCGCCATGTGATTTAACATCAATAGTTCACATCTTTATGTGGTTAACACCCATAGTTCACATCGACATGTGACCAACATCCAAAGGGTTTACTAGAGTCAGTAATCTAGTTCACATCGCTATGTGATTAACACCCAAAGAGTACTAAGGTGTGATTGTGAGATAATTTTAGTCAACGGGTCTGTCACATTCAGATCTGTAAGTATTTTGCAAATTTCTATGTCTATAATGCTCTGCACGGAGCTACTCTAGCTAATTGCTCCCACTTTCAATATGTATCCAGACTGAGACTTAGAGTCATCTAGATTAGTGTCAAAACTTGCATCGACGTAACCCTTTACGACGAACCTTTTGTCACTTCCATAATCGAGAAACATATCCTTATTCCACTAAGGATAATTTTGACTGCTGTCCAGTGATCTACTCCTAGATCACTATTGTACTCCCTTGCCAAACTCAGTGGTAGGCTATGCAATAGATCTGGTACACAGCATGGCATACTTTGTAGAACGTATGGCTGAGGCATAGGGAATGACTTTCATTCTCCTTCTATCTTCTGCCGTGGTCAGGCTTTGAGTCTTACTCAATTTCACACCTTGTAACACAGGCAAGAACTCTTTCTTTGACTGTTCCATTTTGAACTACTTCAAAATCTTGTCAAGGTATGTACTCATTGAAAAACTTATCAAGCGTCTTGATCTATCTCTATAGATCTTGATGCTCAATATGTAAGTAGCTTCACTGAGGTCTTTCTTTGAAAAACTCCTTTCAAACACTCCTTTATGCTTTGCAGAATAATTCTACATTATTTCCGATCAACAATATGTCATTCACATATACTTATCGGAAATGCTGTAGTGCTCCCACTCACTTTCTTTGTAAATACAGGCTTCACCGCAAGTCTGTATAAAACTATATCCTTTGATCAACTTATCAAAGCGTATATTTTAACTCCGAGATGCTTGGACCAGTCCATAGATGGATCGCTGGAGCTTGCATATTTTGTTAGCACCTTTAGGATTGACAAAACCTTCTGGTTGCATCATATACAACTCTTCTTTAATAAATCCATTAAGGAATGCAATTTTGTTTATCCATTTGCCAGATTTCATAAAATGCGGCAATTGCAAACATGATTCGGACAAACTTAAGCATAGATACGAGTTAGAAACTCTCATCGTAGTCAACACCTTGAACTTGTCGAAAACCTTTTGCGACAATTCTAGCTTTGTAGATAGTAACACTACCATCAGCGTCCGTCTTCCTCTTGAAGATCCATTTAATCTCTATGGCTCGCCGATCATTTGGGCAAGTCAATCAAAGTCCATACTTTGTTCTCATACATGGATCCCATCTCAAATTTCATGGCCTCAAGCCATTTTGCGAA
Source organism: Aegilops bicornis (assembly GCA_021605145.1). NCBI lineage: Eukaryota > Viridiplantae > Streptophyta > Magnoliopsida > Poales > Poaceae > Aegilops > Aegilops bicornis. The sequence continues at coordinate 732,723,569 of CM038673.1, forward strand.
ATCTGGGCTCACCATCGCTTCTTCATAGTTCGTAGGTTCGTCATGGTCTAGTAACATGACTTCCGAACATGATTACCGTACCACTCAGTGCGGATCTCACTCTGGTTGACCTACGAGGTTCGGTAGTAACTTGATCTGAAGTTACATGATCATCATCATTAGCTTCCTCACTAATTGGTGTAGGAGTCACAGAACAGATTTACGTGATGAACTGCTTTCAATAAGGGAGCAGGTACAATTACCTCATCAATTTCTACTTTCCTCCCACTCACTTCTTTCGAGAGAAACTCCTTCTCTAGAAAGGATCCATTCTTAGCAACGAATATCTTGCCTTCGGATCTGTGATAGAAGGTGTACCCAACAGTAACTTTTGGGTATCCTATGAAGACGCACTTTTCTGATTTGGATTTGAGCTTATCAGGATGAAAAATTTTCACATAAGCATCGCAACCCCAAACTTTAAGAAACAACAGCTTAGGTTTCTTGCCAAACCATAGTTCATACGGTGTCGTCTCAATGGATTTAGATGGTGCCCTTTTAACGTGAATGCAACTGTCTCTAATGCATAACCCCAAAATGATAGTGGTAAATCGGTAAGAGACATCATAGATTGTACTATATTCAATAAAGTACGGTTATGACGTTCGGACACACCATTACGCTGTGGTGTTCTAGGTGGCATGAGTTTGTGAAACTATTCCACATTGTTTTAATTAAAGACCAAACTCGTAACTCAAATATTCGCCTCTGTGATCAGATCGTAGAAACTTTATTTTTCTTGTCACGATGATTCTCCACTTCACTCTGAAATTCTTTCAACTTTTCAAATGTTTCAGACTTGTGCTTCATTAAGTAGATATACCCATATCTTCTCAAATCATCTGTGAAGATTAGAAAATAACGATACCCGCCGCGAGCTTCAACACTCATCGGATCGCATACATCAGTATGTATTATTTCCAATAAGTCAGTTGCTCGCTTCATTGTTCCGGAGAACGGAGTCTTAGTCATCTTGCCCATAAGGCATGGTTCGCAAGCATCAAGTGATTCATAATCAAGTGGTTCCAAAATCCCATCAGTATGGAGTTTCTTCATGCGCTTTACACCAATATGACCTAAACGGCAGTGCCACAAATAAGGTGCACTATAATTATTAACTTTGCATCTTGTATCACTACGATCGAGATCCAACAAACCATTTTTCGTTGGTGTGTATGACCATAGAAGGTTTTATTCATGTAAATAGAACAACAATTGTTCTCTAACTTAAATGAATAACCGTATTGCCATAAACATGATCGAATCATATTCATGCTCAACGCAAACACCAAATAACACTTATTTAGGTTCAATACTAATCCCCAAAGGATAGGGAGTCTGCGATGATGATCATATCAATCTTGGAACCACTTCCAACACACATCGTCACTTCACCCTTAACTAGTCTCTGTTTATTCTGCAACTCCCGTTTCGAGTTACTAATCTTAGCAACTGAACTAGTATCAAATACTGAGGGGTTGCTATAAACACTAGTAAAGTACACATCAATAACATGTATATCAAATATACCTTTGTTCACTTTGCCATCCTTCTTATCCGCCAAATACTTGGGGCAGTTCCGCTTCCAGTGACCAGTCCCTTTGCAGTAGAAGCACTTAGTCTCAGGCTTAGGTCCAGACTTGGGTTTCTTCACTTGAGCAGCAACTTGCTTGCCGTTCTTCTTTGAAGTTCACCTTCTTCCCTTTGCCCTTTTCTTGAAACCAGTGGTCTTGTCAACCATCAACACTTGATGCTTTTCTTGATTTCTACCTTCGTCGATTTCAGCATCATGAAGAGCTTGGGAATTACTTTTGTCATCCCTTGCATATTATAGTTCATCATGAAGTTCTATTAACTTGGTGATAGTGACTAGAGAACTTTGGTAATCACTATTTTATCTGGAAGATTAACTCCCACTTGATTCAAGCGATTTTGTAGTACCCAGACAATCTGAGCACATGCTCACTGCTTGAACTATTCTCCTCCATCTTTTAGCTATAGAACTTGTTGGAGACTTCATATCTCTCAACTCGGGTATTTGCTTGAAATGTTAACTTCAACTCCTGGAACATCTCATATGGTCCATGACGTTCAAAACGTCTTTGAAGTCCTGATTCTAAGCCGTTAAGCATGGTGCACTAAACTATCGAGTAGTCATCATACTGAGCTAGACAAACGTTCATAGCGTCTGCATCTGCTCCTGCAATAGGTCTGTCACCCAGCGGTGCATTAAGGACATAATTCTTCTATGC